>CM024549.2:43088821-44313073 GCA_014182405.2 Eucalyptus sideroxylon | reverse complement strand
CTGTACATATATTGCCAGCATATTGCCGAGGTGATCTTAGTCCGTCCTTAGGTTTGGTCATCACAGCTAACCCTGGAGAAAAATTCACAGGAAGGTTTTGTGGCCACCTACAAAAATTATCTTTGGTCCGTATCTTTTGTTTAAGGTCCTTTTGAGTCTTTTCGCCTGGCCTTTAGCCAAAGTCTACATCTCCTTGTTGAATCTCCTCGTTGTTCGAACGCTTTATCATCTTGAACGAAAATTTTTCATATCATCCTCCGATTAAAGTTGGACCCAGTTTTATTTGTTCAGTAAATTCATTTGTCATCGAATCTTTGCAAACCAACTACTTTTCAAATTTCGTTAAATCACCAGCCGATCTTTCCCGACAGTCTGTTGACAGCAAAAAGTGTTCGAGTGTAGTATGGGACAGTTTGATCAACAGAAACTTCTTGGAGGTCGAGTAGTGGAGTCAAGTAATCGTGCGCCACCCCAATCAGGAGGCGACGTGTGGCTCCACGTGGAACCGGGCCCACCATTATTTTCAGTCAAACTCTCGCGTTTCTCCACAAGGCACAAGGAGGAGAGGGAGAGTGAGGAAGTGGCGCCATCGACGGAAGCAGCTCCCTTCGCGATCTCGACAATGGCGGACGCGCTCTCGTCGCCGGAAGCCTCCCTCTTCCTCTCCCTCATCGAGCTCGGAAGGTTCGCTCCGGTTCTCAATTCACGACGCCGATGCACGCATGCACGCACGCTCGCAGCCGCTGGCGTCTCGTTCCTGTCGAAACCGCAACTTCCGTCGCCATTCGCAGGTTCGACGACGCGACCCTCGGTGTTCTCCGGACCTCGCTGGTCTCCAAGGACGCGAGCTCGGCGGTTCGAGTGCGATCGAGCCTAGAGCGGTTCCTGAGATCCGAGGCTCTTCGGATGCTTCGCGACATCGTGGAAGAGGAGGTCGTACACGTGCTTTCGGTCCTCGAGTTCCTCGTTCGAGCTTTTGCCGTCGTTGGCGATTTCGAGGCGAGTTCGACGGACGTGTCCCTCTTTCTGTTGTTCATGAATAAAGAAACCTGAAAGAGGGACCTCCGAGTTGCTCTGTGAATGTTTCTGGACGACGAACTGATGAGCTGATTTTGTGCCATCGTTTTCTTCTTTTTCCTATCACGACCATTCGACGACATTGAAGCCAGACCCTTGATGGATTTTGGATGATATAGGGGTTTCCTTCATCGAATGCTCATCGCGTTCTTACAGCTTTGGATTCAGTCTTTGAGGGGCTTTTTTTTTTCTTTTTTCCCTTTTGTGTTTGGTTTGTCTTATCAGAGTTGCATGGCGCTGAGGTAGGAAGCGCTCGTTTTTCGGGATAACAAATCTGGAGTTCATCAATGGCTACAAGTTGGTCATACCGAATGGGGAACTTTGCCATGGATGCACTTGACAATGGTTTTTATCCCGTTGCCACGAAGGTAGCATGCTATTGTTGCTATAGTTCCAATGACCTGCGAAAGTTTTCACTGTGATGAAGCAATGTGCATTTCTTCAATGACAAATCTATTCTTATTTTCAAATCTAGGTTGGTAGCAGTCTGGATGACTAGGTTTGGAGCTATGCATCTTCAAGCTGATATTATATTTCAATGCTGTTGTATCATATCGACCAGATCCATTGGTATATGCATCAAGTTCTATTTGACTCGTCAAGTAAGTCGCTGTACTAGGAAGTGGTGGATCAAGACGACTACTTTGGACTTCCTTAAGAGAACTCCATCCATAACGAAACTGTGTTTTGCTGCATACTTAGGATGCATCGTTGTACATAGAAGTTAGTTATGAATGTATTAGTGTCTCAATTGACAAATTGCTCGCTGCCGTTTTCGTTTGCTATGCATTGACAATCCAAACTAAGACAGTCAACATGAACGCAGGACTATGCAGGACTATGTATTGTAAGTCTTTAATTTGTATTATACTCGATAATGCACAGGCAGTAGCAGTTTCCTTAATTTTGTCATGCCAGTCTTTTATTTGTTTACAGTCCAGTGTTTTTGAGTACTTTCCGCTTTAAAAGGAGCATGTCTAACTTATGTGGATGTGGACCATTTTTCTTTCGATGCTTCTGAAATTATAGCACACAGTCTTCACTATGATTTTGGTTTTTCCCTCCTTGCAAATCAGGCATGTGAAAATGCCCTTTTATGTCTACGGAGGTGTGACTTCTGGCTTGGAAAATTTCACTGGAGATATCCGGAGTATAGCAAGTCTCAAGAACGTTGCTGTTACATCCACCGGTTCATGCAGTGGTATGTTATATTGTAAGCGTTAGTCTTATCAATTTTTATCTGATCTTATCTCTACCGCTTGTCCTGCCTCTATCATACCAGTGGTCCATGAATGTTCTCTCTTTGATATAGTACTTTGCACTGCCAACGAAAGGATATAGTCCGTAAAGAATTCGTTTGATTTTCTTTCATGATGCACTTGAGGGGCATGATGTTACAGTGACAATGGACAATGTTGGTTCAAACTCATAATATCTTTATTTCTTCCTGGAAAATGTTTTAGTGAAGTTACAATATTTATGGATGTACCATTTAAGTTGCTCCATTTGATCAAGTCTGTATGTAAGTATTCTCAGCACTGAGCGCTTATGGAGAATGGTCATGGGAATGGAAGAAATCAACAGTCCTCATTCTGCTGTATTCGAAGACTACAGAGCTTTGAGTGGAAATTTCATTTTTCATGAAATTTTATTAGACAAACTGATATAGATTAACAGAGACAGCCGTTGAGCCTATTCCTTTTACCTTTTCCAACTTTTGCCAGTAGGGATAAATGTATCCCTTGGCTCACAGAAGCGATGATGGCTAAGAAAATGAACCTGAAATTAGATGTGATGATGAAGAAGTACCCTGGTTGTATTATTTAATGATGTCGTTTCTTGACCTATAAGACAACATCGTTGTTAAAAATTTTACACAGCATTATCTAGTTTAGTTCCTTAACTTTTTTGATCAATTCTGATTCTCAACATGCAAAATCGTTGGTTTCATTGAAAACAAAAATTGTAGGTAGTGAGATCTTGGGCATACTTTTAACACTTGGATTAAAAGACTTCCCAATTTTGAGTTAACCATGCAGTAGCTTGATGGTGCTGCTGCACATCCAATTTGCTGGTCAATGTTTGCGGAGTCATATGTTCCGTCTTTAGCAGATTTCACCATCTTTAGGTCAGCAGTGATGTTTATCAATGCGAAGCCTGAATCAGAAAAATCAGTGTGTCTAGGGAAATATTTGACCGTATGGAGTGTCGGATGTGAAATTCTGCTGATCAAACTCTCCATGTAGAAAGTTTGTCTTGGATATTACCATAAGAATTTTTGGGACTTCTCTCAATCTTGACTTGGGACTACTAGCACTTATTTGATTGGTGAGTACCTTCAACTGCATTTTAATAAGCTCTTTGCAGTGAATGGAATGCTAAGCATGGTCATTCTGTAGTTTGACTCATCCTGGTATGTACAGTTCAGGCAAAGGCGGTGAAATATTTGAAGAGGAAAGAAATGGAGAGAAGCAAGCAGCAAGCTTCTACATTCAGAGAAATCCAACCTGTTGCAAGTGTTCTATTTAGATATGGTATTAAGAAGCGTAATGCAAGGAAATTTTTGGAATGCCAGGCTTTAAGGTCAGATGCAAGAAACTCGCACACTAAAATTTCAGGTTCCGTTTAGTCTCCTAACCTTGCACTACGGGTGTGGATGTAATGGTTCATTTCCTGAATTTTGTTGGAGTGTTATGCCTCAGTGCTGCTGATGTTGCTGATGTTCCTCTGTTCTGGTTTTTTCTTCTGTTTGTTTTTTATAGCTAAGTTTGTTAAATTATGCAGCTGGTATTTTCGTTATTTTTAGGAAGTGAATTAACACGTTTATGTGCGGTTATATGTTGCACGTATGTAAGCAATTACTGCTTATATTAGGGACCAGACTCGACAGTTTCTAAAAGAACTGATGTATGCAAGTCTTGTGCTCTTGTTTCTCTATGCTATCTTCCTCTATCGAAGACCATAGCCTCTGGTTTTTGTTTTGTTTATTGCTTTGATTAGTCATAACAATGGTATCAGAGCACTTCAATGATCTTGAGGGACTGTGAAGTGAGGTAAGCAACAAAGCGTGAAGAAGTAAAAGGTTGATGGAGGCAAGATCGAGTGGATTCTCTGCAATGGCTGCTCCAGTATTTACTGGAAAGAATTATCAAGCTTGGGTTGTTAAGATGACAGCATTTCTGGAGGGTCATGATTTGTGGGAGGCTGTGGAGGATGATTATGAAGTTGCTCCACTTCCAAATAATCCGACCATGAATCAAATCAAATTCCATAAAGCGAGAACCACAAGGAAAGCCAAGGCAAAATCTTGCCTGTATGCTGCTATCTCGCCTACTATTTTTACAAGGATCATGAGGTGTGACTCTGCAAAGGCTATATGGGACTTCTTGAAGGAAGAATATGAGGGAGATGAGAAGATAAGAAGTATGAAGGTGCTAAATCTCTTGAGAGAATTTGAGAGACAGCAGATGAAGGATTCTAAGTTAGTGAAGGAATACTCTGATAGGCTGGTTGGGATAGCTGATAAAATCAGAGTTTTAGGGACTGACTTGAAGGATGAAAGACTTGTTCAAAAGATCCTGGTGTTTCTTCCAGAGAAATTCGAAGCTACCATAGCTTCTCTGGAAAATACAAGGGACTTAGCTAATATAAAACTTGCAAAGTTGTTGAATGCTTTGCAGGCACAACAGCACAGAAGACTAATGAGAAGAGAAGAGCATGTAGAGGGTGCATTGCAAGCTAAAGTGAAGCCAAATGATGGAGGCAAAGGGAAGAAATGGATTCAATTCAAAGGAAATACTAGTGATTCGAGGTTTGTACCAAAAGAATGAACCTCTGGTGGGTCTAGCAAATGGAAGAAGAACAAAAAGCCATGTCAGTACTGTGGTGGAACCAATCACCAGTTTTTTAGATGTTGGAGAAAACCTGATGCTAGGTGTAGAAGATGCCACAAGTTGGGTCATATGAAAGCCATTTGCAAAGAAAAAAATTACCAGCAAGTAGGAGAAGCACAAGTGGCAATAAATGAAACTGAGGAAGAGCACCTGTTTGTAGCTTCAGTTTGTGAATCTTCAGTTGAGAATGATACATGGCTGGTAGATAGTGGTTGTACCAATCACATGACTGGCAATTTGAAGCTGTTCAGGAATCTAAACAAGACAGTCAAGTCTAGAGTCAGAATTGGCATTGAAGTGCAAGGTAAGGGTATAGTTGCTATTGAAGGAAATCAGGAATTGAAGCTCATCAGGGATGTTCTCTTTGTGCCAAACATTGATCAAAATCTATTAAATGTTGGTCAATTAGTTGAGAATGGCTATAAAGTGAAGTTTGAAGGAAAGAAATGTCTCATTAATAATGCAGACAGCAAAGAAGTGTTGAGAATTCCAATGAGGGACAAAAGTTTTATGTTCAAGCCACAAGAGATGCAACAGATGGCTTTGAAATGCAAAGAAGAAAATGCAGAGCTATGGCATAAAAGACTTGGGCATGTTCACAGGAGGAGTATGCTATTTATGCAAAAGAATAGCTTGGTAGATGATTTGCCAAGCTTGGAGGGAGAACTTCCATAGTGCAGAACCTGTCTTCTTGTCAAACAAGCCAAATTTCCCTTCAAAGGAGGAGGCTCGAGGACATGTGAAAAGCTGCAATTAGTTTACATAGATGTATATGGACCTATGTCTGAATCCTCTCGTAATGATAGCAGGTATTTTATTACTTTCACTAATGATTTGACTAGGATGAGTTGGATTTATTTTCTGCGAGCTAAGACTAAAGTAGCTGATGTGTTTGTGAAGTTTAAAGCCTTAGTTGAGAATCAGAGTGGGAAGAAAATTAAAACTCTTAGGTCTGATAATGGATCTGAGTATACAGCTCACAAGTTTAAGCTAATTTGTGAGCAAGCAGGAATTGTGCAGGAGTTTACTACACCTTACTCACCTCAACAGAATGGGGTTAGTGAGAGAGAGAACATAAGTATTATGGAGATGGCTAGATGTATGATGCAAGAGAAGAAATTGCCTAAGAGGTTCTGGGCTAAGGTAGCTAATACTGCTGTGTTTCTGCTGAATAGACTACCCACAAAAGCCTTAGAGAAATCAACACCTTTCGAAGTCTGGCAAGATGTTAAACCTTCTGTAAAAAATTTGAAGGTTTTTGGGTGTTTGTGTTACACTCATGTTCCTGAGGTTAAGAGGGACAAACTAGATAAAAAGGCAGAGATTGGGATCTTTATTGGATACAGTCTTCAATCAAAAGCTTACAGGATTTTCCATCCCATGACAAGGAAAGTAACTATGAGCAAAGATGTTATCTTTTTAGAGGAAGATGAGTGGAATTGGATGGAAGGAAGGATTGCAGAATTGCAGCACTTCGAAAAACAACCTACAATAGATGTGGAGGCTAATGAAATTATAGAGGGATTAGAAGACAGTATAGATGACTTACTAGTGAGAGGCACAAGGTCACTTGCTGAGATCTATGAAAGAAGTAATGTGGCAGTGCTCGAACCATCTAATTTTGTGGAAGCCAAAGAAGATCAGAGGTGGATTGCAGCAATGCAGGAGGAGATTGCAATGATCCAAAAAAAAATCATACATGGGAACTTGTAGACAAACCACTAAATAAGAATGTGATTGGGGTTAAGTGGGTGTTTAGGACAAAGTTTAATCTTGATAGTTCTGTCAATAAGTATAAAGCAAGATTGGTTGTGAAAGGCTATGCTTAAATATAGGGAGTAGACTATTCTGAAACATTTGCTTCAATTGCAAGGCTGAATACAATAAGACTTATGTTAGCTGTTGCAGTAGAGAAGGGATGGCCTATCTTTCAGTTAGATATCAAGTCTGCATTCCTAAATGGAGAGCTTGAAGAGGAAATTTTTGTTGAACAACCTGAAGGGCAAGAAGAAAGTGTGTACAGATTGTGCAAAGCTTTATATGGACTGAAGCAAGCTCCAAGAGCTTGGTATGAAAAGATAGATTGATACTTACAGGATTTAGGTTTTGTAAAAAGCTTAAGTGAGTTCACTCTTTATGTCAAGAAAGTGAATCATAGTGTGGTAATTTTTTCACTCTATGTAGATGACTTATCAGTGACAGGAAATGATGCAGAACTGATAGAGAATGTTAAGCAAGGTTTGTTTCCAGGTTTTGAGATGTTAGACTTGGGAAAGATGGCTTATTTCTTAGGTCTGAAAGTTAAGCAAAGTCCATATAAGATCTTCATTTGCCAAAAGAAATACATGAATGAAATTTTAAAGAAGTTTTAGATGGAAGATTGTCGAAGTGTTAATACACCTATGGCTACTAGAGAGAAGCTACAGAAGGATTATGGAACAGATGCGGTGGATGCCTCGATGTATAAAAGTCTGATATGGTGTCTCATGTATCTTACAACAACCATATCAAATATTCTATTTGCTGTAAGTGTTTTATCCAGATTTATGAGTAATCCTAGTCAGCTACATTTGATTGCAGCAAAGAGGGTCTTGAGATATCTAAAAGGAACCTTGTTATTTGGTGTGAAGTTTCAGAGAGGTCAAAAGTTTAATTTACAAGGATTTTCTTATAGTGATTGGGCTGGTTCGATGGATGACATGAAGGGCACATCTGGATATTGTTTTAGTCTTGGTTCAGCTTGTTTTTCTTGATGTTCCAAAAAGCAAGACATTGTAGCTCAATCTACTGCAGAAGCAAAATTCATAGCTGCTACTGCAGCTACAAATCAAGCTTTGTGGCTAAAGAAGATAATGAAAGATTTGTGGTTGAATTACAGTGGCTGTATCGAAATCAATGTGGATAATCAAGCTACTCTAGCAATATCACAGAATCCAGTTTTTCATGGCAAAACCAAGCATTTCAAGGTTAAGTTCTTCTTTCTGCGTGAGGTGCAACAAAATGGTGAAGTTAAGCTGGTTTATTGCAAATCTGAAGATCAACTTGCAGATATGTTCACAAAGCCACTTCAAGCTAGAAGATTTGAGTTATTAAGAGAGAAAATTGGAGTTTGCAGCAGCAACTGATCCAAGGAGGAGTTTGTTGGAGTGTTATGCCTCGGTCTTTGCGATGTTGCTAACGTTCCTCTGTTCTGGTTTTTTCTTCTGTTTGTTTTTTTTTTTTATAGCTAAGTTTGTTAAATTATGCAGCTGGTATTTTCGTTATTTTTAGGAAGTGAATTAACACGTTTATATGCGGTTATATGTTGCACGTATGTAAGCAGTTACTGCTTGTATTTAGGGACCAGACTTGACAGTTTCTAAAAGAATTGATATATGCAAGTCTTGTGCTATGTTTTTCTGTGCTATCTTCCTCTGTCAAAGACCATAGCCTCTAGTTCTTGTTTTGTTTATTGCTTTGATTAGTCATAACAAATTTAAAATGATCTGAAAGCACCTGAAGTTGTAACCTTGACCCTCTATGTGAAGAGATGGTACAGTTTTGACTCTTTAAGAACTTGCCATATATTGATCATATGTTTTTTATAAGCTCCAAGTTGCTTGATTTGTGACCACATATATTTATAATTGGGGATTACAGCTACATCAACGCTGTGTTATCATGGCCAAAAAGCATCTTCGTATGGTGTTGTCGGTCTTTTTTGAAATGATATATGGCATTTTAAACTTCTTTTAACTGTCGTGAACTCTCAAATACAAGATAAATGAACTTAGGGATATGGAGCCTGGCTAAGGAATTTGTTATAGATAAAGCCAAATATTTGTTTTTAGGGGCTTTTTTGTCTTTTCTATTAGATTTCCTTTTAGGTTAAAAGTGGTACCTTATATATTAGCGATGGCAAAACCTAGCCGTCAAGACGCTGAAAAAGGAAATAGAGAGGCAAGAAAAAGAGAGAAGAAAAAAGTGAGTTTTTTCTTGATGAGTGTTCTCAATATTTTTGTGCCCTGATCTTGAGAGAAGATCGTCGTTGTATTCCAACTTTTCCGAAGTCTAGTGGATTCGCAGAGTGCCCTGCGCGGAGACGTAGCCCAGGTTTGGGTGAACTTCGATAACAAATTTTCTGGCGTGTTCATCGATTCTGCTCTTTTATTACTATATTCTGTCTGGTGAATTGTTTGCGAGCGTTATTTTTCTGGAATCGACGTGAGATTTCGTAACAACTAGTATCAGAGCCTGGGTTGGCTAATCGAGAACATCGAGGGTTTTCGGTGACGTTCGATTAAAAGCAAACGGGATGGCGAAGATAAAATCATAATCGATAAGTTCAATGGAGAGGATTTCGGATGGTGGAAACTACAAATAGAGGATTATCTTTATCAGAAAGATCTTTATGCACCACTTGAGGGTTGGAAACCCGAGATGGCGGAAGTGGATCCAACAGCAGAAGCCGGATGGAAAATTCTTGATCGAAAGGCGTTAGGTGCGATTCGTCTAGGGTTGACGAAAAAGACAGGGTACCACATCGCGAAAGCAAAAACTGCAAAAGAAGCCATGGATATTTTGACGAATATTTTTGAGAAGCCGTCCACATCAAATCAGGTATTTTTGCTGAAGAAACTAGTTAATATTAAGTTATCGATAGAGGTTACGTGGCGAGCATATTAATAGTTTCACGCAGGTCACGGGTCAATTGGAATCCGCAGGCATAAATTTAGATATGAAGCTTCAAGCTTTATTATTTTTATGTTCTCTTCCGAAAGCTATAATACCGCGGTGCAGGGAATTTCGAGCACCATGAAAGATGATTTAACTCTTGATGATGCTATAAGTAGTATCATGGATGAAGAGATGCAAAGGAAAGTCTCAGGTGGAGATAATTTTTCTGTATCTACATCTTCAACGGCACTTGCAGTGGAGAACCGTGAAGAAGTAAAAGTATAGGAAATTTCAGCAGTCGTGGCATATCACAATCAAGGGGTAAGAGACAGGTTGCAAAAGAAGAGTGTTGGTTTTGTCACAAAACCGGACACTGGAGGTTTCAGTGTGAAGCCTACAAAAAGAAGCAGCAAGATGAGAATCAAGGTACTAATGTAGTTAGCGATAAATCTTTGCTAGATAACTTGTGTTTATCTGCATGGTTTGACTTGACAACAGATAAATGGTTTATTGATTCTGGCGCTTCTTTTCATTGCACCTCGCAAAGAGACATATTTGATGATTATGCCAGTGGAGATTTTGGACAAGTGGTTATGGGAAACGCCACATGTGTCCAATTGTTGGGAAGGGAACCGTGACTGTGAACATCTCGGGTGGAGGACGTCTAGTTTTGCGTGAAACTAGGCATATTCCAGAATTAAAGAAAAATCTGATTTCAACCAAGTAAACTTGACCAAGAAGGTTTGGTAATAACCTTTGGCTGCGGAGAGTGGAAAATAACCTCGGGGTAAGAGTAGTAGCAAAGGGAAAGCGTACGGTACACTTTACCTTCTCCAAGGAGACAATATCGGTGATATGGTTGCAACTACAATGGCTACAGGTAATTTATCTACTCTTTGGCATTATCGTTTAGGACATCTTGGTGAAAAAGGTGTAAAGCAGTTACACTCGAGAAAATTACTTCCGAGTTTACAAAAAGTTGAGTTAGATTTTTGTGAGAGTTGCATTTATGGAAAACAGAAGGTTGTTAGTTTTCAATTGAATGGACGGCAAAATAAAGGCCAGAAGCTAGAGTTGGTTCATACTGATGTATGGGGACCTGCTCAGGAACTCTCTTATGGTGGTAAGAGATATTTTGTCACATTCATTGATGATGCAACAAGAAAGACTTGGGTCTATGCTCTTAAAGAAAAATCAGAAGTATTCGGGATGTTCAGAATGTGGAAGACCATGGTAGAAAAGAAACGAGGTTATCGATTAAAGTTTTGAAATCGATAATGGTGGTGAATACACAAGTAAAGAATTTGCAAATTATCTGAGCCGAGAAGGCATACACGGACTAAAGACTGTTCCTAGAACTCCTCAAGAGAATGGTGTAGCTGAAAGGATGAATAGGACTATTCTAGAACGTGCGAGATGCATGAGACTACACGCGGGTCTCCCGCTACACTTATGGGCTGCCACAGTTGATACAACTGTTTATCTTATCAACAGAAGTCCATCTAGTGCGTTGGATGGAGAAATACCACAAGAGCGGTGGTCAGGTAAGAAGATTAATTATTCACATCTAAAGGTGTTCGGTTGTATTGCATATGCTTTGATTGACGGGGAGGATAGGAAAAAGCTTGATGCTAAGTCCCGTAAGTGCGTCTTTATCGGATACGGTGGCGACGAGTATGGCTATAGACTTTGGGATTATGAGAATAACAAAGTCATCCGCGATCGCAATGTGGTATTCCATGAAGAAAAGATGTACAAGGATCGTCGAGACAGAGAGACGAGCATGAGAAGGTAGTACAACCAGAGTATGTTGAATTAGACATAATGCCCGTGAAGATGTTTCCAGTAGATCAAAGTTCACCTGAAAGAGAGGTTCAAGATGAGCCTATTATCAGTGAAGAGGTAGTTCAAGAAGAATGCAGTGATTCGGAGCAAACAAATGAACCTGAAATACCTGTCGTGAGAAGGTCTACACGTGTGAGAAAGCCAAAGGTAATTTTTGACCCATCAGCTAATACTGTTCTGAGCCATGTCTTATATACAGATTCGGGAGAACCGGAGACTTATGATGAGGCAAAGGCAGACACGTCTCACTTGCAGTGGGAGTGTGCTATGAAAGGCGAGATGAGCTCGTTACTTCAAAACAAAACTTGGGAGTTGACCAAGTTGCCCACAGGTAAAAAAGCTTTATTGAACAAATGGGTGTACAGGATTAAGAATGAAGCAGATGGTAATATTAGATACAAGGCGAGACTTGTAGTCAAGGGCTTTTCTCAAAAAGAAGGGATCGACTACTCGAGATATTTTCACCTGTAGTGAAAATGACATCAATTAGAGTTCTGCTAAGTATAGTTGCAGTGGAGGATCTTCATCTTGAGCAATTAGACGTAAAAACAGCGTTTTTACATGATGACTTAGATGAAGAATTATACATGGCACAACCTAAGGGTTTTAAAGTCAAAGGTAAGGAGCACATGGTATGTCGCTTGAAGAAAAGGAGTACTTTGTTACTCTCCAAATCCCTCCAGAATTTCCCAGACAATGGGTCCAACAGGGATATTCTCATGTTCACTATGGAGCTGTTCGTCTTGCTCTCACCTTTCATGGTCGTAAAGGCTCGCCAAAGAGTGGCAGAATAGCGTTGTTAGATACCAGGTTTTTACAATACCAGCATGCTTGCATTGGTACTGTTCAAACCACTTTGAATGCCGGAACAGTCTTTGTGACTTTGTATCCAAACTTCAACATCGCTCTCTCAGACCCCCAACTTCTCTCTTTTATGAAAGTTCAAGTACAGCTCCTTGGAGCCCCCAAACAGCTGAATCCGTAGCTGCAACCTTGCATTACAGATGGTTTATCGAGTGCAGAACCATGCTCTCGACCTCAACTTCAACAATGGTAATGAAGACGCATTGTTCATTTCCATGCAGAATGATCAGGCATCCTGCATCCATGTCCCCAGACAAATTCCAAAGGATACGTTGGCCAAGCTCCTTCCAGAGACTTGGATTACCAACTATGAAAAGCTACACCAAAGCATAACAAGCCATTCCCGGTCTACCGGACTCGAGTTCGTAAGGAAAAAAAGATGGAGCTGTTTCCATCAAGTTTGGCAAAGAAAAGGAAGAAAGTCCTTCTATCTTCCAAACTCTCTTCATGATTGAACCTTGTGTTCGTAATCCATTTCGAACAGATCCAAAAAGCATGTGCGACACTTTAAAAGTAATGGACATCCTGTCCATTACTATAAAGATGAGCATGGTCATTGTTTTTGGGATCCTTTTTGCCAATGTTCCTACTGCATAAATTCTCCTGACGAGGTAAATCCTCATGCAAGATCTCCTCCACGACGGAAAAAGCCCAAAGACAAGATGTACCAAAGGTATTTAAACGGAGATTCCTCCGTAGACACTCTTGGAGAATGTGATAAATACCAGTTCATGGTATCTTATGCACCACCTCCACCACCAGAGTTCAGTACTACATCTCGAACCACGCCCGATCCACCAAAATCACCTCCACCTTCTCCTCCCCAGAAAAAACAAGCTCTCTCTCCATTTTATAAACCAATCCTCAAATGGGCTAAGAAACACTCTTACCCCCTCGAAGTTCCAACAGAAACACCACCCACTTCTTCCATTGCCATGTTCCAAGATACTGACTTCCCTCCTCTTGTCAAGGAAAGCTCTAAACTCTCGTTCCCTGCTACAGAAGAGTTTATTGATCCACATGGTAGATACCGCCATGTTCCCAAAGTACCTACACCCACAGATGTGGACGAACATGGAAGACAGAAGAAAACCCCTGCTGCTGAAGCCGTTCTAAACTGGCAATCAGAGACTTTGTTGGCACAAAACAATGCCTTTAAGGCTATTGATTCCAAGATCGGAAATGTGCAACAAGATCTCCAAAGATATGATGAAGGTACCAAGAAGATACTTTCTGAGTTCCAGAAAAGGCTTCAAGCCTTGGAATCAGGACAACAGCTTGGGTACCACTATCTTGAAAGTCCAAAACCAGAAATAGACAAACTCAAGAAGCAAATTCAAATTCTTGAAGAAGGAAGGTTGAGACCTTTCGATCCATTGGCACCTCTGTTCAAACCGGGTATGTATCCCCAACACCACAAGTGTCTGTTTTTGCCAATATCCCGAAGATCCTTCTAGAAGAGAAACAGATTTGCGAAGTCGGCTCAAAGCCTTGAAGAAAGAAAAGGGAAAAGAAAAGACACCACCTACAGAATCAAGCTCAATTGTTATAAGAGAAAGACCAGACCAGATGATGCTATCAAACCCATTAGAATCCTTTCTAAAGGATCTGGCTAAGCAAGAAATTGACCCCCTTTCCCAATGGCCTGAGCCTGATCCTGTCAAACAGATTCTGTCTTCTGAACAAACCTCCTCCTCTTCATCGATTCGGTATCTACTTATTCCTCTTCATCCTTTTCAGATCCACCGTTCGGTCTCCCCTTCTGTTCCACCAAACTCACAAATATTCATGGCCGATACTCTTTCGGATTATGATATGCATCAAACTATTCGATCCGAATATGAACAGACAAGTAATCCCCCGTAAAGCTTGATTCAGCCAAGCATGTATCCATGGCATCCAAACAATTCTTCTCCATTGATGATATTCCCTATTCAAAATGGCCACACGAGACTTGAAGAATTTCATACTTGGTTGAGTACACAGTCCATCACCAACCATGATATGAATGATGTCCTTTTCAATTTTGTTACAAGGTTCACAGGAAGCCTTAAATTTTGGTGGCAATCACTCACAGAACAAGACCAGCTTACGTTCCTGTTATCACCAAGTTTCTATCATGCCCTTAATTTTCTATACCATGTTTTTGTGGGAACACCTGGAGATCTCAAAGAACTCAAAAGGAGGGAATTCTTTGAAAGAAGATGCTGCTCTCTTCAGAAAAAACATCTTGATAAGCATTATCGATTAATGCTTCAGCTCTTTTACCAGATTGGCGCAGATCCAAATCTAAAGCATGTCTTCATCACTTCTATTCCTAAAGAGCTATCACAGATGGTCGAAAGATCCTTCTTTGGAAAGCAAAGAAGAATACAAGACGTTCCCATGGGAGAACTTCAGCAAGAAGTCCATCTATGCCTTGAAGAATTATGCTTAAAGCGTCGAATGGTCCAAACATACATCACAGATGACAAGCGTCTTGAATCAGCATGTTCCCATCAGAAGTTAAAAATCAAATGCTCCAAACAGGATTGTGATGGTACCTGTGGCCATTACTCCCGAAAGAAGAAGCACTTCAAGAAATACTCAATTAAAAAATCCAAGCATGGCTCCAAGCATTTTCGAAAAAAGAAGAAATGGCGATTTCTACGCAAGAGAAAGGACCACACAGGCCACAAGAAATCAAGCCGTTGCTACATTTGCGACAAGAAGGGACACTTTGCTAAAAATTGTCCCCAGGCAAAAAAGGGTCAGAATCATCTGATCGAAAATGAAACAGGTATGTCCCTTGAAAATGATGACATTGAATCCTTGTTTTCTGCTGATGAAGAACCATCAGAACAGACCCTTTGTGTTATTCCCTTCTACAAATCTTCCAATGAGACCAATTCTGATGAATCAGAATCTGAAGACATTTTTCACATATCCCCCACATCCTCAGAACCAAATCCTGACATATTCTCAAGCCAAACTCACTGCCCCCATTTCCCTGTAAAGATCTTCACCTCCAAGTACGCCAAACCTATCAATGTTATTGCTCTTATTGATACTGGAGCAAGTTCCTCCATTCTCGACACTAAAGTTCTGCTCAAGAATATTGGACTCCCCATATCCGATACTTCAACTCCGCCTCCGGAGATACTTTCTCCACAAATGTCGAACTACTTGCCATTCTTGTCCAGCTTTTTTCCTGAGTGTTCCATAAAAGCAAAAATCTTTGGATCAAACCTCCCCAATAAAGATTTGCTAATTGGATGGGACATCATGACTCAAATCTCTCAACTACGCATCATTCCTGGAAAGGGTCTTAGATATAAAAATCATTTCTCTGAGTTTGTTGATATTCAGAGACTCTTTTCCATCCAGATGAGTCTGTTAGATCCAATCATGCAAAGATTATTAGAATCATGCTCGGAATCCCACTCAGAATTTGCTCAAAAGTGTTCTCATCCCTTATGGGAAAATCCAGAGTTCTTTGTCCGCCTTCCCTTCAAGAAAAATGAAGACATCAACCCAACAAAGGCGAGTCATGCGGGAATGAAGCAGAACACTTGGCTTTAGCTCAAAAAGAATGCTCTTAACTTCTACAACAAGGCCTTATTGAACTTTCGATTCTCAATGGGCTTGTGAAGCCTTTTATGTCAATAAACGAGCTGAGCGAAACGAGAGGGAAAATGAGATTGGTAATTAACTACCAACCTCTTAATCTTTTCCTCCAAGATGATAAGTTCCTTTACCATCCAGAGATCTCTCTTTAGTGGACTGACTAAGGCCCATATCTATTCCAAATTCGACCTCAAAGCCGGATTTTGGCAATTGGGTATCCATCCTGAAGACAGAACAAAAACGGGATTCTGTATCCCAAACCAACACTTCCAATGGAAAGTTCTTCCCTTTGGCTTGAAGGTTGCTCCATCCCTTTTCCAAAAGGCCATGTGTCGTATTTTCCAACCCATTTTGTCAACTGCAGCAGTGTATATCGACGATATTTCGCTTATGCCCCGATGAATGCAGAGCCACCTTTGCCAACTCCTTGAGAAATTTGCAGAAATTGTGAAAAGGCATGGTATTATGCTCTCCCAAAGGAAGATGAATATTGCCCAGACAGAAATTGAATTTCTTGGTATGCACCTCAACAAAGGTACATACTATCCGGGCCACACATTGCACAAGAATTATTGAAGTTTCTGAAAATGACTTCACAAAAAGCAAGTTCAGCAATTTCTTGGGATAATTAATTATCTCAGGGTATTTGTCCCACACATTGCAAAACTGCTAATTCCCTTGCAAACCATGCTGAAAAAGAATTCTCCACCTTGGGGAAAAACCCAGACCAAAGCAGTTGCTGAGCTTAAGGAGATTATGCAAAATCTCCCACCACTGCAAATACCATCAACAGGCAAAAGAATTCTCCAAACTGACGCCAGTGATGAATACTGGGCAGCCGTCCTATTCGAAGAAATTGATGGTAAGAGACAGGTTTGCGCCTACAAAAGTGGAAAGTTTTCCCAGGCTGAAATGCACTACCATTCCACTTTTAAAGAGATCCTAGCAGTCAAAAATGGAATTAAGAAGTTTGAATTCCATCTCATCGGCCATCACTTCCTAGTTGAACTAGACATGGCATCCTTCCCTCGATGACCAAGTTTAAACGTATGCAGATTCCAAACCCACAATTGCTTCGATGGTCCGAATGGTTTTCAAAATACTCTTTTGAAACCCAACATATCCCGGGAAAAAGAATGTCCTTGCTGATTTCTTGTCAAGACCCAAAGCACCAGCCTGAGATCAACATGTACATCAAGAGGCCTGCCTTTCATAAACTCCATTATGGCGTCAAATACAAAATTGAGAAAATTAAAGACGCACCAAGCCGTGCATATCCCGGGAGATTATTCAAAGCAAATCCGAATGACGAGTCTTCCGAAAACATGGAGAACCTCATGTGGGAATGCCACACAGACCTTTTCAGATATAATGGAGGTTCGATTCTTTATCCTTTAGGGTTAAATTCAAATTATCCTTTCATCCATCCCCTAATCTGGAAAGAAGATGATTTCCCTGATCAGCTTAAAACGCTATTATGGTACTTAACCAATAAGTACTTGATAGCCATTGAAATCCCCACCAGAAGGTTCATTGCCAATCTCACCAGGATATTCATGCTCGGGAGAAACATCGAAAAAGAATGTGATAGAAATCTTTTAAGTTTTCTAAACTGGTTCTATCACCCCACCTGCTGGAAACAAGATTTGGAAAGAGAATTGAGAACCATGACACCAAATCCTGAAGTTCACACCATCTTGTTCTTTAAACGTCCATGGAATTTCTTTAGAAATAATGGCGGTATTCTCGATGCACCACTCGAAATAGGAACCACAGCCTATAAACCTCATTCGAACAACCGAGAAGCCCGGATTCACAAATCTTATCCAAGATCGTTAGATTATGTGAACATGAATATCGAGAACTCCGAGAGAATCCTATGCCAGAAAACAAGACCATTCCCGAAGACATCGGAATAATGTACCCACTACGTGGGATCATTATGACCTAGCACCAGGAGCTAGGGAAGCACTCAGACAGTACAGACAAGCTGCATCGTCCCAAGAACATGAAATGACAAATGAAGACGACATTGTCCAATCCACTCAAGACCCCTATGCACGCTTTGGAGGTCCTTTGTCCCAGAATCCCTACGAACAGGGACCTTCGTCTTCATCCCAGCATATGGACCTGTCCTACTATGAACAGCCCTCAAACTGGCCCCAGCCAAGTCTTCCTAGCAACACTACCGACGAAAACACAGACTGGGCAGCAGAAGAAGCATCCCATTGGGCTCATGAAGCCTCATCATCCCAAAGGCTGAACCAGATTCTTTCACCGCAAGACCTTGAAGCCCTCCCGAGAAGTATGAAGCACATCTCCTAGAAGACAGTTCGAGACAACGACTCAGTATGTAGCTACAATGCTCGTGACGGACGAGATCGTTAAGTCCGTACAATTTCACTGTAGCAAAGTACTGTTCACTTTTACTGTAGCACTAGGCTAGGGAAATGTACTGTTCACAGTACAGTTACTGTTCATAGTGTGCGAATAATTCCCTCCCGGAAAGTTCCGGAGCCTCTGTTTGTCTTTAGACCCGTGTTTAGGACCCTGTGCGTCCTTGTTGTTTCTTTATTATTGCCTATATAAGGCCCTGTCGTTGTATCGTTTTGGGCAGAGTCCCCTGAAGTAAAAGTGTGCTTTGTGAAAAACCTCTATGGCTTTCTAAATCTCTCTTCTTCTCCAGCCTGGTAGGATCCTTCGAGAAATGCAGCTTGGGTAGATTAGAAACGCTTCCATCCCGGCATCTTCGAGTGTCTCTAGGCTCTGGATTAAAGGGCTGAGTGGTTTTCTGCTAAAAGGCTGTCCCTGAAGGGCTTGAACGGGAGTTGTTCGCCCTATGTGGGATGCAAGAAAAAGGATTTGCACACTGTGAGTCTGAACACTGTGTTTATTTTCGCAAATATGATGATGGTGATATTGTGTATTTATCTTTATATGTGGATGACATGCTGGTGGCTAGTTCCAATATGAAGAGAATCGTAGAAGTGAAAAAGATGTTATCATCACAGTTTGCTATGAAAGACTTGGGAGAGGCCAAGAATATTTTAGGCATGAAAATCATCAGAGACAGGAAAAATAAGAAATTATGGTTGTCGCAGGAAGACTATGTGAAAAAGGTGTTAAAGAGATTTAACATGGACAAGGTAAAACCGGTTGCAACTCCTCTAGCGAATCACTTCAAACTTTCCAAGGATATGTGTCTAAGCACTCAGGCTTTGAAAGATGAGATGGCGGTAGTTCCATATGCATCAGGCGGTGGGGAGTTTGATGTATGCCATGGTGAGCACGAGACCGGACATTGCACAAGCAAAGTGGGAGTTGTGAGTCGATATATACTGAGAACCCGGTGTAGAGAGCATTGGAATGCAGTGAAATGGATATTGAGATATCTAGCAGGTACTTCCAATTACTCACTTTGTTATGGTGGTACATCTCTAGAGTTGTAGGGTTATGTAGATGCAGATCATTCGGGTGATCGAGATAGTGGTAAGAGTACCACTGGATATGTCTTTACAATTGCAGGTACAGCAGTGAGTTGGGTATCTCAACTACAAAAAGTAGTTGCTTTATCGACAACAGAGGCAGAATATGTAGCGATTACAGAAGCCTCCAAGGAAATCATGTGGTTACAAGATTATATGGAGGAGTTACATCGAAAACAGCCAATCAAGTACACCGTGGAGTGATAGTCAAAGTGCAGTGCACTTAGCAAAGAATGCAGCTTATCACTCAAGAACTAGACATATCAAGAAGCGTTATCACTTTATCAGGTCAGCATTAAAAGATAATGAATTAAAGCTACAAAAGATTGATGGCTCGAAGAATCCAGCTGACATGATGACCAAGGTAGTAGACAGAGAGAAGCATATTTTCTGTACTACTACTATTGGTATTACTCCATGTTGATTGATGAGGAGTAACGCAGAGGCACAAGTTTTTCAACTACTATTTTTTGAAGAAGATGGATGCAAAGTTGCTTGGTGCTTGGATATATTTGTCTTCAAGTGGGAGATTGTTATAGATAAAGCCAAATATTTGTTTTTAGGGGCTTTTTTGTCTTTTCTATTAGATTTTCTTTTAGGTTAAAAGTGGTACCTTATATATTAGCGATGGCAAAACCTAGCCGTCAAGACGCTGAAAAAGGAAATAGAGAGGCAAGAAAAAGAGAGAAGAAAAAAGTGAGTTTTTTCTTGATGAGTGTTCTCAATCTCTTTGTGCCCTGATCTTGAGAGAAGATCGTCGTTGTATTCCAACTTTTCCAAAGTCTAGTGGATTCGCAGAGTGCCTCTGCGCGGAGACGTAGCCCAGGTTTGGGTGAACTTCGATAACAAATTTTCTGGCGTGTTCATCTGATTCTGCTATTTTATTACTATATTCTGTCTGGTGAATTGTTTGCGAGCGTTATTTTTCTGGAATCGACGTGAGATTTCCTAACAGAATTGTGTTCAGTGTAGATGAGTCCCCATTTCCGGGTTCTTTTGTCATTGGTTCGAGTTACAGATTGAAGTTCATAATAATCGAATTTCAAACAGGTATTGTTTATGCAGTCCAATATTACAAAGGCAGATTGTTCCTCGCTAGGTGAATCATCTAGGCCAAGACACAATGTCGATCCTTCACCATGCGTGCATTTCCTTTCTAGGTTATCACCTTCAAAGAGGTCCGAGAACCTGAATTGCTTGAATTCGAGGGCCAATAACGAGACTAGGTGTATGGGAATCAAATGAGCTAGGTCAAGCCATGGGTATCATACGCTTGTTGCTTCATCTGAATCTAATATATATCCCCTCGTGATGGGCGATCATGGGAACTACAAATTTAAATTTTCACCAATCAATTTTGGAGATCGAGAGCCTTTTGTCTCTGTTGAATGCTGTCAAGTTCACAGCAATTCTGCTTAAGACTCCATTCATTTACATAGACTGCCATTCTCAATCTTTGCTCCTCACCTGCACCCGTTTTCTAGAGTTGAAGAACTTGCATCCCCATTCATATTGAAGTTCGTGCATGTTGGAATGTAATATACGAAAACGATAAGATCTTGCAATTTACGTCAACACGCAAACTTCAGAGAAATAAATGAGAAATAATAAAAACACCAGAAATTTACACAGTTCGGTTCAAGTACCGAGAGAGCCAGCAGCAAATAATCTATTATAATCGAAGAATCAAAGTTTATAATCGCTCACACGTTCGAGTGTTTCCCACACCTAGATTTATCCCAAAACCTAAAATATTTATAAACAAACAACTCACTTGGATATAAACTCACTGCACAAAATTACCACACCTTCAAGCTCAAAACAAAACACTCTACATATGCCAAAATCAAGAACTCCAGTGTTTGTCTTTGGTCCGCAAACGTATGGCTTCGTGTTCCTATTCAAGGCTTCGCATGGCTGGACGTCTTTCTTGTGCAGCTTCTAGAATCTTGCAGCCCATAGGTGCAGCTCACTCCTCCACATAAAAGAAACCCTAACCTTTTTACATTGTGTGCCTAAAGTCAAAACTTCAAAATTCCTATTCGGGCCTGATAAAGAGGAAACCTTTGCTCCTTTTTTAATTTTATTTTATTTCCTCTTAGTCCAAGAAAAGAAGGGCTTTTTTATCCAATTTGAAATCTACTTGAAAAATCTTTATCAATAAAATTCGGTTTAACAAATTGTTATCCGAATTTAAACTTGAGATATTAATTTAACAGCGCATTCTTTACCGCGGTTAGAGATGACTGTTCTATTAAATTGTGTTTGGTGATCTTGATAAAATTCAAGATATGATAAAATTTATTATATCATGCGTTTGGCACTTCAAGACATGATAAAGTCAGATATAAAAGAGAAATAGGCCAAATAAAATTATCATATGAGGAGGTGAAAAAGGTGGATAGTAGGGATAAACAGTTCTAAATTCCGAACAAGTTTTACTTAGAACTTGTCCGTTAGAACAAGTTCTTCATTTTTTGGAACTTGAAACCTACTCTACATACCCTAGAATCTGGAACTTACCCTATTATAGGTTCCATGGTCAATTCTAGGGTTTACCCAAGTTTCACATCGATTATTAATTGAATGAATGCAATGAATTAAAATCTTTAATAACCACAACTTGCCGCTACAATTCACTGACCATAACTTATATTTAGACATATGAAAAATATAAATATTAATAAAGTAAAAGTCTCGATCATAAAATAGAAGCTTAGATTAGCACTTTTAGATTATGTACTTATTATCGAATGGCATGGAATATTACAAGATCATAGAAGACATAAACTAAAAAAATTAAAAGTCATTCCAAGTTATGGATTATAGGTTCCAAGTTCTAGGTTCCTCTAGCTAAGAACCTGAAACCTACCTATCAAAATAGATTCCTTATTTTTTTTAACATGGAATCTACCCTGCATACTTTGAAACCCGAAACCCAAGTTCCCATTGATCCGCTTCTCAGATTTCAGGTTCTATCTAGAACCATGCTCCCCTAATACTTGGCTCAACCTAATCCGCTTTAGTTGCTGAAAAAGATTTATTGAGCAACTTAAGATAAAAGAGGAAAGCCTAGCATATGGGAGCATCAGCTTAGATCATTAAAATCAAGCACTCGACTCGACTTGGTTCGCTTTAATTGCTAGAAAGAATTATATAAAGTTATTTAAGATAAAAGAGGAAAACCTTAGCGTGATCAACGATTGCAAGTGTAAAAATTCTATCACGTGAATTTTTTTTCAACATATGAGATATTCTCGACTCATGTTCCTATATCTACATATATTAAGTAAAGGCATTTGAATAATAAATTGATGAAGTGGCTTCTTGAGGATTTTGCAATGATTATGATATTCATTAAAATAAAATTTATATATTAGATGAATTTGATTAGTACAAGGATAATCTTACCTCTTGATCAGGATTTCATAAAGTTTTGATTCTTTTCCCACATCATACCCTTTAATTAATGTATTTATACTCTTACAACTTCTAACTAAAATTTTTCCTCCATACCTTTTAAAAAAAAGATGGAACGAGAATGAAATTACATTTCATTGAATTGGTCTTTTTAGAATCAGTCCTTTTTTTTTTTTTTTTGAAAAAAAATGGAGAAATACAATTCCAATTTCTCTTTATATTCTCAATTTTTCAATCTTTTTTTTATATAGAAATTGAGGGAAAAAACAAATATATTTTGGTTTTAACCGTACGACATGGAAGGAATAGGAAAGGAATGTATCGAACTACTACATATTGATACTCACGATTTTGATTGCCATATCACTGATTTAGAGGAGATCCCTTAAAAAGTATTTAGTATTCATTTTGGTCGACTTTCCATTATTTTTCTTTGGCTAAGTGGCATGGATTGAAGGAGGGACCTCTTAGAGAAAATGAGATGGAAATATACTTTTACTCCTTAATAAAAGTCGTGCGAGGAGAAAATATAATGGAGGACGAACGGTTAAAAAAAATAAAAAAAATTGAATGTTTGGTGGGCAACGTGAAACAATTAAAATCTAAGGGTAAACGTATTTCTACCCTAAAAACCGGGTGTGTTCTACGACCACTATAAATTACGGGATGGCGTGGACTGTGGAGCCCGAGCACTTCAACAGAAAGTTTGAACTGCGGAGTAGGAAACTAGCAATGGAGGAAGCGAAGGGATTGGTGAAGCGCATGCTCCTTGTCAAGTTCAAAGACGGTACCCCACCTGCCCGAATCGAGGAAATCCTCAAGAACTACGCCAATCTCGTCAACATCGTCGAACCCTTGAAATCTTGGCACATGTATCCTTCTCTCTCTCTGTCTAATCTCTGCGTTTTCCCCACTTTCTTGGCGCTTTTTCCCCTCGGTTCCCCCTCAATCGAGCATGTCTTTGTCCTGGTGATCTGCCATGGAATGTTCATCAGCAGTTTGTTTGAGATGCCTGATCTTGGGTTGAACTTCTCTCTCGTGAAATCAGGGGAAAGAACGTGAGCATCATGAATTTGGACCAGGGCTTCACGCACGTCTTCGAATTAACGTTCGAGAGCGCTGAGCGATTAGCAGAGTACGTGGATCATCCTGTTCACACCGAATTCTCAAACCGGCTCCGTCCCCATCTGGATAAAGTCGTCGTGATCACCTACGAGCAGACCGGCTTCCGTACCTGAATCACCTTCTTACTGCGATATCCGCCAATGTCGTGTTCGAATAAAAGGTTTGTTATATATGACTAAATTGAAGATTGAGGTGCTGTTATCTTGAATAAGGTGATTAATGTGGTTCAGACTCTAAAGACTTTTTGTCTTTGCAAATAACAAGTCAGAAATAGCACTACATCTGAATTCAGATCCATGAGTACAACCGTGGCCTGTCCATTCATTGCGCTCTTGTGTATTGAATTTTCTTTAGGTTTACATGAAGTTCTTGGTAACGTTCATGCATTTAGTCAGATCACTCATAAATCTTACTAAATTGGTATAATTAGACATTACTAGAAATAATTGTAAAAGCAGTCCTAAACCTATTGTACCGCAGATAATTAAGTATTAAACCTTTTAATTGTACCAATTTAATCATAAACTTTGTTGACAATTTGTCAATATAGTTTTTTTTGGCCAATTTTGATTAGAAATGGCTAAAATAAATGCTAGACATCTTACATAATATGACTAGAATTAACGTGAATAATTTTTCTTTTTTTTTTAAAGAAATTTTTCTGATTTTTTTTCCTTTCCTTTTTCTTTCACAAAGTACGTTGCTATGGCTAGTGTCTAGCAACAGGGGAGGCCAAAAAAGGGCATTGCAACCCTCGGCAAATTTGGTGAGAGCTCACTCTTGCAACCTACAAGAGTGCAACCCTCATGACCTAGGTGAAGGCGTCCTCACTTAGGACGCAATAGTGACCCTTATCGGTCCTCACTTGTGGCCAGTCGTTGGCTACTGACCATTGGCCAAAAAAAAAAAAAAGGAAAAATTGGAAAAGAAAACATTAATAAGTTTTTTAAAAATACAAAAATTGTTTACATTTGCACCAACCAGCATACACATGAGCAATTTCCCAACCAAATATTGTCCATATGTATTATATTGATAAATCATTAAAATATCTAAAACTAAACTAACAAATTAAAAGTCAGATGAATGAAATGACCGTCATATAATTAATTTAGAATTTTTTAGATAATTTTCTTGATATTATCATCCTAGAAAAAGCGGAATTTTGATTGAAGAATAGGACATCTATTTTAACAACTCATTGAAATAAGAAAGCCTTTCCAATTGGAGTCAATCCTTGTACATGTCTTGGATTTCACGTCATTTATATGGGGCCGTTACGCTGGTAAATAAATTTCGCACGACCTCGAAGTGCATGATCCGTCTTAAAGCCAGGCAGGCGTGGGTGAGCCGCAATTAGAGCCGCTAATGTCATGCTAGCACTGGGTCTGAAACTTTTTTATTGGGATAAACTTTTCTAATTGATGTGAACCGGATGAATACGGATCTTGGATGAATGCACAAGTCTCAAGCAACTCAAAAGAGACAAAGATAACGGTCGGATGCCCTTACATTCACGATTTAGAAAAAAAAGGATTTCATTTGGACTTTTATGATGCATAGGTCATTTGGAAAATTGGACTCTCTTTCTGGTTAAATACGCTTTATCGAGTCCCTTTAGATGCTTGTAGGCTTAATTATTTATTTAAGAAACCACTAGGACCACCCTTTCTATATGGGAAGGGAGAGGCAAAGAATTTGAATCTCCACCTTCTTAGGGATTGAGACGAAGGCAATTTAGCTTTAAGTATAAGTTTCAACTCTCACCCTATTATAATGAGGCAGAGCAAAGAGCTTGAGAGTGAGAATTAGAGTAAATGTAGGCTTAATCCTTTATTTAACTGATCTTTTAATATATATCTATACTTCAAATTGAATTTGACCAAATAGTGATTTTGGATGCATGAACTTACTAGTTTGGATTCATGGGCATAAATTTTTCAATGAGTTATAATAATCGTTAATACCACGAAAAATCCTAAATTAGTATACCTATGATAATTTATACCTAAATTAATTTTTTTATCACTAGAAATCCCAACCCGATATATTTGTGACAAGCCTCGAACATCTCCGCATCTTAGCATAAACCCCAAGATTGAATGAGAAGAGAAGGAAAGAGGTGAAATCAGGAGAGAGAAAGGAAAGATTTTGGTTCATGCAAGCCTTGGACATCTTGGCATGCCAAATTGAGGTCATTTCCAAGAGCATTGCGAGAATTTTTTTGGAGTGGCTTGTTGAGATGCATTTGTGAGTTGTATTAGAAAAGTATCATGTTGAAGAATTAGGCGGTATGGAATCGTATCCGATTCATAAGTCAATGTTTTGGCTCGGATTTCCTTTTGACGATCTTCCTAGATGAAGATATTGGTCTTTTCCATGGCTAATGGAGATTGAACAATTACCCTGTGGGCTAAAATAAATTCGAAACAATGGGCTTGGCCCAGCACATGCCTTATGTCGTGATGTGGAGGATTGATGCGATGTATCAACCCGGCCTAGCACAAGGCGACACCTTAATTCGAGCTGGCCGGGTACAATCCATAACCATTTGACATCCCTATTGCATGCGAAGTTTTTACATCTCACTCTCGAGTTAAGGGGTTTCTAATTTTTCTCACCTCGCTCTCCAATCCATAATGATAAGTTTCTTTGACGCAACATGTGTCTTTGCATTAGTTCAACTCGCTCTTCAATCCATAATGATAAGTTTCTTTGACGCAACATGTGTCTTTGCATTAGTTCAAACGAAACACTACTTCTAGAAATATATCTAAGAAGCAATTCAAATGCCAATTGGTCGCCACCATTGAATTGAAACAAACCTTATCGAATCGATCTGGTCAAACCATCCTCCAAAAAAACATCGGTGGCAACTCACGTGACGAAGTTCCAATTGAGTCACCCATGACGACGAAGCTGTGAAGTGACGTGAGACGGGAAGGACTCATCGTCGTTTGTTTTCGACTTTCGAGAAATTTCATTTGGAAAGTTCAAAAGAAGGAAGCGTGCAGACATGGGAGTGGTGAAAAGTAGGATGCAACGCGCCCAAGTATAAATAAGAGACCGCCAGGTGACAAATGAAGTATAGAGAAAACTTGAGAAAATGGAGGAAGCCAAAGGACTAGTGAAGCATGTGTTGCTTGTGAGGTTCAAAGATGATACCACGCCTGACCAGATTGAAGAACTCATCAAGGGCTTCGCCAATCTCGTCAATCTCGTCCCTCCCATGAAATCTTTCCACTGGTCTCTCTCTCTCTCTCTCTCTCTCTCTCTCTCGCTGAGCCAAATGATTTTGTGTGATCATTTCTGCGGTTAATGTTACAGGGGAAGAGATGTGAGCATTGAGAATTTCCATCAAGGTTTCACTCATGTGCTCGAGACGACGTTCGACAGCACAGAGGGAATAGCAGAGTACTTACCTCATCCAGCCCATGTTGAGTTCTCAAAGCGGTGCCTCCCTCGGTTGGAGAAGGTCCTTGTGGTCGACTTCAAGCCGACCACTATTCACGCTTAAACCGAATCGAATCGTACTATATTCTGCTGATGCCATGCTTAAATAAAAGTTTTATTGCGTGAGAGTAATAACTTGAATTCTATTGTACTGTAGTGTTGGTTAATGTAATTGATATGGTTTGAAAAGTTATATTGGCAAACTCTTCATATTTTCTTCGTGTAATATGGCGAATTTTGTGTTCCAATGCACAGCTTTGATGAGATAGCCGTGCTACTAAATACCAACAAATATTAAGACTTGACTAAATTAATTTGATGATTAAGTAGTAAGGTCTCAAATGTTGCTAACTCTAGAGAAAAATTCACAGGAAGGTTCTATTGGCCACCTATGAAATTTATTCCTAGTCCATATCTTTTGTTTTAGGTCCTTTTGAGTGTTTCCGCCTGGCCTTTAGCCAGAATCTGCATCTCCTTGTCGAATCTCCTCATTGTTCGAACGCTTTATCATCTCAAACGAAAATTTTTCATATCATCCTCCGATTAAAGTTGGACCTAGTTTTATTTGTTCAATAAATTCATTTGTCATCGAATCTTTGCAAACCAACTACTATTCAAATTTCGTTAAATAACCAGCCAATCTTTCCTAACAGTCTGTTGACGGCAAAAAATGTTCGAGTGTAGTATGTGACAGTTTGATCAACAGAAACTTGTAGGAGGTCGAGTAGTGGAGTCAAGTAATCGTTGAGTAGCAAAGTCAATGTAAATATTGATGTAACTGTCGAGTAGTGGAGTCTCAGAATACGCTTGTAATTGTCGATTATAAGCTATGGAAACTCACATCGTACTCTTTGTGAAGGATCACCAATCAATGAACGTTGTTCAGTTTTACTTCTAACTTATATTCACATTTCAGTTTCCTTTTATATGGTTGAACACGACTATCTCAAGTTTCAGTACTTTTGATCTTTTGGTCGAATTGCGCTTCTTGTTCAAAAATTAGCAAATGACTCTTCACATCCTCTATCCATTGGCTTATCAATCATATTTTGAAGGGCATTTTGTCAATATTTTTTTGTTGAAACATCTCTTTTGGCACACTCAATGGGACTCTTGTTCATTGATCCGAGGAAGTTTTCATGTTGAGAACCAAAAATCAACCAGAACCAGATAATGTTGCCGGTAACAACAATCCAATACCACAAACTGGAAACAAAGTTACCTTGCATTTTGAGTCTTTAGCCGCCAGGAGAGCAATAGAAGGAAATTGACCTGAAGAAGTCAATCTTCTAAGGCATCTTACAAAAGAGTTGCTAAGGGATGTTGCTCCAAACTCCAACATTATAACAACTAGGTCAAATGAGGATAGAAAGTGGTTGTTGGGGCCAGAGAGCTTGGACAAGGAGTAACTCATAGAAAGCTTTTAGGATGATGAAGGGATATAAATGAATTGAATTGTGCATTGAATTTGGGGAGAACATGTTTGGGATATATATATGTGTGTGTGTGTGCATTGAATTTGGGGAGAATGTGTTTGGGATATGTGTGTGTGTGTGTGTGTGTGTGTGAAAATTAGAATTAACTCACAAAGACACCTTTTGATGAACATTAAGTTTTGCTTTGGAACTCTAAAGTTAAATGTGTTTAGGCTAGACCACTACTATGATGGGTGACCTCTTGAGAAAGTGTCGACCCGTACTCTACAAGACAAAATCGTGAGGCTTGATGTAGGATTGGCCAAAGCGAATAATATCTCGAGTGAGTTAATTCAAATATATTATAATATGTTGTTAGAGTAGGATCCCCTCTAATAGGTGTATGGTTCGAGAACAAAACACGCGGAAGTTGGCAAGCCTATAACGATGGGTTTGATAACGGGGTGTCAACGGTTCGGTTCGGTTTGGCTTGGCTCGGTTTTTTTGAAAAACTGAACCGAACTAAACCGTTAGGAAAAACTTCCGAATTGAACTGAATGAACGCGAACCAAATATGAACCGAACTGAAATTTGGTTCAGTTCGATTTTTCGGTTTTTAGTTTTCAACTTTCAATTTTTGGTTTTGCATTTGTTTTTTTTTTTTTTTTTTGGTTTTTTTTTTCTGTTGTATATTATAACTTATAAGAGTAATTTTCCTAGCCCTTGTTTGATTCGTATTTTCAATTTTGGGTTTTCGCTTTGTTTTTTTTTTTTTTTTTTGGGTCAAATACTATAAGAATAACTTTCCCAAACCCTGGTTCGGCGGTTTGGCTCGCTTCAGTTCGAATTTTTTATTTTTTATTTTTTTGGTCGTATGTTTTCGGATTGGTCCAACCCCAGTTTAATTATCATCTCAATTAATGAATTAATTGATCAAGCCTTTAAACTTATCACCCAACGAAATAACCTATTATTTTCAATAAGTACGTCATTTATTGCGTATGCATACGATATGTAATTACCAATTTAAACGAGTGGCCTCTCCAACTCTTTTATTTTAATAGAAAAGTTTCATCCAAAAATATATTCTTTCACTGATGTCTATTCGTTATATAAATAATTGATCCTGAATAAAAGAAAAAAGCTACCGAAATAATAATTTGTAGATAACTGAATAAAAAAGAAAGAAAGAAATCAGCAGGAACGAAAAAGGAGAAAAAAACAATAATAATTGTGTTTTTCCCCAAGCTCAACGTCCAATTAGTGGACAAAAAGCAAAACTCTTTTTCTTCTTCTTCTTCCCCCTCTCTCTCCGCATCTACATCCGACCCGAAACACAGTGCGCAGTGGCAGACCACAAGCGGATCTTGGCAGCCGGTTCAACCCTCTCGCTCCGGCCGTGTCCCCACCGGGATGATAAAAAAGAACTGATTTTTTTTAGGGTTAATACCCTTAAAAAAACCCCAAACTGGTACGTTTGTGACAAATTTACCCCAAACTATTTTTTTGACCATGAAAAACCCCAAATTGGTACACCTCTGATAAATTTACCCCGATTGACTGTTAAAAACCCTAAACTTGTATATTTATGACAAATTTACCCAAAACTAATTTATTCAATAATAAGAAATCACAAACTGGTAAATTTGTGACAAATATACCATCTCCTAATTTGGATTAATATCACAAAAAAATTACAAAAATTGTAAACTGTGACAAACGGAGCTTAAAATCCTAAATTGGTATATTAATTAATTGTCACGTATCATTTAACTTAATAATTTGATAGTAAAATTTAACTAAAATTAACAGAGGGTGAATTTGTCACAAGTGTACCAGGTTTGGGGTAAATTTGTCACAAAAGGTGTACCAGTTTAGGGTTTTTCATGGTCAAAAAAATAGTTTGGGGTAAATTTCTCATAAGTGTACCAATTTAAAATTTTTTTGGGTATTAACCATTTTTTTATCCCATCTGTTTAATCACTAAAGAGTTGATAATAGTTAGAAACCATCGGTAAAAAGAACATGATACTTTGCAAATTATCGACTTTTTTTTTTTTAATCTTTTCTACTAGCTTTCATTTGTCTCTTTTACCGTATTATTATAAAAATTACTTAGGATCACCCAGACAAATCCAAGGTCTTCTATTTGGCTGGGCTTAACTTTTGGCCCATAAGTCCTCTTGCATGTGGAGTTAATAATTGTGCCAATGCTGTACTCCTTTTATGCACCCATGTTACTCTACATCCTATCCGGAAAGACTAGCCATTTCATAAACTTTTAGGTCATATTTAATAATTTAATACTCATTAGAGTAAGTAAATAATGGACCTCATAATAGAAGGACGCACGTTTCTAATATCACACACATATATATAGTAAAAAAAAAATTATTATAAACGCTAATCGCATTGCCAAAATGGTGTCGTCTACCCAGAATTTAAAAAACTATGGGAAATTACACAAAACTCCTTTAAACTTTGGGGCTTCATATTTGCCCCTGAACTTTCAAGCGTTATACAGTCCCTCAATTTTTGTTCTATTATAGACGTGACTCTTTATGTTTTTTCCGTTAGCATGTAGAATGCACACAACTATTAAGGGTAAATGTATACTTTCATCTCTCTTTTTTTTTTTTTTTTTTTTTTTTGAGGAAATTATCTCTTTTACCCTTTATAGTGGTAAAACATGAAAAACGAAATAAACTAAAACATTAAACAATCTGTCAAAATATGATTACGTATCCACTTTAATAGAACTAAACAAATATAATTTAAGAAAAAAGAATAAACACAAGTTAAATGGAAAGGGAAAATGGCTCAATGACAAAAGGTCAAATTAGAAAAATTAGCTATACATGAGTATAATTGAATGGTTATTTATTGTAAAAAATGATTGATCAATAAAAATACCTAAAAAATTACAAAAAGAAGAAAATGATGTTCTCAGCTCATCAAAGGAAATGACAAGCAGTGACTCAATGTGATATTCCCAAGGCCTTTTCTTCCATTTTACTTGGTTGTATTTCTTTTTCTTAGAATATTTTATTAGTTTTATCTAATATATTCATCATATTATCATTATTGTTATTTTTTTTTTATCGATGTACGAATCGGTTTATTTACGTCCATTCCGTTTACCTTTTCATTTCTTTATAAAAAGCACGGGCGAAAGAGAGACCTTCTTTGAAACGCAATGAAGTAAAATACCTTTTTATCCCTGAAAAAGTCATACGAATTACATATTCTAACAAAAAAAATAACATGAGGGTAAACGGCAGTAACAAATTCAGGGGGCAATATATAATGAGTTGAAAAATTCAGGGTAATCGTGTAATACCCAAAACTTGGGTGGAGTTTGTGTACTTTCTCCGAAGGATTATTAGTTAAGGGATGGTGCAGCGCGGACAGAGACTTCTGAACTCCGGAGTAGGAAGTTGACCATGGAGGAAGCGAAGGGATTGATGAAGCATGTGCTGCTCGCCAAGTTCAAGGACGAAATTCCGCCTGACCAGATCGAGCAACTCATCAAGGGTTCCCCAATCTCGTCAACCTCATCGAACCCATGAAATCTTTCCACTGGTATTCTTCTCTCTATCTCTCTGTCTGATCTCTGTGTCTTGTTTTTCTCTTCTTCTTTTTTCTTTTTTTTTTGGGATTTTCCCCTTTATTCCCCCCTCGTTCTTGGTGCTAATTTATCCCAGTTTATGTAATTGACTTCTGTGTGATTTTTGGACATTTTCTTGGAGTGAACGTTATAGACATTTGAAACCTTTTGGGGAGTAGAAATTTTGTTGTTGCTGCTGTTTCTGTTGCTGTTGACATCAAGTCAAGGAGGGCAAGTGGGTTGTGGTTGGCTTTGTCAGCCTGATTTATCGTTAATTGTTTTGCTGAGATTGAGGTTATCAGAAGAGAAATCAGTGTTATGTTGCCTGACATTGGTGTTTTATATCCTAGAAAATTTGACTTCAAAGATTGTTCTTTGTTTGGATACTTCATTTATCCGCATATCGGAGTGTTCATTGTCCTTTGGATTGGAGTTGTTCTAAGCGTCCGATTCGATCTCACCACTGAAATAGGACCCTGAAAAGAACTCTTTAAATCAGATGTTCTTTGGAGAAATAGATTAGCAAAGATTGACCGGTAATTAGAGAACACAGGTTACTAAGCTATATGACTTGGAGTCTAGCGGTTCGCTTAGTTTGCCCTCAGAGGTCAGGATGCATTACGCACCATTTGTTTTACTTGATGTGTCATGATCTCGATAGATCTATCCTTCACTAGCGACGATTCATGTCATTTTGGAGTATTCATTGTCTATCTCTAGATCAGAGATTGTTCTGAGCTTACATTTGATTCCTGCAACCAAATTAGAATGCTGAAGAAACACCTTCAAACGAAGAGCCTTTCCGTCAGGCTAGATTCACAACATTCAACCAGTAGTAAAAGGACATTGGCTATTCTCTTTATGCCTCAGTGTTCACTATTTTGTCAACCACGATTTTCGATCAAAAGAAGTTGGGTGCGCTAGAGTTCTCGTACTAAATGTCTCGGTGATCTTTCATGTTATGTTTTTTAAGAACTTGTTCAGATGCCTGATCTTGGTTAATCATTTCTCATTTGAAATTAGGGAAAAGGATGTGAGCGTCGGGAACTTGCAGCAAGGCTTCACACACGTCTTCGAGTCAACATTTGAGAGCACCGAGGGAATAGCAGAGTACATTGGTCATCCTGCACATGTCGAATTCGCGAACCAGCTCCTTCCTGTACTGGAGAAAGTAGTCGTGATCGACTACAAGCCGACCATTGTGCATACCTGAGTTGGCATCGCATTGGAAGCTCCGCAAGCATTGTGATTGAATAATAATTTTGTTATGTATGGCAAAACTGAAGTTTTTTTTTTAACTGTGCCATTATGTTGGTAAGGTGATTGATATGGTTCAGACTCGAGAGACTCGTCTTTGCAAATTACAAGGCAAAATATAATGCTGTATCACCATGGGGAATATGTTTTATCTAAATCCAGATCTATGAGGACAAACCTGGTCTGTCCATTCATTGCATTTTTTCTCTAGGTTGTCACGGAGCTTTTAGTAATGTTTATGCCTTAGGTTAAATACTGGAAAATCTTACTGAATTCGTATAAACAGCCAATAACATGCAGGAAAATGCAGAATGTTTTGTAGAAGAACGGGATGTCTTTTTGAACCTCTTGCTATGATAGGAAAAGCCTTTTCGTTAGGGATCATTTGTTGTTTATGTCCTGAATCTCACGCCCTCTATGTATGGAACGTTACACTGGTGGATAAGTCCCGTGCGATCCCAAATTATAAGACCCATCCTCGAGCAGGGCGGGAGTGGGTGACCTGCGACACGAGTCAACGATGTCATGCCAGCTTTGTCGGCTGGTTATGGTAACAGCTGGTGCAAGAGGGACAATTTGATATCCCATCCACAAACGACGGGCATTAGAATTCGGCATATTCTCACTATCATCATAGGACGATCCTGCCTTCGTCTAGTCTCGATGCTTCTGATCCGCAAAAGGACGGGCATTGATCCTTCATTAAAACGACACTTATAATAGCACGCGTGCTTCTTTTAATATTGATCTTTCAACAGGATATCAGTACTTCAGACCGAATATGGTACAAATCTAGGTTTATTCTTGGCCTACCACTGATTCAAGTCTAGTTGAGAACTGATCCAAGGAAACGATGCCACTACTTCGATGGCAGAAAAAAAAGGGGATCTCCTTCATGCTGGTAAATTACTAAAAAGAGATGGTAAATATATAAAAATTAGAGGTAAAAAACAGGGAAAATTAACCGATCAATCTTAAACATATTGTATGGATGTCAATTCAATCTGCAACTTTTCAATTTTGTCAATTCAATCCTAAAACTTTACGCAAAATACAAATGAAGTCTTTCCGGCCAATTTTTGCTGGAAGTTTCTGTCGTCGTGGTGTGCCACATAGGATGGTGATGATCAAACTGCCATGTCGGGGATTTCCAATGAAAATTAATATGAAGGCTTATATTAGAATGTTGCGCAAAGGTTGATGACTAAATTTGCTAAATTGAAAAATTTATGATTGAATTGACATCCGTATAATAATTTTAAATCGATTGGGCAATTTTCTCCTTAGAAAACATGAGACTTTTATTCTCTAGAAGATTTTATAAAACGGGCTTTCTAGCAAAATATGGACTTTTCTTATCTTTTACTAGCTTTTATTTGTCTCTCTTAACAAATGTCTTATATTTACCTACTTTTATACTAGAATTCCAACTTCTCTTTGATTGACTTACCAATCTTTTTCTATTAGGTAGCCAACTAGTTTTGGTTTACCTCCTCTTATTTGAGTTACTCACTCATATTTACTTGCTTACTTTTAATTCACCATTTGTTTCTCTTAAGATACTAATTTTTAGTTTACCAAAATTTTATTTACTAACATTTATTTACCTCTACCAACTCCTTACATTTACCAATCCTCTTTAAAAATTATCAGTCTAAATTGAAGTGAATCGTCTTCTCATTTCTAATTAAGTTATCAACTCTCATTTGAATTAGTTAATTTACCAGAGTTCTCTTTTGTATGTTTTTTATTCGAAAGCATTAACTTTTGTAATGACTTATCAATTTTTTTCTTTCTTTCTTGCTAACGGCTTAAATTTACCAAATTTTATCTGAATTTTCCAATATGTATTGGTGTGACAAACCAACTTCTCTTCCATAATGTAACCAACTAGTGTTGAGTACAAACTACCGGTAATTTGCTTTTTTTTTTAAAAAAATTTATCAACTTTTTGTCTTCCTTACTAACCTCTAAGTTTATCAACTCTTATATAAATTTACAACAAAAATACGAGTAAATTATGAAATTTTTGTCAATTGACTTATCAACTAATTTTGGATTACCAACTTTCATTTAAGTTATAATAACCATTGATACAAGTCTAGTTGAGGACTAATACAAGCAGGCAATTCTACTATTTCGTTTGCGAAAAAAGAACTAATTTTTTTTTCCATCTTGCTTGATTACCAAAGAGTTGATAAACGTTAAAAACCCGTGGGTTAAAAAATATAATACTTTGCAAATTATCGACTTTTCTTATCTTTTCTACTAGCTTTCGTTTGTCTCTTTTACCGTATTATTCTAAAGATTAGTTAGGACGACCCGGACGAATACAAGGTCTTCTATTAGGCTAGGCTTAACTTTTGGCCCATAAGTCCTCTAGCATTTGGAGTTAATTGTGCCAATACTAAACTCCTTTTACGCACTCATATTACTCATAAGTATCCGGAAGTACTAGCCATTTCATAAAATTTTAAGTCATATTTTATACTTTAATACTCATTAGAGTAGGTAACTAATGGACCTCATAATAGAAGGACCCACGTTTCTAATATCAAATATATGTAGTTTAAAAATATATATTATAAACACTAATTGCATTGCCTAAATGTTGTCATCTACCCAAAATTAAAAGAACTAGGGTAAATCACACAAAAGTCCTTTAAGCTTTGGGGCTTCATATATGCCCCCAAACTTTCAACTGTTATACAATCCCTCAATTTTTGTTCTATTATAGATGCTAAGTCTTTATGTTTTTTCCGTTAGCATGTAGAATGCATACAACTATTAAGGGTAAATGTATACTTTCATCTCTTTTTTTTTAGAGGAATTATCTATTTTACCCTTTATTGTTGTAAAACATGAAAAACGAAACAAGCTAAAACATTAAACAATCTGTCAAAATATGATTACATAGCCACTTTAATAGAACTAAACAAATATAATTTAAGAAAAAATAATAAACAAAAATTAAATGGAAAGAGCAAATGGCTCAATGACAAAAGGTCCAATTAGAAAAATTAGCCATGCATGAGTATAATTAAATGGTTAATTATTGTACAAAATGATTGATCAATAAAATACTCAAAAAATTACAAAAAGAAGAAAATGGTGTTCTCAGCTCATTAAAGGAAATGATAAATAGTGACTCAGTGTGATATTCTTAAGGCCTTTTCTCCCATTTTACTTGGTTGTATTCCTTTTTCTTAGAATATTTTTTCAGTTTTACCTAATATATTCATCGATTATTATTATTGTTGTCTATTTTTGTCGATGTATCCATCGGTTTATTTCCATCCATTCTAGGGGTGAGCATCGGTCCATGGTCCACCCTAGATCGACCTTGAACCGGCCCAACCCTGTCAGTTCTAGTCCGATTTTCAGGGAGATTGAGTCAGTCCTTGGTCCTAGAATTTCTAGATTAGTACTGTGCAAGTCGATTCTTAGTCTTAAGGATGTGCATAACAAAATTTCTGGAACAAAAATTAATTTCTAGCAAGAAATTGATTTCTCAATTTCTATTTCAAAAACTGAGAAGCTAAAAATTTTAGTTTTTGATTTCTTCTTCAAATCTATTTTTTGAATAGAAATCTGTTTCAGAAATAAAGAAATCACATTGCATTACCAAACGGATTTTTGTTCCAAATCTATTCCGGGGAACAGAGAAACAGAGAAATCAAGAAACAAAAATTTTATCATGCGCAGCCTAAGAGTTCCGGGTTGGACCAACCCTATATATATATATAATATTATTTCTAATTTTTTTATATAGAGAAAACCTTAAAATAAACAGCGTCAACAACATTGATGTTACGCCCTAATTCTCCGAGCACATGCCCATTCCTCCGTGGTCGATTAAATAGTGACATCTCAGGACGCTTTGCCGACCCTTTCAATTTTAATATGCATGCAAAAGCAAAACAAATCTCTTGACAACCAAAAGCTTGGAATAGGAAAGCAGGAAATCATTCACATCAAAAAACAAGCCTTTTTATAAACACAAAAGGTCTATATATATACAGCACTGGTCTATCTTCAAAAGACCAGCTCAACAAAAAGGGGAATTGTCCTAAGACCAACTAGCTGGCCACGTTCGTCAAGCCTTCAATCTCCACCTCCCCAGACTCTGGGCTTCGAGTCCTCCACGACCGTTATCTAAGAACCTAAAAATGATTATACAATAACCAGTGAGATAATGTCTCAATAAGTTCACCCCCTAAACTCCAACTATGAAGGAAATATGCCCTAAGGGCTACCTAAGCACAAGCACAAGTCAGAGAACTTACCTTTGTCTCATATCCTTCCTCCAAGTCAGTATAATTCATACTCTACCAAACAATTTAATTCAATTTAATTCAATTCAACAATCAATTAGTCAACTCATTCGACTCCATACCATCGATACCATCTATAAATTCTATCGATTCGAACACTACTCACCTAAGCTAAAATAGATAGTCTAGCTCACTGAAGCTAATAGATATAACCATATATCATTGATCACCAAAACTGATGTCTAAATTTGCCCACCGAAGCTACTAGATCAATTATTGCTCACCGAAACTACTAGATAACATTTGCTCACCAAAGATGCTAGATAACATTGCTCACCGAAGTTGCTAGAAAACTATTATGCTCACCGAAGCTGCTAATATATTATTGCTCACCGAAGCTGCTATAGACCTATATTGGTGTTAATGCTCCCCAAAATTGTTATAGATCTATATTGCTCACCTAAGCCGATTTGGTACTTAAAGACCACTTTCGGTGTCAATACTTGACACCCGGTATTTTCCAATTAAAATACCAATATTTCACAACCATCACTCAATTTCACAAACATAACAATCAATTGAACAAACTAACCATACCGCTGCGATTAGTGCGAAATTCTAATAAACGGCTCTCCCAATATAATTTCCAGAAAATATTAATTAATTAATAATTAAACAAATTCCGAAAATTAATTTAATTTAAATATAAAATATATAATTAAATAATATTTAATTTAAATAATTAATTAAATGAAATAATTAATTAAAAGTATAATTAACATTACACTAATCTAATTACATAATTAGACTAATTATGTTAGATCTTTCGTCACCACTTTGTGAAAAATCGTTAGGTATGAATATGTTAGATACTTGTGACTCGATTGGTGAAATAGTATCTTTCTCCAAAAAAAAAGTGTATTTTTTTTTTTTGCCGCACAAAGAAAATATTTTGTTGCGAATGAACAATATAATTAAATAATATTTAATTTAAATAAATAATTAATTAAATGCAATAATCAATTAAAAGTATAATTAAGATTACACTAATCTAATTACATAATTAGACTAATTAATCAATCTACTAATATAATCATGCACATAATCTAATCAATATTTAATTAAACTAATCAAACCACCTAAACACACTTAGCATAATCTAAACACCCCTAAGCATAGTTAATTTACCAGAGTTCTCTTTTGTATGTTTTTATTCGAATTCATTAACTTTTGTAATGACTTATCAATTTTTTTCTTTTTATCTTTCTTGCTAACAACTTAAATTTACTAAATTTTATATGAATTTTCCAATATGTATTGGTGTGACAAACCAACTTCTCTTCTATAATGTAACCAACTAGTGTTGAGTACATACTACCGGTAATTTGCTTCTTCTTTTTTTTTAATTTATCAACTTTTTGTCTTCCTTACTAACCTCTAAGTTTATCAACTCTTATATAAAATTACAACAAAAATACGAGTAAATTATGAAATTTTTGTCAATTGAGTTATCAACTAATTTTGGATTACCAACTTTCATTTAAGTTATAATAACCACTGATACAAGTCTAGTTGAGGACTAATTCAAGCAGTCAATTCTACTAGTTTTTTTTTTTTTTTTTTCCATCTTGTTTAATTACTAAAGAGTTGATAAATGTTAAAAACCTGTGGGTTAAAAAATATAATACTTTGCAAATTATCGACTTTTCTTATCTTTACTAGCTTTCTTTTGTCTCTTTTACCGTATTATTCTAAAGAATAGTTAGGACCACGGCCAAATACAAGGTCTTCTATTAGGCTAGGCTTAACTTTTGGCCCATAAGTCCTCTAGCATTTGGAGTTAATTGTGCCAATTAGAGGTGTGCAACCGACCGGGTATACCCGATTCTCAGACCGGCCCAAACTAGAAAATAGGGTCAGGAACCGGTTCTTGTTGAAACCGGTTCGGGAACCGGTTCCCAAAATTTGGAACCGATTTAAATCGGTTCGGGAACCGGTTCCCAAAATTTGGAACCGATTTAAATCGGTTCAGGAACAGGTTTCAAGTGATTACCCACCTAGAAATCGGTTCTTAGACTAGTTTTCGAACCGGTTTTGTAAGTAGAGATCCAAAACATTTTTTCCCTCGATTTCTATTCTTATTCCCACAATCACAAGATGTTTTTCCTCTTGGTTCTCTCAAACATGCATGGCACTCCTCCTTTATCATTCCTTTTCCTCACTTGCTTCCCTCCCTCATCGGCTCCCTCTCGCACCATCCAATGGACAAACAGTGTTCGTCACCGCCAAATTCTTGTGTATCACATGGATTGGCTCACCTAATTTCTCTTTTGTAGGAGGAGTTATGCTTGCATAAATGAGTAGCTTTATGTAGTAGTTGTGGGAATAAGATTAATATTAGATCCATGTTTGTTGTTAATTCTTTGCCTTATTATTTTATTTATTATAATTAGCCTTGTGGATCCTTAATTTTTCGTTTAGTCAAAAAGTTCATGTATTTATTTATTACAAATGCTTAATGTTCCAATACAAATTAGGAGAATTACGTTATTTTCTCGCGTATCAATATAAAATTCGAAGTCGTATAGGATATCGGGAGATTGCAAAACAGGTTCTAGTGAAAACAGGGTTGACCTTGGGTATAGGGTTTAATACAAACAAGGTCGAGTATAGGGTCCAAAAAAGAGGAACCGATAATAACAGGGTCGGGTACAGGGTCTAGGTCTAGACCCTACCCAATCACCCCTAGTGCCAATACTAAACTCCTTTTACGCACTCATATTACTCTATGCCCTATCCGGAAATACTAGCCATTTCATAAATTTTTAAGTCATATTTTATACTTTAATACTCATTAGAGTAGGTAACTAATGGACCTCATAATAGAAGGACCCACGTTTCTAATATCAAATATATGTAGTTTAAAAAAAAAAGTTATTATAAACACTAATCGCATTGCCAAAATGTTGTCATCTACCCAGAATTAAAAAGAACTATGGTAAATCACACAAAAGTCCTTTAAACTTTGGGGCTTCATTGTGGCACCCCTCAAACGGCCCCCGATCACCATAATGCGCTTACCTTTCTCTTTACCTTAAAGTCTATTACTCCGATACCATAAAACTCGATAAATCCATAAATCCTAGGGATTTATATCATTTAGATCAATCCCTGTGCAAAAATATGGCGGAAGATCCAACAACTCACTTCCCTATATTCAGAAAACGATGCACACCAACTAAAATTTTTATAAGATAAAGCCGAACACTTTTATTTACTTAAACCATATGGACATCATTCGTCGGTACACCAAAATGCCGTAGTTTTTTATACTCAGCTATATTTCAAAAGATTACCGACATCTTTTCCAATAGTCATATACTTAAAGTCCATCGATCAGTGTCGACATCCAAAAGTTCCTTCCTTTGCTGTCCTCCTCCTCGTGGTCATATTCAATCACTCGGTCCATCTACTGGCGACGGCGGTAATAGAGGTATCTTTACTTAGTCTAATATGTTAGTCCCCAAACGGGGTGAGTATAACCATTCAGCAGTAAAAGATTCATTAAGCTATATCAAGCATTACCATCAATATCTAGATTCATGCAAGATAGACAAAAATAGGTAAGCAAAGGATATGCATGCATCAAAATCATGAAATTCCTCAATACAATGGCAAGTACAATTTCAAAACTCTCAAGATGCATCATGTCCAGTTACACAAGTCTCGATCATAGAGCCACACTGTTATGACACATCTCATTCCATGCCATACAATTTAGTCCTATAACCAAACCACACTTACACTTAATATAATCATCAATTTTAATCATTCAAACGGTTTTATCCCCCCAAAGGACCAATGTTTTTGTCCTTCTGGGATTCCGCACCCAACTCTGGCATCGTAGAAGCCTCCGGGTATGTATTCAAAATACAACCGGGCATCCAAAGGACATCAACTCATTCGAACCTTTGGGCATCTCGCACCACACCTGGCATCACGAGGAACCTCCAAGCATGCATCATAATACAACCCCTCACCCTCCAAGCATGTATCATAATACAACCGGGCATCCAAAGGGCATCAACTCATTCGAACCTCTGGGCATCCTAATACTCCCAGGGAAAAACCTCTGGGCATGTATTCATAATATAACCAGGCATCCAAAGGGCATCGACTCATTCGAACCTCTGGGCATCCCGACTCCCAAGGCATCGTTGACCCGAGGGTCCAACAGCAACAATTAACATCTTAATTTCCAAAAACACTTTTCAATGCAATGACAAAATGTCTCTTGAGTCTCATCACATCTCAATGTTGCATGATATGCCAATGTCAGTATCATCATGTCACATAACAACCCAAGATGCATTCACTTTTGAAATCAGTTGAGCAAAGTCGGAGTAAAACAGCTTAAAAGCCAAAATGTGCAGCTTTAATGGAAATTTCGAAATAAGCCCTAAATGAACTCAGAAAATTCATAAATTTGGATATGTTGTAAACAAGACCTAAAGGAAAATGTTTCATGAAGAACACTAAGTCAAATTCATTATGTATCAAGAGCAGTAATTTCCGTATTCCTTGCTAACATTCTGTAATAACTTCCAGCTTTAGCATTTTCATAGAAAAATCGTTTCGGCGGTCATACCTTGTTTATTTATTCTAAATTTTTATATGTTGTTCCTAAAGATGTGTCCCACAACTTTCATTAAGGGTCCAAAGTCAAAATCTGGCTAGATAATTACAGAAAATTCATTGAATCACCGAAGGTCATGCTGTCTTTTACGAAACAGTTCACTGTTTTCAATAGGTTCACTTCTACCTTCATATTTTTACATTCATATGGCTATAGCTAGATGTCAAACTCAATCTAATGGATGTTATCTTTAAGTAAAATGGTTTATTTCCTTATTTTCATCATTATAAATGAAGGCGACACAAATAACAAGACTTCCTATCTATATTTCTTTAAAACAGAATCTTCATATACGGTTTTCTTCATTTCTAACTTAGTCCAACCATTTGTTTCTCTACCAATCCCCTTTACAACACTTCAAGTCTCTTCCACAGCATCTAAGAACACTTTCAGTAAGTTCTTATTAACAGAGAAACCTTCCACAGCTCGGCTCAAAGCATATATTCATCCATAAGCTTACTCATCTCAACATACACCTCATTTCTTCACTTGGCAAGCATCACTTCACTTTGCTCAATCAAAACAGCCAACTTTCACTAAGTTTTTGAGACATGCAAGACTCAAAAGCAACATGCAATGACTTATAACTTCAATCTAGTACTCATCAAGCCCAAATCAACATAAAACAACAACAATACATTTAATCCTCCACAAATCAAAACTCAATCTTCATCTCAATCATCCAAAAATCCACATGCAGCTCCCAATTCTGCATTTTCTCACATCTACCAACATTTCACCAAACAATTGCAGCATGCAAGACATAGATCAATGAACTTCTACTTGCCTCAAGTCCAAAGTAACCGCAACAAGCAAATTGGCAACTTAGGGCTCCGGGCGCGGCTCGATTGACGGTGACGGCTGGGACATGGCGGAAGATGGTCTTCCTCTTCCCCTTTGCGGCCCGCACTCACGTCCTCTCTCTCTTGCTCACTCACCCGAACTCTCTCTCTCTCGGTCTCACTCTCTTGATCAATCCGCCTCCCCCTCTTCCTTTTGATTGCTTAATGGCTAGCAATCATTAGATTTTGCATGCAAGAGACACTTGGCTCCAAGAGGAAGACAAGTGTCTTCAACAAGAAGACAAGTGAAGGAGGTGGCGTGGCCTCCATCCGGTTCTCCCCCCCCATGGGCCGACGGTTTGTGGGCCTCTTGGCTTGCTTTGGGCCCGAAAAATTGAGGCCTAGGTGTCCGATTTAAATGGCCCTTAAAAGAAAGAAATTAATAATAATAATAATAAGCCCATAATTCCTACACCACTTTAGGGCATTTTGATTTTTATATAGGAATCAATATTATATTCCAATAACAAATTTCACATAGGGGGTTTGCTCCAAGAGATAAAATAAGGTGGCCGATGATGTAATTATCCATACGGCCATTCATAGGGAATTTCCTTCCCTTAAAAATTTAATATTTCAGGTCATCGGAATTCTTGGATGCCACATTCATATATGCCCCCGAACTTTCAACTGTTATACAATCCCTCAATTTTTGTTCTATTATAGACGCTAACTCTTTATGTTTTTCCATTAGCATGTAGAATGCATACAACTATGAAGGGTAAATGTATACTTTCATCTCTCTTTTTTAGAGGAATTATCTCTTTTACCCTTTATTGTGGTAAAACATGAAAAGCGAAATAAGCTAAAACATTAAACAATCTGTCAAAATATGATTACATAGCCACTTTAATAGAACTAAACAAATATGATTTAAGAAAAAAGAATAAACACAAATTAAATGGAAAGGGAAGATGGCTCAATGACAAAAGTTCCAATTAGAAAAATTAAATTGGACTTGAGCATGTCCTTAAACTGCTCATGAGGGAAACGGAGGGAGAACCTCCTTGGGGAGAGTGACCCCTTACACTCCTCCCAGGCTGGGATCCGGGCCTGGATAAAGATTTCGACCCCATTGGCTGACCCGGCCACTCCCTTACAGGAAAGGGGGGTAGCCACGTCTGATCCCGGCGACGCCTTCCCCCAGAGAAACTTGGGGCGTGGTACAGGGAAATGATGGTGCTGGTTGAAAGACTAGGTAAATGGTTAATTATTGTACAAAATGATTGATCAATAAAATACTCAAAAAATTACAAAAAGAAGAAAATGATGTTCTCAGCTCATCAAAGGAAATGAGGACAATACTTTTAGAAACAGGAGGAGACAAGGCCATCACTTTTAGGGAGCAGAACTTAGCCATTCCAGCATTGAAGAATCATCTCTTTAAAGTCGTCAGAGACAAAGCCATCACTTTCCAGCGTTGAAGAATCATCTCTTTAAAGTCGTCAGAGACAAAGCCATCACTTTCAAGAATGTGGACCCACATATGTCTTGTCCTTATGGTTAACATTTTTTTATGTATCACAAGACATATGCACAAGGCTAATAACCGGATGCCCGGATGTCCCTAGCCTTCACTCAAGATTTATACAATCCCTTGAGACTTTATCAATATGTATTCAATATAATAACAATACATTCAAAAATATTTTATTTAATACAAAAGTTGATACATATCAAACCGATTCTGATTTAACGAACACAGATGAAACATTTATCAGAGTAAAGCCAAAATAGCTCACACTAAACCACAGTATCTCATGATGCTCTTAGGCTCATGCTAATGACATGTTGCTCAAATACACATGGGCGTAGGCTTTTAATCAGTGGATCTGTAACCATATCATATGTGAAACAGGAGGCTGCAACGTAGCTGGGGTATCGATCCAATTATCTTCTCTGCTAGGGATTCTCCTACTCCCGTAAGGCCCTAGCTTGTCTTTGATTGCCAAATGGTTACTCTTCCTGTGTGCGGCTATCTCCTTGGTGGCTCTTCACTTTTGTCGTTGGCAAATGCGGCCTAAGTTGTGGGGTCCATTCGGCCTTGTGATGCATAGTGTTGTTTCTTGCTAGGTTCTTTTTGTTTGTTGTTTAGGCTGTTCTATGCTTGTTTTGGTCCAATTTATTTGTGGTCTTTTGTTTTACTTCGACTCCCTTCCACTCATTATGAAGTGTTGTCTCTTTGAGTGTAAGTTTTTGGCGCCGAACTTTTGTAAATTTGGTTCAAAGCTCAATATGTTCTTATCTTTTATCCAAAAAAAAAAAAATGATAAGTAGTGACTCGGTGTGATATTCTTAAGGCCTTTTCTTCCATTTTACTTGGTTGTATTTCTTTTTCTTAGAATATTTTATCAGTTTTACCTAATATATTCATCAGATTATCATTATTGTTATCTATTTTTGTCGATGTATCCGTCGGTTTATTTCCGTCCATTGTCCTTATCTTTTCATTTATTTATAGAAAGCAAGGGTAAAAGAGAGACCTCCAACAGAAAAATATCATGAGGGTAAACGGCCGTGACAAATGCAGGGAGCAATATATAATAAATTGAAATATGCAGGGTAATCGAGTAACACCCAAAACTTGGGTGGAGTTTGGGTACTTTCTCCGAAGGACTATAAATTAAGGGATGGTGCAGCTCGGACAGAGACTTCTGAACTCCGGATAGGAAGCTGACGATGGAGGAAGCGAAGGGATTGGTGAAGCATGTGGTGCTCGCCAAGTTCAAGGACGAAATTCCACCTGACCAGATCGAGCAACTCATCAAGGGTTTCGCCAATCTCGTCAACCTCATCGAACCCATGAAATCTTTCCACTGGTACTCCTCTCTCTCTCTCTCTCTCTGATCTCTGTGCATTGTTTTTCTCCTTTTCTTGGGCTTTTTCCCTTAATTTCCCCCTCGTTCTTGGTGCATTTTTTGAACCCAGTTTATGTAATTGGCTTCTCCCTGATCTTAGACATTTTCTTTGACTGCACATTATAGATATCCGAAACCTCATCGTTGAGTCGAGATTTTGTTGTTTTTGCTGCTGTTTCTGTTGCTGTTGACATCAAGTCGAGGAGGACAAGTGGCTTGTGGTTGGCTTTGTCTGCCTGATGTGTGGTTAATTGTTTTGCTGAGACATATCGGAGTGTTCATTGTCTTTTGGATTGGAGTTGTTCTAAGGGTCCGATTCGATCTTGCCACTGCAATAGGATCCTGTAAAGAACTCTTTGAATCAGATGTTCTTTGGAGAAATAGATTAGCAAAGATTGACCGGTAGTTAGAGAATACGGGTTATTAAGCTCTATGACTCAGGGTTTAGTGGTTCGCTAAGTTTGCCCTCGGAGGTCAGGATACATTACGCACCATATGTTTTACTTGATGTGTCGTGATCTCGATAGATCTATCCTTCACTAGCAACGATCCATATCATTTTGGAGTATTCGTTGTCTATCTCTAGATCAGAGATTGTTCTGAGCTTACATTTGATTCTTGCAATCAAATTAGAATGCTGAAGAAACACCTTCAATCGAAGAGACTTTCCGTCGGGCTAGATTTGCAACATTCAACTAGAAGCAAAAGGACATTAGCTATTCTCTTTATGCCGTAGTGTTCACTATTTTGTCAACCAGATTTTCGATCAATAGAAGTTGGGTGCGCTAGAGTTCTCATATTTATGCCTTGGTGATATGTCATGTAATGTTTTTTAAGAGCTTGTTCAGATGCCTGATCTTGGTTAATCATTTCTCATTTGAAATTAGGGGAAAGGATGTGAGCGTCGAGAACTTGCACCAAGGCTTCACACACGTCTTCGAGTCAACGTTTGAGAGCACTGAGGGAATAGCAGAGTACATTGGTCATCCTGCACATGTCGAATTTGCGAACCAGCTCCTTCCTGTACTGGAGAAAGTAGTCGTGATCGACTACAAGCCAACCATTGTCCATGCCTGAGTTGGCATCGCATTGGAAGCTCTGCAAGCATTGTGATTGAATAATAAGTTTGTTATGTATGGCAAAACTGAAGTTTTTTTTTAACTGTGCCATTATGTTGGTAAGGTGATTGATATGGTTCAGACTCGAGAGACTCGTCTTTGCAAATTACAAGGCAAAATATAATGCTGTATCACCATGGGGAGTATGCTTTATCTAAATCCAGATTTATGAGGACAAACCTGGTCTGTCCATTGCAGTTTTTCTTTAGGTTATCATGGAGCTTTTAGTAATGTTTATGCCTTAGGTTGGATCGCTGGAAGATCTTACTGAATTCGTGTGAACAGACAATAATATGTGGGGAAAAGCAGAATGTTTGATAGAAGAACAGGACATGTTTTTGAACCTCTTGCAATGATAGGAAAAGCCTTTTTATTAGGGACCAATCGTCATTTATGTCCTGAATCTTGTGCCCTCTGTGTATGGGATGTTACAGTAAGTACATGACCCATCCTAGAGCTGGGCGGGAGTGACCTGGATCCGAGTCAACAATGTCATGCTAGCAGTATCAGCTGGTTATGGTAACAGCTGGTGCAAGAGGGGCAATTTGATATGTAATCCGCGAAGGACGGGCATTAGAACTCTGCATATTCTCAGTATCAACTTAGGACGATCGTGCCTTCATGTAGTCTCGATGCTTCTGCTCCGCGAAGGATGGGCTATGATCCTTCGTTAAAATGACACTAATAATGGCGCACATGCTTCTTTTAATATGGATCTTTCAACAAAATATCAGTACTTCAAAACGAATCCGATGCAAGTCTACGTTTATTTTTGGCCTACCCCGATACAAGTCTAGTTGAGAACTGATCCAAGGAAACTATTCTACTACTTCGCTGGCAAAAGAAAAAGGATCTGCTTCATGCTGGTAAATTACTAAAAAGAGATAGTAAATATGAGAGATTTAGTGGTAATACACCTGGGATGTTGTCCATTCAAACTAAAATCTATTGTATAACTGCCAATTAAGTCATTTCGGCTAACTATTGTTGAAAATTGCTCACGTGGTGGTGTGCCACATAGGATGGCCGAATTGGCACAATTTCCAAAAAAATTGAAGAGCTATGTGAAAATTTCGCGCAAAAGTTGAAGACTAAATTAGTAAAATTGAAAATTTTAAGACTGAATTAGCATCTATATAATAAATTTGAAGATGATTGGATAAAAGTTAGCAAGTCACTCAAGTTGGTAAAGTCAATTTAAGGCGTTTGTGAGAAAAAAAAAAAGAAAAAGAAAGTTGGTGATTTACTACAAAACATTGCTTAGTAACTTAAATGAAAGTTGGCAATCCAAGACTAGTTGATAACGTAATTGACGAAAAGTTTGTAATTTGCTTGTATTTTTGTTGTAATTTTGTATAAGAGTTGATAAACTTAGAGGTTAGTAAGTAAGGAAGACAAAAGTTGATAATTTGAAAAAAAAAAAAAAAAAAAAAAAAAAAAAAAACCCCAAATAACCGGCAGTATCAACTCAACACTGATTGGTTACATTGTGGAAGAGAAGTTGGTATCTCACACAAATACATATTGGTAAATTCATATAAATTTTGGTAAATTTAAGCCGTCAATAAGAAAAAAAATTGATGAAGTCATTACAAAAGTTACTGAATTCAAATAAAAACATACAAGATGATGTTGGTGAATTAAGTAATCCAAATCAGAGTTGATATTTTAATTAGAAATAAGATGGCAATTTGCTTTAATTTAGACTGAAAGTTTCTAAAGAGGATTGGTAAATGTAAGGAGTTGGTAAGTGAGACTAATAATGCTCCCGATGGCCAAAGGCTCTGCCTAACAGAACTGAATGAGATATAACTTATAAGTACGGCTCTATACATTTTGCAATATATATATATATATATATATATATATATATATAACATATTTATTTCCTTTTAAATCTTTTCTTTCCTTAAAATGACCATTTGTATTGCTTGAGATAATTAGTCAATAGAAAATATCTTCATTATCGACAACAATTTATATTTATACATTTCCGTGGGCAACGAAAATATTTTGCATTTATTCATTTTTGAAAGCGATACAAACGGATATTAGTAGGAAATTTTTTTTTTAAATCGTCCATTTTTCGCAAATAAATTAAGCCTACAAAAAGATTGAAAATTCCCAAGGGATTATTAGCTATATATGAACATGTCATTCATTTCCACATTCAACTATGGATAGAAGGTGGTTGCTTTAAATAATTAGTTAATGAAATTTATTTTCATCATTGACGGCAATTATATCTAAACATATGGGAACATTTTCATCTATTCATTTTTGTAAATGATCAAATTATATATTTTAGATTATTTAATTTTTGCAAAATAAACAGAACTTAAATCCTACAAGCACGAGAAGGGAAGATTTTGCTAGTCTAAGCTCAAAGAGCCATCCATTGAAATGGCAATTTCTATGTAACCGTCGCTGGAAACATGATGCTCGCGAAGTTAAAATGATGTAAACTCTTTAACTGATTGTCGGATATTAACAGTCAAAAGGGACAGATTCTTAGGGCTAGTAGACACAATTCGTTTGTGCAAAATGAATATGATAGAAAATGAAGTATTTAGTGAAAATCGAAATATGATGTGACACGATTTACTTAGCCTTATATGTTAATGCAGATTGACATGAATCAACACGCTTTCGTAGGATGTCAACTACTTAACATGTGGATATTTAGATTAGACACTTAACTTATATGTTAGTGCAGCTACTAGGTTATAACTTCTTTTAATGAATCGTGCCTTGGAGAGAAATATGGACAGAACTTACGAAGCTTTACTATTTTGTGGAATTGGCTTTGAGCTTTTCTTGCATAGGCGCTGTCATTTCATAACCCGTGTCCCGTAGAGAAAAATATATAGATTTAGATGTTATTCATGGCACGATGGCTTGGCCCAGCATTGATCCAAGTCTTGTTGAGAACTAATCTAAAGCAAGCAAACGATTAGAGATAGCTAAAATGATGCTGCAAGTACGCTTCAAGTCATTGTTCTTGACATCAATTGAAGCTCGACTTGCTTCTTCTTGCTTGAGCTTGAAGGCAGTTTGGCACTGCTCACTGCTCAGCATGAGCCACAACACCTGAAGCTTGAGTCCTCAGGTTAACATAATCCCCTGAAACGACGAACACGTCTGCATCCCCCAGGGCGGAAACAGCCGCGCCCTAAGCAGTCAAGCATGCAGCAAATGCCTCCCTCAGCTGTGGGTCGCTGGTGTTGTTGATCCTGGCGTTGATTGCGATCTGGGTCTCACTTGTGCTGGTGAATCTGCGTGCAAAAGACAGGGTCTTGGGTCTTGGAACAAATGTCTTTGACCATACGGTCCGAACCCCTCATTTCTAGAATGGCAGATGATGAGAAATAGATGGATAGGAGCGCTCTCTCTCTCTCTCTCTCTCTCTCTCTCTCTCTCAGATTGTTAAGGAGATGATGTGCAAGAGCCTTGATACAGAGGTTTTTCTTATCGGGGCTGGAGGGCCGTAAATAAAGTTTTCCATGGATCGGAGGTTTATAAATGCTCTACAAAATTCATATTAAATTAAATGAATTCTTTTCCCACCGAAATGGTTGAAATATGTTTCCTCTAGCGAGTGGCGCAAAATACGCTGCAAGTGCCAAAATTTGATATGAATTAACATTTAAGCACCAAAAATTTCAAATGATATACTTAAGTGTCACTTTCTCTGAAAATTAGGATATTTAAGTACTAATTCTAACAATAGTAGCTGGAAATATGATGTAACAATATTTTAAGAATAAATTGGTCTATATGGCTTGTTGGAGTTGCTTACTCAATAATAAATGTGCAAAACAATGTTGTTTTGCCCAAGGCCGATTTTAATGTAAATATTAATTTGATTGAATTTTTAAAAAAAAAAAAAAGGTGGATTAGTAGCAAGTTAGCAAGGGCCTCTATGGGCCTCGCCGCTATTGCTACCCCACTATCGTTGGAAAGGGTCGGCGATAATGGGGTGAGGGTTGGTGATAGTGGGGTGAGGGCTAAGGTTGCTGGGCCCCGGCCAACAGTCCACGACCCTAGCCAATTGCTAGCAAAGGCTTGTAGGTCCTCACCAGAGCTAGGGTGAGGACTTGCAGCCCTCCCTTAGATTTGACGAGGGTTGCCGGCCCTCGCCCAATTAGGCCAAGGGCTGCCACTAGCTAGGGTAGGGCCCTCATTGGTGGCTTGCTAGGCTCGTCGGACACTAGTTGAGGCTTGGCGACCCCATCCGACCCTCTCCACCCCCCCTCCACACTCCAGTCATTGGTCTTTTCTAACGATAATGGGGCACCAGCAGCAAAGGCTGTGGAGGCCCTCGCTCAAGTTATAGTTGCCTCTTTTTTCAATTTAGTTTTTTTTAATTTAATTTATTTATATATTTATATTAAAATTAAATTTGGGTGCTTAGGACACCACATGGACATTTTTTACAAAAAAAAAAATTTGCCATGTTGATAAAAAAAGTCTCCGAAAAATGTTATGTCAATACTTAGGTCAAAATTTCTTATTGTTAGCACTAAAGTATACAATTTGAATTTTTTTTTTTTTTGCATGGTAACATTCCAATTTTTCTGTTCTTTTGTTCATCATAATAGAAAAAGAACAAAAATCTATCTAGTAACATGACTTAATTTGCACCTCAAAAAAAGTGACTTAATTTTTCTATTCTTGGAAAAAAATAAAATAAAAAAAAATAGTTAGGGAATAGATTTCCTCCTCCTCCTTCTTTTGCTTCTGCTTCTTCTTCTTCTCCTTATGCTCCTTCTCCTTCTTCTGCTTCTGCTTCTGCTTCTTCTCCTTCTTCTCCTTCTCCTTCTCCTCCTTCTCCTTCTGCTTCTTCTCCTTCTTCTTCTACTTCTCCTTCTTCTTCTTTTTCTTCTCCTTCTTCTTTCTTACTTCGGCTCCCATTCACTTGTTCAGACTTGTTGTCTCTCTCGAGTGAAAGTTTTGGCGCTGATCTTGTGTAAATTGGTTCAAAACTATTTATGTATTCTTACATTTACCAAAAAAAAAAAAAAAAAAAAAAAAAAAAAGTAGTTAAAAAATTAAATTTGGAACTCTTGAAAACAACTTCTAGAAATAAGTAATTTTCTTTATTTTATCTCTTCTTTTTTCTTCTTCTAGTTAGTCGGTGGAGACTCACCGCCCACCGTCACCACCCTCGCCCAGTTATCGTTGTCCAATGACTGCCTAAAGGAGGAAGAAGAAGAGAGGCCTAAAGGACAAAGAAGAGAGGCAAAAAAAAAAGAAAAAAATCTCAAAAAAATTAGTAAACAATTGAAAGAAATTATACATCATAAAAAAAATGAAAAAATCAAAAAAGGCTTTTTGATCAAAGTAAATGCATTCCTATTATTTTTTTATTCCAAAATATAAATTTTAGAAATTAAAAAAAAATTATTTTTGAAAAGAACATAAATATTACCAGAAATTTACCAAACGTATCTTAAAAACTATTTAGAATATAAATAGAAATGACACTTAAAAAAAAAACTACTTTTGAAAAGAATATTGTCCGATTTTCTTGTTATCCCATAGGGTTAGTTGAGTGCTCCGCAATCTGGAATGCTCGACTGGATAATAAGAACCCTGACCGAAAAGTGCGTGATAACTTCTTTAGGAGTGGGCGCGATCGAAATGCCTAACGTTATTTGTTACCCGTCAAGTTCGTGATAAAATCAGTCATCCAACGCAACCACACCAGCTGTAAGCGTCCCTCGTTCTTATTCCGGTGATCGGAAATTGTCTACGGATGTGGCGGCATTTCGCCACGTAGGTTCATTTCGTAAAGTTAGATCGTTTGCATCTGGTCTCTCTGCTATAATCTACAGTTTCCACTCCGTCTCTTGAGGCTCTCGCAAGTTTAAGATTACCACATCGTCATAACCAGTAATTCTAATGATCCCGACTGCATTTTGGCATGTCAATCTTAGTCCGGTCCCCGATTATTTGATTTTCTCTGCCTGCTAATCAGACTATTTACCATTTTAAACATATGATTGAAATTAAGGAAGAACCAACGCCCGGCCCCCTGCCCTGCAAGATCAATAATTTGGCAGAAATAATTGACTTCGACAGTTTTTTATGAAACAGAGAAACGCAGTAGCTGCTTCCCGAATCCTGAATACAAAAATCCCACCACCAAGTATCAGACCAACTATTACCTAAAGTCTACTTCAGCACAGGAACCCTTGAATCCGGCAAAAGGAAGAAACAACCCCTCTTGATTCTGAGCTCCATCACGACTGATAAGTTTCCTCGATGCGCAACAATGCCCCACACCCACAACATCCACCGCAATGCTTGACATCACCAACCATTAAATCCGTTCCCATGCGCAACAGCGACTTCAGGTATTTCATGTATCGGCCAATCCCTTCACTAAGTTGCATTGCGTAAAAGCAAAATTTGGAACCAATGACCTGAAAGAAGATGAATGGCTACCAGAAAACGCCAAAATCAAAATTCATGGCTCCGCCACTGAATGCTCTGCCTCAGTCGCAGGAGGCACAATCATTGTATCAGCTACCAAAGGCAGATCCCCAGCCGGCTCAACGCCTGGAAATGTATCTGATGGCCCAACCGGCGGTGCAAGTGCAGCCTCTGAACCAGGAGGGACACCTAAGCCTGAAGTATCCGGTTCTCTCTGATCAAACTTGGAAACACGAGGCCTCCTGTTTCTTTCGTAGCTGCGGCTGCGACTCCGGCTCCTGCTCCGGCTAGGGCTCCGGCTATAGCTACGGCTCCGCCCCCTTGACCAACTCCGGCTTCGGCTGCGACTCCTGCTCCTGCTCCAGCTCCTACTGCGACCACGGCTTCGGCTTCTGCTACGACTTCTGCTGCGGCTCCGGCTGCCCCACGTTCGAACCATATCCGGACTACGACTGTAACTTCTACCTCTACCCATATCTGGAAGCTCTCTTCTACTACCAAACCGCCCCCGTCCACGCCCGCGTGCATAGCCACCACGTCCATCCATATCAAACCGATCATTTGGGCCCCGGTCATTCCTATCCCAACCACCCTGACCGCTGCCTGGTGGTCCACCAAATCCTCGGGGTCCTCGACCACGCCTGGGAAAGAATTCACCTCTTCCACCACGGTTTCCAAAGCTATCCCGGCCTCCTCCACGTCCCCCAAACCCACCATCTCTCATTCCACCCCGACCACCGAAGTTCCCATCCCTCATACCACCACGACCACCAAAGTTGCCACCACCCATACCACCATGGCCACCAAAATCACCACCACTCATCCCAACACGACCCCCTGAATCCCAACGTCCACCACCACCAGAATCAAATCGGCTGCCCCTTCCACGATCTTTGCCAAAACCAGACCCACCCCGAGAAGCCACCTCTCTCACCTCGGGGGGAACTTGCTGGTCTGCCCCCTCTAGGACTTTTATCAAATCCGCTGCATATTTCCAGTCCTGCTCAGAGAAGAAAGTATACGACACTCCAGTTGCACCTGCCCTCCCAGTTCTCCCAATTCGGTGGACATAATCCTCAATCCCAGTAGGGAAATCGTAATTGATCACTACCCTGAGACACAACAAATGCAAATTCAGGGAAATGAGTTCTTCAAACAGACCTTGTTGCTTACTGGTTCAGACAGGTAAACAAGTTCTAAAACAGAATAAAAACAAAGAACTAACCTGATATCTTTTATGTCAAGGCCCCGGGCAGCAACATCAGTGGCAACTAATATAGGGCTCCTTCCACTCCGAAACTGATTTAGAGCCCAGTCTCTCTCGCCTTGAGACTTGTCTCCATGAATAGCAACAGCTCCAAAATTACGTCCAATGCTGCGTGCAAGCTGATCACACAACCTCTTCGTTGAACAAAAAACAATTACCTTAGAACCACGTTCTTGGGAACGAAGGATCTGCTCCAGACGCCGCTGTTTTTCCATTTGGGGTACCACTTCAACATGCTGCACAGCAGAAAAGAATTCTTTTGAACAGAGTCTCAGAAAGATTATCAGGCCATGAAGTAAAAGAAGCAAGATTGAATCCAATAGCAGAGTTGTACTCATGAGTAGATTAATCTATGAGATTAGCCCCCAACCTTGTCAAACCTAGAATTTTATTATAAGAAGAGCTTCATCTCACAAACTCCAAATGAAAGGACCGCACCCTTTTGTCATATGAATCCAATAGAAACATGAACAAAACAAGATCATATCTCATAGGTAATTGTTAATCTAAGAAAGGTAACCAGGTCAATTTTTTAAACCTAACCCATACGTTAAATCTCACCAACTTTACCTCACAATAAGAAGAGCGTGAAAAAATTTAGCATACCATGCACATTTGCTTACCCTTGCACATTTTACATCCCATTAAGCACAATGACTAGCTGAGTATCTGAACACTCACAGGAGAAGGCTAATTCTTTATCCTTAAAAGTGGAAACAAATACTATATTAGGATCCCATTGTCCAAAAATCAAATTAAACAGTATTATGGATTAAACGCTCTTCAATTTCCACCAATCTACTTCTTGTTCTGTAAGTAAATACTTTAACCTAAGTTGATACTCTGATGAATCTATTCAAACGAACATGGCCATTATCTGTACTTAAATTCAACGCATAACAATATTTCCCATAAATCTTGACATATTTCAGATTTTAAGTGCTAAGCCACACTACAAATTGATTTGATACTTTGCATGGGCTAATTAATTAGAAAAGAAAATTCTCACAGCAAGTAGCAAAGTGATGGTATTTAGTACACCACTTCTATAATGCTAATACATGAACACCTATCAAATAATTACGCATTGAGTGTCCCACTTCTTATCAACTTTTATTCCAAGAAACGCCATGTAGAAAACGACAATAAGAGATGAAGGAACAGTTAGATTGTGCAGCAGATACCAAAAATACCACTAACTATTTCCAGGAACCTTAATCCCGGAGAACTTCATATGAAGATGTATGCGACATAAAATATGGACATGATACAGTTTATATCACTCTCAGGTAATAAGAAGATCAATGATAAGGGGTTACTATCATTAACTATGTTGCCAGACAGACATGCATTTTGCATTTGCTACCTGTGTAATTGACTTGTTAGCAGCAAGCTCATCAACACTGCCAATGTTGACCTGAACAGGGTTAACAAGAAGATCACCCGCTATCTTTCTCACTTCTTTGGGCCACGTTGCCGTGTACATCAGAGTCTGTCTGCGAGGTGGAAGCTCATTTACAATCTTACGGATCTGAGGTTCAAATCCCATGTCAAGCATGCGATCTGCCTCATCAAGCACAAGGAGAGATATTTGGCTTAGGTCTATCTGCCTCATTTCAAGGATATCATTTAGCCGTCCAGGAGTTGCCACCACAATGTCAGCTCCTCGATCTAATTCCTTCAGCTGCGGTCCCTTTGGAGCTCCACCATACAAGCACTGCAACCAGAGATAGACGAATTCAGTTGAGATATATTGCTAAGCTATTTAAGCGGGTGAAATGAGCTAAATCCCAAAAAAAAAAAAAAAAAAAGGATGAAATAAACTCACCGTGCAACTAACCCTTGACGAACGGCCAAACTTGATAGCCTCATCTTGTATCTGAGTAGCAAGCTCTCGTGTAGGGGCCAACACCAGCACTGTTGGGCCCTTCTGAGGATTGTTACGCCTCCTTCTAAGAAGCATGAAGGCAGGAATCAAGTACCCTAATGTTTTTCCCGAACCAGTTTTAGCAATTGCCACTATGTCTTTGCTTTCCAGTGCAATTGGCCATGTTTGTGCCTGTATAGGCGTGGGAAAAGCAAAACCGGCAGAATGCATCTGCAAAAGAATAAGGCACATTATACACCCATTACAGATAACCAAAAGAACAAAAGACACCTAGCATATCTATGCTTAAGCAAACGGGGTTAAACTCGATCATATCAAAGCAAATCACAAAAAAAAAAAAAAAAAAAAAAAAAAAAAAAAAGGAACCCATGGGTGTGGGTTTGCTTACAGAAGCAACTAGAGGCAACAAAAGAGTGCAATAAAGACATAAGATGCGGAGCCAATGAGCAAGAAATCCCAGTCAATCAGGTGTGAGTTGGACAAAAGGCCAATCACCCCGCTAGAAGATGACCAACAAAGGCTCCAACATTCCATTTTGCCTCCACCAAAAATTAGGATAATTGTGCCAATAGCAGTGCAGCGTACGACATATGCTCCTCCTCCGGAGCAAATATCGCACCTGCGACAAGTGACAGCAGATGAGATTGAAGTAAAACAATAAGTTTAATAACCAAGTTAGGCAATGAAATAGTTCTCCAAGTTTCTTCTGACCCCAGAACTTCCACGGATCATCTAATGAAGCCCAATAACTTACCTCTCTCAGAATCTCTGGAGGAAATTCAGTAGCTTCAAATGTCATAAATGGTGCCGGCACATTATCACCCTGTTCAATATGTATTATGAATCAGAAACACCCTACCAGATCCATTATCAAGAAGGAAAACTGATAGGAATAATACTATTAAATAATCCAAGAGAAATATGCATGATTAAAATTGAATAAACAGAAAAAGAACCACCGATCTGAAATCTGCCAATATTAGCAAAAAAGATACATATTGTGAAAGACCCAAGTGCATCATTATATTGTAAAAACTCACATCCTCTCCTAAAATGATTTCAGGGAACAGGTTTTAAATTAAAGAATCAATTAAAACCAAGGTTTACCCAAAATGCATACACCAAATAAAAAGGGGAACCCAGAATGCCGCTTCACTGGGTACATGGGACTTGTGTGGCTAGACTTCTACGGAACATTGCAGCAGAACAAAATCGTTGGGGTCCAAACAATACAATTTCGGGGGGATAGGAAACAAGTAAAGTTTTGGCCAAAATACATTTAAACATACATAGTAAGTGTTATCTAGGCCAACACTTTTCCTATTTTAAATCAAGTAAACTTAAAGGCTCAAGTTATCTTATAGCTTTATCAGTAAGATAAACAATATGATTCATTGTCAAAGTAAAAGCAAAGGCCCATTTATTTTAAAAAAAAAAAAACTCAGCATATTCTTGGTAACCAATGCAGCACACATTATCTCTGAACCTTTTCCTTTTTTTTATTGGAAATAAGACCCAGCACGTGAGGATGTTTTCCTCAGTCTAGGATTTCAAGCATTTCTACCACCCTGTCAATTGCACCTGTGCCTTTTCTCAGTCACCAGAACACTATCTTGAGCCACCCAGATTACAGAATATACATTCCAGATCACATACCATAGCCTCACTAGCAGTTTCTGGTAACCCTGACCATGATATAAACAAGGAAAAAAAAACTGCTAATTTACAGAGTTTATCCCCATCAAACTTCCAGGCAAAAAACGCCAGTTCTTGAAAAGGGAACCTTTCCTTCAGCTTTTGAATACCTTATGTACAACATTTAGCATGAGTTTAAGTACCGATATCATTTCACTCAATTTCAGATCATTCCTTAACAGCTTCATATTAGCAAAATAAGAGCTCTTTTAAGTATATATAATACCGAAGTCACCCTCAATATCCTAGATGATCCTCCTTTGTAATTTTCTACGCATTAGGCTATCAAACCTGTAAGTTCCTAGTATTTAAAAATAAAAATATGCAAAATGTCAAAATCCACATTAATATGCTTGAGAAAAGTCAAAGTTCAAACCGTTGCATTAACTTCATGCTGTTGACGATACGCTTCAGCAGGTGTGAGATTAGAAACATCTGAAGGTCCACCATAAGGAGTTCCAGGAACATCATTTGCAAATGGAGGACCTCCCATAGCATGATTGTACACGTTAGGCATCACATTCCCATGTGGAGCATGCAATCCAGCACCATGTCCAGGAGCAAAATTTTGGAATGGCAAATTACCCATCGTCATTGCCTGAATGCATATTTCAAGATTTGGTTAGCACTCAAATCAAATTACAAGACCTAACATCCATCTCACTGGGAAACAGTTTTATTTTTCTGATAGACAATAAAGGACTTCACTTAAACTAAATTTTTAGTACATCAGAAATGAACAAGGATAGAAAAATAAATGTACAAAATAAGTAAAAAACACAAGACTATACAAGCCAGAACTAGATATCCAAAGCCAAATAAAAAGCACAACACAGCAACAACTGCAGACTTTGAACCCTCAAAGTAATCTTTATTGTGGGTAATTTATAATGAAGTATTAGAAAATAAAAAGCATGGACAATATGCTCATCCTCATCAAACCAAATCAAAAACATTTCAACTATCATCATGCAAGAAGCTTTTGACCTGAAGTCCTTTTAAGCAGGTGGGGAACTGGAAGAAGCCATGCAAGTGCTGATCGAAAGAGAAAAGCAACATGGAATAACGCTCATTTATTACAATACAATGGTGGCCACATGTAATGACAGTTTTACAAACTGAATAATATGACCAACAGTGTCAACATTTTATTTTAGACAACCAAGTAAAGGAAAATCAATCAATCTAGAGAAGATTTTCCACATATAACTCGCAAGCATGATTCTATCAGCCATCAACACCATCTCCCACAACTACATCAAAATAAACACTGACACTGGATTCAGAGATATTAAGAGAGCAATAGGATCTGTATTGGAACACCAAAAGTACCTGCGGATTTCTTGCCACGGGTATTGCTGCAAGCTTGGGCTGCTGTGGACTCTTCATTGGTCCTTCCTTGTCGGCATTATGGTGATATTCCCTTCCGGATCTACTGTGTAAATTATCTTCATAACCCATTCTCAACCCCACTGGAGGCACATTAGGCTGCTGCGCATGCATCATGGGGGCAGCCATCTGGTTCTGAAACTCAGGACTCTGTTTCTGACTATATGAGCCAGCCCCAGCTGGCTGGAACTGAGTAATGGAGCTTCCTTGGTGCACGTTCACTGGAAAACGACCATATGGCGGAACTTGACCAGAATGGATGCCCATCTGAGGTATCTGCCCCGGGTTGGATCCAGGAGGCAGGTTTTGAGCAGATGAAGCAACAGCTGGTTGAAATTGTGGAGGAGAAAACCCAACTTGATTAACCTGTTGAAAATCAACTTCTTCCCTCTTTGGATATGCTGCTCTGTATTCTTGTTGCATCTGAAGCAACTGTCCTGGTGCACCACTTGGGGTCTGTTGCTGTGAACTCTGTTGCTCCTGAGGAGGACTTTGCTTATACCCCATAAATTGCACGTGCTGGTGGGAAAGCTGATGTACTTGAGGATGAGCCATCTGAGAGCCTTGATGCTGCATCATTTTCTGACCAGCTTGCTGTGACACCGGCTCTACAGCAATCTGTGACATTTGTTGCACAGACTGCTGTGTCATTTGCTGGCCCAGCTGGTGCTGCTGCAATTGCTGAGGGTGGTGCTGTTGCATTTGTTGAGCCGTTTGTGGCAGCATTTGCTGCTGCTGCTGCTGCTGCTGCATCTGCATCAACTGCATCCCCATTTGATGTGGTGCATAACCTCCCTGTTGCAGGGCAGAGTAATTAGCTGGAAGAACCTGTGGTTGTCCAGATTGGCCAGTTTGAGATCCTTGCTGGAAAGCGACATGCTGTTGAGGTAACTGGTTTCCAGGCAAGACCTGCTGGTGTAGCCCCAACGCAGCTTGCGCCATATGTCGTCCCTGATGAGCCACCAAGCCGTTTTGTTGCATTGCTTGGGCAGCTGGATTTGAAGCCAGCTGAGGCGTAGAAGAGGCAGAGGGAGGTGGGCCTTCTGGCAATGGAGGAGGCAAAGCAGCTGGCTTCTCGTACTGAGTAACATTGGTCTCAGGATTCCAATAATACAAGTTACCAGTGCTCCCATCAATCAATCCCTTCCATGGTTTAGGAAGAGTTGGATCATCTGGGGCATATCGTGGACCAAGGGAAGTCGATGCTGACTCCGCCGTTGCCATAACCCGCTATGTTATCTACAGCAGTACACAAAAAAGATGGAATAGAACATCAAGGAAATATCAAGGAAGAACATGTCTAACCTTTCCCATTCAAATAAACAATATATCAGAGACATTGTAGTCATCCAAAATCACATGTTCCCATTCAGTCGATAACAAGACCTAATTTGACAATCACCGACAACCCAACATCCCTATACGGCTAATGATTCACCAAAGAAGCTTCGTTTCGCCCAGAAACTCCATATTTCTCCCTCGAGCTTCGCACCAAGAAGAGGACTTCATTAATGACAGGACATCAAATTTATAACAAGCGCCCAATCCCATGTCCGAATTCCAAAATTAAGGGGGAAAACGAAAGTAACGAATTCACCAACCACATATCACCACGAAAGATCGATCTACCTCAGTCACAGAACAAACGCCCGCACAACGAACGCACTCGCGCGAGCAACAAAGCAAGCACCTTTCCAAGCAATTCCCGATCAAAATCACGCTAGACCAGGAGGGCAAAAGAAGAAACACGACGAGACGGCAGCCCGCGACACGTTCCGCCGCCGCGACACGCCATTTCAAGAACCGAAAACCCGGTTCGCCGATTCAGCGGGGGTTGAAGAAGCATCGACCCGCGGCGCGGACACGAACTCAAAGAGATTTTTCGACGAACACTAACCCTCGAGCCCGAGCAATGGAGATTGGCGGCGATTCCTCCCCCACCTCTCGCCGCGGCGAAACCCTAGAATCGGGGAGCTCTAGTCCTCATGCATGACCAGAGCGCTCCGACGGAAGCGAAGTTCGACAGCACAGCAGCACCTTTTCGAGAGCATTTTTTCTCCCTTTTTCCCCCAGTGGTTTTTAGGGTTAAAGGAGCAGAGAATGTTAAAGACCGACAGTCCAATTCGGGCTCGACGTGCTCGCGAATTGAAGGCTGATGATTTGGACGGTCGAGATCGGAGGTACCGAGAAGTTGTGTGGGGGAGCGATGGAACAAATGTTCTTTAACGATTCGGGTTCACGTGAGTCCAATGCATCTAGGCCGTTCAATGTCGGCGGGACTTTTATGCGATCGCATAAGCAAAAAGGCTTGAATATATTGAATTTGCATGCGTTCGATACATTAAGCATACATGGAAAGCCTATCCAAGTGTCCCAATTCGACTTTTCTTGAAATTCGTATAAATTTGAAGCAAGCTTTCGCGAGACCGAACTAGATTGGAAGAGATGCATAAGAATTGACAAAATTGGATGGTGAAGAAGGTTTGTGCTGCAAGTTCGGGGAATTAGATAGTTATTATCTCACGTGATCTCTAAAGATGGATTTGTATACTTGTACATAAAGTTATCAGTAACTAATGATGCTTGCCTTATCTAATTTATGTTGAGAGTTTCAAAGATTTACATTAAAGGTTAAAAATGAATGAGATATCCACTTGTCCAAAAAACTGAAATTAGTTATTGTGTTGAAAATGATATGCTTGTTCAAGCGAAATAAGTAATGATGATGCAATTGTTATACCATTTTTAATATCTTTTATGCCTTGCTTATTGCACTAATAGATGGACATATTATGAAATATCGATTTGGTACAGCGCATTTTTTACAGGTGTTCTTAGGGCATTTCGGTTGATGTACTCGCAATTGAAGTGCTAATTTGTACAACTAACATTGAAGCTTTTGAGAAAATGTGAGAGCCAATTAAGGATGGGAAAGATTGTTAATTATCTGGGTACATGCAGACTTGATGTATATGCACCATTGATGCTGGTGGATTTATGTGAAATCACATAATCTAAAATACTTGAATTTATTGGACACGCATGTGCTTGACACAACTAATGATGGCTCGAGAGATGGAGGAAGAAATATGAGTGGGCCAAAGGTACCCAAAAAACTTTTCCAAGTGTCCTTGTTCAATTTTTGTCAGTATCCGAATACATAAAGCGAGGTTTTGTGATGGCGGTGTAAAGTGGAAGAGATGCAAAAGGATTAACCCAATCATGGGAGGGTGTTTGTGCTATAAATTTAGGAGATGGGATAATTATCATCTTGGACAGGTTGCCTACTTGTGCACAAATTGGTCAAAATTTGATTGCCATTCTCTTTATGAGGCCACAAAAGAGCGAACTCAGTTGTTGTTAGAAGTGACATGCATCTCTCAGCTAGAAGACTGAATGTTCGAGTGAAAAGAGGCATCATATGGTCAGTAATCATGTGTTGGTCATCACGCCGGTACATGGACATATTGCAAAACATCAGTTTAGCATAAACACATTTTTTTCCCAATTTTTTAGGGTTAAAGAATTGAATGTAGACCGACAATTTGATTTCAATCAAAGTGCCAATTTGAATGGTTGACATTTAATTTATGAGAAAACATAGGAGCCCATTAAAGATGAGAAATATTTGAATCATCTTATCGCATGTGAGCCTAATGTATTTGTTTGTTGGTGGATTTACGCTGAATCACATAAAAGATTTGAATATATTGAACTCGCATGCACACAATGCACCTAATAATGGCTCGACAAATGGAGGAAGATATATGATTTGGCCAAGTGAACCCAAAAAGGCTACCCAAATGTCTCAAGTCAATTTTTCCTTACATGGGGATAAATCCAGGGTGAGCCTCGGTGATATTGAAGTAAGGGGGAAGAGGTGCAAAAGGATTAACCCAATTTAAGGAACGATACCATCATCATTTTACATGATCTCTAATGATAGGTTTGTCAGCTTGTGTGTAAACTAGTTGGGAATTGATGTTGATCTCCTTATGCAGGCCATTGAAAAGTGAAATCAAAATATATACTAAAGTGACTTGTAGGTCTTACCCAAAGATTTGATGTTTGCGCGAAAAGAGGCATGGTATGATCAGCAATGGCAATGCGATTATCATACTTTCTTGATATCTCTCATGTCTTGACCATTACATTAGTAGATAGACCTGTTTCCTCATACTTTCTTGATATCTCTCGTGTCTTGACTATTACACTAGTAAATAGACCTATTATGAAACATCAATCTAACATATTGCATTATTTCCCCCTTGTCTTTAGGGTTAAAGAGTTGAGAATGTAGACCAATAATCTAGTTCGGTTGACATACTTACAATTGAAGCGTTAATTTTGTTAGCTAACATTGAAGCTACGTAAAAAATGTGGGAGCCCACTAAAGATGAAAAATATTTTTAATAATCTCAGTGCATGTGAGTCTAATGTACATGAACCCTTGATGTAAGTGGATTTATACCAAATCACATAATCGAAATGACTCGAATATATCAGACTCGCATGCACTTGATACACCTAATAATAAACCCAAGAGATAGAGAGAGAAATATGATCGGGCCTAGTGAACCAAAAAGCCCATCCAAGTGTGCCAACTCGGTTTTTCCCCCGATGTTCGCATAAACCGAAAGCGAGGCTTCGCGATAGCAAAGTAAAGTGGAAGAGACGCAGAAGAACCGACCCGAGAAAACGAGGAGTCATATGATCAAGCGACGACGGTGCGATATCTCTTAATTTTTCCTGCTCAGCTGTCCCAGAGACATTCCGCGAAAACACAAATTTGACACGACCCATTTTGAAAACGCGTGAGCGGAGACGAACCGCAATTCCGACACACGATGTCGTGTTGGCGGCGGTGCTGCCCTACGCGACGTATCTAAGACTTCATCTTCGGTCCCCCCACGTTCATTCCACTTCTCTTTCCTCGTGTTTTCATCCGTCTCTGCCCATTTTTCTTTTTCCTTTTCTTTCTTTCCTTATTTAGAGGAAAAAAAAACGTGAGAAACTCCGAAGTCCTCGTGCGTATAGAGAGGGAACAGGAAGAAACCCGACGTCACGGGAACTTTCTCAAGACGTGCGACCGCACGCTCTTCTTCCATTTTCGCGTCTCCTCCTTTCCCGGAAAAAAAGCTTCCCTTCGCTCCGAACGCGAAAAGGGTCTCTCGAGATTGGATTTCGGGACGCAGAGAGAGCCGCCGGTGAAGGAGGAGGAGGAGAACCCATCATGGCGGTGGAGACCGACGCCACTGTCCCGCCGGGATTGGCCCTCGCCGACACCGACATCAACTGGGACAGGTCGTCTTTTTCTGGCCCTTTTGAACCTTGTTGGAACTGCTTTTCTCGCCTTTTTTTTTTCCCATCTTTTTTGCTTTTCGGGCAATCATATCTGTCGATGGTTTTCAGCGTGATGTGAGGACTCTGCGGCCTGCGAACGGCTTGCTATATTGATGCTGGTTTTTAGTATTGAATCATCGTCTTTTCGTGATTCGGGGATTCTTGGTTTCGAGTCTAGGAGACATTCTTCATTGGGTCGCTTGTTTCTTGGTCGCTGCCGTGCTGGAAAGTATTTATTTCTTCGAATTTTAGTGTTTCATGGGGACTAAGTTCATGCTAGTTGTCGCATTAGTTCCAGTAGAATGAAGGCAAATCGTTCGCAGTGGAAAGAAAGTGCATAATTGTAGAAATTTCGTTCGATCATCTTTACACTGGTTTTAGATTGAATGCTGCAGGCCATGAGATGTTTTGAAAGCTATGTTTAATAACAGGCTGTAAAATTTAAGGAACTATGCATACCTTCAAGTGACAAATTGAGGTGGCATAGTGAAGAGTGCAACCTGATTTTTGAACTCGTGGCTCTGTTTTCACAACTTTTTATCCCATTACAATGTCTCATGTCAGTGATTGAGGAGTTCAATCGGCTGATCATGTCCAGCACGGGAATGTGGGTCCTGCATGAACTCCTCTTTTCTGATACCTGCCATCATTTATCAGACTTGGTTATTCCTAATTCATATTCATCCATTCAATGGATTAGACAATTTGCAGTATAGATTTGCTTAGCTAAATCAATGGGCTTATATTAGTTTCTGAAACTGCAATTTGCAACCCTTTGTTTGCATCAATTAGGTTGGACAAGATGAGATTTCATATAATTGGGGCTGTACTCTTCACCGCTCAATCTGCATTACTACATCCTGCAGCAGTTGTGAAGACTAGAATCCAAGTAGCTGGTTCTGGAATGTCTCAAACGCGTGGGATGGTTGTGTTCAAACATATATTGAGAAACGATGGTATTCCAGGCGTATATAGAGGTTTTGGGACATCTGCCGTTGGATCATTGCCCGGCAGAGTTCTGGCTTTGACGTCGCTAGAAGTATCAAAAGATATGACGCTGAAATATATGGAACGTTTCGATATGCCCGAAGCCACTCGTGTTGGCGTTGCAAATGGTGTGGCAGGCATGTTGTCAAATTTAGTTTCGTGTGTCTACTATGTGCCTTTAGATGTGGTATGTAATTTTTTTCCTGTAACAATCCTGCTTTGCTTTCGTGTCGGTAATCTACAGAGTCCTATGAATTCTACTGGATGCAGAGTCAAGGGACTCCTTGGTATCTGGTTTAGATGACCCTCGCTGCAGAGGCTGTGTTCTAACATACTTTTAAAGCATATTTATGGTGTGGTCGTCAGGATATCTTTCTTGTATAAGCCATTGTCACTTCTCAAACTTGTTCCTTTTTTCTCCCCATCTATTTTTTCTGCTTCACTTTTCAGTTGGGTTGATAATAAGTGCTAATGAACTGTTCCTCTGGAGTGGCAATGTGGATAGACCTTTCCCCCTTCTCCAGTGCTAATAAGAGGTCATATTAGTTGCCAAAGTAACCCAATGTGGAGTTTAGCTTTTAGGTGATTTTCCTAAAATGTTCAAGTCAAGCTGTCTTGAGGGTTTAACATACTTGAATCTCCATTTGAGATTTTTTGCTCGCATTGTGGACTTTATCATTGTTCCTAATTTCCTGTTGATTTAAAAAATATTTGTTTCTCTGTTCATATTTTTGTAATGCTTTGTGTGCACCACTCAATATTCCTCTCATAGTTTTGCATTGAACCATCAGATCTGTCAGAGGCTAATGGTGCAAGGACTTCCTGGAACTGCATCATGCAATGGGCCATTTGATGTAGTTCGTAAAGTCATGAAAGTTGAAGGAGTGCGTGGAATTTATAGAGGCTTTGGGTTAACGGCTCTTACCCAGTCTCCAGCATCTGCACTGTGGTGGGGCGCCTATGGAACAGCCCAGCACATTATCTGGAGGTGAGTTTGTGCCTTATGATCACAGTTTCATCAGACTTAGATTTCAGCACGAGTCAATATTCAATATCTCACTTTCATTGGTCTAGGAGCTTGGGATATAAAGATGAAATGGAGAAGCCATCTCATGCCGAGATGGTGACGGTACAAGCTACGGCAGGATTGCTCGCTGGTGCCTGCTCGTCAATCATTACTACTCCTGTAGACACTGTAAAAACACGTCTTCAGGTTAGACTCTTTTACACAGAAGTTGGTGAAGATCAGTTTCTTAGTCAAGTGTTTTATCTTCAAACCAGCGAATTCGTAGGTTCAATTCGATGCAGCCTTAGTTGAAAACAGTGTCCTGTTCCAGGCACCTTCCGAAGACATGTTTCTTATGTAGCTAATTAAGCAGGCTCTCATGAAAACTATTGCTTCATTGGCTTTTCTTGTGTTTGAAGGTCATGGACAATTTTAGTGGGGGAAGACCCTCCGTGCTCAACACGGCAAAGACATTAGTCAAAGAAGATGGGTGGTGGGGGTTTTATAGGGGGTTCGGACCACGGTTTCTGAGCATGTCACTCTATGGAACGACCATGATCGTGACTTATGAATTGATAAGTACGTTTTCCTCTCATCTCTTTATTAAAGATGAGCAAGAGCGGTTGCACATACTTCATGTTTTGACAAGAACTATTCCATGTTTCCGATATCTGCTTTTGGGGTTGCGTTTGACATATTGTTTCGCTATCTACTGTTCCTATAATTGGAAAATTTGAAAGATCAGGGAGACAGCTCCAAAGTAGTTTTGCAGCTCTCATGCCTCTTTATTTCCAGTGAATATCTGCAAGGGATTCCTAGAATTCATCTCCTCATTTCTGTCTTTGTTTTGCTCTGCAGAAAGACTATCGTTGAAGCAAGACTAGCTGGATGGCTTGCAAACATTTCTGGAACTCAAGAATCGGAAGCTGGATCGCCGAAATGTTGGCTGACGATTCTTTGCCTCTTTTTTTTTGGATTGAAAGGTGCAGTTTGTACCTTTCTCAGATTTTGCGGCCATTGTAGATTTATTTAGTACCATGTCGTCAATCTCTGATGTCGTAGGAATCGCAAAATTTAGTACTAAGTCGTTATTCTTTGATGTTACTGGTCCTGAAATCATCGACTAATTGTTGATGGTCATGACCAATATGATTAGAAAAAACCAAAGGAAAGTGTTGAGTTTTCTCTATGAAATTTGATCGAGTCCTAGACCATTCGTTAAAGCCTTTTCAAGAAAATTTAGTAATGGGTCTCTCAATTTTGTTCTTTTTTTCGTTTCCCTTTTGGCAATGAGTAAGAGTGTGCATGTTTCAAGGAAAATAAATAATTTGAAAAGTATCTTTTAAGAAAACTGATCTACCATATTTTTTACAAAAATGAGCAAGCAAAAAATATTTTTATAAATTTTTATGTTATTTATAAATTGTTATTGATAATTGAAATGACATGCATATGCCAAATATTTCATAGTTATATATAGGCTTTATTAACTCATTGCCTACATGGTTCCAAAACTTAAATGAAATAATGAGTGTCATTATACTTTTTTCGTTGTGGTTGTTAGAACATTGATAAGACCTTTCCTTAGTACGAGAGGATCGGAAAAGATGCGCCTTTGCTATACTAGTCATCTTGGCCGTGGTAAATATTAGGTAGCTAAATACAAAACGGTTGAAAACATTAAATTAGTGAGTGCAACCCTAAAGGAGCGCCCTCCCATTTCGACTTCCCCATATCCAATAAAATTCGAATGACCTCAATAAATGAAATCATAAATATGAAGCTGTGGAACGTATCGTTAGAAATTGAATCTGCTTTCTACTTTAAGAACAAGAATGGTGTAAATAAATGTCACTCTTCGTCTTTGCTTTATTAACTTAATCTTTACCATAATTAGTACTACGATATTCTGTTGTTTATTATTTATATAAAGAGCATACGTATTTCTTAAGTCTATAAGAATTAACTCTATATCATTGAAAACTCGTGTTTCATTCATAACTGTTATTAAAGATATTACACATATTCAAATTCAATTTGGTGCTCAGCCCAAGACTGCAAAAATTTCCTAATTTGTGAAGGGGACAATTACACAAATGATCCTATGATGTTGTCCTTGAATTTTTGTTTTGTTAAATGTGATTTCTGAACTTTACTTTAACATATAATGTCTTCCGTGTTAATCAATTTAATGTGATTTTCAAACTTTTGATAAATATTCATTAGTCCCTAAGAGTATTAAAAATATTCAATATTATATTCTTTTTTTTTTTTGGTCGAAATATTATATTCTAATTTGAGTTGAATATCTTACATGGATCATTCTTTTTTTCCTTTGATTCATATCCTACATGGATCATTCAAGTGTACTGACTTGGCAGCCAACTTTGCAACTTCCATAACTTGAATCAATGAAAATGCTATAGCCTATAGAACTAAATTGAAATTTTATGAAAATTTTAAGGATTTCATTTGATAAATTAAAAATCTGGAGATAGTAAGGTTAAAGTTTAGGGATTGTATTACATAAATCGAAAGTTCATAATAATGTCGCATGTTAAACTATAGTCGAGAAATGACTTGGGGTCGTTTTCCTTTCATAGAAACTCTCCACCCTTCCCCACCTCTCACCTGTCAAATGTGGAGCTTTCGCGTGGACGGACGAGCAAAACCAAATGCAAAAACGCGCCGCGTTTCGACGCATCTCCTCCGGCAACGTCTGGTAGTTTTCATCTGTCGATCAATCGAGCAAACAACATCCCGTCAACTCCCTGAAAACTTCTGTTAAAAAAAAAAAAAAAAAAAAAACCCCTGAAAACTGAAAGAGAGAGAGAGCTCCCGATACTCGCCCAGCGCCGACAATGGAGGAAACCATCGTCATCGAAGCAGCAGAAGTAACGACGGGGATCGTCCGGTAGGCCAAGAAGATGGAGAGCGGCTTCTGCTTCGGCTGCCTCGAGCGCCGGATCGAGTCCGATTTCTCCGGCCGGCTCGTCTTCTCCCACGGCCTCTCCGATTCGCCCCTCCCCTTCGGATCCTCCGCCGTCGTCCAGGTCCGCCCTCCGCCCTCCGCCCTCCGCCTCTTCTTTTTCCGGCTCTCTCTTCTCCGTTTCTTTCTCTTTTTTTTTTTCCTTTCCCGTGCGCGATGTGTGGGGAGCTCGAGCGGTCGTGCGGTGTTCGGTTGATTAGTTTTTGGAATGGCGTTGCGGTTTTGCAGGCGTCGAGCTCCGACGGCGAGGCTTCCTCTTCGGCTTCCGCTGCGCCGCAGTTCGTTTTGCACTACTTGCCGGCTCGTCGCCACGCTTGCTTGGCCAGATACATGTAAGATCATCGAGGCTCGTATCTTCCCCTCGTGCGTGACTTTTGTTCGTTCGTGTATGTTTTAGGCTAGTATTCGGAATTCAGAATCAGGATCAACGGTAGATACTTGGTTATAATTGTCTCATTCGAACTTTTTCTTTTTCTTTTTCCCAAGAAAGCCGCGGAGATTTGCTTATGGTACAGTGATATTCTCATGCTTGATTTCGCAATTTACATGGAGTGTGGTATGTGGAGGATGATTGATTTCTTGGAGGTTTTGCTTGGTAAATGTGGCGTACTGCTGTTTCGTATGTCATTGTTGAGCATGTAAATGTGCTCTGAGTATGCGGCATACCGTCAAGTAGTGTAGGTTTATGGGGATTGAGGGGCGGGTTTTGATGAAGTGCATCATTCTCGATGAGCATTTACTTTTGATGCTTCTTGTGCCGTTGAGTTTCCCATCTGTTGATATTTGATACATCATGCAGCAATGAGTATACTGAGGAAAATCCTCCAGAAGAGAACGACAACGGGATTGTTTTTGCGGCTTCATCCAAAGCAAACGAAGAACATGATAATGCTGTGCTAAATGATGATGGAACCGTTGGGAAGCCTCCATTAAGTGGACATGTGTCTACTTTAAAGGATAGCGGAAGAGCATGCTCTGGGGCATTGGGATCTACATGCACTGGTTGTAAACATTCTTACAAGTATTCTTGTGATAGGACAATTACTGCATTGGCACCAATAGCTTATATTGCCCCTTGTTGCTACTCCAGATTTCAGGAACTTGCTTCTAGCTTCTTGTCTGGGTCACTGGAAGATCATGTTTTACTCTCGCTCTGTCTTTTAATTGAAGGAAAGGCCACAGGACGGGACAGTGTTAACTTCCTTAATCTGATTGGGGTGCCTTCATATGGCGAACATGTTTTCCCAGGATGTTTGAGGCATCCGAATATAGCTCCTGTTCTTGGGATGCTTAAATCCTCTGATCATATTAATTTGGTGCTCCCTAAAACCCCATATACCTTGGAAAACATTCTTCACTATAGTCCTGAGACTTTGATGTCTGAATGGGATATAAGGTTCGTAATCTATCAAATTCTATCGGGTCTAGCATATATACATGGATTAGGCATTACTCATGGCAATATTTGCCCATCGAGTATAATGATGACCAAGTCATACTGGTCCTGGATTTCCATTTTTGATCAGTCCAGCTTGGGCTTGACAGATGGTGAATGCACTACTCTTCCAAATAACAAATTTGGGATTAGCTGCAAGGAGGACGGCTGTGCTTGTCAAGGACTTTACGCAGACTTGAAGCTGTCCCAGTCTGTTGATTGGCATTATGAATTTCAGCGATGGTGGAGGGGGGAGCTAAGTAATTTTGAGTATCTTCTCATCTTAAACAGATTGGCTGGGAGAAGGTGGGGAGATAATACATTTTATCCAGTAATGCCATGGGTAATAGATTTTAGCACAAAACCTGAAGAAAATTCTGATGCAGGGTGGCGAGATTTAAGCAAGAGTAAGTGGAGGTTAGCAAAAGGGGATGAACAGTTGGATTTCACCTATTCAACGTCTGAAGTCCCTCATCATGTGTCAGATGAGTGCCTTTCTGAACTGGCTGTCTGCAGCTATAAAGCAAGGAGGCTGCCTTTGAGCATACTACGGTTGGCTGTACGATCAGTGTATGAACCCAATGAATATCCCTCGACCATGCAAAGACTTTATCAGTGGACTCCTGATGAGTGCATCCCAGAATTCTACTTTGACTCACAAATTTTTCATTCTATACACAATGGTATGGCTGATTTGGCTATACCATCCTGGGCTAGCTCCCCAGAGGAGTTCATTAAAATGCATCGGGATGCATTAGAAAGTGACCGGGTGTCGTGCCAAATCCATAATTGGATAGATATCACCTTGGGTACAAAATGTCTGGTGAGGCAGCTGTTGCAGCCAAGAATGTTATGCTGCCATCAACAGGCCCTGCAGTGCCTAGATCAGCTGGACGTCGTCAACTCTTTACTCAACCACACCCGATGCGCAGGGCTATTTCCAAGAAGGTACAATACGTAGATAATGGATCGGCTGAGTCTCAAAGGCATGATAACTGTCTTCTTTCTGAAACTGTTAACCTGCAAGAGCTGGAAGAAGCGTTTGCATTTTCCGAACATGCTAGGCATTTAAATCCAACCTATTGTTTCAATGAGGATTCTAACAAAAACGTCCCATATATGGAAGGGGTGGCCAATGATAGCATTAAAGAACTCATATCTGATGAAGGAGATATCAGCCAAAAGTATGGAGTGCCACATGGTATTGATCTGAATAATCTTCTTGAGCACATTGAAGTGGAGGATGAAAGTTCCATAGGATACCAAGAGATACTGCTCTGGAGGCAAAAATTATATTTGTCAAAGACTCTGTCCACAGGTGTGGGAAAAGATATATTTTCCATTGGTTGTGTCTTAGCTGAACTTCATTTGAGGAGGCCACTTTTCAATCCAGCGTCTCTGGAAGAGTACCTAAATGATGGTAGATTGCCGGGCTTGCTTCAAGAACTTCCTCCTGACACCAAAGTGATCGTGGAAGCTTGCATCCAGAATGAGTCGAACAGGTAACACTGGGCTTTGCCTTCTTAAAACTCGTTATGTTTAAATTATTTGGTAGTGCTTCTTCTCTTGTGCTTAATAGCGACATATATATAATTTCGCTTGTCTATGGATGTAATATGCACTTATGCACAAAGAAACCATTATAGTTCCTTGTAATTGCAGGGAAATGTGATTGGCAATGCATTTTTCTGTGCTTAACCTGACGTTCTTTTCTTTGGCATAATAATTAGGAGGCCATCGGCCAAAACTCTTTTGGAATCTCCATACTTTCCTGCAACAGTCAAGTCTTCCTACTTGTTCATTTCTGCACTTCAACTTCTAGCGACAGATGCATCTCGTCTTCGTTACCTTGCAAGTTTTGCAAAACAAGGAGCCTTTAAAGCAATGGGGACATTTGCAGCTCAAAAGTGTGCTACCTATTGCTTGCCACTTTTGGTGACTCCTTCATCAGATATTGAAGCTGAATGGGCCTGTATAGTACTCAAAGAACTTATAAAGTATCTAACACCTTTGGCACTAAAGACAACAATCTTGCCTTCTATCCAGAAGATTCTTCAGGCTAGATATGAACTTCATCTTATACATCTTATCTATCAAATGTATTCTGAACTATCCTTTCTAATTTGACAATAATTTCAGACCACAGGTAATTTGCATTTAAAAGTATCTATACTTCAAGACACATTCGTGAGAGAGATATGGAATCGGGTCGGTAAAGATGTATATCTGGAAACATTACATCCACTGGTCATATCAAACTTGCACATTACTCCACATAAGAGTTCTGCTGCTGCTGCTGCTGCTTCTGTGCTGTTAATTGGCTCTAGTGAAGAGCTCGGTATACCAATTAGTGTTCACCAGGTTAGCACTTCCCATTGTTATCCACCTTCTATTATTTGAAGGTTTTGCTTAGTTTATCATTGTTTTGGCATTTATAGATAGGTCCATCTGGTTGAATGTTGAACCTATGTAATGCCTGTTTGAGTATGTCATACTAAAGATTTGAGCCTTGACAGACAGTTTTGCCTTTGATTCACTGCTTTGGGAAAGGACTCCGTCCTGAAGGAATTGATGCCCTTGTTAGAATTGGTAATTTCATTCTCTGGCCTTTCTACAGCAGTTTTTATAGAACTAAAAAGTGCCTTGTGTTAACTAATAGTTTTGGCTTTGGTTTCAGGTGCACTTCTTGGGGACTTGTTTATTGTGAGACATATGCTACCATTGCTTAAACAGGTGATTCATTCCTGTCTCAACGTTTCATGCATGAGTAAACCTGAGCCCGTGCAGAGTTGGAGTGGTTTAGCTCTAGTTGATTGTCTGGTAACTTTACATGGTTTAGTTGGATTCTTGCCAAAAGACCTGGTTGTGAAAGAGCTGATCCAGGTATGTACCACATGCTAATTATAATTTTCTTAGTATAATTGAATATGTCTCAGAATTAACTTCAGAAAGCTCAATTTCCTGCAGGATCGCAATTGTCTCCATGTTATGATTCTTATGCAGCCCCATATAGAAACTTCGGTACTTCAGGTGCTTCAAGTATCAATTTCGGTGTTCTGTCATGCATTTATCTATTCTTTGTTGAAATGTCCTTTCAATTTACTGGTGTATCTTGTCTCATGTGAGAATACATTTTCTAAAGTGGTTTATGAAGTTTTAAGTGGGCATAGCCATCTACCCAGTGAGGATTTTGACTCTTCACTTCTCAAACTCTTCTGCTCCAAGGAACCCATGTTTGTTATAGTTGATAATGCTGCTTTCGCTGTTTTCAAAGCTGGCCCAACCAGCTAATTCATCCAGTTCAAGTAAAGCATAAGTATCTAAGCTGCTTTCATCATTTTACCTGGCTAAACCAGGTACTATGTTAAATGGGCAGTTGAAATGGCTTGGCTCGGCATCGGAGCTGCCTAAGAAAGGATTCAAATCAATGACCTTAAAGAGCCCATGTCGAAGATCTTGCCCCTCAACGAAGTGGTGTCTTTATCATCACTAGTAGCTATGAATATATTTATTGCAGATACTGCAGCCCAATGCATTAAATAATGATAAAATGTGTAAGGGTGTGAATGTAAGTGGGGATTCCTGGGTATCTTAAGTGAACTCTGTAGACACTCAAGCCACCTGGCCAGCATGAATCATGGTCATGTGTTGACACAAGAATCTTTTTGGTAAATATGAGTATAGAGTGGTTCTGCTTATCGTTAAGACTGGCGAAACCAGTAGCTAACTATGATTGTCTAGCGGTCCGACTGATGGTTAAACCAGAGGAAGCAGTTTACCCACAATCTTCCGGTGACTTGAGCAGTATGCTGACACTCCAGACTTCAACATTGCTTTTATCTGCTTGGCACAAATGTTCTATGGTTTCTTGTTGTTATCTGGATTCTTTATTTCTTAATCTTGTGATTATTATGTACAATATTTTTGGCATGTCTGATATTTGCTCTAGATTATCCAATGAAGCGTTATCCTATTCTCTTGCCAGGTTGCTGCTAGTACCTTGTTGGCAGTATGTCAGCAGATTGGACCTGATTTGACTGCAGTTCATGTTCTTCCACAACTTAAAGAGCTGTTAGATGAACTTGCCTTCTCTCAGGATACTGCTAGCAGAGTTAGTGGTTCTGTCGGCAGAAGCTTGAAGCCTTCCACAGCAAAGATTGATGGGCAGGCTCAAATTGGGAGCCGTGCAGACCTTGTGTATGTGCCTTCTCTTTCAAATTAATGCTTTTTTTTTTCTTTTTTTTTTTCAGTAAATGGTGGTATCTGATTTCTTCCTTTTGTGTGCTTCGCTTAGTAATGTTGACAAAGTAGTGCTCCTCTACCTTTTACTAAGTTATAGCATGAACAGGTTGCTTCTGTATCCTTCGTTTGCATCTCTTCTTGGAATAGAGAAACTCCGCCAATGCTGTGCCACTTGGTTGCTTCTTGAGCAGTTTCTTCTGCGGTGTCATAACTGGAAGGCATGTTCACTTTATTTTTTGGATTTGATTAGTTACTCCACACCAAAATTCGTGTGATGTGAAATTGCCCTTTTGAATTATTATACACTTAATACATCTGATTTTCTCATTCTTACAGTGGGAATGTACAGGAGAGTTGTCCCGAAGCAGCTCTGAAAATGCTATTGCAAAGAGGCCTTTTATTAGTCAAGGCTCTCCTTCTGAGTACAGTCCTGCTAAGATGTTGCTTAATGGGGTCGGATGGTCTGTTCCACAAGCACAGGGTAACAGAGGTGTGAAAAACTCAATGCCCCAAAGAAGGTATAGCAGAGTTGATGAGAGTCTCCCTGATGGGCACATAGCAAACTCAAGCCTTCTACACCATGAACATTGGTTCTGGTTCCCTAGTCCAGTCATTAGCTGGGATGGACCTGAGTTTCTTGCACGTATAGGAGGTCTAAGGGATGAAATTCCATGGAAAATCAGAGCATCTGTAATACATTCAGTTCGTGCACATCAGGGAGCCCTAAGATCTTTAGCTGTGTGCCAAGATGAGTCTACTGTTTATACTGCAGGAATTGGTCCAGGATTTAAAGGAACTGTCCAGAAGTGGGACCTGACTAGGATGAATTGTGTATCAGGTTACTATGGGCATGAAGAGGTATGTTTTCAGAGTACTTTTAGGTGTCAGTTAGCACATGCATGCTGTTTAGCCTCCTAATTTGGTAGTTTCTTTGCCGGGGATGCTCCAGTTAGCTCCTCATGTAATATACTTGTGCATCTGCAAGTAAGAAATCTTTGTACTTTTGCATGTGAAGTTAGGAAGTGGGGGTGAGAGGAAAGAGAGGAAGAAGTGTCATATTTATAACAGGTTAGAGTTAGACTATGACTTCAAGTGATGTAATTGATAGGGTTCTCATTCTTCAGTTGGCATGGTTCTAGATCTAACATACTCGCTTCTAAGATGTATTTTCATGAATCCTAGCTCAGTTTCTCCTCTTTTTCAAAAATCAGGTCTATTTCTTCTCCCTAATGAGTTGTGGTAGGATTATACATGTTCTGACATCATCTCAAGCCTAGGAAGAGTTCCTCTTGGTCATAGCAGTCATCACATACTTATTTTGTTTTACTATTACAGGATACTAAGCATCATTGGAGGTTAAATTGTAAAGGTTATTTTGGTCATGGAGAGCACTTTTAAGAATGAAATCAATGATTTTCCTAAGAGATTGTGTCTTCTTACATGATCTAGAACTGAGATGTTGACTCTTGTTGCCTTAGTAGATAATATTCCTATACATGTAGGCTTGAAGAAATATTGGGATTCATTGCTTTTTAAAAAATATTCCTTTGGAACTGTGGTCATTTTCTTGTCTTTGTATACTGACATATCTGAACTAGATAAACTGATATGACCATGATATGACTGATCTTGTTGAGAAGAACATGAGTCTAACATGATGTTAATATGTTTACCCTCTATTTCCTTTCTCCATGCACTAGTCCTCACATTACTGAACTCTTGAGTGTCTCAAAAGTATCAAGTCCCACGTATAAGACATATTGAACTCATCATCATTAGACTTGTCCGAATTTCAAGTTCCAAGATTTTCCCATTTTCCAGTAATGAAGGAAATTTTCCACACTTCTCATTTTTTCATGGTGCTTTTGATCAGGTTGTAAATGACATATGCATCTTATCTGGTGGACTGATGGCATCTTGTGATGGAAACATACATGTATGGAGTAGCCGAAGTGGGAAAGTCACGTCTGTTTTTGCCGAAGCATCAACAGATTCTGCACCTTTTGCTAGTCCAATGATAACTGCATCAGGCATCAGCAATGACCAGATCAATATGCTGAATTCCAGTACACTATCAAGTGGGATATTGACTGGTGCATTTGATGGGAGCTTGTACACTTGCATGCATTATCTAGAATTTAGTGAAAAACTAGTAGCTGGAACGGGAAATGGTTCTCTCAGGTAATATGTAATTGTCTGTTTGCAATTGAGGATGACATATATTTAAAACTCTGTCTTCATGGGTATTTGACTTTTTTTCTCCTTTAAAGATTTATTGATGTTTCCAAAGGTCAAAAACTTCATCTATGGAAGGGTGAATCTGTTGAATCTGGTTTTCCCTCTCTTGTCTCGGCCATTTGCTGCTCCGGATCTGATGGAAGATTTCCAAAGAGCACATCTGCTTCACCTTCTTGGATTGCAGCTGGGTTAAGTTCTGGTCATTGTCGACTATTTGACATGAGGACTGGTGATATAGTTGCCTCTTGGCGAGCTCATGATGGATATATAACAAAGGTACTTCAGGTTCCTAGAGAAATTTCTTTTGGTCTGTACCAGACTACCCGTTGCTAATTGCAATGTTACACGCAGATTGCTGCACTGGAGGCCAATTTGATTGTTTCTAGCTCTCTTGACAAGACCTTGCGAGTTTGGGATATGAGAAAGTACGACCTTTTTGTTTATTTTTTCTTCTTTTATGTGTACATCACTTAGTTGCTTCGTGTTTAATTATTTGGCTTTTGTTAACTGTCTTTTTTTTTTTTTTTAAAGAGTGCGCCAATGGTTTAATGAGCCCCTCTTTCTTTATTTGATACCTTTCTTAGTCATATGTGCTCTCCCAGCTACTTACTACATTGCAATTATTGTGCAAAAAATCTATGCATGTTCAAGCTGTTTCTCTCATTTATGTAAAAGCTTAATTTGTAGGAATTCCTCGACCCAGCTTGCTGTGTATAGAGGCCATACAGATGGGGTGTCTGGTTTTGCACTATGGGGTCAAGATGTCATATCGATCTCGAGAAACAAGATTGGGCTTTCATCTTTGTCTAAGTCCGGTGATGAGGTATGTAAAAGGGTTCATTTCAATGAATATTCTTCCTGCCAAGAGTTTATGCCCATAATAATAATATTAGATGTGGATTCTTCCTTGCCATGTCATGTGGGCACTTGGCCAATAAATTTTTTACAATAAGCAGTATATTGGATTAAGGTTTCATTCTCACCAATTGTCATGTTACGTTTAGTATGACAGAGTAGAATGAAATGAGAAGATGAAATTAAATGGGAATGAAATGGAATGAAATCTTTGTTCGGTAAGTTGTGAGATTGTAATGGAGTGGGGATTAACTTGTTTATTGGCAAGACAAATACTGGGACTTGAATGGATTGAGCATTCCCATAATATTGTTATGAGTTTAAATGTAATGGCATTTGCTGTAATTATAATTTTTTTATAGCACAGTAATCATAACAAAGTTAGCAAATGTCATTTCTAAAATCACTTTTAACAAATAAGAACCATATTAATTAATTACTGTTAAAAGACTACGGTTTTGATCTTTTAATAAAAATAATTAAATTATCTAACCAAAATTACTTTTATAAAATATCGATCCATAATTCTTTATATGTATCATTCTTAACTTATGTATTAGGTTATTATAAGCTTAATTAGTTAATCATTTTAGCTCAATGTTTTTATTCTTTTAATGCACCATTTGACTATAACATTTTGTGCATATTATATGCAATTAATCAGTGAAGTTTATAATTGAAGTTTCCATAAATTAATAATTGTAATTTGATTTAGTTTTTATTTTGGATCCAACACTCAAATGTAAGTTAAAATTAATTTTCGTTTTGAATGATGAATAAGATTTCATTGTGTTACCATGGGAAGCCCCTATTCAAAATCTCTTCCGATAGAAGCCACCAATATACAAAATTATGCACAAAAGACTCTTTCTAACATTTTTAACAAACTAGATTAATTGTTCCTAAAGAATATTCTTAAGAGGATTTGACTCCTCATTTATCTCTCTCCAATTTAGCCCAAAAAACAAGCAGAGGAATCATCTTAGGAATCTGCTTCTTTCCAACATATAGACAGAGTCTCTTTCCAAGCCCAAAGTTCATGTCACACAATGCTTGAAATCACCCAATATACTGCTGAAATTGCAAATATTGTAGTCCAAATCTTTTTTGTCCAACTACAATGTAAAAGTAAGTGATTTGCCCTCTCCTTTTCACTCTTGCAAAAAGTATAATCTATTAACCAAATTTTTCCTCGCTTCTGAGGGTTATCCTTGGTAACATTATGTCCCCTAGCTGCTTCCAAGTGAAAGGAACCTTCAAAGGAATGGAACATTGACTTTCCAGATAGACTTCACAGAAAGTGTCCTCTGTTATAGTGGCATCTGAGTAGAGATGAGATCTGAATAATAGGATCTAATAGAAAAAGTTCCAGAGGTGCAACAATTTCACTGTAGTCTATCGCCATCTCCCAAATCTGACACTGCTTGATACAACTGCTCAGAAATTTTGAGAAAGGTTCGAGCTCCCAATCTTGAGCCCTACATAAAAAGTCAAGTCTCAACCCATCAGTCTTTTCAACAATCAGCCACCCCAGCTCTCTTTTTTCTTGCTAGAGAAAACATACCTGGAAATAAATCTTTGAAAGCAGTGTTTCCACAACAGATGTCATCTTACAACATAGTATTCCTACCATTCCCACTCTACCATAAGTTATGTTGTTGGAAGCATCCATCCTTGCCTTATGTTCTTCCAAAGCCTGACTAACAGTGGATCCTAATGGCAATCCCACATACTTTATTGGTAACACGGTGACCTTACAACCAAGAATACAGAAGATTTTTGCACGTATACATTCTTGCCCAGAGTAGTTAATTCACCTTTATACAAGTTCACTTTCAGTCCTGAAACTGCCTCAAATCATAGTAGTACAGTATGCCTTTTAGGTGCTGAATTTGTTGATTGTCATTCTCCAAGGAAGAAATTTACAGGCATTGCCAACATTGAAACCACTAATAAAACCTTTATCAGTAGCTTTAATCAACATCTTACTCAATACTTCTACGAACCTGTCATTTGTCATCCACCTTTTTCCTTGTTTTCCTCCATTGAAAAGAGAGTAAAGTGGCTCTCAGAAACTGACCTGGTTTCTAAACATTATTTAGAGAATGTTTCTTGCTCACAATTTAGAGTATGTTTGGTATAAAACGGAAAGGTGGAAATGACATGAAGATAAGGTAAAATGAGAAGGGAATAACTAATTTGGTATTCCAACAGCTAGGAGTTTTTGATAGATTGATTGACTTTTCTACACGTGTATAGTCGTTTTCCCATAATGGGTTCTGCTACTAGAGAATGGTAGTATGCCCTCAAGTTATTCAATTCCTATGTTTTCATATAAATATCATCATTGATGAAGAAAATGGCTTTAAAAGCCTGCTTGCAGTTTTTGATACATCACAGTTTGTGATTATGTGAAGGAAGAATGTTTTCAATTTTAACAGTCAATACATGATCAACAGGGGAACGTAATTTTGATTTAAGTGATTTGTCTTTGAAGGGCACATGATTCATTTTCTTCTTGTGGCTTGATTTACGTGTTGACAATTCATTTGTGCCCGCTGCAGGATGGGGTGCACCGTGTTATACCTCAGAAACTCCGCATCAGAGATCAGGGGACAAAAAATGTGTCAGCATTGTCCAGTATAAGTATTCTTCCTTTCTCCCGTTTGTTTCTTGTTGGAACAGAAGATGGCTATCTGCGAATATGTTGTTAAGTTTTCGTGTCTCTTTTGTAAATTCAAATGCAAGTTCTTTCGAATGATCCTCTCCTCCATTTTTCGTTTACCTTCTTCACTCCTTCCTTAGGCGATAAGTTATCTGAGAAATGACACCGTTTAGGAGGCGCAAGGAAATGGCAAAAAGGCCTCGTAACATCTTCCAACGGCTCTTTGGTATATCACATGAATAAGTGAAATCGCTCGACTCGATCGGCTTTCTATCATTAGATGCCTCGAGCTAATATGTCCAATCTTCATATTCATGTCCTAGGTACTCGTAGTTTTTTTTTTTTTTAAACCTTGCGAGGAAAATATTATTCATGCAGTTTTCATGCACAGTTTGAACGAAAATGGGCCACTGCGAGTACCACTTAGCCACCAATTTTCGTAAACAGTGTGATTGATCCATAGTTGATTTGATTCTGTCTGATACCTTTATCAATCAATATCGTCTATTCAAATTTTTCGAAACTAAACATATGTATTCGAGAGTAGGTGAGATGAAGATGGTATTCTCCTTCTACTTCATGTTAAAATTTCAGTGTCATATCCGGAACCTTAAATATCTATTCCCTCTATAGAAATTGAGAAAATTCAGACTGATACTTGTGAAAATCCCTTTTCAAGACCATTAGGCTCATTTTCTGAGAAAATATTATTCACAAGATGTGCTCGGCCAAAGTTCAAAGACGGAAAGTCCTATTTGCATGACAAGCAACAGACTTACTAGAGGATATTGCATCTACACCGTACAAGACTTAAGCTCCAAACTCAATCGGATGAGCAAGGCACCCAAACATGTCGGGAAAGCAACTTTCATGGAGAATTACGTGTAAAAACAGAGGGATGTAGTAAAGCGATGCATATGCGATAAGCATGTGACTGCGAAGACGCAAGATTTGCAATTTTCACCATGTCTCTCAATCTTGATTGAGTTGCCACAAACTTTGAGTCTCTAACGACACGATCCTTTGACGATCCTTTGACGATCCTTTGACGAGGACTCTCTCAATCACATAGCCAAAAACATTGTACTTCTATGATTAAGGGTGCGTTTGGTAAGACTTTTGGGGAAAGTTTTGAGAAAATGTAAAGATACTTGAGTTAAAGGAGTTTTTTTCAAATGCAAATTGTGTTTGGTAAATGGTGCTTGTGAAAGTCCATTGTGAAGTATGTTCGAGCAAAATAGTGTTTGGATAAAATAAATTTGCAAAATGCTTTTGTTATTAAAAAAAATGGAAAAAATGAGAGTTGGCCGGCCAAGGGCTTTGCCATTTACCGCCGGTGAAGGGTAGGCGGTCCGGCGAGGGGGAGGCGGCGTGGTGAAGGGTAGGTGTCCGGCGAGGGGGAGGTGGCGCGGCGAAGGGCAGCGTCCGGCTAGCGTCATCGTGTGGAGGACACGGCTCGGCGAGGGTCACGACGACCGAGATCTCGCGATCTGGGTTGCCGCAACCCTCGCCGAGCCGTCGTGTGACCCACCGCGCCGCGGAGGTCGCCGACGCTCGCGATTTGGTCTCCGCGACCCAAATCTGCACACAATCTGGGTTGCCGGTGTCCTCTGCGCAATGACCCTCGTCGGAGGGTCGTGGGACCCTAGCTAGACCACCTGCCCTTTGCCGCACCGCCTGCCCTTCGCCGGACCACCTGCCTTTTGTCGGCGACTGCTCACTGATGCTGGCTGTGTTCTCAGTAGAGAGAAGGGAAGGATGAAGATGATAAACAGTAGTTGGGGTAAAGTCGGAAAAACGAAAAATTAACAAGGATAATTTCGGAAGAAAAAACTTATTATCCTCAAAGCCAACATGTCGAGAATGCCCAAGGCAGCCCCCAACCTGCCTTGGGCTTTAGCCTTGGCAAGGCTTTGCCTTTGGCAAAGGCAAGTGAAAAAAAATTGCCAAACACTCAACATTTGGCTCAAAGGCCTTTAGCCTCTCAAGGATCCTTGGGAAAGCTGTTTCCAAACGGAGCCTAAGACGAATAATAGAAACTCGATGCCTTCAGTGGGTGAGATCCTCATAAGGAAGTCCAGGTTTGAGTTCAAGAACATATTCAATTGGATTTACTTTCATTCAGAAGCTTATATCAATAAGTTATGAGTAAATTAAGATATATTAATTGTCCTATCTCAAACTGCGTTTCTTATATGAGACTTCTCTTGCTTGACACTTGAACACTTGGGAACCTCAACATCCACGGCCAAAAGTACCCTTTTGACTTGAGAACCGTCGAAAAATCCTAATTTGGAAGTTGGGATTTTCCCTCTGGATTAGAGAGAGTGTAGTTGTGGAGAGCTGGAGGGGAAATCGCGTATCCTGCAATCACGTTTGCACCAACTCTTTCCCCTAACCTATATGGATGCTAAGATTACTGGACTATAGCGGCCGATCCACGATGGGCTTCTAAATCGCTACATCGAGGTCCCATTACCAAATCTTGCCATGGGACGCGCTCAAATCACATCTTGGTTTCTGGAGGTTGTCTCTCTTTCGACTGCACGGTATTCACAAATTCGAAAACTTGATCGTATGTTATCTGAAGCTTCTTTACTCGATTGTGCTTGGAGACAAGACCGGTACTTTTGGTGTGCTTGTCCTTTTGACGTGCAATTGCGCATTACCCAATGTCTTATTTCTTTGCACGATGTTGCCACGACTGGCAAGCAGAGGAATCAGGGCAAGGTTTGGATCCTATCTCCAGAGCGAAAAGAAACTATCTTCAAGCAAAGCATAACAGTCCTCGAAGGCGACTTCAACATGGCTAGCAACGAAATGCTTATGAAATATAGTATATAAGCCAGCAAATTTCACGAATTCTCCCATTAATCTTTTTGCTCTTCAATTGCTCTTCAAATGGCTAATCCTGCATTAGATGATAAACAAGGTACGTGACTCTCTCTCTCTCTCTCTCTCTTGTAATTTGTAAACAAGAACATTAAACATGGGCTTCACCATCATCAATCTTTGCTCGCGGTGTCATTTGAAGGAGCAGAGAAAATGATGTCAGATGCTCCACCAGCCCACTACGTGCTCAAGATACAATCATACTCATTGCTTTCGAAGAACTCTGTGGACAAGTATGAGTCCGGGGTCTTCCAAGCTGGAGGCTACAAATGGTAATAATTCTTCACTTTCCCCATCCACGTAACTTATTTACCAATCTCTATGGGATCATTGCAAAGCGATTCTTTTTCACTTCCTGTCTCTTTCTTCTTTCCACAGGAAGCTGGTTCTTCACCCAAATGGGAACAAGAGCAAGAACGTAAAAGAGAACGTTTCTCTTTACCTGTCGATGGTAGAAACAAGCTCGCTCCCCTCAGGTTGGGAAGTTCATGCGTTAGTTAGATTCTTTCTGCTTGACCAGAACAAAGACAGTTACTCGATAATCCAAGGTACAGCTTCAAACCACAAATTATCTCGTTGTTTCCTTGTCATTCATACAGTTTGATAAGATTGTAAAGAAAAAGTCAGCTCTTCGGTTAGCAAGTTAGTTAATCAGCAAGTGTCCGTTGATGGATTTGATTCTTGTTCTTTTTTTTTTCTCATCAGATGCCTTGAAAAAGGAATGGCGCTTTCACAGGATGAAGCTTGAACATGGCTTCGACAAATTCAGTTCCATGAAGACGTTTAGTGATGCGCAGAACGGATATCTCGTGGATGATACTTGTGTGTTTGGGGCGGAGGTTTTCGTGATGAAGGAAAAGAGCACTGGCAAAGGAGAGAATCTGTTGATGGTAAATGATGCGATCAGTCAGAAGCACACCTGGAAGGTCGACAACTTTTCGAATTTGGACAAGGAATTCTCCGAGTCGAAAGTATTCGTAGCCGGAAATCAGAAATGGTAATCGCTCTCAACTTTCCTGATATAGGCACGCGCTAAACAATGGATGTTAAATCTCCTCTGCTCATTTGCCTCATGATATGCTCCTACACTGATCATGGAGAACAATGAACTATCTTGACAAAAAATATTGGGTCATGATTATTGAGGAAGTTTCTGCAATTTGTCTTCTGATTGATGGGTCACCAACACCGCACATTCATTTTTGCTAAATTTGTGTAAGGCTGAAACCTAGGTTGGTAACCCAACATTTAGATGCATGTCTTTCTTGCCGGAGGTTTGGAACTACGACACTGAAAAAATCCTCACCAAGTTCAGTACCATCTGTCCTTTAAGGAGTGAATAGGAATGGGCATTTGAGGTTGCGTTTGGTAATGTTTTTGTTAAAAAAATTTCCCGAAAACAGAAATAAAAAAGAAAAAAAACTATTTTTGTTTAGGGAACAATTTTTTAACAGAAGAACACATTTGAGTGCGCATGGAAATAGAAATTGATTTTGATTAGAAATTAATTTCTCAATTTTTATTTCAGAAACTAAGAAGCTAAAAATTTTAGCTTCTGATTTTTTCTTCAAATCTATTTCATAGAGAAATCAAAATACCAAATTGAAAAGGAACAAAAACACGTTTGGTAAATTTGTATAATTTTTTTTGTTTCTTTTAATTTTTTAATATTGTTTTTTCTTTCTTCCTTTTGGCTAGTTGCCGGCCTTGGCCATGGTTGGCGATTGGCCGAAGAGGGCCAGTGGTCTCGCCGGGGGCTGGCGGCGCTCCGGTGAGGTCACCGGCCAAAAAAAAAAAAAAGAAGAAAAAAAAAAAAAAAAAGAAAAAGTTTCCAAGAAAGAAAACAAGTTTTTCTACTTTTTATTTCTGTTCCAAATCATTTCCGAGAACAAAAAATAGATTTTTTGTTCCCGAGAATAAAAGTGTAAACAAATGCATTTCTGTTCTTTTTTTGTTTTTTGGAACAAAAGAACAAAAAATTGTGTTATGAGGAACAGAACACAATTAAACAAACAGGGCTAAGTGAGTGAACCACTTTAGTAGTCGAGTCTTGCGAACAAGAATACATTGATTCATCAGACAATGCGTATGTCATTCATTCAGGAAGATACGGCTCTATCCAGGCGGAAAGGGCAGCGGACTCGGAGCTTTTCTCTCTCTTTATTTAGTTTTAGCCGAATCGGACACCCTTCCTCCTGGCACTAAAGTATTTGCAGAATTCTCGCTGCGCATCCTGGATCAGCTTCAAGGAAGGCATTTCTCTGGAAAAGGTGATTACTTCTTGCAAGAAATGAACTTACGAGCGATTGAATTCTCGTCTTTGACATTGGAAACTCTCTCTCTCTCTCTCTCTCTCTCTCTCTTATGCAGCTAATCACTGGTTCAGCACCTCGAGCGAGGAGTCCGGTTGGGCGAGATTCCTTTCGCACGCCACCTTCTATTATCCCAACATGGGCACTTTGGTGAAGGACATTTGCATGGTCGACGCAGAGGTCACTGTCCTGGGCGTGGTGAATGCTCTGTGAAGTCGCCATTCTGTTAAAGATCACACTGTCAATCAGTAGTATTGTTGTGAATATTTGCATACCAGCACTGAAATGATACAGACTGTTTCCAGGTTGCTTGATGTACATGACTTAACAAGACAATACTAAAAATGAAAATTGATCCGAAAGATATGCATCAAAGCACACAGTTTCTTTTTCACGATATCTTAACCATCAGCCCGACCAGCAGATCACTTTGACAGGTCCTTGTACTTTTGTCATGATTCTGTTTAAGTATGACTACATAAATCAATTTTGCTAAAACGATGAACTTGGTATTCGTCAAATTGCTTTTCCTCCCCAAAAGTTACTATTTTGCTCCAGTAAGATAAAAGATTTTGTGCACCAGCATATCGTTTCTAGAGACATAATCTTCACGTGAATCTGCTCTTAGAGCCCAGTTTTTGTACAAATTCTCAAGCGCGCGTGCAAATTGTGTTGTTTTACCTGGGCACGGTGAAACCTATGATCGTTTAGGTGCTTATTTGAATGTTAAAGGGCATTCAATTCCTGTTTAGAATTGCACTCCTTCCCGCGTTGTCTGTTTAGACTTACCCAGTACCCGGAACAAGTAAAAAAGGGGCCCTCCCTGCACCCGATGAGGTTTTACCACCCCAACCAAATCGGTTTATGCAAATACGACATGGGTTCAAATCATGGTCATAAAGAAATTCAAACCATCTAGATTGGTTTGGGATATTGAAACATAAAATTGTGCCCCTTAGGGTAGTGTTCAGAAAGTATTCAGAAAGAGAGGGCTGATCTGATGGTATTGGTCTTTTCGTTCCATACGATGCTCTCTAGAAAAAAAAGAAAAAGAAAAAAGAAAGATTAGGGCTAGACAAAATCAAATAAGTAACCTGTTGTACAAGTCAAAATTCATCATGTTGATGTATTTTTTGGTATGCGATAGCAAGAATGATTATCCTTTGTCACAGATGGAATTCATAATTAAACTTTTTCGCATGAGAGTTGCTGAGGATTCAACAGAAAATATGAAATTACCAATACTTTTATGTTAAAAGAAATGAATAGTGAAGGAATGAATGATTTACTAAATATTTTCTAAAAAATGATTGCTTATATTACTTGAAATAAAAAGTCAATGAATATCTTTTCATTTTCAACAACAATACATATCTGAACATTTTCCTACACAATGAAGACATTATTCGTAGATTCATTTTTATAAACTCTACAGGTGATCTTTTTTTTAAAGAAAAATATTTTTCAAATCTCTAATTTTTTGAGAAATAAGCACACCCTTATATTTGATTGGATGCAGTGGCACACTTCACGTTGAGTTGAGTCCACTTCGTTTTGTAAAAAATTAACTGTTATTTGTAAAAGTTTTGAGTAAAACGATAAACATTTCCACATTAAATTTTACTGTCACCTTAAACAAGAATCTTGCAGTGGCATTTGATTTTATGATATTCACGAATGCTAAGACTTGATTGTGTTATTAGAAGTTTCATAACTTTATTGCATTTTGAGAAATAATTGGTACTTTTTATGTACTTATACTTTAGCGTGCAAATGCGCATATGCATGATCATGCCATGACTAGCGAGCAGAGAAATCAGGGCAAGGATCCGAACTATCTTTTCCTTGCTGGTGCTCTTGCTTTCACGATTCTTCAGTGGAATCAGGGCAAGGACTGGATACTCTTCCTGGAACGAAAGGAAACCATCTTTAAGCAAAGCATAACGGTCCTGTAAAGCACCTTCAAAAAGCTAGCAACAAATGCATATGCAATATGATATATAAGCCAATAAATTTCACGGATCCTCTCATCGGGCTCCTTACTTTGCAAATGGCTAATCCCGCATTTGATGATCGACAGGGTACGTGACTCTTTCTCTCGTAATTTGTACAAAAGAAGCAATGAAAATGTGCTTCACTGTCACCAATCTTTTCTCCTTGCCTTGTGTTTCATTTGCAGGAGTTGAGAAAACGGTGTCAGAAGCTCAGTATGTGGTCAAAATACAATCATACTCGTCTCTCTCAAAGAACTCCGTGGACAAGTATGAGTCGGGGGTCTTCGAAGCTGGAGGCTACAAATGGTAACGATCCTTCACTTTTCCCAATCCACATATTTATTTACCAATCTTTCCGGCTTTAATGGACTGTGATTCTTCTTCTCTCTTATTTTCAAAGGAAGCTGGTTCTTTACCCGAATGGGAACAAAAGCAAGAACGTGGAAGAGCATGTTTCGCTTTACCTGTCAATAGTAGAAACAAGCTCACTCCCCTCAGGTTGGGGAGTTCATGCTTTAGTCAGATTCTTTCTGCGTGACCAGGACAACGACAACGACTTGATAATCCAAGGTATAGCTTCAAACCAGAGGGTATCTCATCACTTTCCTATCTACTTATACTCTTCAATCGTTGTGCCACATGGTTAACATGCATTCTCCTAATGCATGCATGATCAAGCAACACATACCATCGCCTTTATACCAAGTTATTAAATACAATTATAAATTCATGGTCAACAGAATGAATCTTGAGTTAATGAGGCCCGCTAAAGATAAGCGTCTTATTTTTGGGGTGGCTCCCAATTTCGCAAAAAAAAAAAAAGGTAAAGGAATATTGATTTAAGTAATAGAAAATAGGAACACTCTTTTTCCTTTTCATGCTTTGAGTCATTTAAGTTTGAGTGTATCCATGTAAGTGTGCTCTTAATGGGTATAAGCAATTAAGCAATGAATGTTCATGGTAGATAAGCAACGAGAATTGGTTGATTCATTCAATTGTTGTCCTTCTCGCAGATGCCATGAGAAAGGAATGGCACTTTCACAGGACGAAACTCGAATGTGGCTTTGACCAATTCATTCCTCTGAAGACACTTAAGGATGTGCAGAATGGATATCTCGTGGATGATACTTGTGTGTTCGGCGCAGAAGTTTCGGTTACATGGGAAAAGAGCACCGGCCGAAGAGAGAACCTGTTGATGATAAAGGACGCAATCAGCCAGAAGCACACGTGGAAGCTCGACAACTTCTCGAAATTGGACAAGGAATTCTACGACTCAAAAGTATTCACAGCCGGAAACCAGAAATGGTATCGCTCTCGACGTTCTCATAGGCATGCGGCTAAAAAAACTGGATGTTAATCTCCTCTGCTCACTTGGCTTAGGAAATGCTGCTATACTGATCATAAAAACAATGAACTTTTTTTTTTTTTACTAATGTAGGTTCATATTTTTCCGATAAAGTTTGTTCCAACGAGTCTTCTGATTGGTAGGTTAAAAACATGGACATTACAACATTTGTAACCCCACGATAGAGGCATGTTTTTCCTGCCGGAGATGGAGGAAACACGGTCCAAAACTTTTAACTACAGCACAATAAAAATCCTCCCCAAGTTCAGTACCCCGTCCTTCCAGGAAGGAATGGGACTGGGCATTTACGCTAGTGATTCACTCTATTTTTCTTTTAACTTTGTGAAGTCTAGAAAACCAGAACACATTGATGGATCAGATGTTGTGTGTGTCATTCATTCAGGAAAATACTGCTCTATTCGGGCGGGGACGGAAGCGAACTTGGAGGTTTCGTCTCCCTGTATTTGGAACCTGCCGACAGGGACACCCTTCCTCCTGGTAATAAAATATTTGCAGGCTTCACGCTGCGCGTCATGAATCAGCTTCAAGGAAATCATCGCGCTGGATATGGTAACCATTTCTTGCAAAAAAACAAGCTACGAGCGATTGAATTCTTGTTTTTGACCCTTGGAAACGCTGTGTCTGTCTCTGTCTGTCTGCCTCTCTCTCTCTCTCTCTCTCTCTCTCTCTCTCTCTCTCTCCCTCCCTCTCTCTCTCATGCAGCTAAGCAATGGTTCAGCGCCTCAAACAAGGCTTGGGGTTGGGCGACATTCGCTTCGCATGCCGACTTTCGTTCTCCGAGCAGAGGCTATTTGGTGAAGGACACTTGCATGGTCGAAGCAGAGGTTACCGTCCTCGGCGGGGTGAATGCTCTGTGAAGCCCCCATCCTGTTGAGATTCACACTATTAATCAATAGTATTTGTTGTGAATACTTTCATACCAGCACAACACTGATATGATACAGATTATTTCCGGGTCCTGATTCTCTCAGGCCATCCATTCATTTATTTGGGCCTCCAATCGTTGCTTGATAATTAGCACTATGATTCCAAAGAAGAAATTAGAAATTGGACCTTGATCTGAAAGATAAGAATCAAAGCATACGTTCACTCAGCAAAATCTTAACTACAGTCTAACCTGTTAACCGCTTCAACATATCGTTATACTCTTCTGATAAAATCATCTAAGTATCACTATGTAAATCAATTCTCCGCTTACTAAATTATTATGAACTTGATATTCATCAAATCACTATTTTTGCTCCCCCAAAACTTATTATGTTGCTGGAATATGCTTAAGGTTTTGCGCATCAAAATATTGTTTGTAGAGACAATCTTTGTGCGAATTGTCTCTAAGCGCAGATGAAAATTGCAATGTTTTGTTTGGGCAGAGGAAGCCTCTTTAGGGGCTTTATTTGAATGTTAAAGGACCTTCAATTCGAATGCTAAAGTAGTAATAATTTGTTGGCCCATTCTACTTATTTAAATAAATAAAGGAAAAATATCGAAAACATATATGAGTATTCACCTAAATACCCATTTATATACCTCTATTTATTTTTTATTAAAAAATACATGTTTGCAACCTTAATTTAGCACGTTGTCCATCTGTTCACAAACATCTCAATTTTCCTTTCCAAAATACGCCCTTGCTTTCTCATATACACAATCGCAACTTCCTCTCTTTATATTTTGTTTATCTCTCACTTTTCTCAAGCTTTGCCCATGGGCACCGGATTTATTTTAGTCACGACATAGTTTATCCATCATGCAATTTCTCACGAAATAGCAAAATCTATCCTTCGGTGAGACATACACATTTTCTCAGTTCGTCACCAAAAGAACCCCGATACGAGCTCGCCACCATGGCCACCGCAAGTGGTGTAATGTTGGAGGGGCGATCCGAGACGCCGGGCATGGTTGCTGGCAATGGAGAATGGTGGAAATTGTCGTTGTATTGGTGCCGAGAATGTTAACCGGATGATTAAAACATAATGAGGTTGAACGTTGAAGTAAGTGAATGTCTTCGTCAGCTTATGATTGATCATCACCAGCATCTTTATTATTAAATAACAATGTTTTTCACGAAAATTATATTTCATTTTTAAACATCATTTGATATTTTAAACCAGTTCTCGAGTATCGAATCGAGCAAAACTCCTCAGTTCAGTCAAAAGCAAATCGTCCACATAAAAATTGGGTATCAATAATGAATTATTTTTTAATATATAATTTAACTCCAACCCTCGTAAAAATTTTCCTTATATTTTATAAATCATGGGTTCGATCGTAATAGCTGGCCATCTAAAGAGGAACTGTAACATAAATTCACCGCGCATGGAATCTATATTCCCTAAAGTAGGTACGATCCATCTTCATTTTGTCTCTGGAGGAACGCAGATCGCGGCCGTGCATGGCGAGATGCCTAACGTTGGAAGGGCGAAGGAGGTGATATGGGGATGCCGGCGGTGCGGAATGGTGGCGGACTTAGGTTGACAGTGACGTGCATGATATCTTGTGCTTTCCCTTTGGCCAAGTACACGCGCGGCAATTGTCATGATCTTTGGAGAGCATCTAAAGACCCCTTTGTCGATGCTGACATGAACTTTAATTTCATTTTGCAAAAAAAAAAATAAAAAAAAATAAGACAATATAAGTCATCCAACGAATTTAAATCAAAAATTGCTGACTTGAATACTAGCTATCCTACATAACACAATCGGCGTTAATGTGGATATTTTTTAAATTTTTTAAAATATTTTTTTTTCCATGACCTATGTCAGACATGGAAAAAAGAAAGAAAGAAAAATTAAAAATATTTAAAATTTATAAAAATATATCCATATCAATGTTGGTCATATCATATAGGACAATTGATACTCACATCAGTAATTTTCAGCTTAAATTAATCGGATGGATTGAATTTGTACCAATTAAATATGTTTAAGATTAAATTTGTCCAATTGAAAGTTTATGACTGAATTTGTACCAATCTAATAAGATTATATTTTTTTTTTTTGGTATTTTTCCCTATTACTATGGGTTTGCGTTTGACATCAACCTAAGCAATTCCATTCAACTAAGCTAATAGAGGATCCATTTCCATTTTCTCTATGAAAATTTAGGGGTTGTTTGTTTGTGTTCTTTATTTTTGTTTATGAACACAATTTGTGTTTTTTTGTTCCGGGGAACCAAAAAAAGAATATAAACGTGTTTGTTTGCGTTTTTGTTCCAAATCTTTTTTTTTTTTTTTTGTTCCGGGGGAACAAATTTGAAATAGAAAAAAAAAAACTTGTTTCTTGTTTTCAGAACACTTCCTAGAAAATTTTTTTTCTTATTTTCTCTCTTATTTTTTCTTCTTTTTTTTTTGGTTGGTCGCCGCCTCGGCCATGGTCGGCGACGCATTTGTCAAGGGCTAGCGACCTCGCCGGCCCCGACGAGGCCAAGCGTCGCCGGCCCCTGGGGAGGCTCGGCCTCGCAGGGGGGTCGGCGAGCCTCATCGTGGCTGGGCGAGGCCATTGGCCATGGCCGAGGCCGACGACCGACCAAAAGGAAGAAAAAAAAAAAAAAAAAAAAAAAAAATTAAAAATTAAAAAAAAAAAAAATTAAAAGAAACAAAAAAATTATACAAGTTTACCAAACGTGTTCTTTTATTCAAAAATTATTTTAGGAAACAAAAATGGAAAAAAAAAACTATTTCGTTCCGGGGAACAATTTTTGAATAGAAACATTACCAAACGCACCCTTAACCTCTATCAAATCATTCCATCTAAACCACTAGGGTCGCAGCCTAGTGGCTAGGATTTCACTTGGGGTCCCTGAATCGATGTTTGTGGAGAACTGATGTTTCGACTCCTCCTTTGAGTGCCGAGTTCAAATCCTCCCTCTCGTGCAATTAGTCCAGACATATCCAGTACTTGAAGCGGGGGCCCCTCCTTGCAACCGATGAGGTTTTACTGGCCACAACCGAACCAGTATAAGCAAATATGGTGCGTGTTCACATCGTGATCATAAAAAAAATTCACCATCAGAATGGCCTGTGATTTTGAAACGTTAAAAGAAATTAGGATGATTTCTTATTTTTTCAAATCTGAATATTTCATTCATGTTCAAGAACTCAAGATGATATTTCAAAAGTTCAAAACAAAGCAAATCAAATCAAATCCTAAACAGTAAAGTAAAACAACAAAGCACAAACTGTTGTGATAAGTATACTCTCATCCTATATAAATAAATATCAGTATCAAAACAAAATAAAGAGCAACTAATAATTGAATCTCGCATTATCATAAGTGATAAGCACACACACCATAATCTCATTCTCCAATATGTACGGCTTGCTTAGTGGGTGGTGCATACCTAGATTTGGCGTCCTCAACATCATTACCGCACGAAGACACCAAAAATAGCTTGAACAGGTTTCCAGAAGATACGTTGTTAGGTGCTCCATTTTATTTTCCCACAAGTGTACGATCAGACTAAGGACGCTACCCTCTGTCTCTTCCTTCGCGTGGAGAAAGCACTCCCTTCTGTTGGTAGGGGTTGCCATGGATCTAGATTTAGACCAAGAGAGGTTAAATGAGTACATATATACCATTACGGAATTCCGAGATCTAAATCTATTTTTGCGGTCGTGTTATAAGAGAGATTTGTTGAGTTTGTTTCTCAGATACTATCTAATTAGGAACTCAATTAGCATTTTCCCATAGAGAATTTGAATTATTAGATTACTAAATTTTTTTTTGTAACTTCACTTGGGAATAAAGTTTCCGGCAAAAAAATAAAATCAACAACAAAAATGGAGATATAGATCACCATTGTGAACCAAATCCAGTCTTACCCCATTAAATATTACCGTTTGAAGAAATGGCAAAGACTTTGAAGATATAACAATTGATATCGAAACTTTAAAAAAAAGTTGACATTATAATTATACTCTCATTATTAAGCCACTTTTCCGAACTCAATACCTAAACTACCTGGCTTCTATTTGTGTGTTTGGTCATCTTAATAAACTGGTGTTTAATAGAAAAAGCATTTGATTGAAGTGCAAACCTTATATATTTTCTCATGTTCAATTGTGTTTGAAGGATGATCAACCTTGCTACACACAAGATATAAACAACATAAGTTATGTAACTTTCGTACGATACTCATTCAAATGTTATATATATATATATATATATATTATATATATATATTTTTTGCTTATTTAGGTGCCACATTGGAGTAAAATCAATCGTTTGATTGTCATTTCTAGCAATTCATCCTACATGCATTCCAACATGGATTTTTAATTTTCTTTTTCTGGCTCCTTGTTGAGTGTTATTTATGGCAAATCATCATACATGCATTTTGACATGGATTTTTAATTTTTTTTTTTTTGAATTATTTTTTTTTTTTTTTTTTGCTCCTTATTTAGTGTCATTTCTAGCAAATCATCATACATGCATTTTGACGTGGATTTTGATTTTTTTTTGAATTATTTAGTTTTTTTTTTTTGGCTTCTCGCTAAGTGTCATTTTGGCAAATCATCCTACATACATTCTAATGTGAACTTATTTTTTTTTTCCTTTTAGGGCTTCTCGCCCAGTTTGGGCGAGGGTCACCTTGCCTTCGGCCAATGTGGTAGTTAAGGCCTTGGGTGAGGTCATCATTGGCTACAAGCGAGGATCTTCATGGCCCCGCTGACCGTAGGTGAGGCAGCCACGCCTGTGGCTGTTGGATTTCGATGGCCTCGCTTACGGCTTTCATGGCCCCACCGACTGTGGGCGAGGTAGCCCTTGCCCAATCTAGATGAGGCCTTAGTAGTTGAGGCTTGTCGGTGACTCTCGTCAACATAGGAAAAAACAAAAGAAAATTTAAAATTTTAAAAATTTAAAAAAAATAAAAATTTGTCCATGTTAGTATTGGTGATATCACATGGAATAACTGGCATTCACGTCGGATTTTCCAACGAGGTAAATCACCTATTGCTCTCAAGTGTTTAATTTTATAATTTGTGACATTTAAGTGAGTAAAAAAAAAAGTTATGGTACTCAAATAAGCATTTTATGAAAGTTATGTCATTTTTGTTGTTCTTATCCCTACTATACACTTGACCATGTCGTTGATGCAATGAATATGTTCAAGTCTAAACTACTTAAGCTATGGAAAAAATGGTGGAGTATAGTTGGTGCTTTCCATTCATAAAGATGACTAATATAGATGATTTTTAGAACAATCAACTAGATTGATACACCAAGTGATATGTCGGACTACAAAGGGACCTTTAAACTAAGGGTGAGCATTGGTGTAGGGTCAATCTTGGATCAACCCTGGACCGACCCAACCCTATTGATCCTAGTTCAGTTCTTAGGGATACTGGGTTGGTCATTGGTCTTAGGATTCCTGGACTAGCACTGTGTGAGTTGATCCTCGATCCTAGGAGTTTAGGGTTAATCCAATCTAGACCAACCCTATATATATATATATGATATATTTTTTTCTATTTTTTTATATAAAAAAAACCCTAAAAAAAATGGTGTTAACAATAGGGTTAATATTCCAAAAAAATCCCAAACTAGTACACCTGTGACAAATTTACCCCAAACTATTTTTTTTACCATGAAAAACCTCAAATTGGTACATTTGTGACAAATTTACCCCAACTGACCATAAAAAATCATAAATTGGTACATTTATGACAAATTTACTCCAAACTAATTTAATTGATAGCAAAAAAAACCCTAAACTGATAAATTTGTGACAAATATACATTCACTAAATTGGATTAATACCACAAAAAAATCACAAAAATTGTAAGCTGTGACAAACGGAGCATAAAATCCCAAATTAGTATATTAGTCAACTGTCACGTGTCATTTAATTTAATAATTTGATAGTAAAATATAACAAAAACTAACATAGGGTAAATTTGTCACAAGTGTATTGGTTTGGGAGTAAATTTGTCAAAAGTATACCAGTTTTGGGCTTTTAGTGTTCAAAAAAATAGTTTGGGATAAATTTGTCACATGTGTATCGGTTTGGGGTTTTTCAATGTATTAATCCTCAACAATATTAAACAGCTCTTTAGTTATGAGCTCAAGTAATTTTATGATGTTCTTTAATAACTTAGATTTTTAATAAATTTTACGGTGTTAAATGCCATAACTTACAAAGAAAGAAAATATTTTTATGAGGAGTCTTTACGGTGTCCAAAATGGCATAAACAACTCCTCATAGCATCTTTCTTTAATACTTATTCTCGTTTGTCTTATTTGTTTTTTTAGGGCGCATTTGGTAACCTTTCTGTTTCAAAAATTGTTCCGAGGAACAGAAATAAATAAATAAATAAAACTATTTTTGTTCTGGGGAACAATTTTTGACAAGAAAGACGCATTTGGTAAACTTGTTTTAGGAATAAAAAATGAATAGAAACATGTTCGATAAATTTATATTTTTTTGTTTCTTTTAATTTTTTAATATTTTCATTTTGTTTTTCCTTTTTTTCCTTTCTTTTTTTTTCTTTATTCATTTTTTCTTCTTTTGGTCGGTCACCGGCCTCCGGCAATCGGCCAACGGGCGCAGGCAACCTTGCCCAGCCACGGCGAGGCGAGCTTGGCCTTGTCCAGATTCAACGAGGCCGAGCATCACCGACCCTCAACGGTGTAGCCGACCCTCGACGGCCGGTGGCCGGCCATGGCCGAGGCCGGCGACTGGCTAAAGAAAAAAGAAGAAGAAAAGAGAAGAGAGAGAAAAAATGTTCTTCAAAAGTGTTTCTGGAACAAAAATAACTTTTTTTTGTTTCTCATTTCCGTTCCAATTTTGTTCGGGAACAAAAAAAACAAATTTTGAACAAAAACACAAACAAACGCGTTTCTATTCTTTTTTTGTTCCCGGGAACAAAAAAATAAAATTTTTGTTCATAAACAAGAAAAAAGAACATTACCATGCAGGGCCTTAGTCTTCAATTTACCAAAATTGAAAGAAATAACTTCTCCACTCACCACTGGACAATTGCCTCGCTTGTTTTGGGTCATTCGTGCCACTCAATGCTCACCTTACTTGTTGCTCTTCACTCGATGCTAGATTCTCACTCTGGTCAACGCTTGACGCTCACCTCATTTGATGCTCGTTGCTCGCCTCTCTTAGCTAACTTCGCTCATCACCAAACCCATTGGATTGATCCAGTCCTCGATCGCCTTTTTAGGGAGTACAAAAAATGAAATAAAAAAATTATCGGTTGGTCGCAGGTTGACCCTAGAACTGAACCGAACGTATTAGGTCAATCCGATCCTCGGTCGCTTTTTCAGGGAGTACAAAAAATGAAACAAAAAAATTATTGGTTGGTCTCGAGTTGACCTTGGAATTAAACCAGACCCATTAGGTCGGTTTGGTCCTCAGTCCCAAGCTCAATAAGATTAGTCTTCGGTCCCAAAAATTTAGGACTAGCACTGTACGGGTCGGTTCTAGGATTAGGGGATGGATTGGCCCATCCCGGACTATGCTCACCCCTACTTTAAACAAGTGGGTCATATGCGACATATTAAGAAAAATTTGACATGCATATTATTCCAATTTAATCTAAATATACTTTTTATTATTTTGCTAGAGAGTAATATCATTCATTGATACGTTGGGCAAGGATTTTGGGTTACTGTTCATTGTGCTCTCAAAATAGGCGACCGAGGCACTGTTCCTACCATTTCTTGCGTGGCTGATTCCCAGTGGTTTGGCAGCTTGTTGAGGCTGTTATTTGATGGGTGGGGGCGCCTGGTGTCACTCCTCAAAACCCCCAAAGCGTTGCTTGGTACATCTTTCCTTTTGGGCCGATTATGGCTAAGTTCAGCTAGGATTTTGTTTCGTCGGTGTTGCTGGTGTGCGAACTGTTGCTGTGATGGAGTCTGCTTCAACTCAGGCCTATTGTGCTGGTGCGGGGCCTAGTGCTCGTAGTTCCCCACCTCCCGATCATGGACATTCTATTTTGGTTGGCTCTCCAAGAAAGGATAGTGGGTAGAGATCTTCGGCTCTTCCTGTCCCGAACGAAATAGACTAGATGAGACCCACTCGTGATCTTGCTAGCTTGCGTGCTAGGAGTAGAGGCAGGTCTAGATCAAAACACCCTCAGCGTAGGGGTGATTCAAAAACTGTAAAAGATCGCACGTGGACAGCTGTTGCTAAAGTTGTGACAAAAAGGTATGGCTTAAGAGTTTACCCCGCTTACTTTTGTTAATAATAAACTAGTGGTTGAGATGACTGATCTAGATCTTCAAGCTACTGACCCCAAGCTCCATGAGTATTTGGTGGGGTATTTTCTTTGCAGACGCCTTCCATTTAAAGTCACTGAAGAGGCCCTCAAAAAGGCCTGGAGTCGTAATCCTTTATAAGTGATGTCCAATGGACAAGGGTTCTTCTTGTTACACATTCCAGACAAAGAATTCCATAGGAAACTCCTTGAAGGTGGTCCAATTATAATTGCTAAAGTTCCTTTGGTTCTTCAACAATGGAAGCTAGCTCTCAAACTTAGAAAAGACACCCACTTGATCGTGCTGGTGTGGGTGAGGCTGAGAAATATTCCTTTCTCATTTTGGTCAGCTCAAGTAATTGGTAAAGTGGCAAGCACTGTGGGTAAGCGCCACTATACATGGATCAACATACTAAGGAGATGAAAATGTTGGCTTTTGCCCGTGTATGTGTTGAAATCACAGTAGTCAAGCCCACTTGTGAATCCATTGAGTTGGTTCATAATGGTAGTTCCTATGAAGTTGCTGTGGAATACGAATGGAGACTGGTTGCTTGCTCTGGCTGTGGCATTTTTTGTCATAACTATAGCCCTCTTGTTGCTTGAAATCCTACTACTCGTGCTAATGCAGATCGCCCTGCTGCTGCAGTTGTTGATTCTTATGTACTAGCTACTCTTGCTCGATCGCGACAAGGTAGGGCCTCGTCCCCTGCTTCCCCTGATTCGTTGGCTGCCCCTGTTGTTCCTCACTCCCACAAATAGCAGAGTATGGAAAGAATACAAGCTCCCCTAGTTGCTCATAAACCAGCTGATAAACGGACTGCACCCGTCTCAGGATCTTCTGGTTTAAATCTTGCACCAGCTACTGGTGCAAACCATACTATGCCTTCAAGCACTCTTGGTGCTGGGTGCTCTAAGCTTGGAGATGACCGTGATGTGGCCCTAGCTTTGGCCTCTACTCTTGTTGCGGCAAAGCCTTCTCCAGTTGATATGGGTTGGCAATAGGTAAAAGGTAAGAAGAAGAAGCAACTTGCTGCCAAAAAGGCTACTTCCTTCAGTTTAGCTCAGCCTAGTGAAGGTGGGCAACAGTTGAATTTGAAGGCATCTGCTCAAGCGAAACCCCCAGTTGTTATACCAATTAGGATTTCTAAAGGCCTCTTGAAGCCCTCTTCTAAGGTGCAGGATGGGCGTGTAAAAAAGGTTGATTAGCATGCTCCCTCGGAATCTCCTGAATATTCGAATGAAATCTGTAGCTCCAGTGTTCATGTTGTTTCGGATAGTGAAGATCTACTGTCCATTAGCTCCAATGTTCATGCAAGGCCCAAAAGTATCCAGGAACAACTATTGCTTCTGCGACCTGATCCACCTCCCTCGGTGGTGACTGATTTGACCACTACTGGTCGTAAGTTCTTTAAGAAGAGGTAATTCTCATCTTTGCTCTTGTAAATATGTATATAGGCTTTTGGAATGTCAGGGGAATTCTTAATCCAGTTAGACGTGCTGAGATTAGAAGATTTGTTTCCTCGAACAATTTGTGCTTGGTTGGCCTTATTGAGACGAAAGTTCCCGAATCCCTATTTGATTCGATCTCCTCTACCTTGCTAAGAGGATGGAAGTGGACGATAAATTATGATTTCGCTCCACGTGGTAGAATATGGGTCAGTTGGGACCTGAATGTTGTTAGTTTTGTTCCTTTCTCTATTAATGTCCAAGCTGTGCATGGTTGCCTAAAACTCAACCTCTCGGGCTTGAGTTGTTGTATCTCAGCAGTTTATGGTGAAAACACGTTCCTACGACGCAGGCCCCTCTGGGATGATCTTATCCATTATAATGAAGTCTTGCTGGATTCCACCTAGCTTGTAGCATGAGATTTTAATGCCATAAAGACCCATCGATAGGGTTGGAAGCTCAAATACTTGGATTCCATATTTTGATGAGTTTCGGTTATGTGTAGCTCGATCGAACTAGTTGATCTCAACTATGTTGGTCTTCGGTTCACCTGGTCTACATTAGTGGGTGCTGCTAGGAAGATGAGGAAAATTGATCGTGTTTTGATTAACACCAAGTGGAATATGGATTTCTCCTTCTCGGAAGCTTCTTTTCTGAACCCGGGGATCTCTGATTATTCTCCTATGATCATCAAAGTTCTTCACCAGGTTTGTAGAAAGAAGCCTTTCAAATATTTTGATTTTTGGTTAGAGCATCCGAACTTTGTATCCATTGTCCGTCAGGCTTGGGATAGCCTAGTGAAAGGAGTACCTATGTTTCAAACTGGTCTCCAAGCTGAAGATTTTGAAAGGGTGCCTTAAGACCCTTAACAAAGACACCTTCTCCAATATCTCGGTGAGGACGACAGAAGCAAGAGAGGCCCTTCGCTCTACCCAAGTTGGTCTTCAAGATGATCCCACAAATTCCTCTCTTGCAGAACTTGAAAAATTACAACGTCGTATCTTGTTGACTTGCGTGGGCATGAAGAATCATTTTATAGATAGAAGTCTCATGTGAGATGGTTAAAGGATGGGGATTGGAACACTAAGTTCTGCCACCATTCCGTTAAGAGCAAACAACTTAACAACCAGATCCTTTCAGTTAAGGATTAATTGGGCTCCTTGACTACAAACCCCATTTTGTTGCCGCAAGCCTTTGTTTCCTTCTTCTTAGATCTACTTTCACCACAAGCGACTTTGAAGCCCACTTTTCAAGAGCTGTAGATGTTTGTTTGCTGGCCCCTCTTAGATGTGCAGGGATGCTAGCTCGGTATCCGACTTAGAGATAAAGAAGACCCTCTTCTCTCTTGCAAGAGGTCAAGCACCAGGTCCAGATGGATTCACAGTTGAATTTTTAAAGACAAATTGGGAAATTGTGGAGCCTTTGGTCTTAGAAGCGGTTAGAGACTTCTTCGCATCGGGTTACCTTCTAAAGGAGGTAAACAACACTATCCTTTCTTTGATTCCCAAAGTCCCAAATGCGTGTGCTATCACTAATTTTAGGCCCATTGCGTGTTGCAACACTATTTATAAGGTTATCACTAAAATCTTAGCTAATCGCTTGGTGACTATCCCGAACGACTTGATTGACCCGTCCTGAATGCCTTTGTGAAAGGTTGAAGAATTAGAGATAATATTTTCTGGCACAGAGTTGTTTGCTGGCTTTCATAAAGAACCTAATTTACCAAAATGCGCCATCAAAGTGGATTTTCAAAAGGCTTACAATACCGTCGATTGGGATTTTCTAGAGCTCACCCTTTTGGCTTTCAGGTTTCATGACTGGATCATTCGTTTGATTATGGTTAGTGTTTGAACACCGAAATTTTCTGTTTCAATTAATGGGGAGCTGCACCGATTCTTCTCAAGTGGCCGCGGCCTCCCCCAAGGGGACCCAATGTCTCCCTATCTATTCACTCTTATTATGGATGTGTTCTTGGGAATTATGAGTGCTAGGACTTCGATTAAGGAGTTTAAGTATTTTTGGAGGTGTAAGTCTGTGAAGCTCTCCCACCTCTTCTTCGCTGATGACGTGTTTCTTTTTTGTCAAGCTGACTGGTCTCGACGACTTTGCTAAAGAGAAGTATGGATATCTTCTCATCCTGAAGTGGGTTGATTTCGAACAAAAACAAGAGTGAGGTGTTCCTCACGGGTGGTCCTTCCACGATTCGTGAAAATATTCGCCTAGCTTTTGACTTTCAGGAAGGGAAACTTTCGGTTCGTTATTTGGATGTTCCTATTATCACTTCTAGACTCGGGAAAGCTGATTGTATTATGCTGATTGACCGTATCACCGCCAAGGTCCAATCTTGGGTTCACCGTTTTCTGTCCTTTGTAGGAAGACTTCAGTTGATAAAGTCAGTTTTGCATTCTATTCAGGCTTTTTGGGCCAGTGTTTTTACTTTGCCTTCCTCAGTTCTTGATAGAATCGAACAAATATCAAGACAGTTCCTATGGAAAGGCACTTCCTTTGTTCGGGGCGAGACCAAAGTTTCTTGGGATGACATTTGTCTCTCGAAGAAAGAAGGTGGTTTAGGTATTCGGAAATTAAAAGATTGCAACAGAGCTTCCATGCTCAAATACATCTGGATCCTTTTTACTGACAAAGAACCTTTATGGTGTCGTTGGATTCATTCTAATTTCTTAAAGAAAGAGAATTTCTAGATTTCTTCCCAACCTACTTTGTGTTCCTGGGCGTGGAAAAAAATCTTACAACTGAGGAGATTTTTCAAATTGTCTTTCTTCTGGGAGATTGGGAATGGCTTCACGGTGTCTTCATGGCATAACCATTGGCTATCATGTGACCCTTTAGACTCTTTTGTACCGACTTCTCTTATGGAGTGCATCGATCTTCCTAGTTATGATGTTGTGGTGGATCTTTTCTCCCCCACGGGTCGCAGGCTTAAAGATTTCTTGGAAAGTTGGGGCATCCCCATCCCAAATCCTTCCTCAACTCTCGACCGTTTCTCTTGGCGCAACGATATTGCTGGTATGTTCTCGCTGCTTCTGCTTGGAACATCATCAGAGATAAAAAAAAAAAAAAAAAGACCGCGTGCCTTGGGCCTCTCTCATTTGGGATAATGCAATAGGCCCTCGCTTCCAATTTAATCTGTGGTTGATCGCCAAAAATCGGCTTCCTACTCAGACGCTACTCCTCTCTCATGGCAGAATTGATTATACGGTCTATGCTTTCTGTAATGCCCTACCGGATTCAACTGACCATTTATTTTTTGAATGTGATACCTTGGCGACACTCGCTTACTTTTAGGCAACCAGGTGTAACCTTCCCTAGCGTAACAAACCTTGGATGGACAATCTCTCTTGGGCGTTGAAGTTCTTAATCGGTAAGGACTTCTATCACAACATTGCGTGCTTCTCTTTCGGAGCCTTGTGCCACCTTATTTGGAAGAAGAGAAATAGCATTATCTTTCAGGGGGAAACCTTAGTGGTCTTAGCTCTGAAAAATCACCTTTTAAAGGTTGTGAAGGACAAAGCTCTTACGTTTATCAATGTTTCGATTACTCCAAGAAACAAGAGGCTTAAGAGAAGTTGGAGCTTTGACCCCTCAGTTTTTGTTACAGCCTCGCCTCCGTAGTGGTGTCGGCTATGCCTTCCTTCGTCTTTATCTTTCCTTACCTAGGCTCTCCACTCTTTGCATTTTTTCAGTTTGCTGGTCGAGGTTTGTTAGGCCTCGTTCTGTGGCTTGTTTGAGCCGTGGCTGTTTAGTTTTTTCTTGTTGTTGCACTTGTGGCCTTTTATTTGACTGCCTTTCACTATTCCCTGTAGTTGCGGTTAGAGTGTAAGTTTTTTGGCGTCGATTTCTATATACTTGTCTAAAACTTAATATATTCTTACCTTTAACCATATATATATATATATATATATATATATATATATATATATATTGATACCATCCATTGGTAGATGCGTTAGTTGAGAGTCCCTCTCTTATTGCTAAGGTCGAGAGTTTGAAACCCGCAGTTGTTAGCGATTTAAGTGGGGGCCATGGCGATCGGTTACTAGGCTAATCTCCTTCGAGATATAGGGGCCCGACTCTCAGGAGCCTTTCGGGCACATGGGGCCCGTAGTTGAGTCATCGGTTATCCAAAATATATATATCATTCATTGATCATTTAAAGAGCCGTACAAGAGGACATTATCTGTTGGAGGAACGGGAGGACCAGAATACCCTCAATCTGGCCTATCCTCGAATTAGAGCATAGCATAGATTGGTGGCAAAGCAGAACATTGATGGCTAACTTTCAACCAGTTTCATTGATGATATTTGGGAGCTCTAGGTCCGTTTTCTAGGTTGCCGACGAGATGGATGGCTGCTGCTTCAATTTTGACGGGTCAAACCCCCTAAGTTGGGGATTTTAGTTTGAAACTTATACTGGATTTTGACCAATGGTACAAATAATGGGGAAAATCTCGTTTCTATTTGGCAAATGATCGTAATAGACACAATCACTAGTTTGGATTAACTGGCTCCTACAACAATAGAAAGCAAATACCGGCTTTCTAGACAATTTTGCAATTATTGATAGAAAGATAAAAATATCATGGGTGCCCCCATCAACATTGACCGCTTAAGGAGGATGCTCCTCATCAAAAGAGGCACGTTTCTCATCCAGACACCATAAGGAGCTCACTCTTGACCATTACGAGGGTTTACTCATCCTTAAGGAGGATGCACTTGAGTTCCAAGGAAGGTGCACTTGACGCGAACGATAGCGTATATTATCATGAGAAGCATGCACTTCACATAAAAAGCGTAAGCAATTTATTGTGAGGAGGGTGCACTTAACCCAAAAAGCATGCACATTATTTAGATTAGGAATGCATCTCGACAGGAACCTTTATAATTTCTCCATAGACAAGTATCTGTTGATGCCCTGTATTTAGCTGGTTCGAGAAATGCAGGCCAGACGACAAGAAGAACCGTGCGAAGGAGATGAAGGAATCAGATGTCATTCTCTCTCTACCCTTTTCACCATGTGCAGTCGCACGCCCCCACGCGCAAAGCATCGAAAGAACAACAATAATATATGAACTATAAACAAAATAGCAAAGAAAATCGAAGAGTAATATAAATGGAGAGAGAGAGAGAGACTAATGAATATATCATTTGTGTAAAAAGACCAATGAAAATAAAAAAGTAATATATGAAGGGTTAATACCCTAAAAAACCCCAAACTGGTACATATGTGACAAATCTACCCTCCATTAGCTTCCGTTCGATTTTTCCGTTAATTTTGCTGACGTGATTGCTGACGTGGCAATCCATGTGGAAATTCATAAGTTTAACACCATTAAAAACCCCAAACTGGTATTTTTATGACAAATTTACCCCAAACTGGTATATTTATGACAAATTTACCCCAAGTTGGTATATTTACGACAAATTTACTCTAAATTAATTTTTTCGATCATAAAAAACCTAAATTGATACACGTGCGACACATTTACCCTCTTTCAATTTTCCCAAATAAAAGAAAAAAAATCAAGTATTAATGATACGGAGGCAATGTTAGAGTAATCTGGAAAATAAAATTGATTGGATATCACAACTCAGTCAAATTTGGGAAAATTGAAAGAGGGTAAATGTGCCGCACGTGTACCAATTTAGGTTTTTTATGATCGAAAAAAATTAATTTAGAGTAAATTTGTCGTAAATATACCAACTTGGGGTAAATTTGTCATAAATATACCAGTTTGGGGTAAATTTGTCATAAATATACCAGTTTGAGGTTTTTAATGGTATTAAACTTATGAATTTCCACATGGCTTGCCACGTCGGCAACCACGTCAGCAAAATTAACGGAAAAATCGAACGGAAGCTAACGGAAGCTAACGGAGGGTAGATCTGTCACATATGTACCGGTTTGAGGTTTTTGGTGGTCAAAAAAATAGTTTGGGGTAAATTTGTCACAAGTGTACCAGTTTGGGGTTTTTAGGGTATTAACTCAAAAATTTTTTTAAATGATCCGTTGTTTATTCAAAATAGTTAGTCAACCAATAATATTTTCATTATGGACAACAATTATATTTAAATATTTTTGTGAATGAATGAAAAATATGTTTATCATCCACATATTTTTTCATTCATTTTATATTATAAGTGATATAAGCGATTATAATTAAAAAAATTGTTTACTAAATCATTCATTCTTCATGAAACAAACTTCGTAAGAGTCGTCTTATAAATTAATTTATCAAATAATATTTTTGTGGATGATAAATATATTTTTTCGTTCATTTTATATTATAAGTAATATAAGTGATTATAATTAGAAAAATTGTTTACTAAATCATTCATTCTTCATGAAACAAACTTCCTAAGAGTCATCTTATAAATTAATGAGTTTGTTTTAAGCGTCCAACGTGATCTCTTCCTTTCCAGCTACAGGTTCTTTCATTTGTCAGAAAATATGATGAGAAAAAAAGCAAAAGACCAATCTCGAGAGTCTTGGTCTCAGTCAACGCCCGGGGTCTTCTTCTGAATCACTCGCTATGATCTTCGTAGAAGAAACAAAGCCTCAGCTCTGTCTCCATTCATATTTCTTCCCTCGCATTACCTTCATCGTCTAGAACTGCAGAACCAGATAAACCAGATAAAAAAGACAAGCCTCTTCAGCTTGGAGAATTCAATCCTTGAGCTCACGCTCTCTCCGGTCGCCGCCGCTACCCAGCGATAGCAGAAGGCTCAACACTCTTGTACTTGTTCCTACTTCGTCGCTTTGAGAGCTGATCGTCCTTCGGAGGGTGAAGTTGGTGTCTTGCGCTTGAACTTTGCGTATTGGCTTTGTAAGTTTGCCAAAATGCCCTCTTTTTCCGCCATTTCTGTGTGTAGATGCTTGTCTTAGCCGATGATTTCTGCAGTTTATACTCGTGTCCTTGCGTGTGCCTTTGTTACGAAAACCAGGTACATGCATTTAACAGCATATAAGGAGTGATCGTTAGTGTTTATCGAAAAGTTAAATATGCATTCTTGACTCATAGCTACTTTCGTTTTGCGGAAAATAAGGGCGCGCATGACAACGCTTCTTAGCTGAGGAAGAGTTTTTTTTTTATAAATAGTTTTCATTTCTATTCCGAAGAACAATTTCTAAGTAAAAGAACCCGTTTGATAACTACACAAAATTTCTACTCTCTGAATAGAAAAAGAATAAAAATACGTTTGGTAACACAATAATTTCTTTTTTATATTTATTAGTTTTTTATTCTTGTTCATGGATCACCACTTGCCAACCGCTGCCGCCGCTACACGACCGCCAGCAACCAACTTTCACCGCCAACTGCAGCCGCACAGCCCGTCCGCCAACAACCGCCGACCGCGGACAGGTTGTGCGGTGGCGGTCGGTTGCCGGCGTTGTGCGGCGGCGGCGAGGTGGCGGCGGGAGGCAACAGCAATCGGCGGCGCGGCAACCGGCGGTGGTGACGAGCGACGGTAGGAATGTCTCCAGGCAGTTGAAGGTGGCGCGACGAGAGAGAAGAATAAAAGAAAAATAAAAAAATTTAACTTATTTCTAGAAATTGTTAGGAAAAGAACTAATTTTTTGTTTTCGTTTCTCGCTTCAAATCTATTCCTAGGCTAACTTTCTATTCTCCGGAATAAAAAAAACAACTTGGCGTTATCAAACAAGTTTTTGTTTTTGTTTTTTTTTTTTGTTCCGAGGAACAAAAAAACATAAATTGGGAGAAACAAAAACGTTACCACGCGCAACCTTAGGCCCAACTTATTTTTGGAATTTTTATGATAATTGCTTATATCTATTCCTTAAGTGATTTGAAATTTTTTTCTGGAAAATAATTGCTTATATCTTTTAAAAAAATTAGTCAATAAAAAATGTTTTCATCATAGATAAAAATTTATGCCCAACTTATTTTGTGTGTGATAAAAAAATCATTTATTTTTATAAGTGATATTTGTGATTTTTTTGGAAAATATTTTCCAGATTACTCATTTTTCGGGAAACGAACGTGCTCTAAAGTTGTATCGAGTGGATATTTTTTCTATTTTAAGTTCCTAAATTGAAAATTTTAATGAAAATGTTTAAGATATACGAGAAACAAGATACTTGGAAATTTAATATATCTAAAAATTAGAAATGAGATTTAAATTAATATAAGTACGAGTATTTACGGATAAATTAATATCGTTTTTAGATATCCCTTTTCTGACATTTATTCTTAAAACGGCAAGACAACTCAAAATGAGTATCCACGTTTACCATCACAAGCTAAATTATACATAAATGGAACTATAGTACTTATAAACATCAGAAAAGTAAAAGGATAATAAATAAATAAAAAACAACATATTTTTTGTTAATTTAGGAAATTGATTGAAAAAAATTATAATATCTAGCTATTAATGTAAATATGAAAACTTGTGAATATTAATAAAAAAAAACTAGGGTTAATACCCTAAAAAACCCCAAACTGGTACACTTGTGACAAATTTACCCCAAACTATTTTTTTGACCACCAAAAACCTCAAGCGGTACATATGTGACGGATCTACCCTCCGTTAGCTTCCGTTAGCTTCCGTTCGATTTTTCCGTTAATTTTGCGACGTGGTTGCGACGTGGCAAGCCATGTGGAAATTCATAAGTTTAATACCATTAAAAACCTCAAACTGGTATATTTATGACAAATTTACCCAAAACCGGTATATTTATGACAAATTTACCCCAAGTTGGTATATTTACGACAAATTTACTCTAAATTAATTTTTTCGATCATAAAAAACCTAAATTGGTACACGTGCGGCACATTTACCCTCTTTCAATTTTCCCAAATTTGACTGAGTTGTGATATCCAATCAATTTTATTTTCCAGATTACTCTAACATTGCCTCCGTATCATTAATACTTGATTTTTTTCTTTTATTTGGGAAAATTGAAAGAGGGTAAATGTGTCGCACGTGTATCAATTTAGGTTTTTATGATCGAAAAAATTAATTTAGAGTAAATTTGTCGTAAATATACCAACTTGGGGTAAATTTGTCATAAATATACCAGGTTTGGGGTAAATTTGTCATAAAAATACCAGGTTTGGGGTTTTTAATGGTGTTAAACTTATGAATTTCCACATGGATTGCCACGTCAGAATCACGTCAAGCAAAATTAACGGAAAAATCGAACGGAAGCTAACGGAGGGTAGATTTGTCGCACATGTATGCCAGGTTTGGGGTTTTTGGTGGTCAAAAAAATAGTTTGGGGCGTGCAACTGCACATGGTGAACCAGCTTATAAAAGCTTGATCCCTTATCCTTCTCGCACGTCTTGTCATAATCACCCCTCTTCCGACGTTATGCACATGGGACCTGCAACTGCACATGGTGAGGAGGGTAGAGAGAGAATAAAAGTTATGCACACGTCTTGTCATAATCACCTCTGTATTTAAGCTGGTTCGAGAAATGCAGGCTAGAACAAGATAAACCGTGCGAAGGAGATGAAGGAATCAGATGTCATTCTCTCTCTACCCTTTTCACCATGTGCAGTTGCACGCCCCACGCGCAAAGCATCGAAAGAACAACAATAATAGATGAACTATAAACAAAATAGCAAAGAAAATCGCAGAGTATTATAAATGGAGAGAGAGAGACCAATAAATATATCATTTGTGTAAAAAGACCAATGAAAATAAAAAAGTAATATATGAATTATAAAAGTTTGATCCCTTGTCCTTCTCGCACGTCTTGTCATAATCACCCCTCTTTCGACGTTTTGCACATGGGACCTGCAACTGCACATGGTGAGGAGGGAAGGGATAGAATAAAGTTTAATAAATAAACAATTTGTGCAACAAGAGCAATGAAGATAGAGAAGTAATACAAGAATTATAAAAGTTTGATTCCTTGGACTCCGGGCACGTCCTGCCATAATCACCCTTCTTTCGATGCTTTGCACATGAGGCCTGCATCTGGGAATGGTGAAGAGGGTGGGTAGAGAATAACGTTCTGCAACTGCACATGAGGCCCGCTCCCATTTCTTGAACCGCCCTAAACCGCGTCCTCATGCTAACCCCACTTCTTGAACCACCCCCTTAAACCTTCTCATTTAATTAATATTATCAATTTGTCCATCTCTGGGGATAAAATATTTATCTGGTGGACGAATTGTGGTTAGGTTGACAAAACTGTAAGCATATTTTAATATGAGCGAGCAGAGCAAATAAAACGAGGAAGCTTTATTATGGATATAATTATTATAAAAGGGAAAAAGAAAATGGTGCTTGAAGGTTTGCAATTTGATTCGATCTACAGCCACTCGATTCTTTTGTCGCTAATCTAATGCATAATTTATCTTTCAAAGAACCGAGTTAGGTAGCAATGACTGTAAAGGAGAGAAAGTAACAAATTTATTTTTTTTTGCCATTATTTAAAGGTTTTGTTATCAAGTCTTTCTGGACATTTATTGAGGAACTAACTACGTAAATTATACAGCTATTAAAACATTGAGTTCTTGTGTAATACAGAATAATCATTGGGACTTATATGATGATATTGTCTACATAAACTAAATTATATTTTAACTTCTTCGTTTGATAATGTAATGGAATTCACGAGGCTATATCAATGAGACGATGATGCCATGATCTATGTGATGCAGGATGATGATGGATGGGTGCAAAAAAGGAGTGGGAAAGAAATTGAAAGAACAACCTTTTACTGATTCCAGCCTTTGGTGGCTTTAATAATACCAACTTGTTCCCATGAGATCAAATCAAATGAATTGAACGATGAGAGACGAAGGCGTAAAGATTTGAGTGCAAAAAAGAATGAAGTAAGGTGAGCATAAAAAAGCAATTGATGCAGAAAGAAACACAATAAGTTTTAGCCGAAATATTTCATTTCGAACGGTCGAGATTTAGTACTGGCAATCCAATTATTTTAGAACCTCAAATGGAGACCGACATGCCGAGAAAGAGAGAGGAGATGGATAGGAATTATGGAGTGTTGCAGCCTAACCTTAATTAAGGCCTCAAATAAAAACCGGCGAATTACTTGGGAATCTGAAAACTAGGTGACAGATTGCTCCAAGTCTTCATCGGCCAAAACTAAATAATAAAGAAAGACCGTCGCCGGTCGCCTCAATCAAGACAAGAATAGTGGACTCATAAACAATCTTGAGTGCATCTACTTTACTGGTCAGTCCCCACCATCAGAGTCTAAGTCTCGATCCATTCCTCCACCTCCACCTTCACCGCTAAAGAACAAACATGGATTGAGCACTAGACCTAAATTTGCTCCTTGTCTGCCATTATTAGGAGAAGGAAATAAACAAATAAAAAGTAAGAACTTTTAATGCGTAAGTCTCCAAGACGTTGAGGAACAAGCTTCACTCCACATTATTTCGGTCTAACCAGAGTGCTTTAAAGCTTAAAATAAGAACTTTTGATGCCGTTGTCCTGAAAATAAGAACTTTTGTTTCCTCTATGCTCAAGACACTGTGTTTCAAACCATCCGGGCACTCTCGTCTTGTTTAATTCTCTGCCGCTCACGAACCAAGCCATGCCCATCGCAGAGCTCTTCCTTGGCGCCCTTCTTCCCGTGCTGCTCGAGAGGTTGGCCTCTCGTGAACTGCTCAACTTTGCAAGGCGTGTGAAGATTGATAAGCTACTGAAGAAATGGGAGAAGATGCTGACCAGTATTGACCAGGTGCTGATTGATGCCGAGGACAAGCAATTGACCGGCGATCCCAACGTGAAGTTGTGGCTCGAAGATCTCAGGAACTTGGCCTATGACATTGAAGACTTGCTTGATGAGTTTGCCATAGAATCCGTGGAAAACAAGTCCAAGACAGAACCTGGCACTAGCAAGGTGTGTGCCCTTCTTCCAAGTTGTTGCTCCAGATTGAGCCCGAAAGCATTGATGTTTGGCCACACAACTAGATCCAAGATAGAAGAGATGGATGACAGATTGCAAGAGATCATAGCTCGTAAAGATGGTCTGAGCCTAAGAGAGAACAAGGGGAGGCGATTAGCTTACCACCGGCTGGATGAGCCGATTCCCACTACAAATATGACCGAGCCTTATTTCGTTAGCAGGGAGGATGAGAAAAGGGAGATCCTTAGCTTATTGACTAGAGAAGAAGATGATAGAACATGCATGGATCCAAAAGTGATTGCCATTGTAGGGATGGGAGGTGTTGGGAAGACGGCTATGGCTCAACAAATCTACAATGATCCTAATGTCACCTTCGATGAGAAAGCATGGGCTTGCATTTCTGATAATTTCAATGTGCTTTCTATTACAAAGAGTATCCTAGAGACAATCGACCGCCATTTGTCCTGTGAAGGTAAAACCTTGGATTGGCTTCAAGATGAGCTCAAGAAAAACCTTTTGGGGAAGAAGTTTTTTGTTGTATTAGATGATGTTTGGAACAAGAACTATGAAGACTGGACTATTCTCTTGAAGCCTTTTCAATCAGGAGCGAAGGGAAGCAAGATCATCATCACGACTCGTGAGCTCGATGTGGCTTCAATAAGCGGTGCTCGACCAATAACTCTCAAACTGTTATCACAAGATGATTGTGTGACTATGTTTGCTCTTCATGCTCTTGGAGTCCATAATTTCGATCATCATCCCGATCTCGAAGTATCAGGCAGGAAAATAGTGGAAAAATGCAAAGGTTTGCCGTTAGCTGTGAAGGCCTTGGCTGGACTGCTACGTACCAAAGCTAGTCCCCGTGAATGGGAAGCTATATCGAAGAGCAAGATTTGGGATCTACCGGAAGAAAGAATTAACATCCTTCCAGCTTTGAAACTTAGCTACCTCCATCTCCCTTCCCATTTGAGGAGATGTTTTGCTTATTGTGCTATATTTCCGAAGGACTATGAAATCCAACGGGACGAGGTGATTCATTGGTGGATTGCAGAGGGCTTGGTGAAGGAAAAAGAAGAAAGGGACATTTGGATTGCAGGTTTGAATTCTTTCAACGAGCTAGTGTCTAGATCGTTATTTCAAAAGTCGAGTAGTAGTGAATCACAATTCTTGATGCATGATCTTGTGAATGACTTGGCAAAGCTAGTTGCAGGTGCAACCCATTTTAGCTCGGGGGAGTCTAAGCTTAAGTGGGATCAAACTAATCCATTTTTAGCTCGTCATGCCTCATTCATTCACAATCATTACATTGTGTCAAAAAATTTCGAGATATATCATGGAATGAAAGGACTTAGGAGCTTCATATCATTAAGGAATCGAGGTAGCTTTTATCTCGGGCCATTTTTGTCCCAAAAAGTTCTCTGTGACTTGTTGTCAAAATTGAAATATTTGAGGGTGCTTTCATTAAGTCACTATTACATCAGGGACATACCGGATTGCATAGGCAAATTGAGGCACCTAAGGCACCTTAATCTATCATATACTTATATTGAAACACTTCCAAAGTCAATTGTTGCATTGTACAACCTAGAGGCTTTGATGTTGCGAGGTTGTATGTGCCTTATTGAATTACCACAAGGCATGGAGAAATTGATCAATTTGAGATTTCTCGATATTAGTGACACTAGCAACCTAAAAGCGATGCCACCGAATATAGGTAGTTTGGTGGGTCTTGAGATGTTGCCAAAGTTTATAGTCAGAATTGGAAATGGCTCAAGGTTGAAGGAGTTAAAAAACCTAGAGAACCTTGGAGGGGAATTGTGCATTTTTGATTTGCATATGGTTCAAGAAGCCAGAGATGCCAAGGATGCTAGCTTATGCACGAAAAAGAGAATATGCCAGTTGACCATGCAGTGGAGTACAGATTTTAAAAATTTCCGGAATGAAGAGCTTGAGGCAGAGGTTTTTGACTTTCTTTGCCCCCACCAAAACCTTGAAAATCTTGAAATTTTCTACTATGGTGGCCTTGAATTTCCTTCATGGTTAGGAAGTCCCTCACATGTTAACATAGTCCATTTACATTTACGCATGTGTCAGAGGGTCAAAGCATTACCATCACTTGGGCAGCTATCTTCTCTAAAAGAACTATACATTGAAGGTCTAAAGGCAATACACACAGTAGGGTCTGAATTTTATGGAACTAAAAGTCCTTTTCCGTCTTTAATGACTTTGGAATTCAAGGACATGCCATCATGGGAGGAATGGTCTCATCGCTTCGGCAATGAAGAAATAGGAGTTTTATTCCCTTGTCTTGAGCATTTGGTCATTCGGGATTGCCCTATGTTGATTGGAAGATTGCCTAGTCAATTGAGCTCCCTCAAAAAGCTGGAAATCAACTCCTGTCCGTGTATGGATGTCTTGTCCTCTATCATTAGCCTTCCATCCCTCAAGGAATTAAACTTTAGCGGTTGTAATGAGGGCGTGCTGCAGAGTTTGGTGAACTTGACATCTCTAACCGCTCTTGTCATACATGATGTTGTGGAATTAACTTGGTTAAATTATGGGTTTACAAGCTCCTTGGTCAAGCTGGAGAAGTTGGAGATGGAAAGTTGTAAAAATTTGATGTACTTGTGGCAAGAGAGAGATGTAATTCAAAATCTCGCTTGTCTGAAAAGCTTAGTTGTCAAAAGTTGTCCTGAATTGATATCATTTTCAGTTGGAGAAGAAGATATAGAGTTGTCTAGCAAGCTGAAGACTGTGGACTATTGCATCAATCTGGAGAAGCTCCCAAGCGAGATTTACACCCTCTCCTCTCTTCAGGACTTGACCATCAAAAAGTGTCCAAAACTCATGTCCTTACCGAAAACAAGTATGTTTGCATCAGTGATATCATTAAATATAAAAAATTGCAAGATGCTGTCATCTGTACCCGAAGGACTAATTGTTCATATGGATGAACCGAGCAGCAGCACCAATAATCACGGTGACATGACGTCTTGTTTGCAAAAACTAGAAATCTGCGGATGCGATTCTCTACCAGCCTCTCTATTCAGCGAGAGTAGTTTTTTACATACGACCCTCAAGGAACTTCAAATTTGGTCGTGTAGGGGAGTGGAGTCGCTTACGGAGATACCTGTAGACCGTCTTCAATCACTTCAAAGCATCAATATAACCTCTTGCAAGAACTTGAGAAGCTTACCACAGGGGTTGGACACACTTTCCCATCTTACTAGGTTGTTTTTAAGGGAGTGTCCTGCTCTACAGCTAGAGTGCTTCCCTCCTCTTCCTCCCGGCATCTCGGAATTTTATCTTTATGATTGTCCGAAGATAAAATCGTTACCTAATCAGTTGCATCGACTCACGAGTCTTCGACATCTAACAATTAGTGGGTGTGAGAGTATTACGCGCTTCCCTAATGGAGGACTGCCGCCCCAGCTACAGTCTCTTACGATACGTAAATGCGAGAATATGAAGCAACCGATGAGGGAGTGGCTCACCCCCCTCACCTCTCTTGAACATCTAACGATCGACGACAGCGTGGGAGGAGTGGGAGAGGAGGAGGATATTGTGCTTCCGCTCCCTTCCTCTCTACTCAGGCTCTGGATCAAAGATATGGGGAAAGTGGAAAGACTGTCCAGCAGTCTCCCTCTCTCTCTCTCCGATATTTCGGTATCTTCAATTGCCTGAAGCTGAAGGAGTTGCCCCAGGATGGCCTCCCTCCCTCCCTAGAATTTCTTTGGATTGAAGGATGTGGGATTTTGGAGGAGCGATGCAAGAAAGGGACCGGCTACTATTGGCCCCTCATCCGCGAAATCCCACAAGTTCAATTGAGTGATAACCTCAACAAGTCAATTACTTGAAAAGAAAAAGAGATTTGGAATCTGAATATTCTACGTGGAAGAGATTAGGGTATTTTTAATGTCCGAGCCTTCGCTCTTTCCGAAGATGGAGGGGGCTCGTATTTTGAATTTATGATTGGAAAGCTGACAGCTGAAGCTCTCCGCGAACTCGGAACTTTCCGCACTCGACTCACAGAGAGCTCCACTGAGTCACAGCCGTGAGAGCACTCGTCCCAGGAAAACCGACCTCCCCGCGAGCCAGCGCCCCCCTTCCCCCGGCGGCGCCACCCGCCCGAAGCACCGAGCCGCCGCGTCCGCCGCAGCAGACCCCCGAGGCCGCCCCCTCGAACAAGAAGGGGGACGTCTACCTCGACGAGACCCTAATTCCTCCCGGATCGTTCCGGACCTGCTGCTGCCGCACCTGCAATTATCCGTATTTCCGAAGGTAAATCTACTTTGCGCTTTTCCTTATTTGAAATCTTGTTCGACGCTTTCCGCGGGGTTCTCTTCTCATCTTCTCCAAGGCGCTTTCTTTACTTGAAATTAGTCTTCGTCCGGCATGAGTCAGTAGTCAGCTGCATTTCCTCAGTTAAACACGGCTTGTAGATTGATCTCAGTAGTCTAAACGAGCGACGGTTTCTCTAAATATTCATCCTTCTTTTTAGCTTCCATTGAATTTTACAGTGGGCTAATTATTTTCAACCTTTTAGTTCATGGGCAAAGTCCGTAAACCTTTCCTTCACCATCGCCTCGCCAGTATCGAGTCTAGGAGGAGGAGAGGATGCTGAAGGGGGAACCGGGATGTGAGATTGCCCCTCGTTGCAGAGAAGTAGGGGAGATGCCACTGGAGGCTCTGTTCTTAAGATCTTGACTTTTAATGGAAACTCTTTCGATGATTAGAGTTGGTTCTCAAATTACTCGCGGGGGAATAGAGGTATGTACGAATGTTCTCTTTCCGTGTTCATTGAAAGTGTCCATTTTTCGCCCTGATGTTTCAATCCGCAAGACAAATCTCAAAAATCATAAATAAATAGCAAAAGACAAGTTTGAAAATGTTTGAAAGTTGCATTGCATTAAAAAGTGTAACTCCGAACTTCAGATGGATAGAGCAAGTTGGCAGTTAGATGCTTTCGATTCTCTTTCCGTTTTAGTTTGGAAACTCCATTTGAACATGTTTACTAAGTTTGTGGGATGTACCTGACTTCTGTCCCTTATATCTCTGATTCTGATATACAGAAATTACTCCTGCAGCATTCAGTGGAAGTGGAAGGAACTCGGTATTAACTTTCTGTCTCAATTTGACGATACACAGTACTTATCCCCACACAAGCAATCATCTTATTTCTGAGCATCCTGTGATGCACATTGAGATCTGTGGGGGAAACAGATTTATTGCGCCTTAAACCTTCCATCCAGCATTTTACTCACAATCCAAGATTAAGGAATGGTTTAGTCGGTTTGAGTACAGACACATATGAAGGCATTTCGTGTCCTGGATAGCACTCAATGAAATCATTGCACATTGTTTGTTTTGATGACTATTCGTATACTGCTTCATGGAATCAAAGACGCATAGCCCTGGAGTCGCTGGTTGGAAAAGTTTAAAGGTGAGTAGATTTGTTTCTGCTTTTTCTTTTGACTGGCTGCTTAGGAGGCAGGTAATGATCATGGGGAATGATTAGAATGCAGAAAGAATCTCTTCCGAAGGATTAGTAAATTGTTCGCATTCTACTTGTTTGGTTGCATTTCCAACAAATTGTCTGCATTCTACTTGTTCATTTCTAGCATTGTCAAAGCACATGTCAATAGTTCAAAATTTCTTGTCTGTTATGTTGCTTGTTATCATTTCCCTGGTTATCCCATTGATGTGATTACATCCACATTCTGTCGTGTGTGTGTAAGGGATCAGTTCTATGCAAGGGGAGTGTCAAGTCATACGTTGCATTTGTCTAACATGCAGCAGTAAAATCAAACAGCATGACAAATCAGCCAACCCTATTTTTTTGTTTGGTTCTTTCTTCTAGTGTTTTTGGATGGTCTGCAAGACAAGGATTATAAGCATCGAATTACAACAAGATCTAAAGTTTGGACAGTTAAAAGCCACTCATATGCCAGGGTCAGCTTATCAAATCTGTTTTAATAGTCTGGTTAACTATTAGGGTCAACTCTTTTTGTTGCCCAAGAAAGTTTTTGAAATGGTTGAGTGGAAGTGTAGAGCTTTCCTTTGGAAGGGAGATCCTGATGCTAAAGGGGGAGCAAAAGTTAAGTGGGACATTGTCTGTCCCCCTAAGCAATTTGGAGGCCTTGGCATTCAAAGACTGGATTTGTGAGATCTTGCTTGTATCAAATCCAGCTTGTATTATAAAGTATCTGTGGAGTATTTCATTGAGGTTTATTCTTCATGTTTTGCTTAGCTCTATAGCTATTATCTTGACTATAAGCCCGATGCTACTTATGCTTGGAAGAATTTATTAAAAGTCAGGAATATTTTGAAACCCCACATTATACAAATAGTGGGTAGTGGAGATCATGTCTCTCTTTGGTATGAATGCAGCACCATGCCAGGGTCTTGCTGGAATCATTCTCAAGGAGAATAAGTTATGACTCTTCTCTTCTGCTGCAGGCCAAAGGATTGGCTGTAATTTGTTACTCTCGTTGGAAATGTCCTGTTGCTAGGTCTGAAGAGTTGGTTCCCATCCAAGCTGCAGTTTGTGGTATGATTTTTCCTAGTTCCTTGGCTGCAGACAAAGTTGTATGCACAGCTTCTTCAAATGGTTGCCTTAATTATTTTGTTGCTTGGGATATTGTCAAAAACAAGAATGCTGATGTTGACTGGCACAAACTTGGGTGGTTCTCCCCTAATGTGTCAAGATTTGGCTTTATTTCTTGGAGTAACATGATAAACTTCCCACTTTTTGAGAGGATTAACAGTTAATCTGTTGAGAGTGCTAGATCTCCTCATTTGTCCTCATTTATATAGTTTGATAAGATTATTAGTAAAAGTAAGCTCTTCCATTACAGGTTAATTAAGCAGCCAGTGTTTGTTGATTGATTCGAATCTTCTTCTTTCCGCATATGCCATGAGAAAGGAATGGCGCTTTCACCGGACGAAGCTTGAGTGTGGCTTCAACCAAGTTTAATGACGTGCAGAATGGATGACTCACGGACGATACTTGCGTGTTTGGCGCGGAGGTCTTGTGACGAGTGAAAAGAGCACTGGCAGAGGAGAGAATCTGTTGATGGTAAAGGACACGATCAGTCAGAAGCACACGTGGGAGGTCAACAACTTCTTGAAATTGGACAAGGAATTCTTCAAGTCGAAAGTATTCATAGCCAAGAACGAGAAATGGTATTGCTCTTAACTTTCCTAATATAGGCATGTGCTAGATAATTTATGTTAATCTCCTGCTCACTTGATATGTTCCTAACTGATCATGGAGAACAATGAACTATCTTGACAAGTATTTCTCGAGGAAGTTTCTTCGATCAGTCTTCTAATTGATGGTTTATAAACATGGACATTACACACATTCATTTTAATAAAATTTTCATATTGGTGATATCTATATTCTTAACCCAACAATGAGATGCATGTTTCTCTTGCTGGAGATGGAACTACAACTCTGAAAAAATCCTCGCCAAGTTCTGTCATACGTCCTTCCAAGAAGGAATAGGATTGCACATTTTATCAAGTGACTTACTTTATTCTTCCATTAACGTTGTGAAGACTAGCAAACAAGAATACATTGATTAATCTGAAATGTGGTGTCTTACATTCATTCAGGAAAATAAAACTCTATATCCAGCTGGAAAGGTAACCGGACTCGGAACTTGCATCTCTCAAGAAAACAAGCTACGAGTGATTGAATTCTTGTTTTGGACATTGTAAACGCTCTCTGTGACGCAGCTAATCACTGGTTCAGCCTCTCTGAGCCAGGAGTCCAGATGGGGGAGACTCATGTTTCATGCCAGCTTCTATGATCCAAACACAGGTACTTTGGTGGAGGACACTTGTGTGGTCAAAGCAGAGGTCACTGTCCTCGGCGTAGTGGATGCGGTTTGAAGTCGCCATTCTGCTGACAATCACGCTATCACTCAGTAGTATTGCTGTGAATATGTTCATTTCAGCTCTGATATGATACAGATTAATTTCCAGGTCCTGGTTCACAAACCCGTCCAGTAAAACTGAACCCTGATCTGAAAGACATGCATCAAAGCATGCATTTTTCTTCTCTTCACTCCTTAAAATCTTAAGGACCGCCTGATCTGCAATCGCTTCAGACAGATTATTGTACTTTTCTTGTAATTTTGTTTTAAGTATCATTGTATAAATCAAATCTCTGTCCTGATAAATTATGAACTTGCTATTCGTCAAATCAATTCTTTTCTTCCCAGCAGTGTCATTTTGCTCTAATAAGTTTAAGATCTTGTGCATCAAAATATTGTTTCCAGATACACAATCTTTACGCCAATTATCTCTAAAAGTCTGATCTTTGTACAAATTCTTGGGCTTGCTTGTGCTTGCGCACAATGAAACCTGTGATTCTCAGGTGCTTATTTGAATGTTAAAGCCCGAGCTCACGGGCAAACGAGCTAGCTCTCCCCAACCTGCAAGAAACTACGCATTGAATTGATTCCCGCTTTTAGGGGCTGCTTACTGAATATTCTAACCAACTTCACCTATTCACGGTCTCACCACACTCCCGACAATCTTCTAGTCGAATTTCAGCTTGGTTCAAGCTTGAATTCGTTCAACCATTTCTTCTTTCTTCTTCTTCATTCCATCGTGACAATGTCTTCTATCCATCACGGAATTTCTCAACGAAACGACGAAATTTGTACCCCTGCCAGATATGGTCTGTCTTCATTTTGTCTGCGATGGATCGGATCTCGGATCTAAGGTGAGGAAGTGTCTCTTTAATCTTCCCTCAAATTTGTTGTCCTTTTATGGAGGGGTGACAATTATCGCGTCCAGAATGTAGCATCATCTTTTCCATTAATGTTTTGATGGGTACTATTTTTGGCAAAGTTGTATGAAAAAAGGATCGTAAGTCTTAATGATCTTTTTCAGCAAAAAAGAAAATATTTGAATTGATCTTTAAACTTACACGCCATTTGAGACGAATTATGAAACCAGGACTTAGACACGACCTGAAATTGCGTGACATTCCACCATACATGCCATGCCTACCATTACCCAACGCTCCCAACTTCTCTCTCCGGACACAATTCCTTCAAATCAAAGGCAGATTTATTGGCTTGAACGAAAACGAGAGAAAATGACGAGCTAGCGGCGCCTTTCTTCTTGGCAAATAATCTAGACTCGACTAGCCAACACATGGAAATCAAGCACGTATCGTAACCAGATGGATCGACGGAAATCGACAGTGATCTACAGATTAGGTATTGCTATGATTGACATGGAATTCCTTTATGGGAGGATGAAAGGGCAAAATCTCTAAGCCCATAACAATTTCAAGCCAAGTGGGCCAAATATGGAATGCCAAAACAGAAGGTCCTTCCAGAACAAGGGCCGGAAGATCATAAATTGATACAAATTTTTTACAGTTAATACTACAAAAAACTCCAAACTAATATATATATGATAATTTATCTCAAATTAATTTTTTGACCATCAAAAACTCAAGTCGGTACAAATTATGATAAATTTACCCTTCGTTAGTTTATGTAAATTTGATTAATATCACAAAAAATCACCAATTGATATACTTGTAACAAATAGACAATAAAACCCCAAACCGATACACTTGTTAATTACCACGTGTCATCTAACTCAGTAATTTAATAATAAAATTTAATAAAAACAAACGGAGTGTGGATTTATCACAAATGTACCAATTTAGAGTTTTTGATAATCAAAAATATAGTTTTGGGTAAGTTTATCATCGGTGTATTAGTTTGAAGTTTTTCTATAATATTGACCCAATTTTTTAAAGGAGAAGAGCCGCATTGTTTGGAGCTTAATGGGAGACCCATGGAATTAATTTTTAACATTGAGGAACCTAATCATGTGCTACTGGCTAGTTTTCACCCCTTCCCTCTCTCTCAAATATTTTCATTTTTGGTACTTCGAAAGTACGGCCCATTTTTCTAATTTAAGTATATTATCGCGTGCCAAGTGTTATGAAGCTATCCAACTCTCTATGAGGGCAAGCACGCAACCACTGGCTTCGGAGAATGGGAAGGCCGGACCCGAGGAACACCATGTTTCTCTTCCCTTCAAAAACTATACGAGGAAAATGTTATATGTATTATGTTGAATCTAGATCTGTAGTATCCAAGAAACTACCACTGATCTACTAAAGATCATTCTTTTTTTTTTTTTTTTTTTTTGTCAAAGAAACATTCCATTCATTACCCAAAATTATCCAGTAGAGCCTGGTAGAGGCTTCAATACAAAACACAACCCCGAAAGCGAGATGTAAAATTGAAAATCAGATCAACATAGCAGTGCTAGTGATGAGCAAACCCTCGACCCACCAGAACTGATTTGTCACATTGACAAAGCAAGAAAGCAAACAGCGGCCCATCGTGAAAGTAATTGAACTTCAGATCTTAGAAGAAAATGGCCTAAGGATCCGCACTGACTAGTGTGTTCAGATATGAAAGGGGGCTATCCACGGCGAGCAAAATAAGATCGGATCCGTCGCGGAGCAGTTGAAAGAGGAATAGATGAAACGAAGGGGTGGAGGAAAGATGAACTCAAGAGAATCTCTTGGGAGAGGGAAGCTCTCACACTGGAGAGAGAAATCAAAGAAAGAAAAAAAGAGAGAGAAAGAAATACCCTTGGATGAAAACCCCCAATCATGGCTACCGAAGGTGCAAATTTGGCCGGTCGGTGAGTTGAAATCCTTATTTAGGACTTACCCAGTACGAGAAGTGGGGGCCTTCCTTACACCGATGGATGAGTATTTACTTGCCAAAACCAGATCAGTATAAGCAAATATGTCACGGGTTCACATCGTGTTCATAAAGAAATTTGCCCCATCTAGATTGGTTCGCAATTTTGAAACATAAAATTGTGCCCCTTATGGTAGTATTCAGAAAGAGAGGGCTCATGGTATCCGTCTTTTCGTTCCATAATATGCTCTGGAAAAAAAGAAATTAGGACTAGACAAAATCAAATAAGTAACCTGTTGTACAAGTCAAAATTCACCATGCTGATGCATTTTTGGTATGTGATAGCAAAAATGATTATCATTGGTCACAAATGAAATTCATAATTAAACTTTTTGCATGAGAGTTGCAGAGGATCCTCCAATTGAAAACATGAAATTACCAATACCTTTAGTTTTGCCCAGAGAATTACCAATACATCTGTGGTTAAAAGACATAAACACTTAGGCTGCATTTGTTTCGTAAAAAATGAATGATTAGGAAAACATTTTCCTAAAAACAATAACTTATATTATATAAAAATTTGTTAATACAAAATATTTTTATTATCATAAACAATTTATATCTAAAGATTTTCTTTGATAATGAAATTTTTTTTTGTTCATTCATTTTTATAAGTAATCATTTAAAAAAAAGATATTGTGTTTCCCAGAAAATTAATAATTTGGAAAATATTTTTCCAAAAAATAATCGTTTGTATTATTTGAAATAAATATTTAGTGAAAATCTTTTAATTTTCGAAAACAATACATTCTAGACATTATTGTTGACAATGAAAATATTTTTAGTAGATTTATTTTTGCAAGCGATAAAAGTGATAGTTTTTTGAAATATTTTTTAGATCATTCATTTTCTGCAAAACATACACATCCTTATATTCGATAAGGGGTACACTTCATGTTGAGTTTTAGTTCTGGAAAAAATTAATTGTTACTTGCAAAAGTTTTGAGTAAAAAAAATCAAAGCTACCACATCAAATTTTATATTTACCTTAAACAAGGACCTTATGTAGACATTTGATTTTACATGTATTTACAAATTCTAGGACTTGATTGTGTTATTGGAAGTTTCATGACTTGATTGCATATTGAGAAATAATTAGTACTTCTATTGTACTTATCTTTTGGACGTGCAAATGCACATACCGAATATCTCGTTTTTATGTACGATCATGCCATGGCTAGCAAGAAGAGAAATCAGGGAAAGGATCTAAACTTTTTCTTCCGTGCTAGTGTTTTTTGCTTTCACGTTTCTTCAGTGGAATCAGGGCAAGGACTGGATACTATCCCTATAACCAAAAGGAAACTATCTTTAAGCAAAGCATAACGGTACTGTAGAGCAACTATAAAAAGGCTAGCAAGAAATTGCATATGCAAGCCAACAAATTTCACGGATCCTCTCATCGGTCTCTTCACTTTGCAAATGGGTACTCCTGAATTTGATGATCTCCAGGGTATGCGACTCTCGCTCTCTCTCTCTCTCTCGCGTAATTTGTAGAAAAGAACGTCGAAAATGTGCCTCGCAGTCATCGATCTTTTGCCTTGTGTCTCATTTGCAGGAGTAGAGAGAATGGTGTCAGCAACTCCGCCAGCTCAGTACGTCGTCAAAATACAATCCTACTCATCTCTCTCAAAGAACTCCGTGGGCAAGTATGAGTCGGGGTCTTCCAAGCTGGAGGCTACAAATGGTGACAATCCTTCACTTCTCCCATCCGCATAATTTATTTACCGATCTTTCTGGGTTTATTGGGACAGTGATTCTCCTTTCTTTCTTATTTTCAAAGGAAGCTGGTTCTTTACCCGAATGGGAACAAGAGCAAGAACGTGAAAGATCACGTTTCGCTTTACCTGTCGATGGTAGAAACAAGCTCGCTCCCCTCAGGTTGGGAAGTTCATGCTCTGGTCAGATTCTTTCTGCGTGACCAGGATAAAGACAACTACTTGATAATCCAAGGTATAGCTTCAAACCAGATATTATCTCATCACTTTCTCATCTATTTATACTCTTCAATAGTTGTGCCACCCGGTTAACATGCATTCTCCTAATGCATGCATGATCAAGCAACATACCATCTCCTTTATACCAAGTTACAAAACATAATTATAAATCAATGGTCAGTAGAATGAATATTGAGTAAATGAGGTCCTCTGAAGATAAGGGTCTTCTTTTTGGGATGGCTACCCTATTTCGCAAATAAGGGAGAAAAATACTGAATTAAGTAAGAGAGAATAGGAACACTCTATTCCTTTTCGTGCTTTGAGTCAATTCAGTGTATCCATGTAAGTATACTCTTAATGGGTGTAAGCAATTAACAAATGAAAGTTCATGGTAGATAAGCATCGACAATTGGTGGATTGATTCAATTCTTGTCCTTCCTGCAGATGCCATGAGAAAGGAATGGCACTTTCACGGGATGAAGCTCGAATGTGGATTCGACCAATTCATTCCTCTGAAGACGCTTAACGATGCACGGAACGGATATCTCATGGACGATACTTGTGTCTTCGGTGCGGAAGTCTCTGTTACGAAGGAAAATAGCACCGGCCAAGGAGAGAACCTGTTGATGATAAAAGGCGCGATCAGTCAGAAGCACGTGTGGAAGGTCGACAACTTCTGGAAATTGGACAAGGAATTCTACGACTCGAAAGTATTCGTGGCCGGAAACTATAAATGGTATCGCTCTCGACCTTCATCATATAGGCATGCGGCTAAAAATTGAATATCAACGTCCTCTACTCACTTGACTTGTGCTATACCGAACATGGAGAGAAATGAACTTTCTTGACTAATGTATTTTGGGTCATATTTTTCCAATAAAAGTTTATTGAGTCTTCTGATTGGTAGATTAAAAACATGGACATTACGACATTTGTAACCCAACAGTAGAGGCATGTTTTTTCCCGCCGGAGATGGAGGAAACACAGTTTAAAACTTTTACTGCAACACCAAGTTCTGTACCCTCTGTCCTTCCTGGAAGGAACGGGATTGGGCATTTATGCTAGTGAATAACCCTATTCTTCGATTAAATTGGTGAAGCAAAGAAAACCAGAATACATTGATGTTTTGTGTCATTCATTCAGGAAAATACGGCTCTATCCGAATGGGAAAGGAAGCGGACTCGAAGGTTTTGTCTCCCTGTTTCTAGTTTCTGCCGACACAGACACCCTTCCTCCTGGCACTAAAGTATTTGCTGGCTTCTCGCTGCGTGTCATGGATCAGCTTCAAGGAAATAACGTCACTGGCAATGGTAACCATTTCTTGCAAGAAAACAAGCTACGAGCGATTGAATTCTTGTTTTCGACATTTGAAACGCATCCTCTCTCACTCTCATGCAGCTAATCACTGGTTCAGCGCCTCGGACCAGCAGCGGGGTTGGGGCAAATTCATTTCGCATATCAATTTACGTCATATGTACGGCTATTTGACGAACGACGCTTGCCTGGTCGAAGCAGAGGTCACTGTCCTGGGCGTGTTGAATGCGCTGTGAAGCCGCCGTTCTGTCGAGATACACGGTCAATCTGCAGTATTTGTTGTGAATATTTTCATACCAGCACACTTACATGATACAGATTATTTCCGGTACCTGATTCTCATGCCATCCAGTCAATTTCTTTGGATCTCCAATGGTTGCTTGATAATTAGCATTTGACTCAAAAGAAGTAACTAGAAATGGGACCTTGATCCGAACAAGAATCAAAGCATGCATTCACTCAGCAAAATCTTAACTACGGTCAGACTTGATCCGCTAATCGCTTCAACAGACTATTGTACTTTTCTCACAACATCATCTAACTATCACCATGTAAATCAATTCTCTGCCAGCTAAATTATTATGAACTTGGTATTCATCAAATCACTGTTTTTGCTCCCGCTAAAGAAGTTATTATTTTTGCTGGAATATGCTTAAGGTTTTGTGCATCGGAATATCGTTTCCAGAGACATAATTTTTAAGCGAATTTTCTCTAAAAGTCTGGTCTTCGTACAAATTCTCAAGTGCGCACACGCACAAATTGCGATGTTTCATCTAGGTATGACAAGCCTTTTCAGGGGCTTTATTTGAATGTTAAAGGTCCTTCAATTCATTCTACAATTTAGTCAATTCTAATGCTAATGTAGTAATATTTTGTTGTGTGCTTTGCTTACAAAAATATAATGAAAGGAAAATCTCGAAAACATATGTGAATTTTCATCTAAATACCCACCTATATATCTCTTCTTTTAGAAAAGAAAATTACATTTTTGCACTCTTATTTAGCGTGTTATCCATCTATTTACAATTTCCCCATTTTCTTTTCCATAATATACCTTTGCTTTCTCATAAACACGATCACGATTGCAACCTCCTCTCTCTCTCTCTCTCTCTCCTCTCTCTCTCTTCCTGAGCTTGAAATCGTTAGAACATGGCTTCTTCTTCCTCCTTCCACCGTGATGACATAATCATGCAGTTTCTCACGAAACAGCAAAATCTTGTTGGATATATTATTAATATAGTCCAAAATAATATGTTTACATACAAGCCCAATAGGTAAAAGCATGGTTATTTGGGTTCATATGAGCCGAAGCCCAATAACGTGCATATAAAAACTCTAGGGTTTCCCTACGCTGGAGGTAACACTGTTGAGCGTTCCAAACTTGACGTCTCTTGGTGTAATACTTCAAGCAACTACTTCTTCTCTCTCAAACCTATTACCTCCAACAATCTTGAAGTATTAAGTTCGTGTGTCGGATTTGAGCGAGAAAAGTGTGTTCTTGAAGATTTCGTTAAGACGAATCGCGGCTGTAATTTACTTTCGATTTCGACGGTGATATTGGCCGGGATCTGAGTTTGAAGATTCGGGTGACCGAAATCTTTGATTCAAAAACCCAAAAATTATAGCCAATTTAAGAGGGTGAAACCACTTGGGCTTTGATCTACTCGTCGCTACGAACGTTTTGAGTGGTCACTCGCGTCAATCGGAGGTCGGACGAAGAAGTTATGACACCCGGAAGTTTCCATCTGAATTTCTAGCGAATTTTGGGGGACGAAATTTCTAGCGAATTTCGGGGGCGAAATTTTTCAGCGAGTTTCAGCAACAAGGGCAGTCCATCTTAAGGTTTTGGGCGCTCCGGATCCGTTTTTGGGGTTTGTTTTGGCAAATTCCATCTCTACAGAGCTGTTTGATCAAGGTTAGGGAGTTATTCAACTTTGTTGCTCGAGAACTTCAAGGTGCACTCTTTCTAACACTTTGCTTTGATTAAAATGGCAAAGCGTAGTTCCTATGATATTATAAAGTTGCAATCTTTTGATGTTACTGAATTTCATGGTTGGAAATTACATGTTCAATTTGGCATGAAAGAACGTGACATATTCTATACTGTATTGAGCGATTTTACATCTACCACTGAAGATGTGAATGAATATCAATGGAACAAAGATGAGGATTTTTGTAGAGATTACTTGCTGAACTCTCTAAATCCTAATTTGGCTATGACTTATAGTGAGTATAAGACGGCGAAAGAGGTATGGGATCACTTGAACGCTCAGTTCCAAAAACAAGAGGGGTTATCTAAAACCCTCCTAGCGGAGAAATTTTTTGACTTTAAATTCACTATGAATTCAAGCATCACCTCTTAGTTAGTTGAATTTGAGAACATGAGGAAATAAGTTAAAAGATGATAATTCTGATATGTCTGATAATCTCTTTGTCGGTCTTGTGTTGAGCAAATTGCCAACTGAATGGAGTTCTTTCAAGACTGAAATGCACAGACTGAAGGTACAAATGGGACTGGATGAATTAAAGAGGTATATGATCAAAATATCATTAGGAATAGTTTGGAACAAGTGGGACAACAAAAGTTAGTTGCCAACTTAGTTTCACACTCCAATAAACCTCAGAAAAAGTCCAAGTTACCAAAAGGTGAATCCTCTTTACAGTTAAAGGCCAAAAAGACTATCTTCAAAAAGAAGAATAAGGGCAAGTGCCATAACTGTGGAAAGTGGGGTCACTAGGCAGCAGAGTGTAAGTTGCCGAAGAAGCCAAATAAGGACACACCACATAATGAGGCCAATATGCTAATTAGAGGATCTGAGCCTCAAGCCTTTATCGGAATGATGAAGAATGGAAAGGCCAGCGTCTCTTCTGAGTGGTGGTTGGATAGTGGCGCTACTTGTCATGCTACAAATGACAAGAAATTTACTCACTGAGGTCACAGAAGTGAAAGACACTGTGGAAAATTGCAATGGTGGTGAGGCAAATGTGACTCATGCTGGAACTGCAAATTTGGTGCTTTCTTCAGGTAAATTACTAACTCTAAAACATGTTAGAGTAGTACCTTTACTTAAGAAGAATTTAATATCTATGAGTTTACTTGATAAAGCTGGTATGTCTTTTTCAACTATGAATGGTAGAGTAACTTTATCTGTTAACTCATATTATTTTGGTTGTGCATTCATGGTTAATGGTATGTATATGTTAAGTTTAAATGCTGATAGCATAAACCATGTAAATTCTACTTTGATTGATCCAAATAGACTTGGACATGTGAATTACAGGAAAATGCAACATTTAGCTAAAACTCATAACATACCATTAGATACTTATATTCGATTTGATAAGTGTGAAGTGTGTGCACAAGCTAAAATCACTAGAAAACCCTTTAAATTGGTTTCCAAAAGCACACAACTTATTGAGCTAATACATTATGATATTTGTGATTTTAGAAATTACATTACTAAAGGTAGTCGGAAGTATCTAATAATATTCATAGACGATTTTTCTAGATATTGTCATGTCTATTTGTTGAAATAGAAAGATGAGGCTTTTGAAAAATTTAAGATTTTCAAGTCTAGAGTTGAAAATCAACTCAACTTGAAAATTAAAAGGTTTAAGAGTGATAGAGGAGGAGAATATACTATGTCAAGGTTCAAGGAATTTTGTGCTTCAGAAGGTATAATACTTGAAACTACTGCTCCTTATTCACCCTAATTAAATGGTGTTGCAAAGTGTAAAAACTCTATGTTACTTACAGCTGGCATGCCTTCCTCCTACTGGGGAGAAGCAGTTCTAACTGCTAATCACATCTTGAACATGTTGCCACACTCTAAGTTGTCCATGACACCTTATGAGATATGGCATAAGCGCCCTTGTAGATATGATACTCTTAAGACTTGGGGCTGTATTGCTTATGTAAGTATACCAGATCCTAAAAAACCTAAGGTGGGATCTAGAACTATTACTTGTGTATATCTAGGTAATGCAGAAGATAGTGCTGCAAATAGGTTTTTAGATCTATCTATTAACACAGTGATAGAATCTAGAGATGCAGTGTTCTTTGAAAACAAGTTTATCGAGATCAAGGCTTGAATGTTTCGGATCTACGAGATATGATTTCAGAATCTCTGTAGAATGAAGTAGGCCCTTCGACACTAATTCCACACAGTTGGCTATTGAACCAATTCCAGTTAGAGTATCTACAAGAGAGAGAATTCCCAAAAGTTTTGGTGAAGACTTCGTTGCTTACCATCTTGAGGATGATCCATTCTCCTATCAGGAAGCAATGAGATCTAGGGAATCTCTACGTGGGCGAAGCCATAGATGATGAAATGAGCTCTGCTGCGAGAATCACACTTGGCAGCTAGTAAATTTGCCAAAAGGGGCTAAAGCTATAGGCTGTAAATGGGTGTTGAAGAAGAAACTGAATAGTGATGGATCAATAGCCAGATACAAAGCACGCTTAGTAGCTAAAGGCTATAAACAACAGAGTGGAATAGACTATTTTGATGTCTATTCACCTGTGTGTCATCTATCAACTATAAGAATTCTTCTTGCTTTGGCATCTATTGAACAAAGTATCAAATGGATGTAAAAACAGCTTTCTTAAATGGGGATTTAAATGAGGAAATTTACATGGAACAACCGGAAGGATATGTTATGAAAGGTCTTGAGGACAAAGTTTGTAAATTAAATAAATCTCTATATGGTCTTAAACAAGCACCTAAGATGTGGCATCTTAAATTTGATGAAGTGGTAAAGAGTTATGGCTTTCAGTCTAGTTATTCGAGATAAATGCCTTTACCATCGTTCTATGTCAAATAAGATAGTCATCATTTGCTTGTATGTTGATGACATGTTAATTCTTGGTTCCGATCATTCTGTAGTGAGTGACGTGAAAGCTACTTTAGCTAAAGAATTTGACATGAAAGATCTTGGTATTGCTAATACCATTCTTGGTATGAAAGTAAGCTTTGAACGGCAAGTCATCTCCCTTAGCCAGACTCATTATATTGAGCAGCTACTTTCTACTTGGGGATACGATAAGTTCAAACCGAGTGAGACACCATGTGATTATAATAATAGACTGAGTCCTAATGAAGGGACCAGCGTGGATCAGTTAAAGTACTCGAAACTGATTGGTAGTCTCATGTATGCTATGAGTTGCACTAGACCTGACATAGCCTTTACAGTTAGTATGCTGAGTCATTTTACTAGTAATCCTAGTAAAGAGCATTGGGATGCCCTTAATAGGCTAATGAGATACCTTAAAGGTATTAAAGATTATGCGCTTTATTATTCTGGTTATCCTCCAATTGTGGATGGATATTCTGAAGCCTCATGGTGCTCAGATATTGGAAATAGTAAGTCCACTAGTGGGTATGTATTCACTTTGGGTGGAGCTGCTATTACTTGGAAATCCAAATGACAGACTTGTATTGCATTGTCATCTATGGAATCGGAACTTTTTGCTTTAGCCTCAGCCGGTGAAGAGGCGGAGTGGATAAAGAATCTGATTATGGATATTCCTTTGACTCGGCTAAAGATTAATTCTTTAAGCCTATTTTGTGATAATCAAGCAGCTGTCCAAGTCGTCAATAATACTCTCTTTAATCAAAGAGAAGACATGTGAGACTGAGACATGCGTTGTTGAATTATCGAGAGAACAAGGGGTTATCACCTTGATCGATGTGAGATCGAAGGATAACATAGCCGATGCTCTCACCAAAGGTATGCCTAAAGATCGATTATTCAAAACAGTGGGGGAACTGGGGTTAAAGACTATATAGGCAAGTCTTAACTACCATTTACTTACCTGTGTTTTGAATTATCAAATATTTCTTTATTGGCTACAATGATAAGCATAGTTTATATGTTTCATCGATGTTCACGATTGCTGACTATTTGAAGAGGGTGAGTTGTCTCATTCCAAATTTGATGAAGATGACTTTAACCTAATTCAAATGTTCTATCTGGAAAAATTGTGTCATTCCAAACTTGATGATACAATTCAACTAGATTGGACTATCCTTTTTGGTTAAATGATCCCATTCCAAACTTGATGCTAGATTATTTGACTTTAAGGAATCAGTAATTGTGACATTCCAAATTGAAACATAGAAACAATTGTTTACATAAGAAGCCTATTTGTCTTGTTCTTAATTGAAACTTGATATTACATGACTAGGTTATTGTAAGTGACTTGACTATTGGTCTTGTTCTTTGAAACTAGACAATAGTTATTCTCCTACAAATAAACTTAAGTTGATGGCTCTTTGTAAATCACATTGTTTAGGTCTTGTTCATAATTTATGAAACTGGATTGATGCTTATGACATGATATTATGATTCTTTATGACATCAATATATGTTCTTCTCCGCCCGATGGAATGGTGCTAAGTTTTTATTCAATTGATTGAATTCATGATAATATGAAATTCATATTTGACATTCTACAGGGGATGGCAGAGATGAAGGAGAGCTTCATGAGTGGGATCCTGACCAGGATGACCTACTTGATGAATGAATATATATCATTTAGAGCGTGTGAGGACTTGACAGTTTACCTGCTATTGCCTATTTTGATGAAGTCCATTTACTTGAGACTTGCATTTTGTTATTTCTATTTTGTGGACATTATTATGCTTGTTTCTTATATTTGTAAGGCCTTAGACTATTTTGACTGGCCTACTTATACTTGATTAATATGCATATATTGGTTGTGAACTGAATCTGAGATTTATTTTGGGATTTGGATTTTTAATCTCATAATAGATTCATGATAAGAATGATTCACTTATTTAGTTTGCACATGATGATTTAGTTTAATACTTTATTGCTGGAATACTCTTTGACCGATCCGAGTTAATTGTCTTGGACTGAATGTGGATGATTCATGTTTGTTTGAACATTACACGACCAACTTATTGGATTGTGCTGTATGGTGAACATAGGAGGAGATTGTTGGATATATTATTAATATAGTCCAAAATAATATGTTCACATACAAGCCCAATAGGTAAAAGCATGGTTATTTGGGTCCATATGGGCCGAAGCCCAATAACGTGCATATAAAAACTCTAGGGTTTCCCTACTATTTGGAGGTAACACTGTTGAGCGTTCCAAACTTGACGTCTCTTGGTGTAATACTTCAAGCAACTACTTCTTCTCTCTCAAACCTATTACCTCCAACAAATCTATCATTTAGTGAGATATACGTTCCGTCTTTACTTTGTCTTAAGAGGAATCCCGATACGAGCTCATGGTCATGGCCATGGCCACCACGAGTGGTCTAATGTTGGCGGGGCAATCCAAGATGATGCACGCGATTGCCGGCAACGGAGAGAATGGTGGCTGGGGACTTAGGTTGAGAGTTTGAATGTGTGGAATTTGTGAGGCTAGAACTTCTGGGAGAGGAAGGGTATTTTTTTTCCTTCATTCTAGTATCGTGGAGGTATGAAAGCTGTGTTTTTTGGCTTCTGGGTGATAGACGAAAACTCGAGTACGTTTTCGGTGGTTTTCTTCTAAATGGTATATAACTAAAGATACACAAAAATAGAAAATTAAATCTTAAAATTGCCAAAAAAAAAAATGGTAGTTTTTATCGATGTTTTGATTCGACTACCATTTTAGAAAAAGTTGTATGAAGAAAAAAGATCGTAAGTCCAAATAACATTATTAAATCAAAAATTATTTATTTAAATTGATTTTCAATCTTACAAGTTGTCTAAGTGTTTCTGAAGAACATGTTCTGAAGTTAGGACTTAAACATGACCTGGAATTGCATGACATTCTTATCATATTTGCCATGGCTACCATTAACATGATGCTCATATCTCATCTCTCGATCACATTCATTCAAATTAAAGGCGGACTTATCAACTTAGAACGAAGAAAAAGAAAGAAATCGCCAATTGGTGGCAGCTTTCTTCTCGCCAAATGGTTCGGACTCAATTAGCTGGAACATGGAAATCGAGCACGTATTGTAAATAGATGGATCAACGGAAATTAGCAGTGGTAAATAGATTAGGTATCAATGCGATTGGCATGGGATTCCTTTGTGGTAGGAAGAATGGGCAAAAATCTCTAAGCCTATAACAATTTCAAGCCAAATGGGACAAATGTGAACATTGAATGCCAAAACAGAGGTCCTTCCTTCCACACAAAGGGCCGCAAGATCATAAAGTGACAAACTATTCAAGGGACGAGCCACATTGTTCGTCAAAAATGGGATATGAGATGGAACAGATTTTGGAGAAACTTAAAAAATGCAATAGATAAAGTTGAAAAGAGTTAAGAGAAGAGAAAATTGCACACAAAATTTATAGTGGTTCGGCTTAGATTAAGCGTACATCCATTCTCCCATGCTGATAGTCTTTGGCTGAAATTTACTAAAGTATCAACAAAGAAGTACAATATTTCGAATGCAAATACTTAGTGGAAAATTTATTTTTCCCTCACTAAGTCACTCTTCTTGTCATTTTCTCTCTTGAATAAAATTAGTAAGAGCTATAACAAGTGGTTAGAAAGGCTTCAGACTTTGGAATTTTAATTTTCACGCACACTTCAGATAGACTAAATGACCTCCTTAAATACTTATCCACACCTTATTAGCATTCTTCAGAGGAATTTCTTCCAATCAATCTATTGGATAGAATAAATTAAGGAAATCTTGTAGTCGTTTGAAAATTGAGATGAAAATCCGTTAATTTTGGTTATCTATACAATCATAATCTAGATTTTCATAAGTAGATACTTCTTAAAAATGAACTTGTCTTCAAGATTGATTTCATCAATCCGTGATTGATTCCATTAATGTATTTATAAAAGGTAAGTAAGATTTTTCACCAGAAAGCCAAATATTAAAAAATAAATCTCTATCATGTTCATAGTGAATCATTGTCGCAAGATCACTAAATTTGAGTTTGATTATATATTCGTTATGGACTTGGTTTCAGTTTTGACTGCGTCAAAGTGGAAAAGACTTCTGGAATGAATAGATTTTGACAAAAGGCTGTCACAAGTCTATTATTCTTCATAATAGGAACAAGAGTAAGAAAGTTTTGTCAATTTTAAAACTTGGTAAGAGTTTTTTTTCAACAACCTTTGTCAATCAATATTGTTTATTTGAATTTTTCGAAACTAAACATATGTGTTTGAGAGTAGGTGAGATGTAGATGTCACACCCCAAAACCATATTGAATGGGGGATGACATGGTCGTCCTTATGTTCAAAGGATGCAGCCTTAAACCTCCCAAAATCCAACTCTTAAAAATCCCCACATCCATATTGCTCTCGTGCTTACTCATCGTTAGTCGAGGAACTTGAAAAGGATTGGAAAATAGGGGGTGAGTAACCACGACTCAGTGAGTAGTGCATCTTTTCTAAGCGGATTAAGCACCCACTATGCATATTTACAAAACCAAACCGCAACTTTTTTAACCCAAATCTAGAATATAACAAACATACAGTAATAAGAATAAGTTACATACGCTTCAACATAGCTATATTTATAGCAAAAATAATCATTTCATAATAACATTGAAATAAACATCAATGGTCTAATCCACTGATCAATCTCATTAATTCACACGCCAATGATCCATTCCATTGGTTAATCTCATACCACACCAAACCCAGAAATTTAACAAACCTTCAAGGCAAAAATATAACATTTCTTACTTTAACACAATATGTTCAAAGCAAAAATATTCAAGATAATGGTCTAACCCATTGGTCAATCTCATAAAACATGTCTTAATGGTCTATTCAATTGATTAATCTCATCAAACCACATATCGATAATCTAATGAAATTATATGTCAATGATCCATTCTAACGACAAATCTCAAATTACACGTTGATGGTCCATCCCATCGACCCAACTCATATCAAATGTCAATGGTTCACTCCATTGACCAATCTGTTGCTCAATATCAAACTATGGTCATGATACAACGCTTGGTGACGAGGCAACCAAGATTCCCCTTGGCAAAGTCTCCACCTATTATTAGCCGGTGGCTCAGCCCACAAGAATATCCTAGAATAGTACACGTATACCCACAAGTCCCTCGCTGGGCTCATAGTGATATTAAGCATCCACATCACTCCAGAACAACACCATCCAATCCATAAAACATTTCATATATCACCAAAAGATTTCGCAACTCAACTTATCCACCAAAAATACTTTTCATAAAACATTCTCAAATAATTTCAAGACCCGTCTCATAAATCAATTTCAAATCAAATACATTTCAAAAAGCTTATTACAAGTCAATAACTATATAACCTTCCATAAATCATCTCAAAGTCGAGTTTTTCGCAAAATGGTTTCACAAACCCAAAACATGTAATATTTCTCAACTTCGTTCATCAAACAGAATATATATTCATCAAAAAGTTCTCACACTATTTTCAAATATCAAACGTAGTAAATGCCCAATCCAACTTTTATGCAATAAACATGCTTTTTTTTATAACTCATAAAGTATCAAATCTTTATCATTTTGAAGACATGAACTTATAAATTCTTAGAAGAGATAGCACCACTCACCTGAGAAAGTCGAAAATCAACCTATGTGGTAACTTGAGCTAATGCACTCGTATTCCTATTAATAAATCGAATACGATATTAAAACCAGGTAATATGTCACTCTCCAACTAACTACTCGACTACCGACCAAAAAAAAAAACTAACTACTCGACTAAATTATGTTTATTCATCGATAAAACGACACCTATGCGCTAATAAATCACTCGACCAAAACAATTACTCAAAGCCATCCTTAGCGCGAAGTGTGAGCACGAAACTTCATCATGCCATAATTTTCTCTACCAAACTCCGTTTCAAGCGTACTTATAGTTGATGGAAAGCCCATCCAACACACTACAAGAACCCCAATTTAGCCAACTCAAAATCAAGCTGAAAATCAACAAAATATAGCCCTGAAGTTCTGGTTGTGCACTGTTTATCACGCGTGATAAACTTCAAAATTTTGTTTCGGGCAAACCGTGAGCTCAAATCATATTCCGTAAGATCCCAGCTCCACAACATCCCAAGCTATCATTTCTACAAAAATACGCAACTCAACGACTCACAAATCATACTTCATTGCTCTATGTTTCCAAAAATCCGAATTTCAAGCCCTAGGTCCGAAATTACTCCGATTGAATGAATGGGCGGCACAAACGGGCGTTGCGTTACATGGCTTGGCAAGGCTCCTATGATGAAAACGCACAAAATCCTCTTTTTCTTTTTCTTCTTCTTCTTCTTTTCGAGGGTGGGCTCTCTGATCCCCCTTTCTCTCTCTCCTACTTTTTCTCTCTCTTTTCCTTTTATCTCCTCCTTTTCCCCCCTTTTTCTTTTTTTCTTTTCTTTCCTTCTCTCTCTCTCTTTCCTCTTTTTCTTCTTCTCTCCCGAAGACTCTCGATCTCTCTCCTTCTTCTTTCTCCTTTTTATTTTTGACTGGGTCAAAACCCATATTTTACGGTATTCTCCTTCTACTTCATGTCCAAATTTCAGTGTTATATCCGGAACCTTAAATAGCTCTTCCTTCTATAGAAATTGAGAAAATTCAGACTGATACTTGTGAAAATCCCTTTTCAAGACCATTAGGCTCATTTTCTGAGAAAATCTTATTCACAAGATGTGCTCGGCCAAAGTTCAATGACGGAAAGTCCTATTTGTCCGTCCTATTTGCATGACAAGAAACAGACTTACTAGAGGATATTGCATCTACACTGTACAAGACTTAAGCTCCAAACTCAATTGGATATGCAAGGTACCCAACCATGTCGGGAAGCAACTTTCATGGAGAAACTAGTATTGCAGAATTACGTGTAAAAACAGAGGGATGTCGAAATGTATAGTAAAGTGATCCATATGCGATAAGCATGGGACTGCGAAGACGCAAGATTTGCAATTTTCACCATGTCTCTCAATCTTGATTGAGTTGCCACAAACTTTGAGTCTCTAACGACACGATCCTTTGATGAGGACTCTCTCTCAATCACTAAGCCAAAAACATTGTACTTCTATGATTAAGAAGAATAATAGAAACTCGATACCTTCAGCGGGAGAGATCCTCATAAGAAAGTCTAGGTTTGAGTTTTAGAACATATTCAGTTAGATCTACTTTCATTCAAAAGCTTATATTAATAAGTTATGAGTAAATTAAGATATATTAATTGTCTTATCTCAAACTGCATTTTTTATGTGAGACTTCTCTTGCTTGACACTTGAACACGTGGGAACCTCGACATCCACGGCCAAAGTACCACCGTCGAAAAATCCTAATTTGGAAGTTGGGATTTTCTCTGTGGATTAGAGAGAGAGTAATTGTGGAGAGCTGGAGGGGCCATCGCGTATCCTGCAATCACGTATGCACCAACTCTTTCCCCTAACCTATACGGATGCTAAGATAACTGGACTATAGCGGCCGATCCACGATGGGCTTCTAAATCGCTACTAAATCAAAGTCCCATTACCAAATCTTGCCATGGGACGCGCTCAAATCACATCTTGGTTTCTGGAGGTTGTCTCTCTTTCGACTGCATGATATTCACAAATTCGAAGACTTGATCGTATATTATCTGAAGCTTCTTTACCCGATTGTGCTTCGAGACAAGACCGGTACTTTTGGTGTGCTTGTCCTTTCGACGTGCAATTGCGCGTACCCAATATCTTATTTCTTTGCACGATGATGCCATGACTAACAAGCAGAGGAATCAGGGCAAGGTTTGGATCCTATCTCCAGGGCGAAAAGAAACTATCTTCAAGCAAAGCATGACGGTCCTCTAAGGCGACTTCAACATGGCTAGCAACGAAATGCTTATGAAATATAGTATATAAGCCAGCAAATTTCACGAATCCTCTCATTAATCTTTTTGCTCTTCAATTGCTCTTCAAATGGCTGATCCTGCATTAGATGATAAACAAGGTACGGGACTCTCTCTCTCTCTCTCTCTCTCTCGTAATTTGTAAACAAGAACATTAAACATTAAACATGGGCTTCACCATCATCAATCCTTTGCTCGCGGTGTCATTTGAAGGAGCAGAGAAAATGATGTCAGATGCTCCACCAGCCCACTACGTGGTCAAGATACAATCGTACTCATTGCTTTCGAAGAACTCTGTGGACAAGTATGAGTCCGGGGTCTTCCAAGCTGGAGGCTGCAAATGGTAATAATTCCTCACTTTCCCCATCCACGTAACTTATTTACCAATCTCTATGGGTTCATTGCACAGCGATTCTTCTTCACTTTCTGTCTCTTCTTCTTTCCACAGGAGGTTGGTTCTTCACCCGAATGGAAACAAGAGCAAGAACGTAAAAGAGCATGTTTCTCTTTACCTGTCGATGGCAGAAACAAGCTCGCTCCCCTCAGGTTGGGAAGTTCATGCGTTAGTTAGATTCTTTCTGCTTGACCAGAACAAAGACAGTTACTCGATAATCCAAGGTACAGCTTCAAACCACATATTATCTCGTTGTTTCCTCGTCATTTATATGGTTTGTTAATATTGTAAAGAAAAAAGTTAGCTCTTCGGTTAGCAAGTTAGTTAATCAGCAAGTGTTCGTTGATGGATTTGATTCTTGTTTTTTATTTTTTCTCATCAGATGCCATGAAAAAGGAATGGCGCTTTCACAGGATGAAGCTTGAACATGGCTTCGACAAATTCAGTTCCATGAAGACGTTTAGTGATGCGCAGAACGGATATCTCGTGGATGATACTTGTGTGTTTGGGGCGGAGGTTTTCGTGATGAAGGAAAAGAACACTGGCAAAGGAGAGAATCTGTTGATGGTAAATGATGCGATCAGTCAGAAGCACACCTGGAAGGTCGACAACTTCTCGAATTTGGACAAGGAATTCTCCGAGTCGAAAGTATTCGTAGCCGGAAATCAGAAATGGTAATCGCTCTCAACTTTCCTGTTATAGGCACGCCCTAAACAATGGATGTTAAATCTCCTCTGCTCATTTGCCTCATGATATGCTCCTACACTGATCATGGAGAACAATGAACTATCTTGACAAAAAATATTTTGGGTCATGATTATTGAGGAAGTTTCTGCAATTTGTCTTCTGATTGATGGGTCACCAACACCGCACATTCATTTTTGCTAAAATTTGTGTAAGGCTGAAACCTAGGTTGGTAACCCAACATTTAGATGCATATCGTTCTTGCCAGAGGTTTGGAACTACAACACTGAAAAAATCCTCACCAAGTTCAGTACCATCTGTCCTTCCAGGAGTGAATAGGAATGGGCATTTAATGCTGCGTTGTTTGGTAACGTTTCGGTTCAAAAATTATTTTCCAGAAATAGAAATAGAAAAAACTATTTCTGTTCCGATAAACAATATTTGAACAGAAGAAAAAGAACAACTATTCTTATAATAGAAAAGGAACAGAAACAGTTTTGTAAATTTGTATAATTTTTTTGTTTCTTTTAATTATTTAATAATTTTATTTTTTTTTTCCTTTTTTTTCTTTCTTCTTTCTTTTCTTCCTTTTGATGAGGGCAAGCGATGCTCCGGCGAGGTCGCGTCGGCCCTCGATGATCGGTCGCCGGCCAAAGAAAAAAGAAGAAGAAAAAAAAAAAAGAAAAATAAGAAAAAAATAAAAAGAAGAAGTGTTTTTCGGAAGTGTTCTCCGGAATAAGAAACAAGTTTTTTTCTCTGCTTGTTTTTGTTCCAAATCTATTTACTGGAATAAAAAATATTCCCATGAACAAAAGTGTAAATAAACGCATTTCTGTTCTTTTTTTGTTTCTTGAAACAAAAGAACAAAAATTTGTGTTCTAAGGAACATAAACACAATTAAACAAACAAGGCTAAGTGAGCGAACCACTTTAGTAGTTGAGTCTTGCGAACAAGAATACATTGATTCATCAGACAATGCGTATGTCATTCATTCAGGAAGATACGGCTCTATCCAGGCGGAAAGGGCAGCGGACTCGGAGCTTTTGTCTCTCTTTATTTAGTTTTAGCCGAATCGGACACCCTTCCTCTTGGCACTAAAGTATTTGCAGAATTCTCGCTGCGCATCCTCGATCAGCTTCAAGGAAGGCATTTCTCTGGAAAAGGTGATTACTTCTTGCAAGAAATGAACTTGCGAGCGATTGAATTCTCGTCTTTGACATTGGAAACTCTCTCTCTCTCTCTCTTATGCAGCTAATCACTGGTTCAGCACCTCAAGCGAGGAGTCCGGTTGGGCGAGATTCCTTTCGCATGCCACCTTCTATTATCCCAACATGGGCACTTTGGTGAAGGACATTTGCATGGTCGACGCAGAGGTCACTGTCCTGGGCGTGGTGAATGCTCTGTGAAGTCGCCATTCTGTTAAAGATCACACTGTCAATCAGTAGTATTGTTGTGAATATTTGCATACCAGCACTGAAATGATACAGACTGTTTCCAGATTGCTTGATGTACATGACTTAACAAGACAATACTAAAATTGAAAATTGATCCGAAAGATATGCATCAAAGCACACAGTTTCTTTTTCACGATATCTTAACCATCAGCCCGACCAGCAGATCACTTTGACAGGTCCTTGTACTTTTGTCATGATTCTGTTTAAATATGACTACATAAATCAATTTTGCTAAAACGGTGAACTTGGTATTCGTCAAATTGCTTTTCCTCCCCAAAAGTTACTATTTTGCTCCAGTAAGATAAAAGATTTTGTGCACCAGCATATCGTTTCTAGAGACATAATCTTCACGCGAATCTTCTCTTAGAGCCCAGTTTTTGTACAAATTCTCAAGCGCGCGTGCAAATTGTGTTGTTTTACCTGGGCACGGTGAAACCTATGATCGTTTAGGTGCTTATTTGAATGTTAAAGGGCATTCAATTCCTGTTTAGAATTGCACTCCTTCCCGCGTTGTCTGTTTAGACTTACCCAGTACCCGGAGTAGGGGCCCTCCCTGCACCCGATGAGGTTTTACCACCCCAACCAAATCGGTTTATGCAAATACGACATGGGTTCAAATCATGGTCATAAAGAAATTCAAACCATCTAGATTGGTTTGGGATGTTGAAACATAAATTGTGCCCCTTAGGGTGGAATTCGGAAAGTATTCAGAAAGAGAGGGCTGATGGTACTGGTCTTTTCGTTCCATACAATGCTCTCTGGGAAAAAATAAAAAGATTAGGGCTAGACAAAATCAAATAAGTAACCTGTTGTACAAGTCAAAATTCATCATGTTGATGTATTTTTTGGTATGCGATAGCAAGAATGATTATCCTTTGTCACAGATGGAATTCATAATTAAACTTTTTCGCATGAGAGTTGCAGAGGATTCAACAGAAAATATGAAATTACCGGTACTTTAATGTTAAAAGAAATGAATAGCGAAGGAATGAATGATTTACTAAATATTTTCTAAAAAATGATTGCTTATATTACTTGAAATAAAAAGTCAATGAATATCTTTTCATTTTCAACAATAATACATATCTGAACATTTTCCTACACAATGAAGACATTATTCGTATTCATTTTTATAAACTCTACGGGTGATCATTTTTTTTAAAGAAATATATTTTTCAAATCTCTAATTTTTTGAGAAATAAGCACACCCTTATATTTGATTGGATGCAGTGGCACACTTCACATTGAGTTGAGTCCACTTCGTTTTGCAAAAATTAACTGTTATTTGTAAAAGTTTTTAGTAAAGCGATAAACATTTCCACGTGAAATTTTACTGTCACCTTAAACAAGGATCTTGCAGTGGCATTTGATTTTATGATATTCACGAATGCTAAGACTCGATTGTGTTGTTAGAAGTTTCATAACTTTATTGCATTTTGAAAAATAATTGGTACTTTTCGTGTACTTATGCTTTTAGCGTGCAAATGCGCATATGTATGATCTTGCCATGACTAGCGAGCAGAGAAATCAGGGCAAGGATCCGAACTATCTTATCCTTGCTGGTGCTCTTGCTTTCACGATTCTTCAGTGGAATCAGGGCAAGGACTGGATACTCTTCCTGGAACGAAAGGAAACCATCTTTAAGCAAAGCATAACGGTCCTGTAAAGCACCTTCAAAAAGCTAGCAACATATGCATATGCAATATCCTATATAAGCGAATAAATTTCACGGATCCTCTCATCGGGCTCCTTACTTTGCAAATGGCTAATCCCGCATTTGATGATCGACAGGGTACGTGACTCTTTCTCTCGTAATTTGTACAAAAGAAGCAATGAAAATGTGCTTCACTGTCACCAATCTTTTCTCCTTGCCTTGTGTTTCATTTGCAGGAGTTGAGAAAACGGTGTCAGAAGCTCAGTATGTGGTCAAAATACAATCATACTCGTCTCTCTCAAAGAACTCCGTGGACAAGTATGAGTCGGGGGTCTTCGAAGCTGGAGGCTACAAATGGTAACGATCCTTCACTTTTCCCAATCCACATATTTATTTACCAATCTTTCCGGCTTTAATGGACTGTGATTCTTCTTCTCTCTTATTTTCAAAGGAAGCTGGTTCTTTACCCGAATGGGAACAAAAGCAAGAACGTGGAAGAGCATGTTTCGCTTTACCTGTCAATAGTAGAAACAAGCTCACTCCCCTCAGGTTGGGGAGTTCATGCTTTAGTCAGATTCTTTCTGCGTGACCAGGACAACGACAACGACTTGATAATCCAAGGTATAGCTTCAAACCAGAGGGTATCTCATCACTTTCCTATCTACTTATACTCTTCAATCGTTGTGCCACATGGTTAACATGCATTCTCCTAATGCATGCATGATCAAGCAACACATACCATCGCCTTTATACCAAGTTATTAAATACAATTATAAATTCATGGTCAACAGAATGAATCTTGAGTTAATGAGGCCCGCTAAAGATAAGCGTCTTATTTTTGGGGTGGCTCCCAATTTCGCATAAAAAAAGGTAAAGGAATATTGATTTAAGTAATAGAAAATAGGAACACTCTTTTTCCTTTTCATGCTTTGAGTCATTTAAGTTTGAGTGTATCCATGTAAGTGTGCTCTTAATGGGTATAAGCAATTAAGCAATGAATGTTCATGGTAGATAAGCAACGAGAATTGGTTGATTCATTCAATTGTTGTCCTTCTCGCAGATGCCATGAGAAAGGAATGGCACTTTCACAGGACGAAACTCGAATGTGGCTTTGACCAATTCATTCCTCTGAAGACACTTAAGGATGTGCAGAATGGATATCTCGTGGATGATACTTGTGTGTTCGGCGCAGAAGTTTCGGTTACATGGGAAAAGAGCACCGGCCGAAGAGAGAACCTGTTGATGATAAAGGACGCAATCAGCCAGAAGCACACGTGGAAGCTCGACAACTTCTCGAAATTGGACAAGGAATTCTACGACTCAAAAGTATTCACAGCCGGAAACCAGAAATGGTATCGCTCTCGACGTTCTCATAGGCATGCGGCTAAAAAAACTGGATGTTAATCTCCTCTGCTCACTTGGCTTAGGAAATGCTGCTATACTGATCATAAAAACAATGAACTTTTTTTTTACTAATGTAGGTTCATATTTTTCCGATAAAGTTTGTTCCAACGAGTCTTCTGATTGGTAGGTTAAAAACATGGACATTACAACATTTGTAACCCCACGATAGAGGCATGTTTTTCCTGCCGGAGATGGAGGAAACACGGTCCAAAACTTTTAACTACAGCACAATAAAAATCCTCCCAAGTTCAGTACCCCGTCCTTCCAGGAAGGAATGGGACTGGGCATTTACGCTAGTGATTCACTCTATTTTTCTTTTAACTTTGTGAAGTCTAGAAAACCAGAACACATTGATGGATCATATGTTGTGTGTGTCATTAATTCAGGAAAATACGGCTCTATCCGGACGGGGAAGGAAGCGGACTTGGAGGTTTCGTCTCCCTGTATTTAAAACCTGCCGACATAGACACCCTTCCTCCCGGTACTAAAATATTTGCAGGCTTCACGCTGCGCGTCATGAATCAGCTTCTAGGAAATCATTGCGCTAAATATGGTAACCATTTCTTGTAAAAAAAACAAGCTACGAGTGGTTGAATTCTTGTTTTTGACCCTTGGAAACGCTCTGTCTGTCTCTGTCTGCCTGCCTCTCTCTCTCTCTCTCTCTCTCTCTCTCTCTCTCTCTCTCTCTCTCCCTCTCTCTCTGTGGCAGCTAAGCAATGGTTCAGCGCCTCGATCAAGAATTGGGGTTGGCCGACATTCATTTCGCATGCCGACTTTCGTCCTCCGAGCAGAGGCTATTTGGTGAAGGACACTTGCATGGTCGAAGCAGAGGTTACTGTCCTCGGCGTGGTGAATGCGCTGTGAAGCCCCCATCCTGTTGAGATTCACACTATCAATCAGTAGTATTTGTTGTGAATATTTTCATACCAGCACAACACTGATATGATACAGATTATTTCCGGGTCCTGATTCTCTCAGGCCATCCATTCATTTATTTGGGTCTCCAATCGTTGCTTGATAATTAGCACTATGATTCCAAAGAAGAAATTAGAAATTGGACCTTGATCTGAAAGATAAGAATCAAAGCATACGTTCACTCAGCAAAATCTTAACTACAGTCTAACCTGTTAACCGCTTCAACATATCGTTATACTCTTCTGATAAAATCATCTAAGTATCACTATGTAAATCAATTCTCCGCTTACTAAATTATTATGAACTTGATATTCATCAAATCACTATTTTTGCTCCCCCAAAACTTATTATGTTGCTGGAATATGCTTAAGGTTTTGCGCATCAAAGTATTGTTTCCAGAGACAATCTTTGTGCGAATTGTGTCTCTAAGCGCAGATGCAAATTGCAATGTTTTATTTGGGCAGATGAAGTCTTTTTGGGGGCATTATATGAATGTTAAAGGGCCTTCAATTCGAATGCTAAAGCAGTAATAATTTGTTGGCCTATTTAGCTTATTAAAATAAATACAAGGAAAAATATCGAAAACATATATGAATATTCACCTAAATGCCCATTTATATACCTCTATTTTTTATTATTAAAAAATACATGTTTGCACCCTTAATTTAGCACATTGTCAATCTGTTCCCAAATATCTCAATTTTCCTTTCCAAAATATGCCCTTGCTTTCTCATATACACAATCGCAACCGGATTATCTTGTTTATCTCTCACTTTTCTCAAGCTTTGCCCATGGGCACCGGATTTATTTTAGTCACGACATAGTTTATCCATCATGCAATTTCTCACGAAATAGCAAAATCTATCCTTGTGAGACATACACAATTTCTCAGTTCGTCACCAAAAGAACCCCGATACGAGCTCGCCACCATGGCCACCGCAAGTGGTGTAATGTTGGAGGGGCGATCCGAGACGCTAGGCATGGTTGCTGGCAATGGAGAATGGTGGAAATTGTCGTTGTATTGGTGCCGAGAATGTTAACCGGATGATTAAAACATAATGAGGTTGAACGTTGAAGTAAGTGAATGTCTTCGTCAGCTTATGATTGATAATCACCAGCATCTTTATTATTAAATAACAATGTTTTTGACGAAAGTTATATTTCATCTTTTAAAGATCATTTGATATTTTAAACCAGTTCTCGAGTATCGAATTGAGCAAAACTCTTCAGTCCAGTCAAAAGCAAACCGTCCACATAAAAATTGGGTATTAATAATGAATTTTTTTTATATATAATTTAACTCCAACCCTCGTAAAAATTTTCCTTATATTTTATAAATCATGGGTTCGATCGTAATAGCTGGCCATCTAAAGAGGAACTGTAACATAAATTCACCGCGCATGGAATCTATATTCCCTAAAGTAGGTACGATCCATCTTCATTTTGTCTCTGGAGGAACGCAGATCGCGGCCATGCATGGCGAGCGGCCTAACGTTGGAAGGGCGGAAGGAGATGATATGGGGATGCCGGCAGTGGGGAGTGGTGGCGGACTTAGGCTGACAGTGACGTGCATGATATCTTGTGCTTTCCCTTTGGCCAAGTACACGCGCGGCAATTGTCATGATCTTTGGAGAGCATCTAAAGACCCCTTTGTCGGTGCCAACATGAACTTTAATTTCATTTTGCGAAAAATATAAAAATAAAATAAGACAATATAAGTCATCCAACGAATTTAAGTCAAAAATTGCTGACTTGAATACCGACTATCCTACATAACACAATCGGCGTTAATGTGGATATTTTTTAAATTTTTTTAAATATTTTTTTTCCATGACCTATGTCAGACATGGAAAAAATAGAAAGAAAAATTTAAAAATATTTAAAATTTATAAAAATATATCCATATCAATGTTGGTCATATCATATAGGACAATTGATACTCACATCAGCAATTTCCAACTTAAATTAATCGGATTGATTGAATTTGTACCAATTAAATATGTTTAAGATTAAATTTTTCCAATTGAAAGTTTATGACTGAATTTATACTAATATAATATGTTTATAATTTTTTTTGGTATTTTTCCCTTTTACTATGGGCTTGTGTTTGACATCAACCTAAGCAATTCCATTCAACTAAGCTAATAGAGGATCCATTTCCATTTTCTCTATGAAAATTTAGGGGTTGTTTGTTTGTGTTCTTTATTTTTGTTTATGAACACAATTTGTGTTTTTTGTTCCGGGGAACCAAAAAAGAATAAACGTGTTTGTTTGCGTTTTTGTTCCAAATCTATTTTTTTTTTTTTTGTTCCGGGGGACAAATTTGAAATAGAAAAAAAAAACTTGTTTCTTGTTTTCAGAACACTTCCTAGAAAAAAATTTTCTCTCTCTTATTTTTTTCTTCTCTTATTTTTTTCTTCTTATTTTTTTTTGGTTGGTCGCCGCCTCGGCCATGGTCGGCAACGCTGTCAAGGGCTAGCGACCTCGCCAGCCCCCGGTGAGGCCAAGCGTCGCCGGCCCCTGGGGAGGCTCGGCCTCGCGGGGGTCGGCGAGCCTCATTGTGGCTGGGCGAGGCCATTGGCCATGGCCGAGGCCGACGACCGACCAAAAGGAAGAAAAAGAAAAAAATTTAAAAAAAAATTTAAAATTTAAAAAAAAAATTAAAAGAAACAAAAAAATTATACAAGTTTACCAAACGTGTTCTTTTATTCAAAAATTATTTCGGGAAACAAAATGGAAAAAACTATTTCTGTTCGGGGAACAATTTTGAATAGAAACATTACTAAACGCACCCTTAACCTCTATGAAATCATTCCATCTAAACCACTAGGGTCGCAGCCTAGTGGCTAGGATTTCACTTGGGTCCCCGAATTGATGTTTGTGGCGAATTGATGTTTCGACTCCTCCTTTGAGTGCCGAGTTCAAATCCTCCCTCTCGTGCAATTAGTCCAGACATATCCAGTACTTGAAGCGGGGGCCCCTCCTTGCACCCGATGAGGTTTTACTCGCCACAACCGAACCAGTATAAGCAAATATGGTGCGTGTTCACATCGTGATCATAAAGAAATTCACCATTAGATTCGCTTGCGATGTTGAAACATAAAAAGAAATTAGGATGATTTCTTATTTTTTCGAAACTGAATATTTCATTCACATTCAAGATCTCAAGATGATATTTGAGAGGTTCATAACAAAGCAAACCAAATCAAATCCTAAACAGTAAAGTAGAACAATAAAGCACAAACTGTTGTGATAAGTATACTCTCATCCTATAAAAGTAAATCTCAGTATCAAAACAAAATAAAGAGCGACCAATAATTGAATCTTGCATTATCATAAGTGATAAGCACACGCACCATAATCTCCTTCTCCAATATGTACGGCTTGCTTAGTGGGTGGTGCATACCTAGATTCGGCGTCCTCAACATCATTACCGTACGAAGACACCAAAAATAGCTTGAACAGGCTTCCAGAAGATACGTTGTTAGGTGCTCCATTTTATTTTCCCACAAGTGTACGATCAGACTAAGGACGCTACCCTCTGTCTCTTCCTTCGCGTGGAGAAAGCACTCCCTTCTGTTGGTAGGGGGTTGCCATGGATCTAGATTTAGACCAAGAGAGGTTAAATGAGTACATAAATACCTTTAAGGAATTCCCAAATCTAAATTTATTTTTGTGGTCATGTTCTAAGAGAGATTTGTCGAGTTTGATTCTCGGATACTATCTAATTAGGAATTCAATTAGCATTTTCCCATAGAGAATTTGAATTATTAGATTACTAATTTTTTTTCTAACTTCACTTGGGAATAAAGTTTTAGGCAAAAAAATAACATAACAACAAAAAAAGAGATGTAGATCACCATTGTGAACCACATTCAATCTTACCCCATTAAATATTACCGTTTGAAGAAATGGCAAAGACTTTGAAGATATAACAATTTATATCGAAACTTTAAAAAAGGTGACATTTAATTATATTCTTATTATTAAGCCACCTTTCCGAACTCAATACCTAAACTACCTAGCTTCTCTGTGTGTGTTTGGTCATCTTAATCAACTGGTGTTTAATAGAAAAAGCATTTGATTGAAGTGCAAACCTTATATATTTTCTCATGTTAAATTTTGTGTTTGAAGGATGATCGACCTGGCTATACACGGGATATGAACAACAGAAGTTATGTAACTCCCGTATGATACTCATATAACTTTCGTACGATACTCACTCAAATGTTATAATTTTTTTTGCTTATTTAGGTGCCACATTGGAGTAAAATCAATCGTTTGAGTGTCATTTCTAGCAATTCATCCTACATGCATTCCAACATGGATTTTTAATTTTCTTTTTCTGGCTCCTTGTTGAGTGTTATTTATGGCAAATCATCATACATGCATTTTGACATGGATTTTTAATTTTTTTTGAATTATTTAGTTTTTTTTTTCTTTTTTGGCTCCTCACTGAATGTCATTTCTAGCAAATCATCATACATGCATTTTGACGTGGATTTTTAAATTTTTTCTGAATTATTTAGTTTTTTTTTTTTGGCTTCTCGCTAAGTGTCATTTTGGCAAATCATCCTACATACATTCTAATGTGAACTTTTTTTTGGCGAGGGTCACCTTGCCTTTGGCCAATGTGGTAGTTAAGGCCTTGGGTGAGGCCATCATTGGCTACAAGCAAGGATCTTCATGGCCCCACCGACCGTAGGTGAGGCAACCACGCCTGTGGCTGTTGGATTTCAATGGCCTCGCTCACGGCTTTCATGGCCCCACCGACTGTGGGCGAGGTAGCCCTTGCCCAATCTAGATGAGGCCTTAGTAGTTGAGGCTTGTCGGTGACTCTCGTCAACATAGGAAAAAACAAAAGAAAATTTTAAATTTAAAAAAAAAAAAAAATTGTCCATGTTAGTATTGGTGATATCACATGGAACAACTGGCATTCACGTCGGATTTTCCAATGAGGCAAATCGCCTATAGCTCTCAAGTGTTTAATTTTATAATTTGTGACATTTAAGTGAGTAAAAAAAAAAAAAGTTATGGTACTCAAATAAGCATTGTATGAAAGTTATGTCATTTTTGTTGTTCTTATCCCTACTATACACTTGACCATGTCGTTGATGCAATGAATATGTTCAAGTCTAAACTACTTAAGCTATGGAAAAAATGGCGGAGTATAGTTGGTGCTTTCCATTCATAAAGATGACTAATATAGATGATTTTCAGAACAATCAACTAGATTGATACACCAAGTGATATGTCGGACTACAAAGGGACCTTTAAACTAGGGGTGAGCATTGGTGTAGGGTCAATCTTGGATCAACCCTGGACCGACCCAACCCTATTGGTCCTAGTTCAGTTCTTAGGGAGACTGGGTTGGTCATTGGTCTTAGGATTCCTAGACTAGCACTGTGTGAGTTGATCCTCGATCCTAGGAGTTTATGGTTAATCCAATCTAGACCAACCCTATATATATATATATGATATATTTTTTCTATTTTTTTATATAAAAAACCCTAAAATAAATGGTGTTAACAATAGGGTTAATATTCCAAAAAAATCCCAAACTAGTACACCTGTGACAAATTTACCCCAAACTATTTTTTTTACCATGAAAAACCTCAAATTGGTACATACGTGACAAATTTACCCAAACTCGACCATAAAAAAATCATAAATTGGTACATTTATGACAAATTTACTCCAAACTAATTTAATTGATAGCAAAAAAAACCATAAATTGATAAATTTGTGACAAATATACATTCACTAAATTGGATTAATACCACAAAAAAATCACAAAAATTGTAAACTGTGACAAACGGAGCATAAAATCCCAAATTAGTATATTAGTCAACTGTCACATGTCATTTAATTTAATAATTTGATAGTAAAATATAACAAAAACTAACATAGGGTAAATTTGTCACAAGTGTATTGGTTTGGGGGTAAATTTGTCAAAAGTATACCAGTTTTGGGCTTTTAGTGTTCAAAAAAATAGTTTGGGGTAAATTTGTCATATGTGTACCGGTTTTGGGTTTTTCAATGTATTAACCCTCAACAATATTAAACAGCTCTTTAGTTATGAGCTCAAGTAATTTTATGATGTTCTTTAATAACTTAGATTTTTAATAAATTTTACGATGTTAAATGCCATAACTTACAAAGAAAGAAAATATTTTTATGAGGAGTCCTTACGGTGTCCAAAATGGCATAAACAACTCCTCATAGCATCCTTCTTTAATACTTATTCTCTTTTGTCTTATTTGTTTTTTTAGGGCGCATTTGGTAACCTTTCTGTTCAAAAATTGTTCCGAGGAACAGAAATAAAAAAAAATAAAAAACTATTTTTGTTCTGAAGAACAATTTTTGACAAGAAAGACGCATTTGGTAAACTTGTTTCAGGAATAAAAAATGAATAGAAACATGTTCGGTAAATTTATATTTTTTTTGTTTCTTTTAATTTTTTAATATTTTTATTTTGTTTTTCCTTTTTTTCCTTTCTTTTTTCTTTATTCTTTTTTTCTTCTTTTGGCCGGTCACCGGCCTCCGCAATCGGCCGACGGGCGCGAGCAACCTTGCCCAGCCACGGCGAGGCGAGATTGGCCTTGCCCATTTAGCAAGGCCGAGCGTCACCGACCCTCGACGGCGTCGCCGACCCTCGACGGCCGGTTGCCGACCATGGCCGAGACCGGCGGCGGCTAAAGAAAAAGAAGAAGAAAAGAGAAGAGAGAGAAAAAATATTTTTCAAAAGTGTTTCCGGAACAAAAAACAACTTTTTTTTGTTTTTCATTTCCGTTCCAATTTTGTTCTAGGAACAAAAAAACAGATTTTGAACAAAAACGCAAACAAACGTGTTTCTATTCTTTTTTGTTCCCGGGAACAAAAAAATAAAATTTTGTTCATAAACAAGAAAAAGAACATTACCATGCAAGGCCTTAGTCTTCAATTTACCAAAATTGAAAGAAATAACTTCTCCACTCACCACTTTGGACAATTGCCTCGCTTGTTTTGGGTCATTCGTGCCACTCAATGCTCACCTTACTTGTTGCTCTTCACTCGATGCTGGATGCTCACTCTAGTCAACGCTCGACGCTCACCTCATTCGATGCTCGTTGCTCGCCTCTCTTAGCTAACTTCGCTCATCACCAAACCCATTGGATTGATCCAGTCCTCGATCGCCTTTTTAGGGAGTACAAAAAATAAAATAAAAAAATTATCGGTTGGTCGCAGGTTGACCCTAGAACCGAACCGAACGTATTGGGTCAATCTGATCCTCGGTCACTTTTTCAGGGAGTACAAAAAATGAAACAAAAAAATTATTGGTTGGTCTCGAGTTGACCTTGGAATTAAACCAGACCCATTAGGTCGGTTTGGTCCTCAGTCCCAAGCTCAATAAGATTAGTCTTCGGTCCCAAAAATTGAGGACTAGCACTGTACGGGTCGGTTCTAGGATTAGGAGGTGGATTGGCCCATCCTGGACTATGTCACCCCTACTTTAAACAAGTGGGTCATATGCGACATATTAAGAAAAATTTGACATGCATAGTATTCCAATTTAATCTAAATATACTTTTTATTATTTTGCTAGAGAGTAATATCATTCATTGATACGTTGGGCAAGGATTTTGGGTTCTTGTTCATTGTGCTCTCAAAATAGGCGACCGAGGCACTGTTCCTACCATTTCTTGCGTGGCTGATTCCCGGTGGTTTGACAGCTTGTTGAGGCTGTTATTTGGTGGGTGGGGCGCCTGGTGTCACTCCTCAAAACCCCAAAGCGTTGCTTGGTACATCTTTCCTTTTGGGCCGATTATGGCTAAGTTCAGCTAGGATTTTGTTTCGTCGGTGTTGCTGGTGTGCGAACTGTTGCTTTGTGATGGAGTCTCGCTTCAACTCGGGCCTATTGTGCTGGTGCGGGGCCTAGTGCTCGTAGTTCCCCACCTCCCGATCATGGACATTCTATTTTGGTTGGCTCTCCAAGAAAGGATAGTGGGTAGAGATCTTCGGCTCTTCCTGTCCCAAACGAAACAGACTAGATGAGACCCACTCGTGATCCTGCTAGCTTGCGTGCTAGGAGTAGAGGCAGGTCTAGATCAAAACACCCTCAGCGTAGGGGTGATTCAAAAACTGTAAAAGATCGCACGTGGACAGCTGTTGCTAAAGTCGTGACAAAAAGGTATGGCTTAAGAGTTTACCCCGCTTACTTTTGTTAATAATAAACTAGTGGTTGAGATGTCGATCTAGATCTTCAAGCTACCGACCCCAAGCTCCATGAGTATTTGGTGGGGTATTTTCTTTGCGGAGACGCCTTCCATTTAAAGTCATTGAAGAGGCCCTTAAAAAGGCCTAGAGTCGTAATCCTTTATAAGTGATGTCCAATGGACAGGGGTTCTTCTTGTTACACATTCCAGACAAAGAATTCCATAGGAAACTCCTTGAAGGTGGTCCAATTATAATTGCTAAAGTTCCTTTGGTTCTTCAACAATGGAAGCCAGCTCTCAAACTTAGAAAAGACACTCACTTGATCGTGCTAGTGTGGGTGAGACTGAGAAATATTCCTTTCTCATTTTGGTCAACTCAAGTAATTGGTAAAGTGGCAAGCACTATGGGTAAGCGCCACTATACATGGATCAACATACTAAGGAGATGAAAATGTTGGCTTTTGCCCGTGTATGTGTTGAAATCACAGCAGTCAAGCCCACTTGTGAATCCATTGAGTTGGTTCATAATGGTAGTTCTTATGAAGTTGCTGTGGAATACGAATGGAGATTGGTTGCTTGCTTTGGCTGTGGCATTTTTTGTCATAACTATAGCCCTCCTGTTGCTTGAAATCCTACTACTCGTGCTAATGCAGATCGCCCTGCTGCTACAGTTGTTGATCCTCATGTACTAGCTACTCTTGCTCGATCGCAACAAGGTAGGGTCTCGTCCCCTGCTTCCCCTGATTCGTTGGCTGCCCCTGCTGTTCCTCACTCCCACAAATAGCAGAGTATGGAAAGAATACAAGCTCCCCTAGTTGCTCATAAACCAGCTGATAAACGGACTGCACCTGTCTCAGGATCTTCTGGTTTAAATCTTGCACTAGCTACTGGTGCAAACCATACTATGCCTTCAAGCACTCTTGGTGCTGGGTGCTCTAAGCTTGGAGATGACCGTGATGTGGCCCTAGCTTTGGCCTCTACTCTTGTTGCGGCAAAGCCTTCTCCAGTTGATATGGGTTGGCAATAGGTAAAAGGTAAGAAGAAGAAGCAACCTACTGCCAAAAAGGCTACTTCCTTCAGTTTAGCTCAGCCTAGTGAAGGTGGGCAATAGTTGAATTTGAAGGCATCTGCTGAAGCGAAACCCCCAGTTGTTATACCAATTAGGATTTCTAAAGGCCTCTTGAAGCCCTCTTCTAAGGTGTAGGATGGGCGTGTAAAAAAGGTTGATCGGCATGCTCCCTCGGAATCTCCTGAATATTCGGATGAAATCTGTAACTCCAGTGTTCATGTTGTTTCGGATAGTGAAGATCTACTGTCCATTAGCTCCAATGTTCATGCAAGGCCCAAAAGTATCTAGGAACAACTATTGCTTCTGCGACCTGATCCGCCTCCCTCGGTGGTGACTGATTTGACCATTACTGGTCGTAAGTCCTTTAAGAAGAGGTAATTCTCATCTTTGCTCTTGTAAATATGTATATAGGCTTTTGGAATGTCAGGTGTATTCTTAATTCGGTTAGACGTCTTTGAGATTAGAAGATTTGTTTCTTCAAACAAACTTTGTTTGGTTGGCCTTATTGAGACGAAAGTTCCCGAATCCCTATTTGATTCCATCTCCTCTACCTTGCTAAGAGGATGGAAGTGGACGGCAAATTATGATTTCTCTCCACGTGGTAGAATATGGGTCGGTTGGGACCTGAATGTTGTTAGTTTTGTTCCTTTCTCTATTAATGCCCAAGCTGTGCATGGTTGCCTAAAACTCAACCTCTCGAGCTTGAGTTGTTGTATCTCAGCAGTTTATGGTGAAAACACGTTCCTACGACGCAGGCCCCTCTGGGATGATCTTATCCATTATAATGAAGTCTTGCTGGATTCCACCTAGCTTGTAGCATTAGATTTTAATGCCATAAAGACCCATCTGATAGGGTTGGAAGCTCAAATACTTGGATTCCATATTTTGATGAGTTTCGGTTATGTGTAGCTCAGACTGAACTAGTTGATCTCAACTATGTTGGTCTTCGGTTCACCTGGTCTACATTAGTGGGTGCTGCTAGGAAGATGAGGAAAATTGATCGTGTTTTGATTAACACCAAGTGGAATATGGATTTCTCCTTCTCGGAAGCTTCTTTTCGAACCCGGGATCTCGATTATTCTCCTATGATCATCAAAGTTCTTCACCAGGTCTGTAGAAAGAAGCCTTTCAAATATTTTGATTTTTGGTTAGAGCATCCGAACTTTGTATCCATTGTCCGTCAGGCTTGGGATAGCCTAGTGAAAGGAGTACCTATGTTTCGGCTGGTCTCCAAGCTGAAGATTTTGAAAGGGTGCCTTAAGACCCTTAACAAAGACACCTTCTCCAATATCTCGATGAGGATGACAGAAGCAAGAGAGGCCCTTCGCTCTACCCAAGTTGGTCTTCAAGATGATCCTACAAATTCCTCTCTTGCAGAACTTGAAAAATTACAACGTCGTATCTTTGTTGACTTGCGTGGGCATGAAGAATCATTTTATAGATAGAAGTCTCGTGTGAGATGGTTAAAGGATGGGGATTGGAACACTAAGTTCTTCCACCATTCCGTTAAGAGCAAACAACTTAACAACCGGATCCTTTCAATTAAGGATTAATTGGGCTCCTTGACTACAAACCCCATTTTGTTGCCGCAAGCCTTTGTTTCCTTCTTCTAAGATCTACTTTCACCACAAGCGACTTTGAAGCCCACTTTTCAGGAGCTGTAGATGTTTGTTTGCCGGCCCCTCTTAGATGTGCAGGGATGCTAGCTCGGTATCCGACTTAGAGATAAAGAAGACCCTCTTCTCTCTTGCAAGAGGTCAAGCACCAGGTCCAGATGGATTCACAGTTGAATTTTTAAAGACAAATTGGGAAATTGTGGGGCCTTTGGTCTTAGAAGCGGTTAGAGACTTCTTCGCATCGGGTTGCCTTCTAAAGGAGGTAAACAACACTATCCTTGCTTTGATTCCCAAAGTCCCAAATGCGTGTGCCATCACTAATTTTAGGCCAATTGCGTGTTGCAACACTATTTATAAGGTTATCACTAAAATCTTAGCTAATCGCTTGGCGACTATCCCGAACGACTTGATTGACCCGTCCCAGAATGCCTTTGTGAAAGGTTGAAGAATTAGAGATAATATTTTCTTGGCACAGGAGTTGTTTGCTGGCTTTCATAAAGAACCTAATTTACCAAAATGCGCCATCAAAGTGGATTTTCAAAAGGCTTACAATATCGTCAATTGGGATTTTCTAGAGCTCACCCTTTTGGCTTTCAGGTTTCATGACTGGATCGTTCGTTTGATTATGGTTAGTGTTTGAACACCGAAATTTTCTGTTTCAATTAATGGGGAGCTGCACCGATTCTTCTCAAGTGGCCGCGACCTCCCCCAAGGGGACCCAATGTCTCCCTATCTATTCACTCTTATTATGGATGTGTTCTTGGGAATTATGAGTGCTAGGACTTCGGTTAAGAAGTTTAAGTATTTTTGGAGGTGTAAGTCTGTGAAGCTCTCCCACCTCTTCTTCGCTGATGACATGTTTCTTTTTTGTCTCAACGACTTTGCTAAAGAGAAGTATGGATATCTTCTCATCCTGAAGTGGGTTGATTTCGAACAAAAACAAGAGTGAGGTGTTCCTCTCGGGTGGTCCTTCCACGATTCGTGAAAATATTCACCTAGCTTTTGACTTTCAGGAAGGGAAACTTTCGGTTCGTTATTTGGGTGTTCCTATTATCACTTCTAGACTCGGGAAAGCTAATTGTATTATGCTGATTGACCGTATCACCACCAAGGTCCAATCTTGGGCTCACCGTTTTCTATCCTTTGTAGGAAGACTTCAGTTGATAAAGTCAGTTTTGCATTCTATTCAGGCTTTTTGGGCCGGTGTTTTTACTTTGCCTTCCTCAGTTCTTGATAGAATCGAACAAATATCAAGACAGTTCCTATGGAAAGGCACTTCCCTTGTTCGGGGCGAGACCAAAGTTTCTTGGGATGACATTTGTCTCTCGAAGAAAGAAGGTGGTTTAGGTATTCGGAAATTAAAAGATTGCAACAGAGCTTCCATGCTCAAATACATCTGGATCCTTTTTACTGACAAAGAACCTTTATGGTGCCGTTGGATTCATTCTAATTTCTTAAAGAAAGAGAATTTCTAGATTTCTTCCCAACCTACTTTGTGTTCCTAGGCGTGGAAAAAAATCTTACAACTGAGGAGATTTTTCAAATTGTCTTTCTTCTGGGAGATTGGGAATGGCTTCACGGTGTCTTCATGGCATAACCATTGGCTATCATGTGACCCTTTAGACTCTTTTGTACCGACTTCTCTTATGGAGTGCATCGATCTTCCTAGTTATGATGTTGTGGCGGATCTTTTCTCCCCCACGGGTCGCAGGCTTAAAGATTTCTTGGAAAGTTGGGGCATCCCCATCCCAAATCCTTCCTCAACTCTCGATCGTTTCTCTTGGCGCAACGATATTGCTAGTATGTTCTCGTTGCTTCGCTTGGAACATCATCGAGATAAAAAAAAAAAAAAAAAAAAAAAAAAAAAAAGACCGCGTGCCTTGGGCCTCTCTCATTTGGGATAATGCAATAGGCCCTCGCTTCCAATTTAATCTGTGGTTGATCGCCAAAAATCGGCTTCCTACTCAGACGCTACTCCTCTCTCATGGCAGAATTGATTATACGGTCTATGCTTTCGTAATGCCCTACCGGATTCAACTGACCATTTATTTTTTGAATGTGATACCTTGGCGACACTCGCTTACTTTTAGGCAACCAGGTGTAACCTTCCCTAGCGTAACAAACCTTGGATGGACAATCTCTCGGGCGTTGAAGTTCTTAATCGGTAAGGACTTCTATCACAACATTGCGTGCTTCTCTTTCGGAGCCTTGTGCCACCTTATTTGGAAGAAGAGAAATAGCATTATCTTTCGGGGGGAAACCTTAGTGGTCTCAGCTCTGAAAAATCACCTTTTAAAGGTTGTGAAGGACAAAGCTCTTACGTTTATCAATGTTCCGATTACTCCAAGAAACAAGAGGCTTCGAGAAGTTGGAGCTTTGACCCCTCGTTTTGTTACGGCCTCGCCTCCGTAGTGGTGTCGGCTGTGCCTTCCTTCGTCTTTATCTTTCCTTACCTAGGCTCTCCACTCTTTGCATTTTTTCAGTTTGCTGGTCGAGGTTTGTTAGGCCTCGTTCTGTGGCTTGTTTGAGCCGTGGTTGTTTAGTTTTTTCTTGTTGTTGCACTTGTGGCCTTTTATTTGACTGCCTTTCACTATTCCTGTAGTTGCAGTTAGAGTGTAAGTTTTTGGCGTCGATTTCTATATACTTGTCTAAAACTTAATATATTCTTACCTTTAACCAAATATATATATCTTCATTGATACCATCCGTTGGTAGCTGCGTTAGTTGAGAGTCCCTCTCTTATTGCTAAGGTCGAGAGTTTGAAACCCGCAGTTGTTAGCGATTTAAGTGGGGGCCATGTCGATGGGTTACTAGGCTAATCTCCCTCGAGATATAGGGGCCCGACTCTCAAGAGCCTTTCGGGCACATGGGGCCCGTAGTTGAGTCATCGGTTATCCAAAATATATATATCATTCATTGATCATTTAAAGAGCCGTACAAGAAGACATTATTTGTTGGAGGAACGGGAGGACCAGATTACCCTCAATCCTGGCCTATCCTCGAATTAGAGCAGAGCATAGATCGGTGGCAGAGCAGAACATCGATGGCTAACTTTCAACCAGTTTCATTGATGATATTTGGGAGCTCCAGGTCCGTTTTCGAGGTTGCCGGCGAGATGGATGGCCACTGTTTCAATTTTGACGGGTCAAACCCTCTAAGTTGGGGATTTTAGTTTGAAACTTATACTGGATTTTGACTAACGGTAAAAATAATGGGGAAAATCTCGTTTCTATTTGGCAAATGATCGTACTAGACACAATCACTAGTTTGGATTAACTAGTTCCTACAACAATAGAAAGCAAACACCGGCTTTCTAGACAATTTTGCAATCATGTTGATAGAAAGATAAAAATATCATGGGTGCCCCCATCAACATCGACCGCTTAAGGAGGATGCTCCTCATCAAAGAGGCATGTTTCTTCTCATCTAGACACCATAAGGAGCTCACCCTTGACTATTACGAGGGTTGACTCATCCTCAAGGAGGATGCACTTGACTTCCACGGAAGGTGCACTTGACATGAACGGTAGTGTATATTATCATGAGAAGCGTGCACTTCACCATAAACAACGTGAGCAATTTATTGTGAGGAGGGTGCACGTCACCCTAAAAAGCATGCACATTATTTAAATTAGGAATGCATCTCGACAGGCACCTTTATAATTCCTCCATGGACAAGTATCTGTTGATGCCCTGTATTTAGCTGGTTCGAGAAATGCAGGCCAGACAACAAGAAGAACCGTGCGAAGGAGATGAAGAAGGAATCAGATGTCATTCTCTCTCTACCCTTTTCACCATGTGCAGTTGCAGGCCCCACGCGCAAAGCATCGAAAGAACAACAATAACATATGAACTATAAACAAAATAGCAAAGAAAATCGAAGAGTAATATAAATGGAGAGAGAGAGAGACTAATAAATATATCATTTGTGCAAAAAGACCAATGAAAATAAAAAAGTAATATATGAATTATAAAAGTTTGATCCCTTGTCCTTCTCGCACGTCTTGCCATAATCACCCCTCTTTCGACGTTATGCACATGGGACCTGCAACTGCACATGGTGAGGAGGGAAGAGAGAGAATAAAGTTTAATAAATAAACAATTTGTGCAACAAGAGCAATGAAGATAGAGAAGTAATACAAGAAGATTCCTTGGATTCCGGGCACGTCCTGCCATAATCACCCTTCTTTCGATGCTTTGCACATGAGGCCTGCATCTGGGAATGGTGAAGAGGGTGGGTAGAGAATAACGTTCCGCAACTGCACATGAGGCCCGCTCCCCTTTCTTGAACCACCCTAAACCGCGTCCTCATGCTAACCCCACTTCTTGAACCACCCCCTTAAACCTTCTCATTTAATTAATATTATCAATTTGTCCATCTCTGGGGATAAAATATTTATCCGGTGGACAAATTGTGGTTAGGTTGACAAAACTGTAAGCATATTTTAATATGACCGAGCAGAGCAAGAAAAACGAGGAAGCTTCATTATGGATATAATTATTATGAAAGGGAAAAAGAAAATGGTGCTTGAAGGTTTGCAATTTGATTTGATCTACAGCCACTCAATTCTTTTGTCGCTAATCTAATGCATAATGTATCTTTAGCCGAGTTAGTAGCAATGACGGATAGAAAGTAACATTTTTTTTTTTTGGCCATTATTTAAAGATTTTGTTATCAAGTCTTTCTGGACATTTATTGAGCAACTAACTACAAATTATACAGCTATTAAAGCATTGAGTTCTTGTGTAATGTGGAATAATCATTGGGACTTATATGATGATATCGGTCTACATAAACTAAATTATATTTTAACTTCTTCATTTGATGATGTAATGGAATTCACAAGGCTGAGACGATGATGACATGATCTATGTGACATGGGATGATGATGGATGGGTGCAAAAAAGAAGTGGGAAAGAAATTGAAAGAACAACCTTTGACTGATTCCAGCCTTTGGTGGCTTTAATAATACCAACTTGTTCCCATGAGATCAAATCAAATGAATCGAACGATGAGAGACGAAGGCGTAAATATTTGAGTGCAAAAAAGACTGAGGTAAGGTGAGCATAAAAAAGCAATTGATGCAGAAAGAGACACAATAAGTTTTAGCCAAAATATTTTATTTTGAACGGTCGAGATTTAGTACTGGCAATCCAATTATTTTAGAACCTCAAATGGAGAGCGAGATGCCGAGAAAGAGAGAGGAGATGGATAGAGATTATGGAGTGTTGCAGCCTAACCTTAGTTAAGGCCTCAAATAAAAACCGGTGAATTACTTGGGAATCTGAAAACTAGGTGACAGATTGCTCCAAGTCTTCATCGGCCAAAACTAAATAATAAAGAAAGACCGTCGCCGGTCCCCTCGATCAAGACAAGAATAGTGTACTCATAAACAATCTGAGTGCATTTACTTTACAGGTCAGTCCCCACCATCAGTGTCTAAGTCTCGATCCTTTCCTCCACCTCCACCTCCACCTCCACCTCCACCGCTAAAGAACAAACATGGATTGAGCACTAGACCTAAATTTGCTCCTTGTCTGCCATTATTAGGAGAAGGAAATAAACAAATAAAAAGTAAGAACTTTTGATGCGTAAGTCTCCAGGACGTTGAGAAAAGGCAAGCTTCACTTCACATTATTTCGGTCTAACTAGAGTACTTTAAAGCTTAAAATAAGAACTTTTGATGCTGTTGTCCTGAAAATCAGAACTTTTGTTTCCTCTATGCTCAAGACGCTGTGTTTCAAACCATCCGGGCACTCTTGTCTTGTTTAATTCTCTGCCGCTCACGAACCAAGCCATGCCCATCGCAGAGCTCTTCCTTGGCGCCCTTCTTCCCGTGCTGCTCGAGAGGTTGGCTTCTCGTGAACTGCTCAACTTTGCAAGGCGTGTGAAGATTGATAAGCTACTGAAGAAATGGGAGAAGATGCTAACCAGTATTGACCAGGTGCTGATTGATGCCGAGGACAGGCAATTGACCGACGATCCCAACGTGAAGTCATGGCTTGAAGATCTCAGGAACTTGGCCTACGACATCGAAGACTTGCTTGATGAGTTTGCCATAGAATCCGTGGAAAACAAGTCCAAGACAGAACCTGACACTAGCAAGGTGCGTGCCCTTCTTCCAAGTTGTTGCTCCAAATTGAGCCCAAAAGCATTGATGTTTGGCCACACAACGAGATCCAAGATAGAAGAGATGGATGATAGATTGCAGGAGATCATAGCTCGTAAAGATGGTCTGAGCCTAAGAGAGAACAAGGGGAGGCGATTAGCTTACCACCAGCTGGATGGGCTGATTCCCACTACAAATGTGACCGAGCCTTATTTCATTAGCAGGGAGGATGAAAAAGGGAGATCCTTAGATTATTGACTAGAGAAGAAGAAGATAGAACACGCATGGATCCAAAAGTGATTGCCATTGTAGGGATGGGAGGTGTTGGGAAGACGGCTATGGCTCAACAAATCTACAATGATCCTAATGTCACCTTCGATGAGAAAGCATGGGCTTGCATTTCTGATGATTTCAATGTGCTTTCTATTACGAAGAGTATCCTAGAGACAATCAACAGCCATTTGACTTGTGAAGGTAAAACCTTGAATTGGCTTCAGGATGAGCTTAAGAAAAACCTTTCAGGGAAGAAGTTTTTTGTCGTATTAGATGATGTTTGGAACAAGAACTATGGAGATTGGACTATTCTCTTGAAGCCTTTTCAATCGGGAGCGAAGGGAAGCAAGATCATCATCACGACTCGTGACCTCGATGTGGCTTTAATAAGTGGTGCTCAACCAATAACTCTCAAATTGTTGTCACTAGATGATTGTATGACTTTGTTTGGACTTCATGCTCTTGGAGTCCAGAATTTTGATCATCATCCCGATCTTGAAGTATCAGGCAGGAAAATAGTGGAAAAATGCAAAGGTTTGCCGTTAGCTGTGAAGGCATTGGCTGGACTACTACGTACCAAAACCAGTCCCCGTGAATGGGAAGCTATATCGAACAGCAAGATTTGGGATCTATCGGAAGAAAGAATTGACATCCTTCCAGCTTTGAAACTTAGCTACCTCCATCTCCCTTCCCGTTTGAGGAGATGTTTTGCTTATTGTGCTATATTTCCGAAGGATTATGAAATCCAACAGGACGAGGTGATTCACTGGTGGATTGCAGAGGGCTTGGTGAAGGAAAAAGAAGAAAGGGACATTTGGATTGCAGGTTTGAATTCTTTCAACGAGCTAGTGTCTAGATCGTTATTTCAAAAGTCAAGTAGTAGTGAATCACAATTCTCGATGCATGATCTTGTGAATGACTTGGCAAAGCTAGTTGCAGGTGCAACCCATTTTAGCTCGGGGGAGTCTGAGCTTAAGTGGGATCAAACTAATCCATTTTTAGCTCGCCATGCCTCATTCATTCCCAAATATCACATTGTGTCAAAAAATTTCGAGATATATCATGGAATGAAAGGACTTAGAAGCTTCATATCATTACGGAATCAAGGTAGCTATTATTCCGAGTCATATTTGTCCCAAAAAGTTCTCTGTGACTTGTTGTCAAAATTGAAATATTTGAGGGTGCTTTCATTAAGTCACTATTTCATCAGGGACATACCGGATTGCATAGGCAAATTGAGGCACCTAAGGCACCTTAATCTATCATGTACTAATATTGAAACCCTTCCAAAGTCAATTGTTGCATTGTACAACCTAGAGGCTTTGATGTTGCAAGCCTATGTATACCTTATTGAATTACCACAAGGTATGGAGAAATTGATCAATCTGAGATTTCTCGATATTAGTAACACTAGCAGACTAAAAGCGATGCCACTGAATATAGGTAGTTTGGTGGGTCTTGAGATGTTGCCGAAGTTCATTGTGGGAATGGGAAATGGCTCAAGGTTGAAGGAGTTAAAAAATCTAAAAAACCTTGAAGGAGAATTGTGCATCTCTGATTTGCATAAGGTTCAAGAATCTGGAGATGCCACAAATGCCAATTTATGCATGAAGGGAATATGCCGGTTGACCATGCAATGGTGCGAAGATTTTGGAAATTTCCGGAATGAAGAGCTTGAAGCAAAAGTCCTTGACTTTCTTTGCCCTCACCCAAAACTTGAAAATCTCGCAATATCCTACTATGGTGGCTTAGAATTCCCGTCATGGTTAAGAAGTCCCTCATATGTCAAGATGGTGCATTTACGTTTACATGGGTGTTATCGGGCCAAAGCACTAGCCTCATTGGGACAACTATCTTCTTTGAAAAAACTGCATATTAAAGGTCTAAATGCAATACGCACAGTAGGGTCTGAATTTTATGGAACCAAAAGTCCTTTTCCATCCTTAATGACTTTGAAATTCAAGGACATGCCATCATGGGAGGAATGGTCTCATTGCTTTGGCAATGAAGAAATAGGAGTTCTATTCCCTTGTCTTGAGCATTTGGTCATTCGGGATTGCCTTATGTTGATTGGAAGATTCCCTAGTCAACTGAGCTCCCTCAAAAAGTTGGAAATCAATTCATGTCCGTGTATCGATGTCTCGTCCTCTATCATTAGCCTTCCATCCCTCAATGAATTAAACTTTAGTGGTTGTAATGAAGGCGTGCTGAAGAGTTTGGTGAACTTGACATCTCTAACTGCTCTTGTAATGCAAGATGTTGTGGGATTAACTTGCTTAAATTATGAGTTTACAAGCTCTTTGGTCAAGCTGGAGAAGTTGGAGATGAGAAGTTGTAAAAACTTGATGTACTTGTGGCAAGAGAGAGACGTAATTCAAAATCTCGCTTGTCTGAAAAGCTTAGTTGTCAAAAGTTGTCCTGAATTGATTTCATTTTCAGTTGGAGAAGGAGATATAGAGTTGTCTAGCAAGCTAGAGATTGTGGACTATTGCATCAATTTGGAGAAGCACCCAAGCGAGATTTACACCCTCTCCTCTCTTCAGGACTTGACCATTAAGAAGTGTCCAAAGCTCGTGTCCTTCCCAAAAACAAGTATGTTGGCATCAGTGATATCATTAAATATAAAAAATTGCAAGATATTGTCATCTTTACCCGAAGGACTAATTGTTCATATGGATGAACCGAGCAGCAGCACCAATAATCACAGTGAAATGACATCTTGTTTGCAAAAACTAGAAATCTACGGATGCGATTCTCTGCCAACCTTTCTATTCAGCGAGAGTAGTTTTTTACCGCGGACCCTCAAGGCACTTGAAATTTCGTTGTGTAGGGGAGTGGAGTCGCTCGCGGAGATACCTGTAGACCGTCTTCAATCACTTCAAAGCATCGATATAACCTCTTGCAAATTAGTACTTCTATTGTACTTATCTTTTGGACGTGCAAATGCACATACCGAATATCTCGTTTTTATGTACGATCATGCCATGGCTAGCAAGAAGAGAAATCAGGGAAAGGATCTAAACTTTCTCTTCCGTGCTAGTGTTTTTGGCTTTCACGTTTCTTCAGTGGAATCAGGGCAAGGACTGGATACTAGCCCTATAACCGAAAGGAAACTATCTTTAAGCAAAGCATAACGGTACTGTAAAGCAACTATAAAAAGGCTAGCAACAAATTGCATATGCAAGCCAACAAATTTCACGGATCCTCTCATCGGTCTCTTCACTTTGCAAATGGGTACTCCTGAATTTGATGATCTACAGGGTATGCGACTCTCTCTCTCTCTCTCTCTCTCTCTCTCTCTCGCGTAATTTGTACAAAAGAACGTCGAAAATGTGCCTCGCAGTCATCGATCTTTTGCCTTGTGTCTCATTTGCAGGAGTAGAGAGAATGGTGTCGGCAACTCCGCCAGCTCAGTACGTCGTCAAAATACAATCCTACTCATCTCTCTCAAAGAACTCCGTGGGCAAGTATGAGTCGGGGGTCTTCCAAGCTGGAGGCTACAAATGGTGACAATCCTTCACTTCTCCCATCCGCATATTTTATTTGCCGATCTTTCTGGGTTTATTAGGGCAGTGATTCTCCTTTCTTTCTTATTTTCAAAGGAAGCTGGTTCTTTACCCAAATGGGAGCAAGAGCAAGAACGTGAAAGATCACGTTTCGCTTTACCTGTCGATGGTAGAAACAAGCTCACTCCCCTCAGGTTGGGAAGTTCATGCTCTGGTCAGATTCTTTCTGCGTGACCAGGATAAAGACAACTACTTGATAATCCAAGGTATAGCTTCAAACCAGATATTATCTCATCACCTTCTCATCTATTTATACTCTTCAATAGCTGCGCCACACGGTTAACATGCATTCTCCTAATGCATGCATGATCGAGCAACATACCATCTCCTTTATACCAAGTTACAAAACTTAATTATAAATCAATGATCAGTAGAATGAATATTGAGTAAATGAGGTCCTCTGAAGATAAGCGTCTTCTTTTTGGGATGGCTACCCTATTTCGCAAATAAGGGAGAAAAATACTGAATTAAGTAAGAGAGAATAGGAACACTCTATTCCTTTTCATGCTTTGAGTCAATTCAGTGTATCCATGTAAGTATACTCTTAATGGGTGTGAGCAATTAACTGAAAGTTCATGGTAGATAAGCAGCGAGAATTGGTGGATTGATTCAATTCTTGTCCTTCCTGCAGATGCCATGAGAAAGGAATGGCACTTTCACGGGATGAAGCTCGAATGTGGATTCGACCAATTCATTCCTCTGAATACGCTTAACGATGCGCGGAACGGATATCTCATGGACGATACTTGCGTCTTCGGTGCGGAAGTCTCTGTTACGAAGGAAAAGAGCACCGACCAAGGAGAGAACCTGTTGATGATAAAGGGCGCGATCAGTCAGAAGCACGTGTGGAAGGTCGACAACTTCTGGAAATTGGACAAGGAATTCTACGACTCGAAAGTATTCATGGCCGGAAACTATAAATGGTATCGCTCTCGACCTTCATCATATAGGCATGCGGCTAAAAATTGAATATCAACGTCCTCTACTCACTTGACTTGTGCTATACCGAACATGGAGAGAAATGAACTTTCTTGACTAATGTATTTTGGGTCATATTTTTCCAATAAAAGTTTATTGAGTCTTCTGATTGGTAGATTAAAAACATGGACATTACGACATTTGTAACCCAACAGTAGAGGCATGTTTTTTCCCGCCGGAGATGGAGGAAACACAGTTTAAAACTTTTACTGCAACACCAAGTTCAGTACCCTCTGTCCTTCCTGGAAGGAACGGGATTGGGCATTTATGCTAGTGAATAACCCTATTCTTCGATTAAATTGGTGAAGCAAAGAAAACCAGAATACATTGATGTTTTGTGTCATTCATTCAGGAAAATACGGCTCTATCCGAATGGGAAAGGAAGCGGACTCGAAGGTTTTGTCTCCCTGTTTCTAGTTTCTGCCGACACAGACACCCTTCCTCCTGGCACTAAAGTATTTGCTGGCTTCTCGCTGCGTGTCATGGATCAGCTTCAAGGAAATAATGTCACTGGCAATGGTAACCATTTCTTGCAAGAAAACAACCTACGAGCGATTGACTTCTTGTTTTTGACATTTGAAACGCGTCCTCTCTCACTCTCATGCAGCTAATCACTGGTTCAGCGCCTCGGACCAGCAGTCGGGTTGGGGCACATTCATTTCGCATATCAGTTTACGTCATCTGTACGGCTATATGATGAACGACGCTTGCCTGGTCGAAGCAGAGGTCACTGTCCTGGGCGTGTTGAATGCGCTGTGAAGCCGCTGTTCTGTCGAGATACAAGGTCAATCCGCAGTATTTGTTGTGAATATTTTCATACCAGCACACTTACGTGATACAGATTATTTCCCGTACCTGATTCTCATGCCATCCAGTCAATTTCTTTGGATCTCCAAAGGTTGCTTGATAATCAGCATTTGACTCAAAAGAAGAAACTAGAAATGGGACCTTGATCCGAACAAGAATCAAAGCATGCATTCACTCAGCAAAATCTTAACTACGGTCAGACCTGATCCGCTAATCACTTCAACAGACTATTGTACTTTTCTCACAACATCATCTAAGTATCACCATGTAAATCAATTCTCTGCCAGCTAAATTATTATGAACTTGGTATTCATCAAATCACTGCTTTTGCTCCCGCAGAAAAAATTAATATTTTTGCTGGAATATGCTTAAGGTTTTGTGCATCGGAATATCGTTTCCAGAGATATAATCTTTACGCGAATTGTCTCTAAAAGTCTGGTCTTCGTACAAATTCTCAAGTGCGTGAATTGCGATGTTTCATCTAGGCATGACAAGCCTTTTCAGGGGCTTTATTTGAATGTTAAAGGGCCTTCAATTCATTCTAGAATTTAGTCAATTCTAATGCTAATGTAGTAATATTTTGTTGTGTGCTCTGCTTACAAAAATATAATGAAAGGAAAATATCGAAAACATATGTGAATTTTCATCTAAATACCCACCTATATATCTCTTCTTTTAGAGAAGAAAATTACATTTTTGCACCCTTATTTAGCGTGTTGTCCATCTATTTACAATTTCCCCATTTTCCTTTCCATAATATAGCTTTGCTTTCTCATAAACACGATCACGATTGCAACCTCCTCTCTCTCTCTCTTCCCGAGCTTGAAATCGTTAGAACATGGCTTCTTCTTCCTCCTTCCACCGTGACGACATAATCATGCAGTTTCTCGCGTAACAGCAAAATCTATCCTTCAATGAGATATACGTTCCGTCTTTGCTTTGTCTCCAGAGGAACCCCAATACGAGCTCGTGGCCATGACCCCCACGAGTGGTCACGAGTGGTCTAATGTTGGCGGGGCAATCCAAGATGATGCACACGATTGCCGGCAACGGAGAGAATGGTGGCAGGGGACTTAGGTTGAGAGTTTGAACCTGACCGGGGTTGGTTACCAGAAACCAGCTTCACGGGAATCAGAGCCGGGGACCTTGGTCGTTTGGAATTTGGTCCCCACAGAGAGATATGAATCTTTTTCAAGGGCATACCCACCCACTATCCAGTCTTTCCTAGATGTCAAAGCCTTTTAAGGTCTTGCTTAGGACCAAAACGTGTGGAATTTGTGAGGCTAGAACTTCTGGGAGAGGAAGGGTATTTTTTTCTTCATTCTAGTATCGTGGAGGTATGCAAGCCGTGTGTTTGTGGCTTCTGGGTGATAGACGAAAACTCGAGTATGTTTTCGGTGGTTTTCTTCTAAATGGTATATAACTAAAGATACACAAAAATTTAAAATTAAATCTTAAAATTGCCACAAAAAAAAAATGGTAGTTTTTATCGATGTTTTGATTCGACTACCATTTTAGACAAAGTTGTATGAAGAAAAAAGATCGTAAGTCCAAATGACATTATTAAATAAAAAATTATTTATTTAAATTGATTTATAATCTTACACGTCATCTAAGTGTTTCTGAAGAACATGTTCTGAAGTTAGGACTTAGACATGACCTGGAATTGCAAGACATTCTTATCATATTTTTCATGGCTACCATTAACATGATGCTAATATCTCATCTCTCGATCACATTCATTCAAATTAAAGGTGGACTTATCAACTTAGAACGAAGAAAAGAAATAAATCGCCAATTGGTGGCAGCTTTCTTCTCGCCAAATGGTTCGGACTCAATTAGCTGGAACATGGAAATCGAGCGCGGATTGTAAACAGATGGGTCGACGGAAATCGGCAGCGATAAATAGATTAGGTATCAATACGATTGGCATGGGATTCCTTTGTGGTAGGAAGAAAGGGCAAAAATCTCTAAGCCCATAACAATTTCAAGCCAAATGGGACAAAGGTGAACATTGAATGCCAAACCAGAGGTCCTTCCTTCCACACAAAGGGCCACAAGATCATAAAGTGACATGAACTTTTCAAGGGACAAGAGCCACATTGTTCGGTAGCTTAATGCAGGACCCATGGGATTTAATGTCAACATTGGGGACCTAACCATATGCTACTGGCTAGTTTTGGCCCTCTCTCTCTCCAATATTATTATTTTCGGTACTTCAAAAGTACTGTTGATTCTTCCCATTTTAGTATATCATCACGTGCCGAGTGTTATGAATCCATCCTAATCTTCTTATAAGAGCAAAGCGTACGACAATCGGTTTTGATGAATGAGAAGGTCGTACTTGAGGAACACAATGTTTCTCTTCTCTTGAGAAATTATACAATGAATATGCTATATTGGGTAGGTTGAGCCGAGTTTGGCTCAAGTCGAATGTGATATGACCCAAATAAACCCATTTACATGTAATGCCAATATATTAACCTATACCTAACTCAATCTATATTACTAAAATACTGCTATACTTAACCTAATTTACAAAAAAATCATACCCAAATTGAGGTGAGAGTGTGGAGTGGATGAGCACAAGATTGAGTTAAGACAAAAGAAAATGAGAAAAGAGTGAAGTGGATGTTGAGGTCGTCTTGCATCGGTTGTGAAAAGTGCTGATGGTTGATTTATAACTATAAAAGAACCCTTTGAGATAGCTTTTGGGTGAGAGAAGCCCAAGATCACATAACATTAGTATCAAAGCCGACTTACCCAACAATCATATGGGACAAGAGAGACGGGAGAGTTATGGGTTGTTGCAGTTCCAACCTAAGGCCTGGTGTGTAAGGTAGAGATTGTTGAGGATATTCCACATTGGTTATGGAAGGGAATGTTGGTCAGTTTATAAATATGAGAAAAAGTCTCGCTCTTTGAGCTAACTTATGGAAGAAGAGAGACCCAAAACCACACAATACTAGTATCAAAGCCCAAGTTGTCAACAAGTTTGGACCAAATTATTGAGTTTATCTCACATCAGTTACAGAATTAGCTAAAATACCCAAGACCACCCAATAGTGAATTGAGCTTAAATAAGTCATAAATTCATTCACAAGTCATTTACAATTTATTTATGACCAATTTCGGTAGATCTAATTATATCTTCTACATTGAATCTAGATCATCTTATATAATGGGATTTCACATGGGAGGCATTCAGTTTTGTTTATTATATTATATTCTGTATATCATACCTTGCTTGCTCATGGTTATTATTGCTTCTTTGTCCGTTCTCCGTATTCTCATATCGCACTTGTTAACTGCAATTTCTGATCAAATTTTTTGGCCACATTGACGCCAGAGACGACAAACGGATTCGCCACGATCTTCTGCTATCATTCTGGTTCCATCGTTTTGTCATGTGCTTTTAGAAATTTTTTAAGCCAATTATATCACATATATGTGATAGAACCCTACAAATTCTATGTATGCTTTAGAAAGAGAATTTTTTTCACCACACCAAATTTGCAAAATTAAATAATATAAAGCGAGAGAGGTTGCAAACAATACTCTCCTAGATAGATAAATCTCCAGCTCACGAGATATATTTTCAATCTCATGGATCAATTACAATGCGACCAAAGATCAAGGGGATGGTCCAGACAAAAGATTGCTTCACTCTTGAGGGTGTAGGAAATAAAACACGGTTCATGTATTTATAATTAATGTACACATTCGTTGATGGCTGTGATCCAACAAATTTTGTCGTCTCAGTAAAATCTTATTTCCATTTCGAGGGTTGATGTATTTGTGTAAGCACATAGTCTCTAACCAAATTAGTCTCGGTTTTATCTTAATCTTGTTCATATATGTATGTATGTGCGAGAGAATATATACCTACAGAAAAATGACACATAGCTAAGAGATTAGAGATTGAAATCTCCATAACTTAAAAAAGAGTCCCGAAATTAATCGGAAAAAAATTAATATACGAGAAAAAAATCCGTAATTTTACATCCCAATATTTTGAAAGGTCTTGGCATTTTGCATTATTTTAAAAGCAATAGCAAGAAAGTAAAAATACCAAAAGTAAGTTTCAATTCAAATGGAATTTGCGACATATATAAATTGGGGAAAAGGAGTGTTTCTTTGTAAGGAGACATAAATAGGATTAAAAGGTTTAGATCAACCATTGTTAGTGAAAAAATAAATGGGTACAAGATTATGTCAGGGATATGCTGGAAACTGTCATTGTAATGTTGCCTTGAGAATAATTAATCATATGATTAAAATATAATGGGGTGGAACGTTGAAGCAAGTGAATGTCATCGTCAACTCATGATTGAAAATCACCAGCATCGTTACCATTAAATAACAATGTTTTTTGCGAAAATTATATTTCATTTTCAGAGATTATTTGATATTTTGAATCAATTCTTGAGTATCGAATTGAGTATTACGCCATGGTGCAATCATAATCAGGCCATCCTAATTAAAGTTGGATATTAGAAGCAAAATAATTTCTTTTTATAATTTAACTCCAAACGAATCCCCCTTATCCAATCCACAATGAAATATAATCCAAATTAATGCCCTAGTGAAAACTTTCCTTTCATTTATGAATCATGGGTTTGATTGTAATTAACCAGCCATCTATCGATTTGTAGATTGAAAACATGGAAACGTTGTTACCACTAGATCCATAAAAAAGTGAGTGATATTATATCTGAATCATGTTAACAAGTGACATGTGAAATTATATAAAACATAGTTTATAAACCGAAGTTTGATTTTTTGAATTTGATCATACCCTTATGAGATAAGTTAATATACTAAAGTCATAGTATTTTTTTTTTTTTGTTATTTCATGATTTCTTTTTGTTTCTAATTTTTTTCTTAGGAAAAAATATTGGGCCCCCACATTGATAACCCTGTCCAATTCAGTCTTCGCTTTCATGCCAAAACATGTGGAAGTCACATGAGCCTCTAATATGAAAGAAAATCAAGAACCTGCCAATGATTTTTATTGTAGATCCATGCCCGTGGCACCAACATGCCTAATGGTACTTTTTTTTTGCTGATCCCTTTAGGGACTTTGAATTGTATCTCAAATTTCCGACTCAACTTCTATTCTACCCTGTCATAGACACAACGGTTAGTGACACGTGGCTTGAGAATTTTTCAACATCAGGATCCTAAGAGTATTGATTAGAAAATAAAAATAAAGATCGTAAAATCCCAGAGATTTACCGAATTGAGGTCCGATAAAATTGTAAACTCTAACTACAGTTCAAAGCAAGCAGATCCATGTTGCCCTCAAAAGAAAATCTATGTAGTATGTATAACTTCAGATCAAAGAGGTCATGATTGTGGAGATGGAACTAGAAGGACAATGATGGAAGCTAACGGGTAAAAGACATGAAAAGGTGATCTCTTGACTTCATATGGCAGAGAGGAGGAGTGGGGGAGGAGAAGTGAGAGGTCCATCTTCTTAGACGTCACAGTCGGACAGAAGATATTAAAATGAATCACATGTTTGGCTCTCTCTCTCTCTCTGAGTAGCTTCCCACCATGTGCACACTCACTGGTCGCGCTTCTTAACCTTTGAGATAAGAAAATTTATAAAAAAGGAGTGATGTTCCTCTAAGCTCATCTCACGGATCTTGCCCTCGCTCTCTCTCTCTCTCTCACACACGCATTATTGTGTATATATTGTTCCTGTAGAAACACAAGGAAGTCCTCAGAAAATGGCTTCTTGGAAGAAAACCATCACCACCCCATTTAAGAAAGCCTGCACTTTCTTCAACCAACAGCCAAAAGAGAAGAAGTCCCAAGAAGGTAAACAAGAACCTCTCTCTCTCTCTCTCTCTCTCTCTCTCTCGAAATCTGTGTTCCCCGTCGGTTAAATTTAGTTTATCAAAAGATACTCGTCTTGAATTTTAGGGTCACCTAATGAAGCTTTATCCGGAGGTTTCGCTTCATTGGCTTGATGATGCTTCTGTGCTCTCTCACTCGCAGGGCAGGAGCAGGAGAAGAGCGTGGTGGATCTGCAGGGTGAGGTGATGGCGTGCGCGTACGAGGATGTTCAAGTGATGTGGTCGATCTTGGATAAGTCCAAGGCTACACATTGCAACATGACTTCTTGATTAGCCTCTCTCTCCCTCTCTCTCTCCAATGCCCCAACCCACCAAATCGCCCTTATGTGAATTTTGTGTATGTAGTAGTGTTTTCGAGTTAATCTTGCAAATCCACATGTACATGCTGTGCTTTGTATTCGCCTTGTGGGTGTGTTCCTGAAAGGGTGGCAAGATGAACCAAAATGAAGGAGAAACAAGGACAAAAAACTGAAAAAAAAGAGGGAGGGAGGGAGAGAGAGAGATGTGCCTCCTTCTAGGCTTCTAGTGCCTGATTTCGCTGATGATTCTTCTTTTCTTCTGGATGGTTTTGTTGTTGTTGGAGTCATGTTAGGTGATTAGGGAAAGAATCCCCATGATTAGGATGAAGATCATGGCGAGATTTTAATGGAGAAATTTATGTCTTTGATGCACGTATGAATGCTCTCTTTGCTTTTTCCTTTTCTTCTCTTTTGTATCATCGTTTTTGTCTTTTTTGGGCCATAATTGCTCATGGTCCCAAGTCCACCTTAAATGATTCATGGAAGTCCTTATCTTCCGTGCATGAAACATGCATATGCAAAGATTGAATTGCGTAGCCCCACACGATCAGCTCGTATGGTGAGGAATTGTGATGATAAGATGAGTGCCGAACCAGACAGAGACAACTCCTCACCAGAAAGCGTGGAGTTGCTCTCCTTTCATTTTTAGAAAGTATCTTGATAGTTGAACCAAAGAAAATATATTAATCACGTCCACATGTGTGCACATACATACACACGCATATATATTAATAAATTCATATACAGCATGTTTTCTGTCTCACACGTTCCCCTCGAAATGAGTACCGAACTAATCTTCGGAATATGCACCTTCGGCCTGCCTAATATGCACAAAGCCAATTACCAACTTAGCCATGGCCGGGATTAGCACCATGGCGGATAAAACCAAAGACAGACACATATAAACTGGACACGGATGTTAAACACAGAGCCAAAGGAGCACTTAAGTTTTCGAATCAAAGCAAAAGAGAACAGAGCAGTGCATGAAAAATGTGAAAGTAAATTTGGCTCTCTGCCCAAAATTGCAAGAACAGATGATCGAAAGTCCAAAGCCAATGAAATGGCTCATCTAAGAGGATCTTCATTCAGTGATTTGATCATCGTCCAGTTTTGAGCTTAGCCAACATAATGGACTTTGTAAGCTATGCACAATGAATTGAACAGAAAATCTCTTCTAGAGAATAAACAGGTAGCCTCTAAAATGTATCATCTAGCATTCGTTTTGATAATTAATGCACAATGTCACTAATGCATCACCGAGTTGTCTTCCCTTCCCTCGCTTCAAGTGCATCTACTTCCTCACTTGAGAGTATATCAACAATGGGCTCGAATGCATCCCAATCTTTCCTTTTCCTGAAGCATAAAGGGACCAAACACCATAAGTACCTTCCTTGCCAAAATTATGAGAATTTCCAATCATCAATTGGAAACAAAGACAATAATGATTCAGCAACCACAATTGAGCCAGTTGTCAAGTAAGAGGGGACAAGTTCTTGACACCATAGAGATAAATGCCAGCAGTAGACCCATTAAAGCAGAGCTTTTTAGTCATCGCTTCATGCCAATATCATAAAATGCACTCTGGTTAGTTTCCAAGACTCAGAAGACCATTTGCTTACCATTCCTAATCTCAGATAAAAATGGAAGAGCTCCTTCTTGATAGCTTCAAAATCAGGTGACAATGCAAGGTCTGATCAAGAGCTTTGAAGGATTGAGTTGGATACAAGGAAATGACAGTGACATGTTTAGAAAAGACATCATTATGGTTGCTATCTAATCTTATCAATTTTGCTCCATTAAAGCAGAAGGAACAGAGGACAGGTGACTTTTCTCTTTGTTAGGCATTTATTCATTTCCAGCAGGTCTCTAGAAGAGAATGGTGAAAATCTTGCCCATAGGCAGCTTGCAAGGATATCTAAGAAATCGAATCAGTCAGTCCCACAAACCTAAGCAGTGATTAGAGCAACATTGATTAAAGATATTGACATTTTAAAGAAGTACAGTCTATCTAAACAAGTAATAAAGGGGCAGTTAGTGAAAATTCCAGTGCCAATTAAAAGGATTGGGAAAAGAACATATACTCTAATCTTTGTGACACCAACAAGTTAATACAGTGCAGTCAGATCTCAGTCAAATAAGGGGAGTTTGGATACTAACTGGACATACAAAACTGTGGAACACATTTCAACATGACATAAATGTGGATTGGAACAGAAAAGGCTCCTTAAATGAACTAAGTTGAGGATAAAAGACTTACCGGACCACACTCGTTTTGTGTCCGAAATATTTAACCAAGTCCAATGAGATACCACCTCCTTTACTGTCCCAGGGGGAGAGAGAGAGAGAGAGAATGAGCAAGAAACAATGCACCAACATTGCACTTGGAAGCAATTTTGGGATGACACCACAGGGAAAACAGGATGTGAGTGACCAACCTGGCTGGAACATATTCAAAACCCCGGCGACCCTTCTTGCTTACTCTGCTTTCTCTGGCTGAAGTGACATTGTGAATAGCAATCTGACACATTAGATATCATGCTTATGCATTAAAACAATTCTTCACATTCAACACAAACCAAGAAAGCAGGAAAAAGACATGTAACAGATCATCAAGGCACATAAAGATTACCTCATACAGTTGTTCCCTAATTGCAAAGGCAATTGCTGGCTGCACGAAAAGAAACAAACAACACTTGGTATATTGCCATGATGAAAATGCAACTAATGAATATATTTGCGTGTGTGTGTGTGTGTGTGTGTGTGAGAGAGAGAGAGAGAGAGAGAGAGTTTTAAAATAGAAAATCATGTTTTGTCAAGCCAAAAGTTTTTGGCAGCAAAGAGATCTCCTTTTGTACATGGTTTTTTCCATTTTGGGTAATCAGGAATATCGAAATAATCTAAAATTCCATCTTGTTAAAAGCATATTTGGATCAGGCCTAAACTATATCAACTTGCAGTCAATTAGATGTAAATACTTCAGACAATTACTCCACGTCTCTCTCTCTCTTTGTTTCATTTATCTTCCTTATTGCGGCCCTACATTATCATATGCACATTTATATCTGGCAAATTCATCTTTAATTGATCAAGCTGCCATTGTAGACTAATTTCTCTTACCCCGACTTCTGGGTCTTGAATATCCATATCTCTACAGAATGTTCTAGCAAACTCCTCAGGATCACTTTCAAAATTGTTCAAATCCTGAAATCCATCAAGATCAAAATCACTACAAAAAGTGTGAGACTCTAAGACAAACGAATTAATGAAGACAGAACCTCTAAGACAGCAAGGCAAGTACCACATCAGCCTTACAATGCTATAGGCAGATTCTTAACCTTACCCACAAAAACTGGTCTCTTACAAGAGTCTGATTCACTCGCATATCAAGCTGAAAAGAAAAATAAGAAAGGAACTGTCATGCTTGAATAGCATCTTATCATCCAAACAGATAAATTGCCGCTTAAATATAAGTGAATGGGAAGAACCTTAATTGGCACAATTTTCTCTCCAGCGAACATGTCCTGGCCCTCATATGAGCGAAAGTCGGCCAACTGAGACTGGTTAACAATGCCAATCGACAAATATTTATGTTAAATCTTGGACAAATGTCTCAATATAACCAAATGAAAGGCAATACTGCCATAGTTTGCTTACTTGAATGGACTGAGCAATTTGAGTTACGAATGCTGGAGGAAGCTTCAAGTCTTTCACCGTTCTCTTGCAAACACTACCACCTCCGAATCAGGATCTACACCATCAAAAATATAAAATGGAAAAAGCACATGAGAGAAATACAACTACTTGTCCACAAAATTTATCAGTTCACTTCACACCAATGTAGAATTAGCTGCAAGGGTCGCACACTACAGTCGATAAAAGGTCAGTTTCCAAAAGCCACTTAAAGTGGTAAATAGAAAAGGATGTCAAATTTGACATACCAATATACACAAGCACTATAGATCAAAATTGTTGAATAATCTGTAGTTCTTACACGTATACTATGGGCAGAGAGGGGCAAAATTGAAGTAAGTTGTTATGATTCAAGCAGAGGGTGTATAATTTATAGATGCCACGACAAGGATTCGAATGATTAGGTTGTTTTTTCAACTTCAGCATTCCCTTCATGGGGATACAATTTGAGGTTCAACATAACGGCAAGAAGGCTAATTCTGCTAAAGCCAATTCGGAAAAGCCAGCGATATGATTCTCAAGAATTCTCATGTTTTTCCAGTTGAGTGACTGTACTCATTTCCAGCCTACGGAGATACATATACTTATTTTCTTCCAGTCACCTTTAGTCGTAGCTTCGACACAACAAACATAACCTGCACAAATCCAAGACACCCTTTATCGAGCTTCAACCACCTTCAACCCTCTTCAAGTCGCTCGATTTATGACCCAATTCAGAAAGGAAACCAACTTCAAGATTTCGAAATCTCAGAACAAAACCAAGATTGAAAATAAAAATAAAAAAGTACCTGAAGGGTTCCAAGTGAACGCATCTCTGTACCGCTGGCCGTCGATTTCAATGTCCAGCCGGATCGGCACCAAATTATCAGCCGTCGGGCTTTCGCGGGCAAACCCAGAAAGAAAAAATGAAGGGTTTCAATTTTCAGGACCGATTCAGCCTCCCCACGTCCGAAAGAGCACTAATTGAAAGACACCCAAGATTCGTACTGACAGAAGAAGAAAGAAAAGGGCACTATAACTCACATCCTGAACTTGACGGGGACTCGCGAGGAAGAAGAAGGCAGGGGTTTCATTGGCATCGAATATGCAAGACTTCAAACTATATTTCTTCTCTGCTTCGTTCTCTTCTCTTGCTCGATGGTGGGAAAGAAAAAGAGAGCGAAAGAGAGAGAGAGAGAGACCCGCGCGCGAGGGAGATCACTCCAAGCGGCAGCTGCAGGAACGCAACGGTCCTATCGAACGAAGGCCAAATTTGCACGCACGCGGGCTGAATAGAAAACCTCGGTACTAGGTTTCCTTGATTTTATCTTAAACAAAGACGGCGCTGAGGCTATATTGTCCGGAGGGTTTGAGACAGACCGACCTTCGTGAGAGCGAAAATGTCTCTTTTGCAAATTCGTATGATGAGAGCATGTTCATGAGTTTATCGAGCGTGATTGGAGATTATAAAGTAATGAAACGGAAGGCAGATCGAGTATAGGATCGGGCCGTAAGGGTTTCTGAATTGGCACGGGTTGTACCACTTCATCAATTGGTGCACTTCGGCTAGGATCGAATGGGGACGGGGCTCCTCTAGGGCCAATCCAAGCCAAAGCCCGAAACTTATTTCTCCTTCATTTCCTCTCTTTTTTCAGTAAAAATCACGACAGCAACAAAGAATAACAAAAATGGTTAAAAAGTTCTAAACTGGAGAAACACCAAAAACATGCATTACCTTAGAGAGCCCACTTCGGACATTCACATGAAATATCTTCATGTCCCTATTTAAATGCACGAATATGAGCAATCGTTAAAATGTTTAATGGAGAATAAATAGAGTGGAAGAATCCCTGACAGATGGGACTCCCTAATGTCACATCTTGTATTCAGTAGGAAAGAAAAACATCCATCAAAATTGAGGGGGGCAAGGCATTCCCACCGACATGCTAAAATAAGAATTGCATCCAAACTAAGTACCAGGTCACTGAAATACCATCGGAAGCCCCTACGAAACTCTTGCTAGGTTGACTTGAAATATCTTTATGTCCCTATTTAAATGCAATTACTTTCTCAAAAGTTTCAATCCCAAAATCTTAAATTCTCCTGCTTACCAAAAACGCTAAAAAGCAACTAAAAACGAAATAGCCAAACCCTAAATAATATGCTAAATTGGGTTTGTAAGAAGGGACAATTTAGACTTTTTAATGTAAGATTGTGTTGAATCACATATGTTTCACCAAAAATTAATAATTTAAAATATATTTTCCTTAAAATGATTATATGTATTGTTAGAAATAATTAGTCAATAAAATATTGCACGTACATTTATTTTTTTAATTGATACAAGCGATTATTTTTAGAAAAATATTTAGAAAATTATTTATTTTTGTGAACAAACGGAACCATTCTAAATTTTTTATGTGAATAATTGTTCATGCCTCCACCATTATTATTTGCTTTATTACATTGCAACATTTTTGGGATGGCCTATGCTCCAAATAATTTATGAAGAAACATCATTAAAACATTGGAGTTCTCCTAGCACAAGCCCAAAAGTCAAAACAAATATCATAGGCAAGAGGTCTTTTCACGGATCAACGATGGAGTGGGTTGTGTGAAAATTGACCCGGACATCACTCAACTGTTATTTTCTACTTATTTTGTGTTAGGTGAATTGCAAGTGTCCAATATCTTCAGATAATAAAATAATGAGTGAATATCGTTCTCACCAAGGTTGTTTCTAATTATCCAATTATTTACCAAAGGTGATTAATCCAAAGATTTAATTAACCTAGTTGAAAAGGCAAATAAAAAGTGAACTAAACTAATTAAAGGGCTATAATATAAAATAAGCGAAACCTAAAGAATTCAAAAGCTAATTAAAATTGTAAAACAAACCTAATCTAAAGTAAACCGAAAATTAACAAGGCAAATTTTAAGATTTTAACCAAGATCACAAAGCGTTAGAGCATCCAACTTCACTTAATCACTCATAATTAATTCTCTTAACTTCTCGTGCAACAAATTAACTCCCAATTGCGTTGATAAAATTTCCCTAAGTTAGATTATAAGCCGACCTCAATCTAATAATCCCCAATTAGAGATGTCAACCCATACTAACCTCAAGTGATTTTAAACTATCTAAAAGCATTAAGCTCTTATAGAAATTCCCGGATTTAATCTAAGTAGTCCTAATCTAGATCTACTACCACAACCACACAAACAATCTAGTGTACCTTGACCTAGATTTAATTTATGGTTCTATATCACTAGTGCTCATGCACAAAGTCTCCACCCGGTATCAAGCATACATAAAAAATCATTTAAAAGTTGGCCAAACTTCTAAAAGCATTAAGATCATGATAGAGAATGCTACAATCAAAACAATTATATTGAATAAATAAGTTTTGAAAATCAAACAATCATGGTTAAGATCCATTGTGGCTCTTAAAAAAGAAATTTTAAACATAATTAAAGCTAAACTAACAATGAAAATTTAAAAAAAAAAAAGTATAATGCTAAATTAAAACAAGTTCACCAATTTGAGTCACAAATATGTTCAGGTTTGCCTCCTTCTCTCCTCGACATGCACCAATCCCACTAATAAAATAGAAACATAAAAGCTAACTAAGAAAACCTAAAATCTGATAGCGACTCCTAGCTCCTCCCAAAAATTGAAAAATGCGGTATAAAATGTGTTTATATATTTACCAAAAAAAAAATATTTATATAGGCCTCCAAAAATCTACTCTAGGTCAGCCTCCCATTAAGTTTTGAATAGGACTTTTGGCAAATTAGGAGTTTATCTCCTTAAGATTCATATTGTTGATTTTCTTTGAACCTAGCCTCAATTATGGTCAAATCCACCAAATTTTTTGTCTTAGCTAGTTTTTTCTTTAAGATGAGATATTCTAGAAGATACTGAGATATCCTTAAACATATTAAAATATCCTTAGATATATTCAAATATTCTGAAAAATATTGAGGCGTAGGGATTGCTTTGCACAAACATATTGGAAAATTCCACATTGATCCTCACGTCTTATGCAAATGATGCATATGGTTCCGAAAGTCGTGTTTCCTATAAAATTCAATAAAATTACATGTGTAGCAAATAAATTCACTAAAAAATTATCAAAACTTAGCAAATATCAAGCTTAAATTAGTAAAAAATATTATATCTAAGATAGAGTTATCATTTGGATTTTACAAGCTATTTCTATGCACGTCGTGTAAGTTCCAAGCAAGAAAATGAAAAGCAAATATAAACAGTGGACGTACTTTGGATTCTGGATTAATGTGAAAGGGAAGTGACAAGAGCAGTAGCAGAAGCGAAAGTGGCGGCTCTCCATGCATCAACGTGTTCGTTCTTGGGCCAAACTCTCCCTCCCTCCCATGTTCCACAAAACACGAACAGTGACTTCTTCCACAGTAAGAAATAAATGCTCAAAAAAAAAAAAAAGAAAAAAAGATGAATAGACTGTGGAGTTTGGAATGCCATTACCGTCGCATCGTTGACAAACACTAAGGCGGAGCTCGCGGAAAATGTCTGCGCAAAGGCATGGAGACGGCGGCAAAGTCGACGTAGCTTCGGTCCAGGTGGGAATGGAGCCAACAGGATCGTCTTCCTCTTCTTCTTGGCGGACCAGGCAAGATGGGAATGATCTCACCTCTCCTTCTTGCGCCCTCAAGAAGAAGAACAAGAGAGGTCTCTGATTATTACTTCTGTCATTGCATTTTCCTTGTCTTCCGTCTTTTTTTCCTCCTCTTGTTGCCGTTTCTTGGCTATTGGATTAGGACCCTTTTGGTGATGGGATTTTTCGGGTTTCTTGTTTTGTATTAGTGCTGTTTGGATAATATGGGTGTTCAGCTCTTTCCGAGCACCTGAATAATGTCTCACTGACTCATAATCGGAGCACAGGTTTGTGTATATGCATGGAAGAGAATGGACCGCCCATGTAATTGCAGTAGCAGCAGGTCTATGAGAAGAGAAGTGTTCTAGTCTAGAGTACGGTTGGTATCCGAAATGCACGGATCATCTTGATGGCCCTGTGTGTCGATTTCTAAAACTTGTTAAACAATGAGATCGGAATATTGGCTGAATCGAAGGAGTTGACATGAACTCTACTGGTTTTGATGCCATGTTGGACATTGCACAACTAATTGGCTTCGGTAATTTGGGGTATTAGAGAGAGTAGTGCATGCAATATGCATTTGAAATCTAACATGTATTGCCGGTAGTGTGCATATAATCGATGCTAGAATTTCATTTTTGTGCTGGAAAATTCAGTTTCTTTTTTTGATGATTCTGCTGGGTTCAGAGGAAAACGACGAGGACTTGTTCACGGTTCCGGACATGGAGGCTCGACCGGCTGTGAATTCTACGGGGAACAGCAACGTCCATGTCAGTGAGCAACAAGAAGCTGATCAGGCTCAGACGGCAATTCCCGGGAAGCGACGGAGGGGACGTAACCCTGTCGACAAGGAGTATAAGAGGCTCAAGAGGTATGTCCCTTTTTGCTCCGTGCGGATCATAGATTCTGCTGGTTTTGCTTAGTTCAGTGATCTGCTCTGAGTCATTCCTTAGTAAAATTTAGTGGCAAAGCAACCTTAGTTGCTTACTTCGACGCATCAATTGAGTCGACACACTGTACAGAGTTATAACTTTGCTAGCTACTTGCGCTGCATTTCTGGCAAAAGAATGTTTAGCCATGGATTTAAACACGATTACAGTGTATCAACTTAATCTTGCTTCTTGCCAAAGTGGTGACATTTTCATTGTCAAAGTTCCTCATCTTGTTTTCATAGCCTTGCGGAGGCCAGGTCAAAGAAAATAATCCCAGTTAATAGACTAATTCTGATTGGCAGTGAGCTAATAGAGAAGCATATCACAAGTAAATCTGCAGGTCCTATCTCATCATCAAATGTAATTTCACAGCAAAGTATTCATTCCGGAGATTATGATCAGTGATCACTCTATCAATCATGGTATCGTCTCACAAATTCGTGAATTAGGCGCGATTCTTTTGTATAAAGTAGCAAACAACAAGATTTGAATAATAAAACCCATCATTTAATTTAAACTTTTGAGCCATGAAATGAAATGAGTCAATAAAGCCTTTTAAAATGAAAAAAAAAAAAAAAAAACCTGCTAAAGTAAATGTACAATACGTGACTTGCCAGGGTAAGATTTTCTTATTTGTAGTTGCTCCTTGGACAACCGCTATGCATATGTTATGCCATTTTGTACATTTAATATACTCTAGGAATGGAGGAATACATAGAGTATTTGAATTGAACATGTAAAATAAGAAATTGCAAGATTTTGTTAAAATTGTTTGGAATTCTTACACTTGACAATATGAATCATTTGAAACATATCCATTATGTAGCGGATCTCTTACAAGATTAATTCCGATTGGCTCTAGTTCGTCTAGAAAATGTGGTTGGAGGAACTATCTTAGGCATAAATTGATACTGACTCCTAACAATTTGGTAACTTCAACTCCATTAACAATCACTTATGAATCTTTTTTGGAATTAAACACATCGTCTCAAGTTTTGGATCAAATGAGTCCATTGACACAAATGGTTCATTGGAGATAATTGAGCTATTGGGGACTTTGGAAGATTGATAGCGTGAATTACTAGCTTTTCAATATGAGGTATCCACCCTAGTCACTAAGTATCATGTATGCAACGATGCTTTCGTGGTGGTTTATGTTCTTTGGCGCCTTTCTCTTAGTCGATTTCACTATGGAAGCCAAGAGCTGGGCCAGTACATGTCGAATTTAAGCCTAAGGAAAAAGCTTGTTGTCTTAAAAGACTTTTTTTTAATCATACCAGGTTACTGAGGAACAGAGTCTCTGCTCAGCAAGCACGCGAGAGGAAGAAGGTGTATGTCAATGACTTGGAATCGAGAGCCCGCGAGTTGCAAGACAAAAACGTGAAGCTGGAGGAGAAGATCTCAACTATGATGAATGAAAACATGATGCTCAGGAAGGTCAGTTTATCCCCATCCTTTCTGTTCTGCGATGTACTTCATGCCTTTCCTTTCGAAAGCATCCCATGAGTTACTGATTCCATCACTCTTTATTTCCATCCCAGATTCTCATGAACACCCGGCCTAAAGTCGACGAGAGTGCAGACTCAAAGCAATAGTGTTCTTGTCTGGGTTATATTAGAAGCTCTAGATAAACTGTTTTCGATCCATCGCATTATAGCCGGAATCACAAGAACAGATCAGATGTTATTACAGCTCTAATCTAGAGTCTAGATATTAAAGTGCAGCTTGAATTAACCTCATGTTAGATCTTCCAAACTGTAAAATGAGCATCACGACGGAGTAAGCAGACGCGCATGGTGTTTTGATCTAGTTACAAGCCGTTTGTACGACCATCTTAATTGCAGTTGTGAGTAAATGGTATGTGATTCTGGTAGTGTGCGGGGGCAATGCTGAGAGCAGAGCATTTAGCTTCTTTGAGGTTGGGAAGGAGCTGGTAACAACACCTTGCATCTACTCAGAAAAGGAACGAGGGTTTTGATGAGACAAAGCACCTCTTTGTCACAATCTTGTTTCACTTTTACTTTAGCCGTCAGATCTGGAGGCCTGGGGAATCCACGTACACGGACGTCTAACCTTTTCATCTCCGTGGGTGATGAACTGCAGCGGCAAGATTTCACAATCACCTTACTAAGACCTCTGACCTCTCTCTCTCTCTTTTTCTCTCCAAAAGAATTTCATTAAAATGATATGAGGTGACAGGAAACTATCATTCACATGCACTTCCTAGTGCTTGATGAGAACTGGGTTTTTTGCTATATTAATTTGGAATTTCATGTATGCTTTTTAAAAGTTATGGATCTTCTAAGATTGAGGATGGTAAACTAGACTCTCCACACGATTGATAATTTCGGCTTTGGTGATTTGAAGGGGCTTTGGCTATCTGTTGCGGTTTGTGTTTTTCTTTCTTTTTTCTCCTTCATCCTCTTCCCACTGCCCATTGCAGACGCCACTAATGCAACCAGCCTTCTCTCGAACATAGCCTCCTCTAGCCACTGCCAGCACCGGCACTAGCACCATAGTCGCCTCCCTGCTTGTTGCAGCTCCTCTCTCTCTCTCCCAGCAGGTGTATGGCACCACTGCTCCTGGCACCGCTGCTCCGGAACCCCAGACCAAAGGTCAAAGGCCTCTTAATTGAAAGTCATCGCCCCTGAGTCTGAGGTTGTCCATGGTAGAGCACCTCCTATCTGGCTTTAGTCCACTTCTAATGCTACTTCTGTGAAATGCTAACCCTTGGGAGTGAACCTCTCAACGAAGTTGAAAAGTATTGCTAATAAAGGCCTTAGAAAACCCTGTTAACCTCACACATTCTAAAGAACACAAGGCTATTTATGTAATTCAGGAAAAACTCAAGGATGGTGCAGTAAATTTATCTGTATTTGTTTGGCAAAAATTGCAAGAGCTCACTTTCTGCTTCCAGAGAAGATAAAGAGTAATCATGCATAGCTGGCCACAGCAAAGATGAAAAGGCTGGGTGCAGAAAATGGAACAGTTGAGGTTCCAGGAGCATCAAACGTTCCCGCAAGAATCCAATTTAGAATTGATATTTTACTCGTCCTCTCTTATCATCAATTTGATTAATAATTATCTATATATTATATGCAACTCTTTGGAATCTTTTGAGCTCAGCAGTTGGTGGACATTTCCAATCATTGGAGCAGCCTAAAAAGAAGTCCAAATATTCCTTGCTGATTCCATAAGCCTCCTCCCCTGCCCTGCGTAATACTATCAACTTAATAAACAATTTCATCAGATGAAAAGTCCAAGATCGTGAATTTTGTTGGTGTAACTTCGTTTTCAATGAAATCACAGTGAGAACTCAGAGAAGATGAATTGCCATGGGAAGGACTTTTATCACGCTGGCAAGGAATTGTGATTGGAGGACGACACTGTGTCGGTAGTGTCGCGTGCAACTTCGATATTCATCCGCCACCGAGCGATGCGTGGCTTTTTACCTCTCCTGACTTGTTGGAAGGGCGTGAAAGTTAGAACCCGGGGACTTTACAATCAAAATCACTTCCTTCCATTTATCATTTGCAAGTGACACCAATTATAAAAAAAAACAGAAAAAGAGAAAACACTATTTAAACTGGATTGCCTTGTGTAGCCCATCACCCTCGTGACCATGACCTCTCACTTCTCTTGTATATGATTGAACACCACCATCGCTGTTGCTGTTACATTTTCCTTTTTAACGTGTCCTTCCTTTCCAATTCAGTAATCATCTCCTTCCCCAAAAGTTTAAAAGAACATAGCACTTCCCAAACCAAAAGGGGTCTGATTGCTTCTGACAAGTCCCTTTAAGGAGCCTGTTATTATCTTCTTTTTAATATTTGCAGTCATCAATTTGCCTCAAATGGGGAGGCACTCCTGCTGTTACAAGCAGAAGCTAAGGAAAGGTTTGTGGTCTCCAGAAGAAGATGAGAAGCTTGTTAGGCACATAGTTAAGTATGGGCATGGTTGCTGGAGCTCTGTGCCTAAACTAGCTGGTATTAGCAAATATGTCTTACTCTTTTCTTCTTCTTTTTTGCGTTCTTTTAAGGTTTGATTTCTTTATTTCTTCGATTTGATGAGAACTCATTTTCACCTTCAGGATTGCAGAGGTGTGGGAAGAGTTGTAGATTGAGGTGGATCAATTACTTGAGGCCTGATTTGAAGAGAGGCACATTCTCACAACAAGAGGAGGACTTGATAATTGAGCTTCATGCTGTTCTTGGAAACAGGTATTCAGAAGGGGGAAAATTTCTCTACTTTATTGGGTTATTAAACCCTGCAATTCCATGAGGCGGTCTTGAACATATTCAACTTTTATTTTTCCCAGGTGGTCTCAAATTGCGTCACAGTTACCAGGAAGAACAGACAATGAGATCAAGAACCTGTGGAACTCCAGCATCAAGAAGAAGCTCATTCAAAAAGGCATTGACCCCAACACTCACAAGCCGCTTTCTGAGGTCAAGAACGGAAGAGAAGGGGAGAAAACGCCGAAATCCGGCAATTTTGGCAACAGAATCTCAGGAGGGTTTAGTTCTATGTACAATCTTGAATTCGACGCTCCCAAGTCAGAGGAAAGAAAGCCAATTTCACAAGATGCAGAGCCATATTCACTCACTGGTTCTTTAAGCTTGAAAATTCACTACCCGGACACCAGTAAGTCGATCAATCCCGCACCTGCCAGAAAATTGTTCTCAGAAAAGTCCGCAGACCTTAGCGAGAAGAGCCCTTTCGAGCCGACCCGTATTTTCCCTTTCCAGCAACTAAGCTACGGTTCGAGTGCTGATTATTCATTTGATCCATATCTGAACCACAACTTCATGCTTTCTGATTCGAAGTCCGCCCTCCACTCCACTTCAGCACCTGCCATTTTACCACAATCTCACAGTTTTAGCTCATTGACTGCACAACCCCACGACAGCTTGAAGCCCCATTTCGGTCTCTTCTCCAACGGGAAGATCAGAAACAGTGAATCGCAGAGCAGCCTTTTCCCCTGGGACCTGCATGCTGAGAAAGAAGAAGACGAAACCCACCAGCCGAACTTCAGTGGCAACGAATCAGAGGACCTGAAATGGTCAGACTATCTGAACATGCCATTCCTGATAGCTAACCCAGGGCAAGGTCAAGAAAAGCAGGCTCCACCAAATGGGGTTGTGTCAGACGCAAGATTCATCTCAGAATTGTCCTGTGTTGAAGGGAATAACCAGCAGCAAGAACTGCCCTCACAGGGTTCAGACATTTACTGCAAGGGTATCAGGAGATTAGCTGCAGCTTTTGGGAATTACTAGATTCGTAATTAACTTGTGTAGTCCATGTAGTTGACAGATTTTTCATTTGGGGGACAAATGTGAAATAAGAGGCTTCTTTGGCTCTGACTAATCCTCAGGAGCAGCAATGTCCGACACAATATGAAAGCACGACTCGAACATGGCCCTTGTCTGGCACGACTAAGTTGAAATCAAAGCGTTGTTCGTGCAAAAATGCGAAACTTGTTCATCTTCATGTTTCATTTATAGCAATCAGGGAGGTTATTAAAGGGTATATCATGTCAAAAGGGAGCCTTGTTCTACTGTTTTATGGATATTGTCACTGAAAAGAAAAAATGACATCGCATGAATATGTTGCACAATATATTGCACTAGAAAAGTTTTTCGCCTCATGAACATTCTGCTTTTGCAATTTCTTGTATCATATGTTCCCATTATGATATCTACCTTAATCATCTTTTTATAAACAAAAATGCCAACATGAATCCTTTCTATTTACGCCCATCTAATAATCCCTTTCCACGTGTTCTTGATATTACATGAAATTAAAAAAAAAAAAAAATTCTCCTCTGTCAAATACTTTTTCTTCATTTTTCACAAATAAGATATAGCTTCATGAAGATTATATTTCCAAGTGATGTATTTACATTTTCTCAATCATCACATATCATACATACTAAAGTAGTTCCATAGATAGTTCAAACTCAATTGGGCAAGAACAATAGGACCATTTTAGTTAAAAAAATTTCTTTCTATTTTTCTGTTACTTGTATGGTGACATTTCATCTATTAACAGCCATACATTCCACATCCTTTCGGTTTCCCAAAGTGTGATAACATTATCTTCATGGTGGTGAAAATTGGGGGGGCGGGGGGAATCCACCAAGAAAGATCCAACCAAAAAGTAAGGGGGACTCCAATTTGTCCTTTTGGCTCTTTCTATTGTGGGAATTGCTTGGTTTATTCTTCGTGCCAAACGTGACACTTTCAAGATTTTATTGCATACGTGGTGATATGTTCTTTTGGCCGACAAAAATCCCGTGAACCGATTTAAAGAGCTTGTTCTTAAGTGAACTCATTTTTGTTCTATTATAAAATAATTTAAGCTTGTAATAATTGGGGATTAACTTTTATGATCGATCAGCTTTTTCGATCTTCACGCGTGAGACTAACCCCGCTTCTCTCATCCGATAAATGGCAAGCTATCGATGATTGAACTGAGGAACATCAACATCATTACGACCAATTTCGCAAATAATAACAAATCCGTAATCACGCATGGCTTTTGGGTTTGTCGAATAAACTGAACCTATATAAAAACATATGGACAATTTTTTCTTAGAGCTTAGATAAATTTCAATACTCCTAAATCATGGAAAAATTACCAAAAAAATCATAACCCTATTGTACAAATACTAATTCAGTCCTAAATATTTCATTATAGCTAATGTAATCTTAAATCTTTTGACAACTTGCTAGGGAGGTATACTAGCAATTTATCCAAAGATTTAAGACTAAATAAGTTATGTGAGCACCACTCGTACCATGTAAGACAGCCAACGTTCACATCAATAATTTCTAACCAAAAATGGCCAAAACGATTATATTGGCAAATTATTAGGTTTATAACTAAATTGATAGATGGAAAATTTAAGACTAAATGGCATTTATAGAATAGTTTTATGACTTTTTTTTTTAGTACTTTTCTCCCTAAATCATGCAAGTTAAATTTTTTGATCATGTTACAACTAATGTGAGCTTATGATCTTGAAAATATTTGATAAGTAGAATAAATACCAACAGCATGAAAAGAGAGAGAGAGAGAGAGAGAGAGAGAGAAAATACAGAGCAAAGGGAAAAGGAGGATAAAGAAAAATTGAGAAAGGATAAGAAAGCCAAATACTGACTCGTTGGCCTTGTACCTCGGTTGAGAGACTCTGCGTGAAGGAAAAGGAGGATAAAGAAAAATTTGAGTAAGAATAAGAAAGCCAAACGAGAGAGAGGAAGTGGGAATCCTTGAGAGAGAGGAAAATGGAGGGAGAGCTCTTGAGAGGGTGACACGTGTACCTTTCAAGAATTCTACTTTCAATATATGTATATATATATAAGAATATACAGGTGGTGTGGTGCATGTGAACTGCATTATTAGGTCGTGAATCTTTAATGAACATGAAATTTGATAACGACGAGAGAGAATCGTCGTGGACAGGACGTGAGGGACGGTTGACTTCCATACAAAAATTAAGAATGACTTTAGACAAATTGCCTTCGAATCTCATTGGCTGCCGCCACGCTCCATTCATAGGACGATAAAGAAACTTTTCTGAATGGGACTTTGCCAGATTCCTCGGGCACGCCAGATTACTCACAAGTTAATTTATTTTACCATCATCATCATCATTACTCTATTGAGCAAAGTAACTCTTGTGTAGATTAGTTCTAATCAATCATAAAGGATATGAGTTGATTGTTTAACCTCACAATCGCTATCACTTGTTAGATATGAGTCTCACTTCAAATTTTTTTATGTGTTATCTTGCTGGTAGACAAGTTTTACAGTACCTCGAACTAACGCGACATGTTTCAATGCCATGCAAACCTAATTTGCATCAAATGCAGGCAGCTTCTTACTGATAGCAGGTTTAGACAGCACTACATGCTTAAAGTTTTGATTAGTATATCCTAAATATGAACTAATGGATTTCTCAAAATGAATTTAAGAATCACAATTATTGACTCATGGTTCTTTTACTCAATGTACTTGGACATAATTACTGGCATAAACTAGTCGAGCTGAAAGTCCAAACACCATGTTATACGAATCGATTATAACTAGTTTTTTTTTTCCTTTTGCGTCACTTGCAACCAATCAATTCAAATAAACATCAATTATAATTGGGAAACGGATAACTCTTTTCAATATATTTGGTTACAGTAGAGGCTATCACATTACATGTCTGTCATATGATGAGAGTGATAGATGGTCCATCACACTCTTATCATTGTCAAATATTACTCATGATACATCATTTCATAGTCATAGTCTATGAGAGTGTTTGTGGGATGAACTATGAGACCCCAAACTATTTCTTTTCTCCATCACACTCTTATCATATGTCAAATATCACGTATCATACATCATTTCATAGTCATGCTTGCGTATTCGGGAGCCACCACTTGCTAACTTGCTCAATGAAGCGTTCCCGGTTTCTGATAACTAGTTGTCCTAGGACTCGGTTTCCAGTTCGACGCAGTAGGAGCTATAATGCTCCGACCCGTGTTTCTTTTCTCCCTCGAACTTTTATCATATGTCAAATAATATTTATAACAAAGCACACAGGATGCATCATCTCATAGCGTCACATTATGACCACAACACCAAATGAAGTCCTAGGTATGTTTTCTTATGGGCTTCTAATCTCATAAGAATCAACTCATACATGACAAAGATGCATTGCATCAATCGTCAATTAAAGTTCATTAAATGTTTGTTGTGATGAGTCAATTGCCACAAGCATTTCGAATATTATCTCTGACTTCGTCCACCAACGCAAGAGGGCATGGTCCATGCAGTTTATATGGCCACAAACGACATTAATGTCTTCCATGAGATATTAGTGCGAGCCTCTCTCAAGAAACTCCAGAAATCGTGAGTTTCATTTGGAACTGATGAAAGACTTGTCAGTTTCATGTGGACCGCAGTACGGATGGAAAGTGACTATGCCGTAGTTCCATTCCACCGCTCAGATTGTTCTTTGTTGAGATTCGCCCGACAACCGGGGACGCATTGATTCCTATGAATGTCGACAACAACAGGGCTAAAGCAGTTTGGCGACGAGGATCGTGCCAGAGGCCTTTATGCAAGAAATTTCATCTCTGCTTCCAATAACTAAGAAGGTGAATGCAAATCCATCGCCTTTTCATCAGATGAAGAAGTTTACTTGAAAAAATTAATCTAAATACAACAAATTGATGTGTTAATCCAACCGGATTGCGTCGGCAAAATCTGATAAGCATTACAACTTCAGAGCAGATATCGCCTCTGGTTTGAAGTCCACCCTAAGACCTAATACTCGCCTCACCTCAGCTGGAGTTAATCTCCAGGTCATTGGTCCCGAATTCTCACCCCAGAAATCTAGAATCTCGGAAACCTTTTCCAGATTAAGGATTGTAGCCATCTGAGTCAGACGCGCAAACTTATCTCTGACGGTTCTCTGGGTCATGCTCGAGAAATGACTAACGAGTGCCCTCGCATCTCTGTCGAGCTGAAGACCTCCAAGCTGACTAAATCTCTTCTGCATCATGATCACTTCGAGTCTCTTCACGATGAAGTCAATGACAAAATGCACAAATGAGTCGTAGTTGTTGGCAGTCATCAAGGGCTGGAGCCATGCCACATTGGTCTCTACGGCGTGCAGCAGCCTCTGCACCCAGGGATCATTTATCTCATTATCGGCATATTCAGCCTCTGACAACTCATAACTGATAGTCGCCACACTATCTAGCACTGGACGGATCCGCGGTGTCACAGTAGCTACCAGTTGCTCCATCCCACCATTTAGAGCTTGCTTGAAAGTGTTGCTCATCTCACTAAGCTCAGATAAACAAGATTTCACTCTTTCTCTGTCAGCAGGGGCAGGAAATACCTGTAGCAAGATAATTCAACTATTTCATTTCAAGATACCAGTCAACCTCAAGAACCATGAAGCACTTTGAAGCAAGTTACTATTTTCAGGGATTCAAATGGGAGTTTAACCAATTCAAAAAGGTAAGAGTGCAAATTTGAATGTTTAGCATAACTACCTAAACAATAAGTTTAAAAAGTTTGACAGTGCTGCTCCTCAGTCGATCAAAATTAGAAAACCAAAGCATATAGCAATTTCTTTTGTCCATTATCACAGCTGACAATACTGTTCAAGCTAACTACAACACCTCCATGCAACAACCGCAACCAGAATTCCAAGAAAACAGCAAAATAGCAACAGTCAATTTATTTGACATGAAGCTGCAAGGACCTTAAACAAAAAAAATAGAGTGTGCTAAAATTGGACATCAAAAGGGAGAGTTTCAGTCAGCAACTTCAAGCCAGTAGTACATAAGAGGGGAGAAAAGAGCTAAATCAAAGCAACGATAGAGAAAAGGCCCAGCACAAGGAAAAGGAAAACGAAGCTTGAATATGGCCATTGCCACTGCCATGTACAGACAGACCTATGTCTCCTGTTTAAGAAGAAGAGCAAATGGAGGAGAAGAATAAGAAGAAGGCGGCCTCAGAAACCAGCAAACCAAGTGTTGTTTGCCACCGAAACGGCTCACATAGATAGATTTTAAAAGCTGTATCTTCTGGAAACTCTCCATTTGGTTTACTTAAGTAGGACTAGATAGGGGGAAAAATGATAGTACAATACACAGATGTGGCAAATATAGAAAGATACAGCAGTCCTTGTAATGATCTAAACAATTCTAAAGGTAATACATACAGCACTTCCAAAGTGCCTGAAACTCTAAGCTACCAAACTACTGCTCCACATATTGCCAGTGTCCTTAAAAGAAGATGGGGGAAAGACCCTGTCAGGTGGCCAATGGAATCACCAACGATAGGGCAGATTGGACCACCGGGTCAACTGGTGATTTTATAAAACATTTGTAACCATGATACATAATCTCAGCAAACACATTGATATAAGTGTCACCACCCTTTTTGAATGAGAAGCATCACCCCCATATTATTTGCCCATGTTTACAAAATGTCTATGCCACCAGCTCACTTGCTTTAATTTCAAGCTGCTTCCTAATGACCTGGTCTCTTAGCAGCTCAAACAAGAAGCCTTGTCCACAGGTTCAATACCATATGGCAACTTAACACACAACTTTCACCAATTAGTCCAACCACACCAGGTCGATGCAGGTCTAAAGACTCTATAAAGTCTACTTCAACAGTTGAACTAGAGGTCAAACCAGTTCAGTCCCGTTCTTCAGCAAAGCTGCCTCCATACTCCACTAGGACCACTACTCTAACCAGACCAGTCTAACACCGGTATGTGACCCAACCAACTCAACCAGCCGACCTTAACTAGTTGCAGAAACCTTGTATACCATTATCTAGTTCTCCACTAAAAACTTTCTCAAGCAAAATACTGACACTATAACAGCAATTGTGCATTCAACTTCATGCTTTCCTCCAACTCGAACTCGCAGCAATAGCAACATCTAAAATTCTCACAAAAGCACCATAACTATGGCATGTGCAATCATCAACGTTTTTTCTTCAGGTCAGGACCAAATTAGGAGTTCAAATTTTATCAATCATCAAACAAGCCTCTTTAAATGAAAGGAAGGGTAGCAGTAGACATCTAAACACACCATATGGCTAACTAAGTACTTCATGTGTAGCCTATTCCAGCACCTATTTGATCAATTTTAACAGTCCAAGGTAAGTTGTATCCACATTTGTACTGACTTAATTATCTCAAATGAGCAACATGCAGATTTCTAGAATTATAAACATATAACTCTTTTTTAAGACCACACACTGTGTCCCAAATACAAACATAATATATGTTCCAAAGCTGCTCCATCTCATCTGAAACCTCAAGAAGCAGAACTATGACAACTTCCATCATAATCCATGATCCCAAATTTTTAAAGGCTATATCTGAACACAAAATTAATCCATTAATGAAAGATTCTTTTAATTCTTAACAAAGTCTTTGACAATTCAATCCTAATTGCATAAGATGTCAAAAATGTCATTTAAGAAATGATCATACTACATGAAGCAGAATATAGGAATTAAAGAACTAACATGGAATATTAACCACACCCTCAAACATTAAGCATTCATGCACTGGCAAAGGGAAAGATGCCCAGCTTCCCAGCCCCTCAAGCAACTAGACAGACGAAGCCAGAGTAGACAAAAGCATCATATTAATGTACAAAGAAGCAAATCGACATCCAGAATACACCAGTACCTTATTCTATGGGCCAAAAGTCTTATTTGTTTCAATGTCTATCTTTCTACATGTGATGAACATTCCTGTTTATCCAGATGTCACTCTTTTATCATCACTTGGAGACAGAACTTAATATATTGGTCAATTTTCATTAGAAAATATCATTAGTAAACTGTAAGTGGAGACGTATTACATCCGCAAATTACCTGTGCGCATTGCTCTTCAATCTCGTGCTTAAGCTTGACAACATATTCGCTGCTTACATCCATATTATTCAAGGCCGTTGCTATTTCAGTACCAGTTTTCTGCACGCCAACACCACCCAGGAAAAGCCTAGCACCAAGGTTGGGCTCTCTCATCCTCATTTGCAAAGCTTCATGATACTCATTGCTCAACAAACTAGAGGCGCCACTCAAAACTGCCACAACTGAGCTGATGTTCGAAGTTGAAATGGCTCTTCTCAAGCAGCTCTGAAGAACATAGAACACATCATCGACCATAGAAGAGGTAAGGCTATCGGGAACATGCTCATCTATCCGAATAGCCTTCCTCGCATTCTCCACCATAAAGAAGCCCTCTAGAATCACATAATACCCAGTGATTTCTTGCACGACTTTACTAAAGCTCCCGCTCCTAAATGCCTTTGTTGCTCGTGGCAGCAAGTCAGGATCAACTGAAGTCAATCCCTTGATCTTGGAAAGCATAAATTCAGTGTAATCCTCACCCAATTGCATAAGGGACAATATCTCCTCCAGATACAACTCAATCTCTCTGGGATCCGGCCCTTGCGGAGCTCCAACGGCAAGCAAGTTCGAGTTCTGCGAATTGATCTCAGAAGATATCTTCCCCAGTTTCCTATATTCCATATACTTCTTCAAAATCTGCGACCCCCGTGAATCACACTCCTCCTGGAGCTCGCAGATCGCATAAACGATACCATCCTCTCCACAAAGACTCTTCAAAATCTCATTGTTCTCCTCGATTGCCAATACAATATCCTTAAACAAATTGGTCAGACACCCGACGAAGTTAACCTGATTGTTGTGCTGATCCTGCATCAATTCCACCAGTTGCTCGAACTCGATCCTGGATCTCATCCCAATCACCTTCTTCAAGTAGCCAACGTACGCCTGAAGCCCTTCGTCCTCCAGCCCCAGCGGGCAATACAGCCGGATGAAGCGGAGAACCGTGGCGTGATCCCGCTGATCCACCGCGGCAGCCAGCCGCTTCCTCACGATCCCCTCCAGCTGCTTCTTCGAGGCCATCATCTGGTCCCACCCGCGCGGATCCCGCCCGTACTTGGCGTCGATCTGCAGGAACCGCTCGACGCACTTGGCGGCGGACTCGTAGTCCTCGCGGTCCAGCGCCCGCCGCGCCCCCTCGATGCACTCGTTCCGCTCCACGATCGCGTCGAGGTGGAGGAGCGTATCGCCGACGCGGGACTGGGCGAGGTCGAGCTCCCGGACCTTGCCGCTGACCTGATCGGCGAGGAGGGAGGTGGCGCGGACGTTGGAGAGCATGTGGTCGGAGTCGGAGCGGACGATGTCGAGGACGGCGGAGGAGCGCTGGAGGTGGAGGAGGTGGCGGTCGAGGTCGGCGCGGCGGGAGAGGAGGGCGTCGAGGTCGAGGTCGAGGGCGCGCTGGTAGGCGATGCACTCGTGGAGGAGGCGGGTCATGGCGCCGACGTCGGTGAGGGAGCGCACGCGGGCGAGGGCCTCCGGGGCGCCGAAGTGGATCGAGGAGAGTGCGTCCTCCGGGGGCTCCTCGAGCGGCGCGAGGGACAGGGGCGACGCCATTCCCGCCGCGGTCGCCGTCGCCGTCGTCGTCGTCGTCGTCGTTCTCCTCGGTGGTTTTTTGTTTCTCAGGGGATCGATTTCTTCATCCGCGACGAGAGAGAGAAATGGGAAGAAGAAGAAGAAGATGGATCTCGGGGAAGGTCCGGGGGCCGCATGTTTGAAGTTGGGATTTCGTGGGGACTGGAACTGCAATTATGGGGGAAGAAAGGGGCCGATTTGCTTTTCATCCGAAATTCGAAAATCGCCCCGTCCTTTTATGTTTCTTTCCGAAATGAGCCTTTTTTTTTTTTTCGGAAAGTTTTACCGCTGCTCTTTCTTCTTCTTTTTTTTGTTGGCACTGTTCTTACGACCGATTTTTACTGGTTACTGATAAGTACCGTGGACTTAACGCCTTAAAATTGTTGACTTAGACTTTTTTTTTATGATTAATATCTGAAAATTCTAAACTAATACGTTCCGTGATAAATTTACTTCAAATTAATTTTTTGATCATAAAAAATCCCAAACAAATTTACCTCAAATGGATATATTTGTAACAATTTACCCTAATTTTCGTTAAATTTTACTATTAAATTTCTAAATTTGATGACATGTAACAGTAGATTAGTCTACTAGTTTGTGATTTTATTATATATTTATCACATTTGTATTTTTTTGTGTTTTTTGTATTATTAATCCAATTTATTACAAATATACAAATTTGGGATTTGTGATGATTGAACAAATTAATTTGGAGTAAATTTGTCACTAATGTATCGATTTGGAATTTTTTGTGGTTACTTAGGGTAAATTTATCACGAGTATATCGATTTGGATTTTTCGTAATCAAAAAATTAGTTTAGAGTAAATTTATCATAAGTATATTAGTTTAAGATTTTCAAGGGTATTAACTGTTTCTTTTAAACGGAAAAATGTTATTTCTTGAATTTTTGTGGATTTTCTTTGCACTTTCTTAATTATTTTTTACATTTCTTCCTCTTTTTTTCTGAATCCTCTCTCTCACCTTGTCCACGGGAAAAACAAATAATCATGAGCTGCCTCCCCTTGGTGTTGCCCGCGACCGCCTTTTGCAGTTGGTTGTGCCGGATTTGAGGCCGCCGTCGAGACAGCCCTCGAAGACAAGCTCCAACTTAAGATATGGATCTCGATCTATTGTTTCTCTGTTGTAGTGGTCGTTGTATACGAAGGGATCACGATGGCGGTGGTTGCAGTCTAAGTGGAGAGAATCATTGGGGTAACCCCGCCAGGGCCGCCACCATTCTGTTCCCCTATCAATTTCCTTTTGACTCTTTCTTAATTTCTCGCAAGGAAAATTCCAAATAATTTCCTAAAATGTTTTCATTTTCTCAAAAGGGCCCTAAGTAGATCTTGAAAAAAAAAAAAACACACACACACACACACGAAAGTAGTCTTAATAGTTTAAAATAAATGCTTGAAATGGCTATGCCATTTTCAAAGAAGGCATGCCCTCATACGTTGGCTAAATATTCCAACTAATCAAGAGCATTATTGTCCAAAGACAGTTTTAATCTAAAATTTAGTTAAATTAGATTAAAAATGAATAAATCTAAATTTTTTTAAAAAAGAAACAAATTATGGGTGGAAGGGATGGTCTATGGCCATCGCCTCATCACTAGTGGGCCATGGATGATGGCTGGCAGGGTCGTAGGCACTTTGATGAGGATTGATGACCCTTGTCGACCAAAGGTGAGGATCGATCAAGAGAGGGTTGTGATCATCTCCCAAGTCTTACCAACCCTCACCCAGATATAAGGGAGGGTTTAAGCCCTTGGCCAAACTTGCACAATGGTCGGCAACCCTTGGCTAGACTTGTGCGAGTCGCCTATGGCTTTTGTGGGTAACCCTCACCTAGCCAAACCTTACCCAGCCATCTTTGGGTATCATTGGTGGCCAACTTCGCTTAAGATCGACTACTAGCGAAAAGGAAAGAAAAGGGGAAAAAATAAAGGAAAAAGGGGAAAAAAAGAAAGTAAAGGACGAAAATATCCTTGACGAATCAATGAGGTTAGGCTGTCTTCAATATTAACATAGCTATTTCGGATCCTTATTTGAAATAAAATTCAATCAATTTTCTTATTTGAGAAAATGAAGGCAAATTAGACTTTTATTTACAACGATGTCTACTTTAGACCCTTGACTCTCTTGATCTTGCGTTCGCTCACTCCATGCTTTTCATCTTAATTTGGGTATAAATTTTCCTAAAATTAATTAAATATAGAAATATTTTAGGAATATCGGTCGGGTCAAAATGTGTTGGATATGAGTTAGATTGGAAATAGGTAATTAAATTTGTATTGCATAGAAATTGATCAATTAAAGTTGGACCATTTTTGACCCAATCCAATTCATTGGATTAGCAGATCTACAATCTGACTACCATATTTAATAGAAAGACTAATCACATCCTAAAGATTCCATTTTCCACAAGGTCAATTGGGGATTTTACCCTGTTGTTAGGGGTGTGCAACCGGACTAGGTATAACCGGTTCCCGGACCGACCCACTCGGAAAATAGGGTTGGGAACTAGTTCCTGTTGAAACTAGTCCGGGAACCGGTTCCCAAAATTCAGAACCGATTTAAACCGGTTCTTGGACTAGTTTTGAAACTGATTTCCAAACCGATTTTGTAAGTAGAGATCCAAAACCATTTTTCCCCGCGATTTCTATTCTTACTCCCGCAGTCACACAACGTTTTTCCTCTTGGCTCTCTCAAATACACATGGCACTCATCCTTTGTCATTCCTCTTCCTCACTTGCTTCCCTCCCTCACCGACTCCCTCTCGCACCGTCCGATGGACAGATGGTGTTTGTCATCGCCAAATTCTCGTGTATCACATGGATTAGCTCACCTAATTTCTCTTTTGTAGGAGAAATTATGCTTGCATAAATGAGTAGTTTCATGTAGTAATTGTGGGAATAAGACTAATATTAGACCTATGTTTGTTGCTACTTCTTTGCCTTATGATTTTATTTATTATAATTAGCCATATGGATCCTTAATTTTTCGTTTAATCAAAAAGTTCATGTATTTATCTATTACAAGTGCTTAATATTTCAATACAAATTAGGAGGATTACATTATTTTCTCGTGTATTAATATAAAGTTCGAAATCGTATAGGATATTGGGAGATTGCAAAATAGGTTCCAGTGGAAACAAGGTTGACCTTGGAACCGAATTGGATATAAGGTTTAATACAAACAAGGTCGGGTATAGGGTCCAGAAAAGAGGAACCTATTATAACAGGGTCGGCTACAAAGTCTAGGTCTAGACCCTACCCACCTTGGACTTGATTACCCCTACCTGCCATAAGGGATATAAGGTAATATATCCAAGCGCTTGACCTTTTTGCTCGAAATTTTCGATGATGTTCTTCGGTAATTTACCGAGATGAGTCAAGTCAATTGATGTTTCCTTTTCTTTTATTTTTGGTTGAACATGTTTCCTAGCTTGATGAGCGAATTTTATCACTAGTTAGGGTTCCATTCTTAAGATATATGCTTTTATGTGTAACATATCATGCCCCGTTAGGTAGAATGTTTGGTTTACATGTTCCTTCAAGAGTTGATTCTATTCTTGCTGAAATTGCAATCTTGTTTATACCTTTCTTAAGGCTGAATCTCTTGTGAGGTTGTTTATTTTTCTTTTGTTTGTTAAAATGTCAAGAGCTAAAGAAAATCATTGATTATAATTAATTGCAATACGAACTCATTCATAAGCCTTGTTGTTTAGAATCCATTATCTTGCATATGTGATGTTGTTGCACAAGCATTCCTGATCCTTTTAGCGATTCCTTTATGTCTTGTGAATGTTTGCTGTTGGGTTTACCTTTGAGATAAAATATTTGTCTTGACTAGCTCAATGAAAATTCTTATTGTTGCTCATAGATGGAAAATGATGATGTTAATGGTGCAATAATGGGTGCAGCTGTGTTAATAATGGCATTTTAGTAATGGAGGATGAAGGTTTTAGTAGTGAGATAATTAGAGTGCCACTGGGAAAAGAGATTTTAAGAGAGAGTTATCCATGAACCTTGTTTTACATTTGTGAGTACTAATTGTGTCAATCAAATACCTATGAGACCATAAGTTTTCTTTGAATTGTGTAGAGTTTTTGGGTCAAATAATTGGTTGCACGAAATGGTAAATATGTCAATCAAAAAGCAGTTGCTAGCTCTTTGCCATATTTTAGGGCATAATGTGAGGTTAAGAGTGGTAGAGCCAAAGTTCAATCGGTCTATTGAGACCATTCGTCAATACTTTAGAATTGTCTTGCAAGCAATTCTAAAATTATACAAGCATGTTATAAGACACCGGATGGCACTACACCCCCGACAATATCCAATAGTAGAAGATTTTATCCATACTTTAAGATATGTAATATGACAAATGTCACGAATCTCATTTTGATAGTATGTTGTTACATTTACTTATTTATTGAGTACATTAGGATTGTATTGAAGCTCTTGATGGTACTCATGTGTCAGTTCTCCTAGAAATTCAAGGTTCAAGGTCAAAAAGAGAAAACAACACAAAATGTTCTTGCGGCTGTTACTTTTGATTTAAATTTCATTTATGTGTTGGCCATTTGGGAAGGCATGGCACATGATTCTCATATTCTTACAAATGCACTTTCAAGGCCTCGAGGAATGAATAGACTATTCCATACTTTCTATAAAATTTATACCAAACTTTCCTGAAACATGTTGTTGAAACTTTATATAAAATTGGTAGGTAAATATTATCTTGTTGATACCAGATACGGCATCCAATCGGGAATAATTTCTCCATATCATGGAGTTTGATATCACAGGAGGTAGTTTAGTGACCGCTAAATTGAGACTGACAAAGAGTTGTTTAATCATCAACATTCATCTTTACGGTTTGTAGTATAAAGGGTATTTGAGGTCCTAAAAAGGCATTTTCGTGTATCGGATGCCAAACCCTTTTGGTCTTCTGATACTCAAGTTGATGTAGTCTTAGCATGTTGCATTTTACATAACTTCATTATAGGAGTTGACCCTTATGATCCCTTTATAAAAGAACTAAATGTAAAGGTCAAATCTCAAAGTCAAGAAAGAAGACATCAACAAACACAAAGAGAATAGGGAGGAAAACAGAGAGTGGGCAGCAAAAAGAGATAGTATTGCGCATTTAATGGCATAGAATGAATGTTTAGTACTTGTATTCTTTTTAGAAGTTGTTTGATGTTTTTAATGTGACATGAAGTATAGATTACTACTTTGTGATTGGAGTTCTTGTAAATGTGAACTTGATTTACTACTCTATATTAATGTGATGTTTTCTTGTCTCATTAGTCAAATGATGTCTATTCTTGTGTCATTCTTTGTTTGTCACAATTTCTTATGCAGGATATGTCCGATAATGTAGCAATGGGCAAGACTAGAGAAGGGAAGACCAAGCATTTCATATGGTCAGGACCTATAGAGCGAATGTTTTTAGAGATATTAGTTTATGAGGCTTTCAAGGGGAACAAACCCTCAACCATCTTTAAACCATCTTCCTTTGTTCGAGTTGCTCAAGCTATAAATGAGAAATTTGGGACTGAACGTGAGCCTAATCATGTGGACAACTATCTTAGAACTATTAAAAATAATTGGCCTATCATCCAAAATTTGCGGGTTAAGAGTGAATTTCGGTGGGACCACAACTTGAAGATGATCACTGTTGTTTGAAAGGAAGTCTATGACTAAGAAATAATGGTAATAGCTTTTTCAAATTTCAATATAACTTAATATTCTTAGCATTTGTTATCCAAAAATTGCAAGTTGTGTTTGTGTACCTTGGTATGCTACAGTTTGTTATATTCAAGCAGCTAGAAATTTTGATTCAAGAGCTTTATTATGCATGAAGCATGTTGAGACATGTAGGAATTGGAGGCTGCTATGCTTTTGTTTGCTTATACATCATATGCTCTTTACATAAAAAAAAAAAAATAAATAAATAAAAACTAGGACATAGATGATGAACAGATTGTAAAACTTACTATAATCATAATTGGCAAATCCACCTATTTAGATTCTTGTTTTTTTGTGATTTTTATTTTGTAGGTGCAACCTACCCATGACAAGTACTTGAACAAGAAAATCAAGATGTACAGTGAACTTGCTTTGGTGGCTGGACAATTTGGAGACATCGACCTACCTCCTTTGGGGGATGTGGACTTCTCAACTGAATTAGATGATGGCAATGACAATACTAAGAAAGGAATTGAAGATCCTTCAAGATTTAATAGAAAGCAAAGTCATGCCACTAACAAGGATGATAGGGTTTGCAATGCTCTCGAAGCAAATTGGAGAGGTTGCTAATGCAATGAAAAAGTTGAGTCAACATCAATTGGTTGTTGTAAGAAACATTAATTATTTTCCTGAAAAATGATTTCACGGATATATAAAAAAGAGGTCATTTTGGAAAATAAAAAAATAAAAAAAGATGGACGGTTTTAAACCTTTAGGCAAACGAAGAGGAATGACCTGTTTTGGCTCGATATTTTTTCCTTTTCTTAAAAAAGAAAGTGTTATGGAAAAAAATTACTAATTATAATAAAGAATTATAACATGAATTTACTTAGAAGTGGGCTCATGAGTAATCCGAAATCTATTATTCCATGCATCAAACGGATAGCCGACGATGGCATCAAGCTCTTGCCAGCTCCGACGAATACGACAGCTCCGCCATAAGTAAGAGTAAATCGGCGGTGATCGAATCTTGTGTACAGGTCCTTCCGTATACAGAAGTTCTTAAACGGAGAGAGACCCACATGGCCACGAATCTTAGTGTGTTCATCAAACGAGGCGTTCAAATCATCAATGCATCAGCTGGCTGCTGATCCCTGAACCTGCTTTTAGCAAGCTCTCTTATCCCCTTTGGCAATGTACAGTTGATTCGCCCGGATATGAATTGAGAGTAACAGCATGTCGTAGGCTGACAGACGGCAACTTGGTCAGCGGAACACCAGATTGTGGCAGGTATTGTCGCAAGGGTAGGGACAGTCGATGGCCTTGGCGCTGCCTCGATTGAAATACCAGTTCCCGACCGACTCTGCGATGCCCTGCCGCCGCCAACACCCGATGCATGAACAATGCAGTTAATAATCCAAAACTAAGAGGCGGATGTTGGTGTGCAGATTGTGTGATTTTGTTCGACGTGTATGCTGCGTTTGAATAAAAAGAGATCGTATCGCAAGTCAAAGTTATAAGTACCTTGTTTCTAATGTGAGGTGACACGGGGGCAAACCATGTGTCCTGCCTCTCGGTCTGGCAATGAGAGAAGCAAGAATTTATGAAGAGTCCGTTCTTCCTGGACCTCGAGAAGCTGGTGAGGGCTCTCAGCATTTGATACCGAAAATCTGCATTGTCCGATACATCATGCAACAAAGCTCACGTTATTGTGTTTCGAGCGATTGAAGCCTGCTGAAATGATGCATACTAGAGAGCATTCATTCTTCCAACATTGTATGAAGAGGGAAAAGGAGAAAATTGTGAAGACGGCAATGACATTATCCGAGCAGACCTTGCAGAAAATTAATCTGTGGGGCAGTACAATAGGCGTGGTTCTTTCTGCATCGACTCCAGTAGCCGCGAGGATCAGCCGATGGAGGAGCTAGGCTTGCCAAGACCTGATTAAACCAATGAAAATCATTCAGGAAACAGAAGTTCGTTGAGGCAGACAACTATAGTGACCTGATGAACTAGTCCTCAATCATCTGTGAGGATGCGCGTCGGAGCACATATTAGACAAGAGAGAAAAAAATACAAATAGAAAGGTTCGGTCGAATCGGAAAACTTGTTTTAAAAATGGGACATACCTGCCAGGTATCATAAGCTGCATTCACGAGAAACAAGGGAGTCTTGACAGTGCCAATCAGATGCTGTGGAAAGAAGCACTGGAAAAGGAGGGAAACATTTGAATGACGGTATCACGATTTCAATCGTGGAACCAACATGTGCGAATAAACAAGAGAAGGAAAATTACTAAGGTAGGATTCCGACGATTGGTACAGCTCCCTGGAAGGTTCTTTCGAACTCCCTGTAAAAACACAGAAATCCGCTGTTTCCTGAGTATGATGTCGCCAATCCTAAGTACAATCCAAGAGAACGAGCAATACAAAGATGCACGGTGAAATAAAACACAGGGCTAATGTGTGAATACGAATCACAGCTGTCCGACAGTTCAACGTGTTCCGAAATTCCAGGAAAAAGGTAACAGTCACAGCCCAGTTCTTTACAACCTCGTTGACTATTTTTTTAGCACAGATGATTATCTCTCTTGCTTTTTAACTTTTTGGTCCATGAGCATGATTCTATTTTACCAGCAAAAAGAGCTGATTTGTTCATGAGACATAATGAATGGTTAGGCCCATCTTCAAAGTGGAAAGCTATCTTATGCAATAATGGAAGAACCACAAAAAGGGCACCTGTAGGTTAACCACTCCTCTGAACATCCTTCTTAAAGTGTGCCTCCCCGACACATCCATCCTGAAATTTTGCGACAAAATCAGCACAAGCATTTGGGAGCAAAGTAAAGATCTACAACTGTAGAGACGACAAAAAAGTCGGAGACTGTAATTACGCGTCAAGGAACATTCCACCGTCACTCAGGCACTTGACTCTTGTGTAACCAGAGAAAAGATTTCGGAATTCATCGCAGTGCAGTATAGAAGCCACGCCGCCCGCACTACACCCAGAAAGAAGAGCCTAGAATACCAAAAGATAAATAAGTAGGACAAAGGCTTCAGAATAAGTGCAAGAAGGAAGGAGAAATGACTTATCAAGATGCTTCATGAGAACCTGATTAGCATAGCGCATTCCTTTCAACATCAACTCTTCCATTGCAGCTGACCAAATGCGTTGTCCTCGAAAGTATAATTGTGCTGCCTGAGACCACACATACAGGGAAGAAATTTCTCGCTAAGCCACTAGTGTGATAGCATCGATGAGTATAAATGATGACTTGCATAAGAAACCCAAATAGACGTTATTTATGAGAAAACGAATCTGATTCCCTCAATAGTCTAGTCAAAGGAGCAAAGTCCCACAAGAGTTTATGCAGCAGAGAAGTTAAGCCTCTGAAACTTCAGGCAAATGAGGACACAAAAGAACAGGCAATAACAGCTTGAGATAGAAAGCAGACACAAAAATTAAATTTTGATAAGTTGGTAAGGGCTTAAATAGAGCTACTAGGCAGCAAATGGTATTTTGTTCTCAGTAAACACACACAAAATAGGAAAACGTAGAACTTAGAAGATGTAAAATTGAGATTTTTGTATGTCTGTATTTACAAATTTATCCATTTACAGACACATTTGCAAATAGTTTACTTTGAATGTAAAATTGTTTCCAATGTTTGCTCGCACATTGCAGAAAAAATCATTCAAAAACATAATATGAATTAGCAGTGGTGCACAAATATATAAATTCTGTTTGTTTGTTTTTTAAAATTTGTGTTCTTAGAAAAGGTAAAAGGACATTCTCAACATTTGCAGTCAAAAGCAATATCATCTGGAATATTATGAATTCACCATGCTGAAGCTAAATCTGAAGATTTGCATGCTCAAACGTTTGTACTGACCTGATTTTGACTGTCCCCACTAAAAGAAGCTCCGTCACAGTAACGGATTTTGACTCTGTTCCAATTGAAAAAATCTGCAAGGGTTATATTTGAATCCAGAATTGCTAATAAGTAACTCATGTGACAAGAGAAGAGACATACAGAACACTTAAAAAGAGTTGGATGTTAGACAAACTAAAGATGGTATTCAGAAATAACCAGGATTTTCAGCAGCTTTGTTGCTCAATATCCCAGTAAAGGGAATCTGCCGCTCCATGTATGTGGACGAACCACGGCGCGTCTTCTTACGGTAAACACAGTTTCTGATTGTATCACACCATCCTCCTCCCTATCATCCGCAGTAAGAATTGAAATTGGTATCACAGAGGCTCTAAATTGGGAAAATTCACATGAATGTCTTTGCTTGTGAACCAATGTTCATAAACTCATGCATAAATCTATCAAATGCTGCTCGGACAATTGGCTGAATTATTAAGCCTAATACTAATAAAACACCCCAAATCTAGTGCAGAAGAAGCACCAAAATATCCGTTATGCCAACCAATACATTTCCAACTCAAAGTTCATGCTTCAACCATCAAACCACACTCAACTCTGTCAAAACACTACCAACCTAGTCTCTTTCAACAATGAGAGCAACTGGTAAAGCAGAAAAAATCTAGCAGACCAATAAAAATGAACTTGCCGCCCGAATTAATGCAAAAGGACAATATGGATCTGTATCAACAAGTTGCTGAATTGACAAACCACAATAGTGATTCCGTGGGGGAAAAGAGCTCCATTACTGCTCTGTGGAGGGATAATGACATACCTCCAACTGAATGAGCCAACTATTAGCACCCGATCCGTATCCTCGGTGGAGGTGATAACCTGGTAAGCTCCCATCAAGACAGACTGCATAATTCATGTTTAAATTCATGTAAAAACAATCTATTTATATATGCACACGCGAGCGCTCACTGATTTCATGTAAATTCAACTAGTCGTCAACAATGCAGCATCATGTAAATTCAATCTAATCACGAACTGATCCTAAGCTAGTTACTTTCACAGGCAACCAAAGCATCAACAATTCCAGTTGCATGCAATTTTTTCCCCTCTAAACAAGAAATGGAGCAACTTGCAAACATATTTCCCAAGCTTGAAGCACCAAAACAGAGACACAAACCAAAAACTAGCAAAGGGAACCTTTGAGATGGGTAAGGGGTTTTTGCTTTACCTGCAAATTTTTTAATTCTTCGAACGATATAAAAAGAAAAAAGTATTTGAATTCAAACTTCAAAATAAAAATATCAAAGCAAGAACTCTCTCTACCTGCACCTTTGGCAGCAGCACCATAAATAAGAGTAAGACCCACCATCAATGGCCTCCCACTGACGCCATATTCGGCGTCACCGTAGCTATAGAGCAGCTCTGTCATGTTCATGTCCTCATACCCATTTGCCCAATTCATAAACACCAATGCCATGAACATCACAGAGCCAAAAGGCTTCATCCCTTTCCGCCGAACGCTATGATTCTCACTCTGAAACAAAATACACATACAGGAGAGAGTGAACTGGCGTTGCTTTATATAAGGAAATATCCAACCGCTCATTTAAGAGCACAGGACTTTTTTTTAATATTTTCAGTTGCTTTTGAGCTGGAGAGAGAAACAGACAGACAGAGAGAGAAGTAATGTCGTGTTGTAACAGTGATAGCAGCGAGGGAGATACAGTGGCAGAAAATTGGCGGTCCCTAGTTTTGAACCAGATATTTTATGTAGAGGAACTCTTTAGCAAAGACCAGTGTGCCATCGAATGCAGTCGGTGACCGACATCGAAAAGAAAAAATCACCTGAAAACGACTGCAAAGTGCAAACAAATTGAGGGAGGTGATGAAGAAACACACCCATTTTTTGTATCGACGTGTTTTTAAGACAAGATACCAAAGAGAAAAGGCTGAGGGACAAGACCGTAGCACGCAAGAAAACAGCAAGAGAGGCTGATTTATTTCACGTAGAAAAGAAAACATCAACTGAAAACGACTGCAAAGTGCAAACAAGTTGAGGGAGGCCATCAAGAAACACACCCATTTTTTTATTGACATCTTTGGGGACGAGATACCAAAGAAAAAGGGCTGAGAGACAAGACCGTACGCAATCAAGAAAACAGCAAGAGAAGCTGATTTTATTCACACACACAGAGAACGTGAGAGAGAGAGAGAAGCTGGTCCTGTGAGACCTTGTGGCCTGTAATCTCGCCGCTTGCCACTTACTGAATTTTCATGGACCGGGACATAACTGGAGTCTATACGAGGCACCATTATACCAGCGCGGGATATGCAATAATTGCGGGAAATGATGGTGGGGCTTGGTTGGGATAGGATAAGATGTCACATTTCTTGCCCAGTACCATTTATTTACATCGTTGGAGCTTCAAGAGGGATCGAAAGAGGAAAAGGGAGGGTGCGAAAGGGTAGTCTTTTTATATGGTATGATATTATTTTAGTCTTATTCCATTAAAGTCCAATTTATGTTTTTCAGAAAGACATTTCCTGACATGACTAATTCTACCAATCTTCAGACTTACATCGTAAAAATTGCGCCAATCACGTTTTAATGAAATGATTACATACTGTGAAAAGAGCTTTTTATAATTTCAAAATATGAAAAAGAAAAATGAAGACTTTATCTGGCTTGATATATGATATTTATGGTGTATGCCGTACATTTATTTAAGGTTGGTTATCTCTAAAACTAATTGGCAAGTTTAATAGTCAGACAAGTGGAAATTGGCAGATTAAAAAAATTGATAAATTAAAAGAATGAAATAAAAATGGGTAAAGAAATGTAAATAAAAAAATTGATAAATTAAAAGAATGAAATAAAAATGGGTAAAGAAATGTAAATAAGAACTGATAAACCGACACTAATGGACAACCTAATGAGAGAAAAACTGACTATAGAAATTGATTAATTTATATAAGAGTTGATAAATTTAAGACGTTTGAAAGAAAGAAAAATAAAAATTGATAAGTAATGCAAATGATAGTGGGTAGCCCAAAACTTGATAGTAATTTAATGAGAAAAAAAAACTTGGTAAGTTGCTTAAATAGAGATTGGAAATTTTTAATGAGAGTTTGTACTTTTAAGACGCTAGTGAAAAAGGCAAACAAAAGTTAATAAAAGACAAGAACAATTAGTAATTTGCATTTTGTCAAAACAATTGGTATTTCTTTTAACAGCGATTCTTTTACTTTCACCAACTTCTTTGGCATGGAAAAAACAATCTTTTTTTGGGGGAATGAAGTAATAGAATCATCCGTCTATATGTGTCGGTATGAATGATACATATATTAATATTCGAATTAAATGTTTGAATATACCATGAACGGACTGAAAATATCAACATGCAGTCATATCGCAATTATGAATAAGCTCATTTCAAATGCATTTAACCGGATACTGTAGACATGGATTGTTCTCGAAAATCATTGGTCCTATCCAAAGGCAACTACTCTTTTCGGGTAAAAAATTAATTTTCCTTAAATTATCTTTTTCGTCCTTAAGAAAAGTGATACAAACGTGAAAAAATAACTATGACTTCATTAAAAAAAGTGAATAAAAAATTTAATAGTACGAGCTCGAGGGAGAGGAACCTGCGGAGGGGAAGGCACCGACAAATTGGTGGTAAACGCTTTTTGCTTGGGAGATATGAATGGGGAGATTTGTTAGAGCGTCACTCTCGCTCCATCGCTCGGAAGAAGACATCGCTATCACCATCATCTGTACAGCTTTGGAAGAAAATGAGAAAGTCTTGCTATTGATATGTCATGAATGGATGTAATGAGATAATGGAAGACACCGCTATCGTCATCGTCCAATTGATATCCCACGTGTCCTTTTCTATGATTTTCTATACTCTTTATAAACTTGTAAACTCAAGATTTTGAATCGATATTGCATCAGAATTAGGTTTGTTGTAATTACGATGAATTAATAGATCAACGAAAGTGAGCAAAATGAGATTCATTTTTTTTTAGTTCATGTATCTCGTTAATTCATGTATTTTTTCAAGTTCATGTATCTTTTAAATTCATATATTTCTAGAGTTTATGTATTTATTTGATTCTTATACCTGTTTAATTCATGTACCTCATAACTTCTTAAACTCTATGAATAGATTTGAAATTCTTCATCCAAAGAATCACCTGCATCTCCTAACTTCAATTTTTCTCTAAGTGTGCTGATCTCAAGAAGTGCTCGATAGACTCTCATTGTATAGTGCTAATTAAAACGGGTTCAAGATGTTGTATCTTGAGAGACATAGTAGTCTGTGAAGTTGCTTGAATCTTTGGTAAAAACTAGCCGCTTTAAGAATATCCGATTAATCATACCTCACTTTCTATTCAATTTTTTGTTGTCATTTTCTTGAAGATTTTAATTTTTGGTTACAACTATGTTCTTCCTCTGATATGTCATTTCTTCTATGATCTTCCAATTGGGTTTACACGCAATTCATACATAGGAGATCTCCTTCCTTTTAGTTGGACATTTTAATACATAAAACTATCTCGCCATAGTTATCTAAAAACTATGATTATCTATGCCGGTTGTCATCCTTAGATCTCATGGTGGGTGGGCGAGTGAGCGTGTTAGTTAGAGAGAGATCAATGACCGCCTTCGATGTTAGCAAAATCAACTCCTGAGGATCTATTTCAAAGAAAGAGACCTAGTGGCAGCTCAAGAGCAATAATCACTGTCGTGACAACCCAAGTATGGTGATTGCCTCGATGACAAGGCAGGTTAGTTCAACCGATTTCCGCCACTCTCTCTCTTCCTCACGCCCTCTCTCTCTCATCGCTCTCTTTCATACTTTTTTCCCCTTGTTTTTCCTTAACCAATCCCCACATAATCAAATGATAGTACCTCCAGCTTATTTGAACGTAGCCTACTCGGAAAGTAGCATCAACCATAAGGTAACATTAAATTGTGTCCATTATTTGCGAAAAGCTGACGGTCCCCCTCCAAAATCCCGTGAAACATTTCATGGTAGGTGGGCCATTAAAAAACGTTGACATCTCTTCTTCTTCTTTTTCTTCTTCTTTTTTCATTTAATTTCAACTGAATTTGGAATATTAGTAGTTTTTTTTATTTTCTAAAAAATGAATAGTTTTAAAAAATATTTTAAGGAGAAATTATTTGAATTATTTATTTTTCATGCAATCATTGCGACATGTCCATCACTCAATCCATCGTGGTAATGTTGTCACGCGGACAAATATCAGGCTCCTTAATTTTCGGTCCTCGTGCCTTACAGCTGCTCTGCATGTCGGACTGAACAGCCAAACAATATGGGAAAGTTTAGGCCCCACCCCGGTCACAAAAATCAGCTTCGACACATCGGGACTCATCATGGTTTGAAACTTTTCTTGAAACTTTGAATGAGAGAAGGGGTGTATTGGCCCATTGTGGAAAGGCTGGGGTTTTGAAGTTTTTTTTTATTTTTTTTGCCCCTTTGCTATTGGTTAATTTTTAAATTCTCATTTCCCTTTGAATGTTTTGTTTGGATAAAAAAAGTTCCATTCCACTCTTTTTGAGGGCCTTCTAGGGGTCGTTCGCCTTCTGAACCAGCTTCGCAGCCCATTGGGCCAACCTATGAGGTTTTAGGCGATGGGCCTTGAGAACAAATCTCTCAATTCTTTCAATTTCCATCTTCTAGCCAAGACACATTGATTCATTTGCATGACATGGTTGCTTGAGAATGTATTTTATCTATCGATTACACTGTCAAGATACGGACTGATCACTCACATCTGATCACGCATCTCTCTCAATTTAATCTCTTACTTTTGATTGGCTCATTTTCCTTTGCACCATTATTGAGTGATATAATCACAAAATGTAGTATATTAACTTGGATATACGTTCCAATTTTGTAAGAGCGGAGCACTTTTCACACTTATTTCCTTGGTCAAAGAGGCCCAAAATTTTTGAATGTATTCAGTGGCGTCTTTGAACAGTGAAAAGGTATATATAAATTAGGCGAAAATATTCCCATAAAAATTATAGTCACTATTAGATTATTAGTATCTCATTGTGTGAGTTAATTTCAGAAAATTCCTTTCCTCACACACTAATATACTGCCTAATGAAGTGATGGTGGTGATATCACAATAAATTAGGGAATGCCTTGAAATATTCGATAATACTCTCAAATGTGTTGTGGCGGTACCTTTATAGGAGTTCCCCGCTCCTTCTTGTATATATATTATTTTTTAGTTAGGTTTACAAAATTTATAAAATACACACCAAATTGGACTGAAAACAATTGATTGAAAACTTCGATAAGTTCCTTATCAAGACTTCTAAGAATCTATGGCTTAGTTTTTGATATGTGTTGATTGAGTGTCGAAGAGTGTGGGAGAGTATTGAACAAGTATTGAAATGTTCAACATGACACCAAAGCTCTTGAAAATTGTCAATGCTTCTTAGGTTACTGATTCCTTTCCTCACATATTGATATAGTGCGTAATGAAGTGATGGTCCATATATCACAATAAATCATGGAATGTCCTAAAATATTCCATGACACTCTCAAATGTGATGTAGTAGTAGCTCTATAAGGCTTCCCTTTTCCCTCCTGGATATATTAATTCTTAGTTAGGAGAAAAACTTACAAAATATATTAGTACGCATCAAATTGGATTGAAAATAATAAATCAAAAAACCTCAATCACTTCATCGTCGAGACTTTAAAAAATCTAGGCCTTATAAAATTTTAGTAATACCTGTTATATCTTTTATCCGTAAGCCTTCCTCCTTATCCAAAATATTTAACCTAAGATCGACCCATTAATGAAAAAAATTCAAAACTTATGGTACAATGTTCGGATAGTTTATATCTTAAAAGGGAAAACTTTCTCCAGTAAAGGTGTTAATTTTCAATGGAGTGTTTTATTTCGAGTTCTTCCAAAATGTATCCCGAAAGCCGTCAAAAAAAAAAAAAAAGTTTTGGAAAAGATAAGCCCTCGTGCCAGTACTATTTTTTTTTTTTTTTAAATTTGGAGGGGTTTTGGGCTTAAATAAATAAATAAATAAAATCTTCATCTTCATTATCATCGTCATCTTCTGCGTCTTCATTTTCTTCTATTTTTCTGGGCATGCACGATGATGCTAGCGAAAGCTCCTTCTCCTTCCATCAGCCTCAACTCCACACCCTTCACCTCCACCTCTACCTCCACCTCCAGCTCCGTCGCGTACCCTTTCTCCTTCCGTCCCCGTCCCCTCGCCTCCCGGGCCCTCGGCGCTCGCCGCCGCCGCCGCCGCCTTCCCGGCGGCGGGACCCGTAATTTCGCCGTCCGGTCGGGGGGCTACACGAGGACGCCCTTGGACACTCCGGGAGCCTACCAGCTGATCGACGACGAGACGGGCGAGCGGTTCATCGTCTGGGGCGGCAGCGACGACCCGGTCGACTCCCCGGCTCCGCCCGAGGACGTCCTCCGGTGGAAGCCCGCGAGGAAGAGCGGCGGCGGCGGCGGCGGCGGCGGTTCTAGTGGAGGTGATGCTTCGCTGTGAATTGAGTCTTTGGTCATGTGGATGATGGGTAGTTTTTTGTTTTAAGATAATAAAGGGGATTTGTGTCTTACTTTCGCTATCTTTTTGGGGCGATGATTTGATGTTACTAGCGTACTCTCATTTGGGTTGCTGAGCTAAAAGTTAGGTTAGATTATATCTCAGTGATTGAGCTATACCTTGCGTAGTTTGCATTCAACTGTAGACGTGTTTGATGTGAATGAGCAAATTGAATAACTAATGCGGTCCGTTCTGATGACGAATTCCGTTTTATTTTTTGTTTTTGTTGTTTTTGTTTTTTTTTTTTTTTTTTGTATGCATTGTTGATAATTGGTACCTGAGCCGTTGGAACAACTCAAGCAATTTGTTATATGCATTTCGTGCTGTGCAAATGCCAAAGCTGAACCATTGTGTTCAGATGCATAACAAGTCCAACACTAGTTCTTCTTTTGGAGCTTATTTGAATCATGCAGTCTTGGGCAAAAGATTTTGGTTTTCTTAGTTTAGCTCGAAAACGAATATATGCAAACAAGTTAGAAATTTCTCTCCCATTTCAATCCGTGTTAGACTTTCTCAAGCATACTTAATCCCTCTGTGTAACCTGTAAAGTCGGAGCTTGGAGATGAATTTGTTTTTACATTGATAAAATGAAATCTGACAGTCATTTCTTTTGCAGGCAATCATCATGGGTCAACGCTGCCGAAAGATGATTCTCCCGCAGCAAGTGTGAGGGGCAGAAGTTTTGGACGATTGAAATCGCAGAGAGTCAAAGCTCTTGCTGAAAAATCTTCCAAGCTAAAGGAAGCAAGTCACAAGGATTATGAACAAGAAATAGAAAATGTACCTTTTGATGTGCCTGATCTCTCTTATTCCAAATTGGACAAACAGGGGAAAAAGAAGGAAGCAGCTATCCTTGGACTTAAAGGAAAGGATTCAGGTGCCTACCAATCCAAAGCTGCCAAAGACGCTGCAGGGAGGACTGACAATGCAGATGTGGATCATTCAGTGCACCGAATGGAACCCAATAAACACGGCATATCTGCCACCAGAGTAGTTGGAACAGAGCATTCAGTTCGTAGTTCTAATGCAGATTTCAGAGGATGGGGCAGGGGCTTGTCCGTGGATGACTTTAGATCTGAGTCAAAAGATCTAAATTTGCATAGGAAAGTTTCCTCCAATAGTGACTTCTATAGTCGAAAGTCCTTTCAAGATTTGGGTTGTAGTGACTATATGATTGAATCTTTGAGGAAGCAGCAGTTTCTGCACCCCTCACATATTCAGGTACATCAAGAGTATGACCTACTCGAAGTCAAAGGTTTCAACTTGTTGTTTTCTCTTTTTTGGCTGGTAAATGGAAGAAACTTGGTTGTTGCTCTCTTACTGCCTTTTTAGCTTTCAATATACTAAACTTGAGCATGTTTTAATCATTTCCGCTATATATACCATCTGCATGATATCCACATTGGGCTTTAAATCAATGATGACCTTTTTTCTGTATAGTTCTAGAGGTAAGCCTGCATTTGTCATCATCAATATTTTATCTGTAAGTGTGAATTTGGAGCTGATGGATGTGGAAGTCATTGAAGGGCCAACCTATAGCATCGCTTTTTGTCTTTTCCTTCTCATGGGTCGATAAGTAATTACATCAAGATATTCTATCTACAACTTGACAAAAGGAAGATCTTCTCCTAGTGTACTGCAACTCAGATTAATGCTAACTATGAATGACTGCAGGCAATGGCATTCAAACCTGTAATTGAGGGAAAGACTTGTATTATAGCTGATCAGAGTGGCTCGGGAAAAACGCTGGCTTATCTTGCACCGGTAGTCCAATGTCTCAGACAAGAAGAACTGCAAGGACTTAGCAAATCCTTCTCACGAAGCCCTCGAGTTGTCATTTTGGTGCCAACTGCTGAGTTAGCTTCTCAGGTTGGTAGTTGGTATCCTTGTTTGTGCCTCTTCTTTTACCCTTACGTGCTTTGGCAAGCAAGTCACCAACTTTTACTAGTTTATGGCCATTTTAAGCTCTTTTCCAATACTGTGATAGGCTGTTGCTTAAGCAACAAATTTGTGGTAAAAAAGTTCTCCAAATTTTTTCGGTGGCAGTCAAGCTCATTTGAACAACTTGTTGCCTAAAATACTCAAATTGTCATCTCTTCTTTCCAAAAAAATAAAATATAGAGATTCCTAAGTGTTGCAATCTGAAAGATTGTTTTGGGATCCTAGAAAGACAAATATACAATTTGAGTGGCACAGTTGCTTATATGATGTGCATAATCCATTCACGTGGCAAAACCGGTGATCTCCATGGAGCTGTTGAAAATGTAGGTGTTCTGAATTTGGAGACACTCTGTAGTTGTTTTATTTATAGTCATGCTTGTTTCTGATTACAAACTAACGTAATTTTTTGTGCCCACATGAGTGATACTTAATATCTATAGTAAGTTTTATGCAGGTTTTGAGTAACTGCCGATCCATATCAAAGTTTGGGGCTCCATTCCGGTCTATGGTTGCCACGGGTGGTTTCAGGCAGAAAACGCAGCTGGAAAATATAGAAGAAGGTGTTGATGTCCTAATAGCCACTCCTGGTCGCTTTATTTTTCTCGTTAAAGAAGGCTTTTTGAAGTTGAAGGATCTTAGATGGTAAGCCTATGCATTGTATAATGTTGCATGATTGAGTTTGGGTGCACGAGCTAATCAAAATCATCGTCTTCTTTTCTGTTTTTGAGTAATGAATGTGATCGTGCTACTTCTTTCTAGATTTAGTACTACCACCATGTATCATTACCATTCTTTGAGGAAAGGAAAATATTAGCGAAATTTCTATTCTTACCCTTACCTACACAGCTGAATCTTAATTTTCTGGCTTGAGTTATGGAGACCTTTGCTTTGATTTACAAAAATGCTAGATATATTGCTATTTGTGAGCCCCAATAGAAATCTTTGAGAAATGACCGGTGACAAATTGTGAAAGCTCCACTTGTCATATTGTTTGATATAGGATATGAAGGTAAAAAATATTTTGTTAATGGATTTGCCTGCTAAGAATTTGAATGACATCAAAACCTGGATGGTTTTGGCATTCAGCAGATTTCAGTCCATGCTATGCTACATTTAAGTGGCTATAATGTACTCAGAAACAGAAGAATGGCATCTTTATACATATTGCAGATTGTTTTGCAACTTCTGCTATAATTTATGGCTTTACGACGCAGCGTGATTTTGGACGAGGTGGATATTCTCTGCAAAGATGAGGAGTTTGAAGCAGCTTTTCAAAGCATAATCAATTCTTCACCTGTCGCCACACAGTATCTGTTTGTGACAGCCACATTGCCGGTAGATATATATAACAAAATAGTTGAAATTCTCCCCGACTGTGAAGTGATCATGGGACCTGGCATTCATCGGACAAGCCCTCACCTCGAAGAGGTTGGTTTAAAGCTGTATTGTTCCCCTTCCATTATTTGCCAGCGGATACATTACTGTAATCTAATTTAGGCACACAGGATTCACTTTCGTGTATGTACATTTTTTCTGGATGCTTTTGGGCTATATATTACTCAAAACTAAGCTGTCATTTATGCTCCCTAAAAGTGATGGAGCATGGTTACCTTGATGCTTTGGATTTGGGGGTGGCTTGTTACTGCATATGACGGGGGAAGAAGGGAAGTGGAATGAAATTTTTCCCTTGAATGACTCTTAGCACATATGGATTGATTGTCTATACTATTCTTATGGTCAAAAGCAGTCTATACTATCTAAAGATGCCACCAGCATTCTGTATGTCATTAAAACTACTTGGAGTTGAAGAGAAGGAGAAGGCTCTGAAATTTCATTGATCGTGCTGAGATGATTGTGGATTATATTAGGATCCTATCTGTTTTCTATTCTTTCCTCAATGTGCAGAAGAGTTTGTGCAGTTATCCCGAAAATTCTTTCTGTGTCACTTTGCCTGTTTGTTGGTTTTCAGATTTTAACTTTGTACAAAGGTATCATACAAACTAATTTAGGCTGCATATACTGGAGAAGGATTATTTTCGCAACAGTAATCCTAGATAGGCTAAGAGCTTTCTCATTCAGGTTGAACAGTTATCTCCTGTTATGTGAAATTGCTTTGTCCTTCCCCCTTGATGAACATGTTGCATAAATTTGCTGTGGTAGCTGACCAGTGGCATTCCTTCTATTTTCCTGTGAAGAAGATAACCAACCGAATACCATTGTTATAGAGGAAAAATTTAACAGTTAAACGTTTTGTCCAGTTTCTTGTAGATTGTAGTGGAGAGGAAGGCAGTGAGAAGACTCCAGATACTGCATTCCTGAATAAGAAGTCTGCTCTTATTCAGCTTGCGGAAGAAAGCCCGGTAACCAAAACAATTGTATTCTGTAACAAGGTATGTTGATATTTCAGTGTAAGCTGCTTGAAATTGATTCATCATTACATTTACCTCTCCTGCCATCTTGCTAACTCCTGACCTGGAGTTTGAGAGATGGTTCTGAAGCCACCTGGATGGGGGACTCGTCATTACTTTTTAACTCATCCTTCCTATTCTCCATAAACAGATTGAGACATGTCGAAAAGTTGAAAATGCATTGAAGCGCATTGACAGAAAAGGCGCTCGTACAAGAGTTCTACCTTTTCATGCTGCTGTTTCACAAGAGTTGCGGCAGGCAAATATGAAAGAGTTTGCTGCTTCTCCATCTAAAGATGTCTCCTTGTTTTTGGTTTGCACCGACAGGTATGTATAGTTGCTTTGTCCAAAACTAATCAGGCTATGCTTCTAGAGATATATCTGCTCAGCCGCTGAGCTTGATCCCTAAAAGTAAGCCTTTAATTAAACTATGTGTGGCCTGCCAAGACCCAGGCCTTCAGTTATCAGTTCAAACTTGCACAATTATAACATAGTCGGTGTCAATAAGAATTAGATGAAAATAGCAATTGCTGGGATAGGCCTTTTCTGTGGATTTTTCGAATTATTGGGCCTGTATACTTGCAACTTTTTGGGTATTGGGCTCAGCTCAATTGCATTGATGGGCAAGAGCTGAGCATTAGCTAACACTCGAGGCACTCACCTAGGTGCTCAGGCAAAGTGAGGTGAAGCCTCTGCTTCTCATCTCAGCTCAGGCAAGGTTTCCTCATTTGAGGTAAGCACTGGAGGTGAGGTGCTCCTCCTATGAGATGTTGCCTCAGAAAAGATCTGTCTAGCTTGACATTTTTTCTTTGACTTTTTTATTCCGTCCTTAGTAAAAATGAGGGAAAATGACATAAATAGTCATTGAAGTTTAGCCTAATCTGCAATGTGGTCCCTAAACTTTCAATTTATTTAATATGATCTATGAACTTTTGGTACATATTCAGTTTAGTCCCTAAATTATATGAAAATGTTCAATGTAGTTTCTACTTTTTAATTAATGAAAGGACAATATTGGACATTTTCATATAATTTAGAGATTAAGTTGAACATGTATTGAAAGTTTAGGAACCACAATTGAATAAATTGAAAGTTCAGGGACCGCATTGCACATTAGGATAAAATTTAGGGACCCTATTGAAAAAAAATTAAAAGTTCATGGACCATATGGCACATCGGATTAAGTTCAATGATCATTTGTGTCATTATCCCTAAAAATAAAGAAGAGAATAGGTAAATATTTTTTTGAGAGAGCTGTTGGAAGTGGAGGACAGCATCTAGGCTCTAAGAAGCTGAAAGATCTTTAGCTTCTTTTTTCTCAAAATGGCCACAATTGTTCTCTCTCGTTCCATTGTCCTCCAAAGCTTATGAGGAAGGACAGAACAAAAATATAAACAATGAATGTCAATCTACTAATTGTGTAATCTGTCCTTTCTAATTCTTTGTTAACTATTATACACTCGCAACATCTTGCACCACTGCAGTATTTGTTACGATGCAGACCTCGATTAATGTGATTCTAAGTGTGAAAGACCTACTAATTTGTTTCTTGATCGATTAATCCCCACTTTTACTTAGCACCTCCCATCATTCAGCCTAGCGCCTGATGCATTGTGGTTCTTAGCCTCTTAAAGAGGGCCTGGTGCTTTTAACAGCACTGGTTGTGATGTGGTCAAATGAAAGGCGGCCGCTTTTAACTATTGGGGCAGTCACTGGACACATACAAATTTACCAAAGACATGTCTTTCTCATCTTTCATTAAGTATATGCAAGATCCTGATGAATTTTCAACTAAATGGCAGGGCGTCACGAGGAATCGACTTTACTGGAGTGGATCATGTTATTCTCTTTGACTTCCCTCGTGATCCAAGCGAATATGTCCGCCGTGTTGGAAGAACAGCAAGAGGGGCTGGAGGGACAGGCAAAGCGTTTGTCTTTGCAGTTGGGAAGCAAGTTTCCCTGGCAAGAAGGATAATGGAGAGAAACCAGAAAGGCCATCCCTTGCATGAGGTGCCCTCTGCTTATGAGTTGATGAGTGAGATGTTCATGCACTGAGCGGGATCTGAGTTCATACCTGCAGTGACAGGAGGAGATTCCATTAGTCCATTCTTTTTTTCCTGCATATCACAGAGGAAGGGCGCGCGGCAAGAAGTGAAAACGTAAGGGGGGTTGTTTGGTTAGAATCTGGTTCTCCCATTTTGCATCTACATGGAGGGGGGATCACAGAAGAGTCTATGCAATGAAGAGCTTGATATCAAGGTTATATATTTCAGTCTTTATTCAGTTCATTGTCGAGGAAAGATTGATGCTCTTGGGGATTGAGACTGACTTAAGAGGTCTCGGAGGCCTGAATTGTCTGAAGTTGCACTTTGTTGATAATGAATATGCAATGGTAGGAAAGTACGGGACCATATCCCCTGCTGTATGGAATGAATTATATAAAATGACCTGCTGTAGCAAGTTACTGAGCGTTGAGATATAAGACATTCAAGAACTTTATTTTGCATAGTGAACTTCACAATCATATTGAATAAAATTTGTTTGGCGATGAAATATTTGATGAAGCATAATAATGATAAGGAGTACCTATAGCTCATCCTACTCCAGCACATTAGAAAGTTACTTGAGTGATAAAGGATCCGGTTTGAACGTTGACTGGTTGGTACTATGTTTTGAGGAGGCAGGCCTGACCTGCAAGCCTCGCGGCCTTAAGGTTATAAAGCAGGTCAATCCCTACTCCATGCTAATGGTGTGAACGGGGAATGATAGGAGACGACCTGTTCATTAGAATTGCAAAAGCATTGTCCCAAAGTGACTCAATGGCATCATTGTCAAATGCCGGGTCTTTCTTTGGGCTCCTATCCACGAGTACGTAGTGAGTATTTGAACTTCATTTGCAACGACCATATTTTCCACTTTCGAGGAAGGCTGTTTTTTTTTTTAATAAATTAGAGGGGAAGACTGCAGAGTTCTTTTTCGTACAAGTTCAGTGAATACTTCTACTTCAACATGCAAGGTTGCGTATGAGTTTGTTAATTATATTCAAAGACAAGTGTTTAATAGCTATGTAAATCTTGGTGAGACTTCTATGATTCCTTTGTGAGATTTAGAGATTGTTTTGTAAGGAATTGTGTAGGCTACATATCATGTGAATTATTGAGTATAAGTGGTGGCTAAAAAAATTGAAAAATATTTGAGTGACTCAAGCATAGTTCTAACCTCCATAGTATTACTTGATCAATTGTGAAATCTTATGTTGCTCTCCTCATGGACAAGATTATATTGACCGAATTATATAAATCCGATTTCCAATTTTATATTTTATATTTTCTGATTTAATGTTGCTATTCATTTTTCTTTCTCAACGATAATCAAGATAAACACGTATATTTTTAGTTTGACTTATATGCATTTTCTTGTATTGGCTTTTTTTTTTTATCTATGATTAACTAAGTAATTATGACATTCATAATATTTTGCAAATGATACCTTGTCTAAAATAATGAAACAAATTCCAAAAAAACAAAATGTAAGTGTTGAGGTGTAAATTTTAATTCATCTTGCTTGACTGTGTAGATCAAATTCTAGTTGTTTCGAAGGCAAAGACGATTATAGGTCCATGTATATGTTCATTTTACTGAATAATGAAATATCCATTTCCAAAAAATTGGTCATACATGTTTTGGAGAAAAATCAATACAATAAAACTTTAATTAATTGATTAATAAGCACCCTAAAGGTAATTCCTTTAAAAGAGAAGCTTTGGTTATTTTGATCGACAAAAAGCCGTGGTTGTAGTCAGCTTTTTCCTATCCAATCAAACGTTTCATGGCCATAGTGACGTTAAAGTTGCTTTTGGAAAAAGCCAAGGGAAAAGAAGACAATTATTGTCCTCTAAGAACTAGTAGTGGAGGGTGGATCTTATTATAGAGATTTTTGCTACTTTGTGTCTAAATAAAACAACGGATGGACCTACAAGAAGTGAAAAGAAGATGATGGTCCCAAGTTCACAAATGTTCATCCAATCAAACGTGACATGTTCATTTGAAACGTGCCACGTTTTTGGCTAGGGACTTGTAGTGGAGGGTGGACCTTATTATAGAGAATTTCACTACTTTATGCTTGAATGAAATAACATATGGACCTACAAACAATGACAATATGAAGATGGTCCCAACTTCACAAAAGTTCATCCAAATCAAACGTGGCATGTCCATTTGAAACGCGCCATGTTTTCGGCTACAAATGATTCACAATGTTAGTGTTACTTTGGGGAAAAAAAAGCGAAGGGAGAAGTAGACATTATTGTCCTTTAAGGACCTATAGTGGACTATGGACCTTATTCATGTTTGAATAAAACAAAGGATGGACATGTAAGACGTGAAAATATAAGATGATCCTAAATTTGCAAAACCTCATCCCAAAATAAGGGGATAAGAATTATATCTTTGTCATCATTTTTGCGCGGCATCCATTTTAATACCAAAACTTTTCGAACAAGAAATCATCAATTCAGATTTAAAGAAGTTTATTTTATGGATTCCAATGTAGTCCTATTTTTATTTTTTTTTAAAATTTTATCAATGTAGTTCTAGATCTTTGTATGGGTTTTCAATATAATTGTTCTGCCTAATTCTCACCTAAAATTTGCTAAAATGGTGCTCCAGTCATTGTCAGAATTTTACATGACACATTGACGATCTGATCTAGACAAATTATGAGTATGATTCACAAATTCTAATAGCATTTTCTTTTCGAGAACTAGCTTTATTAACTTACCAATCTCATTAAACCCGAACTGAGAATAAATTGTTTGATGAAAACAAGGATAAAATAAGAGATTTATATCATCATTGTGAATCACATTTAATCCTACTCCATTTAATAATAATGACTTTTACTAACCGTGCATCTTATATAAATCCTAATGATAAACACAACACGTCATTATTGAAAGTGATTTATTTAAATTTTTTAATTTAAATATTGCAAGACCTTTGTATGATTACGTATTATTGTGAGAAATGAAATCACAATAGAAAGAATGAGATAATTTAGCGTATAATTCAAGTGACGAGCAGGAAAAAAGCAACAAATAAAAAGAAAAACTATCGTGGGAGAGTTGGGATCTAAAAAATTGACGGTAAGGGGTTATAGTTAACTAGTGTTGGTCCCTTAAAGTTAGAGATTCTATGTCGCATGACTTCTCTATTGCCGTCTCAACAAGTTGTTAATGCATTCAATTACAAGTTTCTTGAATGAGATACTAATTACCAAATCCTGGGGACAAAAAAGAGACAACGGATCTCATCCCCTCGAGTACATGAAAACCTGAAAGACTGACCTATATGCAAACTTTGTAAACCCGTGTCCAACCTAATATACTAAAATGAAATAGTTGACCCAGTCGTTGAACATAAACAGGGCAAAGTAGCCTTCAAAGGATGCTCTTCCCCTTGCCTTCTCCCACCTTAAAGCTTTTTTTTCCTCATTTTTATGTAATTGTCTAAAAACTATAAATTTTTATGTAATTGGCAATTCTTGGCATGAAAAACGATGATAATAAAAAAAAATCTCAACAAAAAACCATCGCGTTATAAACTTACGTTTATCTGATGTGCGTATGCTATAATATTGATTTTACATAAAAATGCTGGGTTGATCTTCCAATGAGATTAGTAAGTAGGTCATATTCACTATCAATAAAATTATATCACATCACTTTACCAATTTAGTAAACTAGTGGTGGGTCTCCTAGTATTATCTTATGTTATTTCTCTCTATTCTTTTGGGCTCCACGTGCTAGTTAACTTACCAGAGATGGCTGATTTATAGTTTGTGATATGGCCGATGTGATAAAAAAACACCAAAATTAGATGGAAAACCCTTGCGGAAAAAATCATGGAGAGATAAGAAACAAAATCAATTATAGGAAATCAATGATTACAAAATATGGCTAAAAAATAAAGATTTTTTTTTATCTCAACTTCTTAATCTAATAACTCGATAATAATGATATTTATGTTGCTCTCAAGCCCTAATGTTGACCCAACTCCATATTGAATTCAAGACATACTCAATTGATTCTTCTTGTTGACACCACCCTATCCTTTTCAAAAAATTTAGAGATGTTGAAATTTTGACACCTACCTGCTTGATTGAAACCCCCTCATTGAGGATGATTTGGCGTTGGAAATATGTAACATGTGTGTATCTCGACCACCATGCTCTCCTGGCCTCATCAATGAATGTACCTTAGACTATTCACAAATTTGTCCTTCTTCTACTTTTGTCTTTCTTGTTTTTCTTCTTTTTGGGCGGTGGGGGTTTTTGTTTTTTTTTTTTTTTTTTTTTTGGGGGGGGTGCAGGTGGGGGTGTGGTTGCTTGGCCAAAAAGAGTGATCACAATGGACAATGGTCCGCAATGCACGTAGCTAATCAAGAAGTTCTTCAGAAGTTGCCATGTGATTGCAAAGGCCAGATTTTGGAGAAGCTTCTCCCAACAAGAATATTTAGGCATTAAACATCAACAGTTCACAATTTCCACAGAAAAAGCCACAAAAAGGTGATCCTTAATTCCACTTATCTTTAATAAGTTTTGATAGAAAAAATTATTTGCTAACATGAATGTTTTTTTATGGATAGCAAGAAAGTTACATTACTTAGGTAAATTCTAAATTCATAGAGCCTACTATTTTTATTAGTTAGGCAGTAAGTGGATTAAAACTTGGTGGAAACATGATAATCAAGTATTTTGCATCTAGCCTAATGAAAAATTTGAAGAATGCAGACATACAATTCTCCTTTATGTGTCAATTATTTAATCGTTAGAACTCTAGAAAGGTAGAAGGCAGTTTTTCCCCGGATCTTTTCTAAGCACCAAGTCGATGAAGACTAGTAGGAAACTTCAAGGTAAATTCAGACACGAAGCAATGACGAAGACTAGTAGGAAACTTCAATGTAAGTTCATACACGAATCAATTGCTCTCCTTTGCTGACTTTTCCGAGACCTGTGCACACAAACAATTACATGCCCTGGTTTCAAGTACCTAGGAAGCATATGCTTGACCTTTAAAGAATGTGCGCTCAACCTGAATGAGAGCAAAATGCATTCACTTTACCTTAAACAATGCAACTTATTGTGAAGAGGGTGCACTTTGCCCTAGAGAGAATGCACCTTCTCTAGGATAGGAATGCATTTCAATAGGGACCTGTAATTTCTCTATAAATAAAATATCTTTTGACACCCCATTTTTATAGGGCATAATTGATTAAACTTCTTGATTTGTCCATGTTTAATGAAAATTTAGTGGGTGGACAGATCATAGTTAGGTACTCTCACTATTCTAAACATAAGCATATGTTATTTGGTATTGCAGCCTTGAAATTTCAAATTTTATTTGACCTTGAGACGCACGAACTATTTATGATTTTTTTTTCTTTTTGTATTTAGTGATCAAGTGGTGTTTAAACCAACTTTCACACGCTTCAATTAGTCCACCGTCCCAAGCCATCATCGATCATTTGTTATGATGTGATGCCATAGCAAAATCTGCAATTTAGGGATCCGGTTATTTTTGCACCGCTAATGTAATATTTATGCACACTAATAATTATAGGGCATGAAATAAGTATTTATCAAATTCCATCTATTTGAATGGCTAGTGGGCATATTGAAGCTAGGTAGATCTTCTCTTCTTGGGACAAAACAATAAGCATATATATTTTTTTTACCCATGGACCAAGTAAAACAAGGAACCTTTGTTATGAATATAATCATTGTTGCTTGGCAACAAGGGGAAAAAAACAAATTGAAGCTTGAAGGTTTGCAATTTAGTTCGATCTGTTGCCACCTCGTTTATTTTTCATCCAATCTAATCCCATTGTGTATTCTTGAGGAGGATATCTAGGTGACAACCGCAGAATTTAAGAGAATATAACCTTTTTTCTTCTTTCTGGCCATCATTTAAAAATGGTTTTGCTGTCAAGTGTTTTTGGACACTTGTTCAGCAATCAACCACGAAAATTCGAGAGATTTCAATGTATTGGGCTTTCGTGTTACGTGGAATAGTGGCTGGGATGCATATGATTGATGATTAATGATGATGCAATTTACATACATTAAGTTTAGGTAGTAACTGCTCATTTATTTGATAACGGGATGGGTTTCGGGAGGCTGCATCAATGAAACCATGTGATGCATGACGCTGGTGGATAGGTACATTTGGGACTTTGTGTGATGCGAGCGGTGAGAGAGACTTGACGAACGATGATAAAGCAGAAGTTTCGGTCCCACTTCTTAACCTTCCGAGCCTTCTTTGGTGGCTTTAATGATGGTCAAGGCTTGGCCCCGCGTCTGACCAACTTGCTTCTGAGAAATTGAGGCAACTGAAATGAAATTAAAAATCAAATGAGACAAAATGAAATGCAACGGCAGCGTCTTCCGAGAAAGACCAAGAAAACGATAGGAGAAAGCCAACAAACGAAAAGACGGAGACAGAGAGTGATGAAAAAGAAGAACAGATACTGAAGAGGAAGAAAGGAGGAGGGAGGATGGTTGGGCCGATGCAAAAGTCTTTCAACTTGCATGTTTAGTAGTGCTTAGAGCTTCTTCCTGACGGGGTAGGGTATCAGTGTTCTGCTGTATAGGTGTAAATAACGGAAGCAAGGCAATGCAGTCAGTTTACAGTTTAGCTAAGTTTGCTTTAAATGTGAATCCCTTTGAAAGGATTTGCTCTTGTTTTCAACTTATGTTCGAATGGGTTTACATTCGTTGAAGTCATATTAAAGAAAGCTAACATAAGACAATGCTGCCAGCCTTGGCCCTGCTGCTTCCTTGTGTAGTGCACCTGTCATAGACAATCAATTCCACCATCTCATGATGCTACAGCAATGGGAAAAACATAGCACTCAAGCACAATAAAGAACACCGTATAATATTAGGATCCTTATTGGGAATCACAGTCAATCTTACCTATTAAGTATAATAAGTTCAAGAAATGATAAAAACTTCAAATTCCTAATATTTGATATTGGAACTTTGAAAAAATAGTGGCATTCTAATAATGTTCTCATTATCAATTGACCTTTCAAACTCCTCACGTAAACGACTTGACTACTACGGGTGTATTTGGTCATCTTAACAAACTGATGTTTGATTAAAAATAAGAATTTGATTCATGTGAAGATCCAATATATTTTCTAATTCTCAATTTTGTGTTTGAAGGATGATTGACCTTGCTATGCACTATATCATATCGTTAATGCAATGGATATGTTCGAGTCTAAACTATTTAAGGTGTGGAAAAAAATTAGGGGAATAGAGAATCAAAATTGTGAGAATAATGGGTTGATTTGTCGAACTTTTATCATTAATGATAGTTAGGGCTCTCCATTTTGTTGGAAACGAGAGGATGGGATTACTCTTAATCGTGGCCTTTCCTAGAGTTAGAGCAGAGTATAGATCAGGGGCTAAGTTGCAACCTGTTTAAGCGACATGTTCCTCATCGAAAGAGGTGCGTTTCTAATTCAAGTGCCAGAATAAGTTTACTCTTGATTATAACGAGTGTTCACTCAACTCTAAGAAGGAGGTGCACTTTGGCCTTTAAGGATTATGCACTTGATGTGAAAAAGATCATGCAAATCACCGAAAAAGAGTGAGCAATTTATTGTGAGGAGGGTGCACCTCACCCCAAAGAGCATGCTCACTATTTAGAATAGGACTACATCTCCATAGGAACCTTGTCATTTCTTCGTAAACAATTATCTCTTGACGTCCTGTACTTAGCTGGTTCAAGGTATGGGGGCCAAACGACAACAAGAAGTACTGTGCGAAGGAGGGGAAGAAGGCTTGCTCAAAAAAAAAAAAAAAAAAAAAAAAAAGGAGGGGAAGAAGGAATCAAACGTCAGTTTCTCTCTACCTTCTCCACCATTCGTAGATGCAGGGCCATGTGCGAAGCATGGAAATAACAACAAACATATGAACTATAGATAAATAGCAAAGAAAAAAATTGAAAAGTATTATACATGCAGAGAGAGAGTAATATATAAAATATCTGTGCAAAAGACCAATGACCCCATGGGAATTATGAAAGTTCGATTCCTTGACTTACGCGTATGTCCCGCCATAATTACCCTTCTTTCGATGCTTTGCACATGGGGCCTGCATCCGGCAATAATGAAGAGGGTAGAGAGAGGATGGCGTTTGATTCTTTCTTCCTTTCCTTCACTCAATACTTCTTGTTGTCGTCTGGCCCCCACTTCTTGAACCACCCCTTGAACCCCATCCTCACTCACTTCTCCACCATAATTACTATCTGAATAAGTTATAAGTTGGAACGATTCAGAGCAATAATAGTTTAAGCCATGAGAAGTAGTATCTTTGATATACTAAAGTATCCTTTTTCCAGCTTTAAGATGAGATAACTTTGGCTTTTCCATATATTGACTCACAATTCCAACACTATACATATTATACGATCTCGTGCATGTCAAATATCTCAAACTCCCAATCAAACCTCTATAATATGTTGAATCAATATCGACACCATCATCAAACTTCAAAAGCTTGGTTCTACACTCTATTGTTGTATTGACCGGTGTATAATTCTTCATGTTGAATTTTTCAAGGATATTTTCTGCATATCCTTTTTGGGAAATAAAAATCTCCTCAGCACTTTGCTTCACTTTGATCCCAAGGAAATAACTCATGAGACTATTATTAGTCATCTCAAATTCTTTCACTATTGATGCAACTGCCTCCGCCGTCTCCACACGCTCTTTTCTTGCAGGACCTGTTTCTGATAATTTAAACCTCAGTATCAATAGAGGTGATTGAAAAATGGGTAAACTGAAGTTAAATACTCCAATATTTCTAGTGAATAAAGAAGAGTTTCGGCGGTCCCACTTCTGTGTGATTGGGGACGGATGGGAGGAGCACGAAGTGGCAGAGTTAATGAGGTTGCCGTTCGTCCAGATCGATTTGCGACCAAACAGTTCTCACACATTTCCTGGTCATTAGACCTGAGCAGGTCTTTAAACTACTCAAGGAAAGAAACAGGTGGAGGGACCCGCCCTGGGGTGGGAGTCCCTTCGTGTCTGTCTTCCGTAAACGCAGGAGAAAATATTGGGTACCCTAACAGTGCCACGTCATTCGTGCTCTGAACGATTCATTGCGCGACACGTGTCCGGATGTCAGTCCACGTCGTCCACCTCTCCGTTTCGAACCAGCGCGCGGGAGCTTCTCTCTCTCCTCTCTCCCTGGCCCACCTCTCTGCACCTTCTGACGCTCTGCTCTCCTCTGCTCCTCTGCTCTCCTCTCTCTCCTCTCTTTCTCTCTCCCCGTTCTCCGTTCCGTTGCGGGGAGGGAGAACAAAATTGCGACGGTTCAGGAAAACATAAAGTTCGCTCTGCTCTCTCTCTCTCCCCCCTTCGACGGCCCTCCACCTCCGTCGCCCCCGACGCCGACGCCGACACCGACGCAGCCTACGCCTCCCTCTCGTGACCTCTGGTCGGCTTTATCTCTCTTTCGTCCTCGAAGGCGTGCCTCTCTGCCAGCAAATCGCGACGCCGACGCCCCTCCGCCGGTTGCCTCCATCCCCCCAACTCTGACGCCGACTTCTCCGCCTCTGCCTCAGCCTACGCGGCCGACGCCCCTTCGCCTCCCTCTCGCGACTTGCGCTCCGCTTTCTCCCTCTTTTCTCTGCGGAGCGCCTTTACTGGCCAACCCCGACGCCGACGTGCTCTCGCGTTTTGGCCTCCCTCTCCGCGAGCGAAGGTCGCGCTGCTCGCTCTTTCTCTCTTTCCTCCACGAAGCGCCTCCTGCTCCTGAACGCGGACGCCGCCGACGCCGTCGCCTCCCGCCGTCGCCTTCCCAAGCCCCACCGATAGGTGGCCCATTGGCGACTCCCGTACGTCCGAAGGTTCGTTTTCAATTTTTTTTTTTTTCGGGATTCTACTTAGTAGAAATCGGTGCCATGTTAATGTTGAAGTTTAAAGTTACATCTGCGCATTCGGCTTGTTGCGCGGTATCTTTTGAGATTGTTAGAGACTTCTGACCCTAACTTGGTCACTCCATGCTTTTATTTTCTCCCAAAATCGCGTGTCTGTTGGAGAAGTTGATCCTTGCATGCTTCTGAATAGTCATTTGCGTTGCAATTCCAAAGGTGTAACTCAGTTGTGAAGGATAAGATCAAAATTTCTCTCTAAGATCTACCTTCTTGGTCCACTGATCTATCAGAAATAGGTAGTTTACTTAGGCAAATTCATTGCATCTTGGGCTGTTTAAACCAACAAGTACCTCTTATTTTGTTCATGTGCCAACGAGAGATATGGTGGGACGTCTTCACAAGCATGGAGCCAGAAGCTTATCTCTCTGTTTGCTTTGTGAGAGAACCACTGAAAATTGCTGGTTTCTTTTGTTTAGCTGAATTTGACACACAGAGATTGACCAATTTGTGAAGATGACTAATTTCACGTTTCTCCCTGTCTTTTGATGCATCTCTGTTCATAATCAAGTTTGGCAAAGTTGGATTGCTACATGAGGGTATTCTTTTTGGTGTATTGCTGGACACGCAACCTCTACCCATTGTGCATCCTTTTGGGAGGAAAATTTGGTACTCCCCATCAAGAAAATGCAAATTGTGCAAATGGAGGAAGAGGATTTAATTTTTACTGGTTGGATGTCTAGGGAAAAAGACATCTGATTTCTAATCAACTGGGGTATAGAGTTAACATATATATTTCCTTCTTGGACCTTCAATCCCTAGCCTGCCATACAAATTAGAATGGAGTGTAAAATATGTTCTCTTCGATTACGTGTGCGTTCTTAGAGTGCTGTTTTCTCACATTATTGCTATTGGTGGTTTGAAATTTTAGTTTGATGAAAGAGTTCCTTTGTAATTCCATTATCTAGTATGTTCATATTAATAAGAATAATTGATTTTGTAATTGTTGATTTTTTGGTTGGATGACTTGGGCAGAAAAATATTTAAAGACTAAAAAATCCGAGAAGCAGAAGAGGCAGCATGGCGCTCAAGAATAACAAAGGTGATTTAATATCTACTCTACCAAAGTGCCCCTTATGATTTTGTTTTTGATGCTCAATTTTTACGTGTAGCTTGTAATCTCGATATATAGCTTGTGTTATATTGGTTTCTTGTGCAACATACCCCTAAAATTCCTCTGCTTTGTGATGCAGACTGTTATAAGGGTACGGTTTCCTGAGAATCATACACTAGAGGCTACATTTCATCCGTAAGAGAAAATAGAGAGTTTGATTGTTCTCCTCGAGAAAGTGGTAGCTAAACCTGAACTGCCATTTTATATATGTAAGTTTGCTCACGTGATGTAACTAATTTGCAATATTTCAATGATTTCGATATTCATGTCTCAAGAATGTGTTTTTGGAAGCTAAAGCATAACGCAAATATCTGATCACGTTTCAGATACTGCTCCGCCCAAGAAGCAAATAAAAGACTTGTCTCAGGACTTTTACTCTGCCGGCCTCATTCCTGGTGCAATAGTTTATTTTTCACATGACACTCGGAAAGGTTTGTATGCTTATTATTGACCTCAAATGTAGTATCTTCCTTTTTCTTTATGCTTGCCACGGGTTGCTTCTTCGTGTTATTTAGAGTGGCTCATCTTTAAGCTGTTTTAAAGAAATAAATTTGAGTTTTACTGTGTGCCTAAGTGATCCAAAACTACCCTGAGTGCAGTTAACTTTTTTCTTAGCACCTCAAAGCTGAAGCACATTTACAGGTCCTTCTTGTTAATCTGCCTTGGGTATACTAATGCATACGAAAGATGACCCACTCACATGAACTACCAACCGCTGCACGTTTGTGGCGATGTCAATCGAATAATTTGTTTTGCTTATCTTGTCATGTGCTCTTCCTTTACCAACCGTGATTCTATATTTGCAAGTAAGTCTTAAGATTAAACATATATACGACCTTAATGAGTGACCGTGAACTTGGGAATCCAATTCTACACTTACATTTATTTCTGTGACTGCTAGTATTGTAAGGCTCAAGTGCTTGTTGCTTCTTCCTTGAGGTGTGGCATCGACCTTGCTAACAATACTATGAACATAATCCTTTGCCATTTCTTCTTCTCTTTTGACTTCTTCCTTGTCAAGTGATGCTAAATTTGACCGATGCTTATTTATCATTTGGTTGGAAACAGGAAAGGATCAAGGTTTCTCGAGAGCTGCAACCCACGAGGTGTAACCGATAAGACGCACAGTAGTATAGACACAGAATCTGGAAGTCCCCCCATAAGGTAAGACGCACTTTTGTGAAGCTCAAATTAAATATTATCATGTTACAGCATTGTAGTTCTCTTGATTTGCATATTTACTTCTTACATGATCAGAATATAGGTAACTATATCAAAATTAATGTTGTCCCTTTAAAGGCATCATATTATCTAGTCTCTTCTTCTTTCTTTTTAGGGTTAGATGTTGTTTATTTGCAGAAGCATTTGAGAAAGCAATAAAGCGTGGTAACTGTGTTCTTTCGAAAAGCTATCACAATGGAAAAGAGTAAGATGAGTAGTGATGGGAGCACTATGTTATGCTATTACAATGAGAAGAGTAAGATGAGTAGTGACACGATCATATGCTTAATTGTTACATGTTCACAGCTAATTGGTGATGGACGTACTACATATTAGAGCAACGACAATGTCTTAATAGAGCATTTTTATTTTCGTTGTTCGCTACCCCTGGCTCTTTTGAAACATATTTATCTTGACATGTTATTTAGTAAAATGTAAATAAATTGTTTATTCTATTGTATAGGGGTCATCAAACTCTATTGAGCGTCCTGTGATGAATGAATTCAACAATTCTGAAGAAACACATACCGATTGGCCGAAGTAACTTACAATTCTTGGATGAGACGACCCCACCGTAAAGTCGCCTCTACCTCTGAACTATTTTTTAGCATCCCTTTTCTGGGAAGGTTTCTATCTTTTCATCCAATGAACCAGGCTGCCGCCTTTGCCATCATTTTTCATCACAAGAGAGTGACAGTGAAACTCTAGATTTGTCATCATTTGTTCCTAGCCATTTTGCTGCCTTGCAGCTATTATAATGAAAGATGTTGATTTTATGCCATTTAATTTTCTATATTCTTCTTATCATTAAAGTGCAAAATCTAGGGGATTGAGAACGTCATCATGTGCACATCGGATAATGTGCTAAGGAAGAAAGCTTTTGATGTACTGGAAAGGATTAGTGTTTTTTACTTAAGATGTCTGTTCTTGCATCACTAAACAGCAATGAACCGCTCAAGAGGAAATTGAAGCAGCGGAAGAGTTTTTGAAGCATAGGTAAGGGGTTTTGGCTCCAATAGGTAAGGGGTTTTGGCTCCAAAATTGCTGAACTCATTATATGGCTGATATATGCTAATTTGCCTACAAATCTTCAGGCAAAAATATTTTAACCCACGCCAGAAGGTGCTGGTAAGGTGGTCCTTGCGACAAATGGTTTTAAGGTTGTATTTATAATTGATTCGCGCAGAGCATAACTGGATATAGAATGTGGACGAGGCTCCCAACGTTTCACTTGGACAAAATGTCCGGACGAGGATAAAGCAATTCGCTTTGATGAATAAGTTCAAGAAGAAAATTCTCGAGTGATTTCTTGAACATTGCCTTGTTGGATTTCATTGCTGTTCTTAGTGCAAAGTTAAACTTGAATCACGTTTGCCGCATTGTTAATGTAGGTAGTAGCAGACAATTTGCCTGATGAGCAAGTGGATCAATAACAATGGAGATCTGACATTTGAAGAGTTGAAACATGACCTGCACAAATATGGACAGCAAGTTGCTGATCCTGATGTGCAGATGTTGATGGATGCAGTAAGATCACCTATTCAATAGCTTAGCATATTTTGAATTCTTTGACAAGAATTGAAGCGGATATATTGAATTCGATGAGTTGAAAGAAGCTTTGATAGATGACAATCTTCGTCCGAACAACGACAAATTTATTGAAGACATCATTTCCGATGCTTATCTAGATAAGGTAATACATAACAAGAGCAACTTGCAATTTGGAATCTATGTATATCTTGTTCATATATGAAATAGACTGTTCATTATGTGATGGATGTATTCCAGGATGGTCGAATCAGTTATGATGAATTCAAGGCCATGATGAAAATGGGCATGGAGTGGAAAATGGCTTCACACCAGTAGTCAAGAGCGATGCTGAACGCGCTTAGTCAAAAGATGTTCAAAGACAAACCTTCTTCTCTCATAGGCTAAAAGATGTTTCACCCATGGCTTCTCTCATAGGGTATTGGGAAGGAGGCATTATACAATATAATTGCATTGGTTTGCTAGTGTAGGGACATAAGTGCTGTGAAAATTTTGAAGAAATTGGGTATAAATAGTCAGATTCCTACGCCGCTTGGCATTTAATTTTTATGTTTTATTTTCCCTAATTAAAGGGAATATCAATTGAAACTACTAATCGGAGTTGGTTTGCAATGCCCATCCTAATCAACTTAAGGAATTTGGAGCCCCATGTTGCGGCAACCTGACCATCTCCATTAGCAGATGGTTATCGGTGTTAAATGCAAAGAAATGTCATCGTAAAGTCGCATATTAACTTGCAAATCTCATATCATAGGATACTAGATCTTCTAGCTCATATCGAGTGAAATCACCGCAAGTTTGAATACAAAACACATGATATATTGTAAAACTCATCTACGTCCGTCAATTTCATGAAGTGAATTCACCCCTTAAGCCCCTTCATAGATCGTAGCACCTGTCATTCAGATAAAATACATTGGATGATATCATCTAGGCATGTATATCAATTATACTGACAAAATGAACCATTACATACGTACTTATATAGACCAAAATTTCAAATCGTACCTTAAATATTGCAAATAAACTAAACAACTTGAGCTCATCCATCGATACCAAGAATCTATTAAAATTAAGATACATAGCTCTATATGCAAGCAACATTCAAATAAAGCTCATAAGAGACCCATCCAAGCTTCAAAGCAACTATTGCTGTTGTCCACAAACAAATGTGTCATGTTCTCATTAAAAGTACATTGCTTTTTCATGTAATGAATGACTGAACCCATGCGTTCGTTGATTGTGCACGTTCATATGAGAACTACAATTCTACTTCAGAAAAATTATCTGTTTGAAGCCATCATACACAAGCAGAATCATCCTTTTGGTTTTGCGAACAGTCTTGAGTAAAAACAGTCTGGAGTGAGCGCCCCCACGCATCCAACATAATACAAACTCTGAAGTAATTCCTTTAAAAAAATGGTTAGATGAACTCCAATAGACAAAGTAATATGCGAAATATAAGACAAATGGAGTACATTTGCCTCTTCCAGCAGCAAATACATGAAATATTACATGATTGGTGACAGGCACTATTTCTTTCTCTTTGCCGAAGTAGTACGGTACTGAGGATGAAACCCTACAGCCTATATACATGGGCTGGCATTATAGGCTGCCACCATCAACACACAACAACAATAAACACAAGCCAAAAGCTGCTGCTGCTTGTGCTTTAATCAGTCAGCACACCACACCAACAGTTGAGCCTCCTAATAATTGATTTGTCACTGCGAACTTGAACGATTCATACCAATTATTACAAATTATAGGACACTGCCCATGCGCTTGAACTAGTTCCTTGTCCATGAAAGTCGTGTTTCTGGTGAAAACCATCCTTCTTTGTAGATTTTCCTGTCACTTTGCCCTCATCGGCAAAGCTGGGAAATCGGCAAGTGGTTGCGATTTAACATTAGCATACGTGCAATGATTGTAGGACCGGTGGTGAGACGGGTCATCGGTTCGGCTGGAACCAACTCGAGTGCTGGTAGTTCCTTTTCCCCTTCCACTACCCTCGCTTGCCTTGCTGCTCCCTCCATTCTTAGAGCTCGCTGCCCGCTACAACCACCATGGGAATCCACATCTGATAGCCCATTCTCCAATGCTCTCACGAGGTTGTCAAAGTAGTTTCTAGTCACACTGTAGCAACAAAAACAGATGTAAGAATGTCAAACGCATGTCTCTGTGCACACATGGGCGCTCCTTCTGGAAGTCACACCAGAGGCTGTTAAGAAAAGTATCTACATAAACTACATTGCAGCTGAAGTAAAGAGGGCCACCAATTTTTCAATAAAAGGAGAGCGTGTTTGTGATGGGAAAACAGCTCCGAGAATTCTTGATTCCCAATAGTACTCTATGAACTTAAATAAATCAACAAATAATAGTCCAACAGCCTTATAACAACCAACCAATGCCATATGCACTGGAAGATCATATTCTTGGTAAGTCCACCGTCCAGGTTTGCCTTTCGAATCAACATGCATAAATAAATCAAAAGGAGAATTGCAGTGGCTAAACTTAGTATTTTTCCTAAAATAAGAAAAAAGAAATGACACATTTAGAATTGCTGTATGTTCAAACTTCAAACTGACATGGGTGACATCATTATCCTCTAAACAAATCATCCAATTTAGCATTATTGGATCTCCTCCAGAGAAAATATGTGAATGCATTAACCAAATGATAGTAAGAGCAAGCATATCCATCTATTAAGAAATTCCAAGGATTCCAAATTTAACTACAGAAAGGACATAATTGTGGAACTCCTGTATGCAGTCGACTGGTTGATTTTATAAGGTCCAAAGGTTACACCATATATGATAGCCCTTTAGGCCATCAAATATCTCATACTGCTGATAAAAGCATGCCCAAATAGGACTATCTATGTCCAACCTAGTAAGTAAGTAACATAAAACAGTCTTGTTTCTTGAAAGAGGAAAGACCACACAATCCGTTGTACACCATTGTCATAGAACCCAAATGATGACAAATTCTACATGCTTAAAGTTATCTGTACCAGTTCATGTTTTCAGATTCAGCACTGTTCTTCATGATCCACTGTGCCACAGTGCCACATTCTACTAAACAGTCCTTTGTACACTGCAGCAGATCAAATCAAAAGTATGTCAACACACTACTTGCTACATATTGATACAAGAAATTTCCAAAAAGAAGCTTACATTCCAGCAAAAGTTGAAAGAGCATTGGCAGGAAACATCGTAACCTTCACGGCCAGCAAAATATTCTACTGCGTATTCACAACGGGGGCAGGACACCACTTGGTCCGGGCAAAGTAGGAAAATGAGGTAAAGGAAATTATATTTCATATAATAGGCACCCAGTAGTGCAAAGTCATTATCACACTTAAAAAAGAAAAAGAAAAACTTCACACAAAGAAAAAGAATACGGTTGCACATATACCTTTCTATTGTCTTCAATGTACGAGCGAAGAAGATATTGAGAATACTTTTTCTTATCTTCTTTAGGCGCTAATAGATTTATCATGTCTTGACCGACTGCAGAACCACAAGATGGATCAGGACATCTCAATGTTAAACATCCACCACCATCGTTTTTTGATGTGCTTATGTAACCTATCACAATGCTTGCATTCATTAAATGACAGCAAAGACGCAGGAGTAAAAGCATGTAAATTTCTAAGGTGCACAGTTAATCCAAAGAAATACTTCCAAGAGAGTGATATCTATCAGCTGAAGACAAACACACAGAGATGATGATATCACATGACGTGGTCACGTGGTACTTAAGCGAGACTCGCTTCCCACAACCCATCGCGAATCCTCTTGTTCCATCGGCATGCGAGGTCCTAGAGGCTGCTTCGCCACAATTGCATTCTCATTACTGGTGAGACTGTTCAAAGAAGAGCCCCCAAATGATTTCCCCGATTATTCTGATGGTATTGGCCTCCTCTACGTCCTCTTCCCCGGACTCAACCTCGGCTCTGCCCTTCCCCTGCATTGTCATGGAATCCAAGTTTTCAAACTGATGCTCAACCAATAGCGCTGCCATACAGAAGTCTAACCAAAGGTCCAAATTTGCGATTTAATTTGGCATCATTTTAGTTTTAAGATTGAGACAACACTCACCATATTCCCCTTGAAGTGAGCATCAGATTGCTCAAAAGACTCCTCAAGTTGTTGCTCTGGTCATTGCTCAGATATAGAAGCATCTTCTTCTTCCCAGGGTTCTTCTCCATCATGTCCCTTCTTCCCCATGCTTGAGAGGGTTTTGCCTAGAAGCGGGAAAAACCAACAAAGATGAATTATCACAGTTTAGCAGAGTGCATTAAACCCAAACAAATCTTCAATCAATTTTTTTATTAAAATCTCAAATGCATGCACATAACACGGTATGAAGTGAAGATCCCCGGTCTTTGTCACCCACTTTCAAAGCAAGACCGCAGTAGAAATTACCATGCATAGAATGAGAAGTGAAGTCAAGCGTACATTAGAGGCTTTCAACTAGAAAGATTTTTAACTATAAGAAATCTGCCATCCCAACTGCACTGAGGTAACACTGATTCTACAGAAAAATGTTAATCTTTTTACAGTCACATTCATTCAAATTTTTTTGCACCACATACCGTGAACATGCAAGTAGCATTAATTCGGTCGCATCAAAAGCGGGATGAGCAGACCCTATATTCCTAAGTAGAAAATGTCAATTCTTATCAGTGACTTTCTATGCATGATTTCATTTGCATGATTTCATTTCTTTTCACATCACAGACATTGTCAACCTGTAAGTGCCATTTATTCAGCCAAAAAGGGACAGGCAGCTTTTGAATGTGGTCATTTTTTCGATTTTCAAAATGATGGCAACCTATTTTTTTACCATGGATTTACATAAATTTGGAAACTAATGCTTTCGTGCAACTAAAGAAGAAAAAGAGGAACACATACCCTGTGTCTATGCATTAAACGAACCCTTAGGCCACTTCTATAGTTCCCCTCATCATTTAGCTCTTCAACATGCAATAATAGGACATGTACATTTTAATTATGATGAGAACATTATACATCATGATTCATCTTATTGATAGAGGGAGTACTCACTGTTTTCTCAGCTACATTGATGGATTCATATTGCACAAAAGCATGCAACTGCATAAAATATACAATGTCGATATTAAGGACCAATCTGGATTGACATTTACTTATTGCTTAATCTAAAATTCACGCACTTTGATTCTTTCAATCTGAAACTCCTTTAATTTTCACAGCCCTTTAATGATGGCACATAGACTCACATAAGATTTTTCATTATAGTTTAAAATTTGACAAATATTTTAAATTTTGGCGGAAAATAAAAAAATACCTTTTGCTTTTACTTAAGTCCAAACAAACATGCCCTAAACTTTCATGAGCACACTTGACTATAAAAGAATATTGATTGTGCTTAATCAAAATTCAACAAGATAGGCTACAGATGATTATCTTTGTTGATATCCTATAGAAACGAACACGAGACAAGGGCCACCAGACACTTCATCAATCCATGATTCTAAACTATAGAACAGAAACACAATACAAAATAATGCATGATGTTAGTATAGAGTCTCATGCAACCAAAATAGAGGACCAACCACTACAGTGATTAATAGTAAAAAAGATAAAAGAAAAATCAAAACAGTGATAAGAGGTTTGAATAGTTCATCTCCTTAGAAAGCTGCGAATACCTTGTTAGTTAATGCACGCCATCAGCCTTTCCCGATCTGGGTGCTGCAGAAGCTCTCCCATCGGAAGCTTGAGGCTGATGGCCTTGCATTATACTAACAGCATGATCTTGAAGAACTAAGTATGACAATACCTTGAAAATGTGCTACCAAAATTTAAAGGCACACAAGCTCGCCATTAACATCGCCTCCTTTTGATTAATCGGGGGTTGTTAGTATCTCCACTAAAGTAGCAATTTATGCACTATCTGAACTGGAAAGAAAGGGGAATAGCTAATAAGAGTAAAGTTTTTTTCCTGTTGATGGATCTAGAATTGCACAATTTGCATTTTCTTGATGGGGAGTACCAAATTTTCCTCCCAAAAGGATGCACAATGGGTAGAGGTTGCGTGTCCAGCAATACACCAAAAAGAATACCCTCATGTAGCAATCCAACTTCGCCAAACTTGATTATGAACAGAGACGCATCAAAAGACAGGGAGAAACGTGATATTAGTCATCTTAACAAATTGGTCAGTCTCTGTGTGTCAAATTCAGCTAAAGACAAGGTAATGCCATCAGAGAGAGAGAGAGAGAGAGAGAGAGAGAGAGAGAGGGGTAAACCTATGGGACTTGAGTCATCCTTCAAATTAGAAAGCTGAAGAATTCGTCCCCTCGTGAAAAAGCCAAAAGCTCTTCCCGAAATGTAGGATCTCCCTCTCTCAAGAGTCTGTGAATAACTATCGTGTTTTCGGTGCCACCTGTTAGAGCATGAAGAACTCAAGAACATTAGCAGGTTAATGAAATGTAACATCAAAAAACTGTATACAAAACGAAAATTCACATCAAACTAACTTCAAGACTTCATAAAGACATTGTGTCATTCATAATATACAAGTGAACACTCACTGTAATAGAATTCAAACTTCCAAAAGTACATGCCGACTGTTAAAAAATCAGCACTTGTGAAAGACGCAAATCAGTAGAGATAAGTAGGAAGGTTTTCCTTTACCGAGACTACCAGTAAATTAGAGATTAGCTCATCACAAAAACATAAGTTCCTCATTGTAATACCCACTAATATAACCAGAAAAACTGCTTTGATCTCACTTTTAGTTAGTTCAATTTCTGCTTCTGCCCTACATGAAAACCTACGTTAAGGTGAAACAATGCAAAAAAAATACTATACCACCCACCTTCACACCACAACTAATCTCCGGTTACACACCTCTCCTTCAAAACTTCACACTGTAATCCACTTTGTTCACGCATGCTCACAAAGGGTTATTTCCTTTATGTTCAACAACTAACCCACACCATTTGCATCTCTTTCTATCAGCATCGTGCCTCTTCTCAACATATCAGGCCCTCGCACGGTGCACAGAGAGATTACGCATAATAACACAAAAATAACATAGAAGTGACGACTATTTGAGGCAGCTCTTGTGGAAGATAAGAGTCACTGAGAGAACACAGGGTCATACCAACCGAAATTTCTGTAGAATGCTTTATTCTTGCCGAATGAAATACGGTATATATTCTTAACTTTTCCGAGGTCTCAATTACAAGAGTTAAAAAGTTAACCAGCCAAGCTCAGGTTACGTCTAGATGCACACAGATGTTGCAAATAGATCTCATACAAAACCAAGCCCGAGCTAGACCAGTTCGACATCTTTCTCCCCACTCCTCCATCATGAAAGCTCAGAATGCAGTAACGACTATGTACAATCCTTCGTTGTGAAGGCAACACAAAGATCTCATGATGGATTATTCGCTCAAGGTGAATGTGAGTGTCGAACAACATAAGTTGCTGCTATTTAATTAAAAAAAAAAAAAAAATCCAAGCCTTATATTGATCGCTGCATTAAGATCACAAAGCCTACGAAGAAGAAACGGCTACCATTTCAAGCTAGAACAAAACCTTCAAAGTGCAATACGATCCACCTCAAAAGCTACGCTCTCAAACTCTGTTCTCTCAATTAAAATCAATCTGAAGCCACGATCCAATACATTCGAGGTTTACATGTAAGTAAGTGCAGCAGTGGCATCATTAGCATCAGTGTCAACGTAAGTTCATTACAGTAGAATATACTACGTGCTGCGCTGCACAATGAGTAGTTATATACAAAACCAATCAGGCTAAGTAACCGTAAAGAACAGTCGTTTTCCAATCCAAACAACGCATAGATCCACGCCGAACCACATCGAACTAGACAGCATCCGATCCGAGCAAATACAAATTAAGGAACCGATCCGTACCGTCCAATTGTGCGTCTTGGTGAGCCTCCGGAGAGGGCCTGGATACGAGGGCGACGTCAGCCCACGGGCGAACCGCCGAGGTCGCGAAGGCAATCTCTCGCAATAAGACAAGAACCGCCAATCCACGATCATTTCACATCCCATCCACGCCACAAGCGCATCAAAAACAGCAGCGGCAGCAGCAGCGGGGAGGAGAAAAACTCTAATATCAATCCGATCGGAGGAGGAATACTCACCGCCGAGGTGCCTCTCCTTGGGCGGGCACTCGACGTGGTTCGTCGCTTTGACTATGGCCACATCCAATTCCTATCAAACACCAAAAAAAAAAAAGGCGTAAAATCTCCCGAAATAGAAAATGAGGAGAAAAAACAAAGCGCAGAAGGAGGAAGAGAGAGAGAGAGAGGGGGAGGGAGAACGGAATGGCTGATGGCCCGCATTATCCTAACAGCATGATCTTGACAAACTAAGCATGACAATACCTTGAAAATGCGCTACCAAAACTTAAAGGCACACAAGTTCGCCATTAACATCGCCTCCTTTTGATTAATTGGGGGTTGTTAGTATCTCCACTAAAGTAGCAACTTATGCACTGTCTGAACTGGAAAGAAAGGGGAAATAGCCAATAAGAGTAAAGTTTTTTTCCTGTTGATGGATCTAGAATTGCACAATTTGCATTTTCTTGATGGGGAGTACCAAATTTTCCTCCCCAAAAGGATGCACAATGGGTAGAGGTTGCGTGTCCAGCAATACACCAAAAAGAATACCCTCATGTAGCAATCCAACTTCGCCAAACTTGATTATGAACAGAGATGCATCAAAAGACAGGGAGAAACGTGAAATTAGTCATCTTCACAAATTGGTCAGTCTCTGTGTGTCAAATTCAGCTAAACACAAGAAACCAGCAATTTTCAGTGGTTCTCTCGCAAAGCAAACAGAGAGATAAGCTTCTGGCTCCATGCTTGTGAAGACGTCCCACCATATCTCTCGTTGGCACATGAACAAAATAAGAGGTACTTGTTGGTTTAAACAGCCCAAGCTGCAATGAATTTGCCTAAGTAAACTACCTATTTCTGATAGATCAGTGGACCAAGAAGGTAGATCTTAGAAAGAAATTTTGATCTTATCCTTCACAACTGAGTTACACCTTTGGAATTGCAACGCAAATGACTATTCAGAAGCACGCAAGGATCAACTTCTCCAACAGACACGCGATTTTGGGAGAAAATAAAAGCATGGAGTGACCAAGTTAGGGTCAGAAGTCTCTAACAATCTCAAAAGATACCGCGCAACAAGTCGAATGCGCAGATGTAACTTTAAACTTCAACATTAACATGGCACCGATTTCTACTAAGTAGAATCTCGAAAAAAAAAATGAAAACGAACCTTCGGATGTACGGGAGTCGCCAATGGGCCGCCTATCGGTGGGGCTTGGGAAGGCGACGGCGTCGGCGGCGTCCGCGTTCAGGAGCAGGAGGCGCTTCGTGGAGGAAAGAGAGAAAGAGCGAGCAGCGCGACCTTCGCTCGCGGAGAGGGAGGCCAAAACGCGAGAGCACGTCTGCGTTGAGGTTGGCCAGTAAGGGCGCTCCGCAGAGAAAAGAGGGAGAAAGCGGAGCGTAGGTCGCGAGAGGGAGGCGAAGGGGCGTCGGCATCGGCGTCGGCCGTGTAGGCGGAGGCAGAGGCGGAGAAGTCGGCGTCGGAGTTGGGGGCGACGGAGGCAACCGGCGGAGGGGCGTCGGCGTCGCGATTTGCTGGCAGAGAGGCGCGCCTTCGAGGACGAAAGAGAGATAAAGCCGACCAGAGGTCACAAGAGGGAGGCGTAGGCTGCGTCGGTGTCGGCGTCGGCGTCGGGGGCGACGGAGGCAACCGGCGGAGGCGGAGGCGGAGGTGGAGGGCCGTCGAAGGGGGGAGAGAGAGAGAGCAGAGCGAACTTTATGTTTTGCTCTGAACCGTCGCAATTTTGTTCTCCCTCCCCGCAACGGAACGGAGAACGGGGAGAGAGAAAGAGAGGAGAGAGAGGAGAGCAGAGGAGAGCAGAGCGTCAGAAGGTGCAGAGAGGTGGGCCAGGGAGAGAGGAGAGAGAGAAGCTCCCGCGCGCTGGTTCGAAACGGAGAAGTGGACGACGTGGACTGACAGACGGACACGTGTCGCACAATGAATGGTTCAGAGCACGAATGACGTGGCACTGTTAGGGTACCCAATATTTTCTCGTAAAGGCAGGGTTGGGCCTTGAAAAAGATTCCTGGCTATAAGTGAGAACGTTGGGATTTTGGCAAACTCCTATAATAATCCTCCAATCCTAAGTATCCAAAAACAGGAGTCATTTTGAATTCCCCATTTCCTCGAACTACAACACAACTTACCACGTAAAATATTACAAATCCACCACCATGTTGTCGGGAAAACACGTTGTCGTCATTCCCTTCCCGTTCGGCGGCCAAGCTTGGAACGTTGCCAACCTGGTCCTCAAGCTTGCCCCAGCCGCCCCGGATGTCCGCTTCTCTTTCTTGAACATAGCCAAGTCTAATAGCCTCATCTTCCCTCCGCCGTTGAGAGCCAAGCTACCCAGCAATGTCAAAGTCTATGAAGTCAGTGACGGCTTGCCAGACGGCCACCACGGGCCGATGGAGCATTCAGGAGAACATGTGGAGTTGTTCCTGAAAGCAGCGCCTGAGAATTTTGGAGCGGCCATTAACGCCGCAGAGCAAGATGTGAGGAAGAAGGTGAGTTGTTTTCTGACCGACGCTCTCGTGATTTTTGCAGGCGAAATGGCAGAGAAAATGCAGGTTCCCTGGGTAGCCTTCTGGGTCCCCGCTCCGTATTGTTTAGCGGCGCACGTGTACATTGATGTCATAAGTGAGCTCCGTCGTGAATCCTCTGGCGGTGGCACCTCCTCTAAAAACGACAACAATGATGACAAGAGCCTCGGAGTAATCCCAGGATTATCTATGATGCGCATTTCAGATCTAACTAAGGAGCTAATCGATGATCAGGATTCATCAAGGAGTGCATGCATGCTGCGTGAGGTGGGGCGTGTGCTCCCACGTGGCGCCACCGCTGTTATCATGAACTCTTTCGAGGAAGTGACCCCAACACCTCTGATAGCAGACCTGAAATCCAAGTTCAAGATGCTCCTCCAAATTGGGTGCCTCGCGGTGTCATTCCCCCCGCTACCACTGCTGTCGAGCTCCACCTCTGACACTACCGGTTGCTTGACGTGGCTCGATGCTAGAGATCCTCAGTCTGTAGCGTACATATGCTTTGGGACGGTGTCAATGCCATCGCCAAGTGAGGTATCGGCTATTGGGGAAGCCTTAGAATCTACTAAGACCCCATTTCTATGGTCCATTAAGGAACGCGCGATGGCGTTCTTGCCCGAGGGGCTCCAGGAGCGGACGAATGCGTACGGGAAATTTGTCCCATGGGCTCCACAGGCCCAAGTGCTGAGACACCCGGCGTGTGGGGTCTTTGTGACGCACTGCGGGTACAACTCGATGTTTGAGAGCATGGTGAGCGGCGTGCCTATGGTATGCAAGCCATTCTGGTCAGACAACATGATGAATGGGAAGATGATAGAGGAAGTGTGGGGGATTGGAGTGAAAGTAAAAGGCGGGACCATAACCAAGAGTGGGATAGAGGAGGCACTGGAGGTGGTGTTGAGGGGTAAGGATGGGAAGGAAATGAGGAAGAAGGCTGGTGAGTTGAGGGAGAGATTGGTGGAGGCTGCAGGGCCTGATGGGATTGCTGAGGCTGATTTCAAGGTCCTTGTGAAACTCATCTCCACTTCATGAAGCGCATTGTGCACTAGGGCCAATTTGCAGTAGATTCTAATCGATCTACTAAGTGATGTGTCTCAAACTGTCATTGATCGTGAAAGACCCTCTACTTGCTTAAGGTCTATTTAAGTCCAACGTAATATTTAATAAATCAATCTCATGTACTCATGGTTAATGCTTTTGATGCTCTAAGTATGATATGAACTCTCCATTCTAATTTTGGTATGGCCTTGAACAAGTTTTAATATAGGCTTTGCTAGTATAACAGTCTTTGTATTACTATGAGAATAACAGTTTGTTATAAGTCACAAATACTTAAAGAAGTGAACCCCACAGAAATATATAATAATTTGTTATTTAGTTTCTCGTGGTTATAAAAAGACTATTATTCTTATAGTAGATTAAAAGACTGTAATCGAATCATTTCTCTTTTAATATCTTTTTGCTTCATTTATTCCTCCATCACTAGTTGGAGGAAAACATGATATTTTATCTCCGTGGTTTTTGTCATCGAATATAGCATTCCAAAAATATCAAACTTTGCTCGTAGCTAGGATATAGCTTGCCAAAATGCCAAACTCTCGAAGATCATAATTTGTAGATGAAAATGATAGGAGAGAGCCATAATATGATAGGACTCTGATGTGGTTGTGTGACAAGCAAGAGTTGTTTGGAATGGTTATGACTAATGCGTGAGTGTATGTGAAGAGATGTCAATGGATTAATACGAATGCATGATAGATAACGATTAAAACCAAGGCATATAGGATACGCCCCTAGCCAAGGATCAAAATTGGGATTGATGAAGTTCACTACCAAGACTAGTCTAGACGCATGACTAAACTCGCGTCACAATAACTATGATGAAATATTTATGGAGAGGGAATACATGATCAAGTAGCAACTATGTTCAGAGCTTCCGATCGGGTGTTTTGATAAATCTGTAAGCTCAACAAAAAATAGAAGTTTGAGAAATGAGAAAAAAGAGTGAAATAATTGTAAGCAATAACACCAAGTTGTGCCTTAATTGATAATTTATTTCTTCAAGATATTTGACAATGTGTAATGCTAAGACCCATAAGAGATTTGTGAAAAACATGTTTGTCTTAACCTTTGCACAAAAAACAGAAAAAGAAAAAACTTGGACCAACTTGATCGCTTGGGTTGTATGTCTTTCGAGTCTAGGGTTAGGTCAAGTCAAGCACACTCCGGCAGTGTTATCGATTAGGTATCATGGAAACCTAACCCGTTGACACATCTACTAATGGTCTTGTTGCTGTCCTTGCGCTCCCATTTGGCAGCCCCCCTTGGCCTCTCGCCAACCTCCTCCTCAAGCTGGCTAGGTCCACCCCCAACTTCCACTTCTCTATCTAAAACACAGCCAAGTCCAATGGCGTCATTTTCCCTCCATTGTTGAGAGCCAGTCAACCCTAGACATCCAAGTCTATGACGTCGTCAACGTCTTGTTGGATGGCCACCGCGGGGCAATGGAGCATCTGAGAACACCCACGGGGTTGTCCCTGAAAGTGTTGCAAGAGAGTTTCAGAAATGTCGTTGACACCGTGGAGTGGGGTGTGAGGAAGAAAGAGAGTTGTTTATTGACCAACTCTTGTTTGATTTTTGCATGAGAAATGGTAGAGAAAATGATAGGATTTTGTAATTTAAATTAATACGAAAACACCAGAGATTTACGTGATTCAGTTTCAAGTGTCGGTACCTTTTCCTTAAGGAGAATCGGCAGTAAATAATCTATCGGAGTTACAATCACTGATGCTTAAGTGATTTCCACATATAGATTAAGCTCAAACCTACAATAAACAATTTAAGTAGATGTAAAGCTCATGGCATAAAAAATCATTGTTTGGAAAGCACCTTCGTCTTTCACTGGGTGGCTCGAAGAAAGTGAATTACTGTATGTTTTCCAAAGGACTCACTCTTCTTCTCGGTTAAAAAAGGAACGGCGTAGTATCCTAACAAACCTTTAAGTTTATCTCTTGTCCCGAGTATGTGTTTTGGCTCATAAGAATTTACCTTCCAATGCGCAGTCAATAATTTACCCCGAAACAATCATTGAATTACAGATGAATGACAAACAAAAATACTTCATGTTGGTCTGAATATAGTCACGAGGAAAAATATCAAATTTCCACAGCGTAAATGCCAATTGTTTTCGTAAAGGAGAAAATGAACACCTTCTTTTTCTTTGATGGAAAAGGGACAAGAAAAAAGAGAAGAGTTTCTTTCTAAGCGTACGTTCTACCAACCGTGCCTTCTTTGGTGGCTTTGATGATGGCCAAGACTTGGTCCCACGTCCGACCAACTTGCTTCCGAGAAATTAAGGCTGCGCATGATAAAATTTTTGTTTCTTGATTTCTCTGTTTCTCTGTTCCCTGGAACAGGTTTGGAACAAAAATCCGTTTGGTAATGCAATTTGATTTCTCTATTTCTGAAATAGATTTCTATTCCAGAAATAGATTTAAAGAAGAAATCAAAAGCTAAAATTTTTAGCTTCTCAGTTTTTGAAATAGAAATTGAGAAATCAATTTCTAGCCAAAAATCAATTTCTATTTCAGAAATTTTGTCATGCGCACTAAGGTAACTGAAATGAAATTAAAAATCAAATGAGATGAGATGAAATGCAACGGTAGCATCTTACGAGAAAGGAAGACCAAGAAAACGATAGGAGAAAGCCAACAAACGAAAAGACGGAGAGACAGAGAGTGATGAAAAAGAACAACAGATACTGAAGAGGAAGAAAGGAGGAGGGAGGATGGTTGGGCCGATGCAAAAGTCTTTTGACTCGGCGTGTTTAGTGGTGCTTAGAGCTTCTCCCCGACGGGGTAGGATTTCGGTGTTCTGCTGTATAGGTGTAAATAATGGAAGGAAGGTAATGCGGCCAGTTCATAGTTTAGCTAAGTTTGCTTTAAATGCGAATCCCTTTGAAATAATTTGCTCTTGTTTTCAACTTGTGTTTGAGTGGGTTTACGTTCGTTTGAAATCACATTAAAGAAAGCTAACATAAGACGATGCTGCTAGTCTTGGCCCTGCTGCTTCCTTGTATAGCACACCTGTCATAGACAATCAATTCCACCATCTCATAATGCTGCAACAATGGGAAAAACATAGCACTCAAGCACAAAAAAGAACACCATAAAATATTAGGATCCTTACTGGGAATCACAGTCAATCGTACCCTATTAAGTACAATAAGTTCAAGAAATGAAAAAACCTTGAAATTCCTAACATTTGATATTGGAACTTTGAAAAAATGGTGGCATTTTAATCATGTTCTCATTATCAATTGACCTTTTCTAACTCCCTCCGTAAACGACTTGACTACTATGGGTGTATTTGGTTGTCTTAATTAACTGATGTTTGATTAAAAATAAAAATTTGATTAATGTGAAGATCCTATATATTTTCTCATATTCAATTTTGTGTTTGAAGGATGATTGACCTTGTTATGCACTATACCATATTGTTAATGCAATGGATATGTTCGAGTCTAAACTACTTAAGCTATGGAAAAAAATAAGGGAGTATAGTATCAAAGTAGTGAGAACAATGAGCTGATTTGTCGAACTTTTATCACTGGTGATAGTTAGGGCTCTCCATTTGTAGAGATGACAAAGTTAGATGATTTTTGGAACAATCAATTAGATTGATACACCAAGTGATATAGCATACTACAAATGGACCTTCAAACAAATGGATCATATGCAGCATAATAAGAAAAGTTCAACACATGCATAGTATTCCGGTTTAATCAATCAATCAAACTATACTTTTTAATATTTTGCTGGAAAGCATTATCATTCATTGATCATCTAAAGAGCTGTACAAGAAGAGACCATTTGTTGGAAACAAGAGGATGGAATTACTCTTAATCGTGGCCTTCCCTGGAGTTAGAGCAGAGTATGGATCAGGGCTGCACATAGCATCAAAGGCTAAGTTGCAACCACTAGATAGATGACCCCTGCTTCAATTTTGAGTCAAGGCACAAAAGGGTCAATTGCTCTAAATTGGGATTTTTTAGGTGGGAACTTTCACTTAAATTTGAACAACGGTTAAAATAATAGAAAAGTCTCATCTCTATTTCACAAATAATTGTATCGGACAAGATCTAGTCTAGATTAACAAGTTCTTACAACAATAGAAAGTGAACATTGACTTTCCAGATAATTTCAAAATTAAATTGATGGAACAATAAGAACATTATGAGTATCTCATCAACATCGATTCGCTTAAGGGGCATGCTCCTCATTGAAAGAGGCACGTTTCTAATTTAGATGCTAGAAGGAGTTCACTCGACTCTAAGAAGGAGATGCATTTTGGCCTTTAAGGATTATGTACTTAATGTGAACAAAATCGTGCAAGTCACTGTAAAAGAGTGAGCAATTTATTGTGAGGGGGGTGCACTTCGCCCTAAAGAGCCTTGTCATTTCTTTATAAACAATTATCTTTTGACGTCCTGTACTTAGCTGGTTCAAGGTATGGGGGCCAGACGACAAGAAGAAGTACCGTGCGAAGGAGAGGAAGAAAGAATCAAACATCATTCTCTCCCTGCCTTCTCCACCATTCCTAGATGCAGGGCCCATGTGCAAAGCATGGAAAGAACAACAATAACATATGAATTACAAATAAAATAGCAAAGAAAAAAATTGAAAAGTATTATACCTGGAGAGAGAGAGTAATATATAAATTATCTGTGCAAAAGATCAATGATCCATGGGCATTATTATTTTTTTTTTTTTGGTCAAAATCCATGGGCATTATGAAAGTTTGATTTCTTGACTTACGCGTACGTCGAGCTTCCTTGACTTACGCGTACGTCCTGCCATAATTACCCTTCTTTCGATGCTTTGCACATGGGCCTGCATCCGGCAATAATGAAGAGCTTCCTTGACTTACGCGTACGTCCTGCCATAATTACCCTTCTTTCGATGCTTTGCACATGGGCCTGCATCCGGCAATAATGAACAGCTTCCTACGCGTACGTGTACGCCCTGCCATAATTATACGTCCTGCCATAATTACCCTTCTTTCGATGCTTTGCACATGGGCCTGCATCTGGCAATAATGAAGAGCTTCCTTGACTTACGCGTACGTCCTGCCATAATTACCCTTCTTTCGATGCTTTGCACATGGGCCTGCATCCGGCAATAATGAAGAGCTTCCTACGCGTACGTCCTGCCATAATTATACGTCCTGCCATAATTACCCTTCTTTCGATGCTTTGCACATGGGCCTGCATCCGGCAATAATGAACAGCTTCCTACGCGTACGTCCTGCCATAATTATACGTCCTGCCATAATTACCCTTCTTTCGATGCTTTGCACATGGGCCTGCATCCGGCAATAATGAAGAGCTTCCTACGCGTACGTCCTGCCATAATTACCCTTCTTTCGATGCTTTGCACATGGGCCTGCATCCGGCAATAATGAATAGCTTCCTACGCGTACGTCCTGCCATAATTATACGTCCTGCCATAATTACCCTTCTTTCGATGCTTTGCACATGGGCCTGCATCCGGCAATAATGAACAGCTTCCTACGCGTACGTGTACGCCCTGCCATAATTATACGTCCTGCCATAATTACCCTTCTTTCGATGCTTTGCACATGGGCCTGCATCCGGCAATAATGAAGAGCTTCCTTGACTTACGCGTACGTCCTGCCATAATTACCCTTCTTTCGATGCTTTGCACATGGGCCTGCATCCGGCAATAATGAAGAGCTTCCTACGCGTACGTCCTGCCATAATTATACGTCCTGCCATAATTACCCTTCTTTCAATGCTTTGCACATGGGCCTGCATCCGGCAATAATGAACAGCTTCCTACGCGTACGTCCTGCCATAATTATACGTCCTGCCATAATTACCCTTCTTTCGATGCTTTGCACATGGGCCTGCATCCGGCAATAATGAACAGCTTCCTACGCGTACGTGTACGCCCTGCCATAATTATACGTCCTGCCATAATTACCCTTCTTTCGATGCTTTGCACATGGGCCTGCATCCGGCAATAATGAAGAGCTTCCTTGACTTACGCGTACGTCCTGCCATAATTACCCTTCTTTCGATGCTTTCCACAAGGGGCTTGCAACCGGCGATAATGAAGAGGGTAGAGAGAGGACGGCGTTTGATTCCTCCTTCCTCTCCTTCGCTCAATAATTCTTGTCGTCTGGCTCCCACTTCTTGAACCATCCCTTGAACCGCATCCTCGTGCTGACTCACTTCTTCAACCACCCCTCAAACCTTATAATTCATTTAATTTATCAATTTGGCCATCTTTGGATAAAATATTTATCCTTTGGACGAATTGTAATTAGGCTGACAAAACAATAAGCATATTTTAATATGGACCCACGGAGCAAATAAAATGAGAAAGGTTCATTGTGGGTATAATCATTATAAAAAGGGAAAAATATAAAATGGTGCTGGAATGTTTGCAATTTAATTCGATCTCGGATCACTCAATTTTTTGCCACTAGTCTAATGCATAACGTATCTTTCAGAGAGCAAAGCTAGGTAGCAATGACAGTAATGAAGAGAAAGTAACAATTTTTTTAGCCATTAATTAAAAAAATATTAACTAGTGTTTCGGACACTTGGGGCGCGTTTGGTTGTGTTTTCGTTTAAAAATTGTTCAGAGTATTTTGTTCCGGGGAACAATTTTTGAACAAAAATACGCGTTTGGTAAACTTGTTCCGGGAATAAAAAATAAACAGAAACATGTTTGGTAAATTTGGATAATTTTTTTATTTCTTTTATTTTTTCTATTTTTTTCTTATTTTTCCTTTTTTTTTTTTTTTCTTTTTCATTTTTTTTTCTCTTTTGGCCGGTCGCCGGCGACCGGCAGGGCGAGGGCCGAGCTCGCCCAGCGGCGGGCGAGGTGCGGCCTCGCCGAGCCACCGCCAGGCGAGGCCGAGGCTCGCCGGCCGCTGGGCGAGCTCGGCCTCGCCGGCCTGGGCGAGCTCGAGGCCGGATCTGGGCGAGATCGAGCTCGCCCAGGCCGGCGCGAGGTCGGCCTCGCCTTGATCCGGCGAGGCCGAGCTCGCCCAGCGGCGGGCGAGGCGAGATCGACCTCGCGCCGGCCCGGGCGAGCTCGATCTCGCCCAGATCCGGCGAGGCCGAGCTCGCCAGATCCGGCGCGAGGTCGGCCTCGCCCGGCTACGGCGAGCCTCGGCCTTGCCGGGACGGCGAGCGTCGGCCTCGCCGGGGCCGGCGAGCCTCGCCGTGGCCGGGCGAGGCCGCCGCCCTCGTCGGCCGGTCGCCGGCCGTGGCCGAGGCCGGCGACGGCCTCGGCCATGAAAGAAGAACAAGAAAATAAAAGAAAAAAAAAAAAAAAGTGTTTCGATTTGTATTCCAAACAAGAAACACAAAATTTATGTTTTTGTTTGTTTCTTTTTTGTTTAACAAAAGAACAAAAAAAGAATGTAAACGCACACAAACGCGCGTTTGTTCCAGGGGAACAAAAAAAAAGAAATTTTGTCCCGGGAACAGTAAAATAAGTGCAGCCATGCAGGGCCTTGGTGACCAGCTAAGTAAATTATACAGTTTTTAATGCATTGAGTTTTCATGTAATATGGAATAATGGTTGGGAACTTATATGACTGATGTGCGAGACTGCGTCAATGAGACGATGATGCTAATGTCTATGCGATGCATGATGATGCTGGGTGGGTACAAAAAATGAGCGGGAAAGAAATTGAGAGAGCAGCCTTTTGTCTGATTCCAGCCTTTCGGCCGCTTTAATAATGCCAAGACTAGGGTGCCGTTTTTGACCAACTTTCTCCCATTAAATCAAATCAAATGAAATCAACGATGAGAGATTAAGAAGGTGTAGAGATTCGAGTGCAAACAAGAACGAAGGGAAGTGTGAAGGAGCAATCGGCGGAAAAAAAAAACACAGCAACTTTTATCGGGAATATGTAATTATCATAGGCCGAGATTTAGTAAATAGAGACCCAAATGACGAGGATGGAAAGAGGAGATAGGGATGGACCATGGAGCACTGTAGCTTAACCTTAGTTAAGACCTTAACTAAAAATCAGTCAACTACTTGGGAAGCTGAAAGCTTGGTAGCAGATTGCTCCAAGTCGTCACCGGCCAAGGCTAAATAACAAAGAAGCCCGTCGCCTCAGTCAAGACAAGAATAGTGGACTTATAAACAATCGAGTAATAGCAAGTAATAGCAAATTTGATCTAGGAAAAAGTGTGTCTACTTTACTGGTCAGGGTCACCGCCATCAATGTCTAAGTCTCAGATCTTTCCACCACCGCTGAAGGATAAAATGGATTGAGCACTAGTCCTAAACCTATTTCTTGGCCAAATTAAATAATTAGGATTGAGATTACATAATTATAATAAGTTTAAATTTTTTTGGTAATTTTTTCCCATGAATGAGAGGATATATTATCATGAGAAGCATGCACTTCCTCTTAGAAAAGTGACCGATTTATCGTGGGGAGAGTGCACTTCACCCTAAAGAGCATGCACATTATTCAGGTAGGACAGCATCTCAACAGCAACCTTAGAATTTCGCTATGAACAAGTATTTGTACAAAAGAGCAATGAAAATAGGAAGTAAGATATGAATTATAGAAGTTGGATTCCTTGGCTTCTGCGCATCTCCTGCCATACACTTACCCTTCTTTCTATGCTTTGCACATGGGGCCTGCATCTGGGAATGGGGAGGAGGGTAGAGAGAGAATGGCGTTTAATAAATAAATTATTTGCTCAAAAAGAGCAATGAAAATAGAAAAGTAATACATGAATTATCAAAAGTTTGATTCCTTGGCTTTCGCGCATGTCCTGCCATAATCACTCCCTGCTTTCGATGCTTAGCACACGAGGCCTGCAACCGCACATGGTGAAGAGGGTAGATAGAGAATAACTTCTGCAACTCCACATAAGGTCCGCTCCCATTTCTTAACCCCCCTTAAACAGCGTCCTCTTCGACCAAAAAAAAGACAGCGTCCTTGTAATCACCGACCAAAAAAAAAAAAAAAAAAACCTTGTGATCAATTAAACTTATCAATTTGTCCATCTTTGGATAAAATATTTACCTCGTGAATGAATTGTAGTTAGGTTGGCAAAACAGTAAGCATATTTTAATATGACCCGCGAACTCAATAAAATGAGGAAGCTTCGTTATGAATATAATCATTATAAAAGGGAAAAATAAAATGGTGCTTGAAAGTTTGCAATAGAATTCGATCTAATGGCCACTCAAAATTGACTACTAATCTAATGTGTAATGTAATTTTCAGAGAGCGAAGCTAAGTAGACCATAGTAATGAAGAAAAGCAACAGTTTTTTCTTTCTAGCCATTAGTCAAAAATGATTTTTTTGTCAAGTAATTCTGGACATTTGTTGGGCAATCAATGAAATTTTTTTGGAGCTTTCAATGCATTGAGCTCTTATACTACGTTGAATAATGTTGAGACTCACATGATTAATGGCCATGACTGTATTTGCTCTACATAAACTAAAATTTATGTAGTAACTTCTTTTTGATAAAGCGACACGAGGCTGCATCAATAAAACCATGATGCCATATGATCTATGTGATGCATGACGATGGTGGATGTGTGCGTTTGAGAATCATGTGATGTAAGTGATGAGAAAGAGTTGATGAAAGTCTTGGAATTCGGGCTGACTTCTTTGCCTTCTGAACGGTAGGTGGCTTTAATGATGCCAAGACTTGACTCCCATTTCCGACCAACTGGTTTTCGGGAAATTAAATCAAAAGAATGAAATTAAATCTGATGATATGAGATAAAATGTAACGGCGGTTTCTTCCGAGAAAGGGCAACGAAAAAACAAAGAGACGCGTGAGAGAATGATCATAAAGAACGATGGATACTGAAGAAGGAGAGAAGGAAGAATGGTTGTGCCGAGCTGATGAAAGAGCAAAACAGATTTGAGCGCAGAAAAGGATGAAGGTAGGCGAGCGTGGAGGAATGGAGAAAGAAACACTTCAACTTTTTGTTGGAATATTTTATTATCAACGGCCGAAATCCTGTTTTAGCAAGCCAACTATTTTAGAACCTTAAACAAAGACCCAAGGAAGAAAGAGGAAATATAAGGTGCATTTAATACACCATGTATGATACAATAAACCATAAATGGATCTGGCAAATTGGGGCCCACTTATGGAGCTCGGTAATCTAACCTTAGTCAAGAACTTAACTGAACATCGATCACTTCCTTGGGAAGCTGAAGATTTGGTAGCACACTGCCAGCCTTTAGTCCTCATCTGGCCAAAACAAAATATAGAAAAAGACGGTTGTCGGTCACCTCAATCGAGATGAGAATAGTGGACTTATAAATAATTGAGCGATACCAATGAATCACCTCTAAAAAAGTAAGGTTCATACCTTGAAAAACTCTAAATTGATATATTTATGATAAATTTATCTTAAATTATTTTTTTGGCCACTAAAAACCCTAAACTGATATACCTTTAATAAATTTACTCCAAACTGGTATACTTGTAACAAATTTACCCAATGTTAATTTTCGTTAAATTTTATTGTCAAATTATTAAATTAAATGACGCGTGACAGTTAACTTATATAATTTTACGTTCCGTTTGTTACAGATTTAAAACTTTTGTGATTTTTTTTTATGATATTAATCTAATTTAGCAGAGGGTATATTTGTCACAAATTTATCAATTCGGGGTTTGTTGCGATCGAATAAATTAGTTTGGGAGTAAATTTACCAGTTTATGGTTTTTTATAATTAGTTGGGGTAAATTTGTCACGGATATATCGTTTGGGGTTTTTCATGGTAAAAAAAAAATAGTTTGGGGTAAATTTGTCATAAGTGTACCAGTTTGGAGTTTTTTAGAGTATTAATCCAAAAAAAGTATATGTATATTATATGTATACTATATATATATATATATATATATATATATATATATATATATATATATATATCTATGATTTTCTGCATTTTATTATTTACTTTACGAACCAGTCACCACCACTAGTATTCTGAAACGAAAGTCATCTCACGGCTTAAAAAGTCTTTGATTTATGCTATCTGTTGTCTTGAAAATAAAAACTCTTGTCCCCCTAAACACCAAACCAAACCAAACCCCCCAACCCAAACAAAAGGCTCTATACAATTTGTTTCGATCCTTCTGGGCACTCTCGTTTAATCCTCCGCCGCTCGCGAACCCGCGAACCAAGCCATGCCGATCGCAGAGCTCTTTCTTGGCGCCTTTCTTCAAGTGCTGTTTGATAGGCTGGCCTCTCGCGAGCTTCTCAACTTTGCACGGCGCAAGGGTGTCGATACGCTGCTGAAAAAATGGGAGGGGATGTTGGTCAGCATCATAAAGGTGTTGGATGATGCAGAGGACGGGCAACTCAATGGTGATCTCGGAGTGAACTCGTGGCTAAAAAATCTTAGGGACTTGGCCTACGACATTGAAGACTTGCTAGATGAGTTCATCATAGAGTCCGCAGAAAAAAAGTCCGAGGCAGGACCCGGCACAAGCAAGGCGTGTTCCCTTCTTCCGAGTTGTTGCTTCGGATTGAGCCCGAGAGCATTTATGTTCGATCATAAAATGAGATCCAAGATGGAAGAGATGGATAGTAGGTTAAACAATATCATCGCTCAGAAAGATATCCTGCGCCTAACAGAGAATAATGGTAAGCGACTAGCAGACCGACAAGTGGATAAGTCGCTTCACAATACAAGTTTGCCCGAGTTTCATTTTGTTAGCAGGGAGGTCGAGAAAATGGAGATCCTCAAATTGCTAACCGTAGAAGAAGATGATGATAGGACATGTGCGGATGTAAAAGTGATTCCCATTGTAGGGATGGGGGGTATTGGGAAGACGGCTTTGGCTCAAAAAGTTTACGATGATGCTAGAGTTCCCAAGGATTTCGATGTGAAAGCGTGGGCTTGCGTTTCCGATGATTTCAACGCGCATGCTATTACAAAGAAGATCCTTGAGAAGGTGAATGACCAGTTGTCCTGTGAAGGAAAGGACCTAGATTGGCTTCAAGGTAAGCTCAAGGAACACCTTGCCGGGAAGAAGTTTCTTGTCGTTCTAGACGATGTTTGGAATGATAATTATAGAAAGTGGACTAGCCTCTTGAAGCCTTTTCAATCGGGAATGAAGCAAAGCAAGATCATTATCACGACTCGTAATTTTCATGTTGCTGAAATAGCCCGTGCTCGACCCTATATTCTCAAAGAGTTGTCGCTAGATTCTTGTATGACTTTGCTTGCATTTCATGCTTTTGGAGTTGAAAATTTCGATCATCATCGAGATCTTGAAGTGGTAGGTATGAAAATAGTGGAAAAATGTCGAGGGTTGCCATTAGCCGTGAAGACTTTGGCTGGGTCGTTGAGCTTTAACTTCAGTGTCGATGATTAGGAAGCTATATTGCATAGCAACATTTGGGACCTGAAAGAAAGTAATGACATTCTTCCGGCCTTGACACTTAGCTATCTCCATCTCCCTTCAAATTTGAGGAGATGTTTCGCTTACTGCGCTATATTTCCCAAAGATTATGAAATTGAACGGGACGAGTTAATTCACTGGTGGATCGCAGAAGGCTTGTTGGAGGGAAAAGAAGGAAAGAACCATTGGAATGTAGGTTTGAAATTTTTCAACGAGCTAGTATCTAGATCGTTACTTCAAAAGTCAAGTAGTAGCGAATCACGATTCTTGATGCATGATCTTGTGAATGACCTGGCAAAGCTAGTTGCCAATGCAACTCATTTTAGCTCAGGGGATTTTGAGTATAAGGGTGGTCAAAATAATGCATCTTTAGCTCGTCATGCCTCATTCACTTCCAGTAGTCACATTGTGGTAGAAAGATTCAAGATATATCATGGAATGAAGGGACTTAGGAGCTTCATATTGTTAAGAAAGCAATCTACTTATTTGTCTAAGAAAGTGTTAGGCGACTTGTTATCCGAATTGAAGTACTTGAGGGTGCTTTCATTACATCGCTGTTGCATTAGAGAGGTACCGGATTGCATTGGCAAACTGAGGCACCTCAGGTGCCTCAATTTGTCATATACTGACATTGAAACCCTTCCAAAGTCAATTGTTGCATTGTACTACTTAGAAGCCTTGATGTTGCGAGGATGTCAAAATCTTACTGAATTACCAGAAGGTATGGAGAAACTAATAAATCTAAAATTTCTCGACTTTACCGACACTCCGAGCCTAAGAGCGATGCCATTGTATATAGGTGATTTGGTGGGTCTTGAGGTGCTATCCAAATTTGTAGTGGGAACAGAAATAGGGTCGAGATTGAAGGAGTTGAAAAAATTAAAGAATCTTGGAGGGGAATTTTGCATCTCTGATTTGCATAAGGTTCGAGAAGCCAGCGATGCCATGGATGCCAATTTATGCATGAAGGAGGGAATATGCCAATTGACCATGCAATGGTGCAAAGATTTTGGAAATTTCCGAAATGAAGAGCTCGAAGCAAAAGTCCTCGACTTTCTTCGCCCTCACCCAAAACTTGAAAATCTCGCAATATCCTACTATGGTGGCCTAGAATTCCCATCATGGTTAGGAAGTCCCTCATATGTTAAGATGGTGCATTTACATTTACATGGGTGTCGTCATGCCAAAGTGCTAGCTTCATTGGGACAACTATCTTCTCTAAAAGAGTTGTACATCGAAGGTCTAAATGCAATACACACGGTAGGGTCTGAATTTTATGGAACTAAAAGTCCTTTTCCATCCTTAATGACTTTGGAATTCGAGGACATGCCATTGTGGGAGGATTGGTCTCATTGCTTCGACAATGAAGAAGTAGGAGTTTTATTCCCTTGTCTTGAGCATCTGGTCGTTCGGGATTGTCCTATGTTGATAGGAAGATTGCCTAGTAAACTAAGCACCCTCAGAAAGTTGGAAATCAACTCTTGTCCTCGTATGGATGCCTCATCCTTTATCTATAGCCTTCCATCCCTCAATGAATTAAACTTTATAGGTTGTAATGAGGGCGTGCTGAAGAGTTTGGTAAACTTGACATCTCTAACTGCTCTTATCTTACAAGATGTTGCTGAATTAACTTGCTTAAATTTTGGATTTACAAGCTCCTTGGTGAAGCTGGAGAAGTTGGAGATGAAAAGTTGTAAAAATTTGATATACTTGTGGCAAGAGAGAGATGTAATTTGGGATCTCACTTGTTTGAAGAGCTTAGTTGTTAAAAGTTGTCCTGAATTGATATCATTTTCAGTTGGAGAAGGAGATATAGAGTTGCTTAGCAAGTTGGAGACTATGAACTCACGAAATTGCATCAATTTGGAGAAGCAGGCAAGCAAGATTTACACACTATCCTCTCTTCAAGACTTGACCGTCGAGAAGTGTCCAAAACTTGTGTCCTTCCCCGAAATAGATATGTTGGCGTCAGTGATATCATTAAATATCCAAGATTGCGAGATGTTGCAATCTTTACCTAGAGAATTAAGTGTTCATATGAATGAATCAAGCAATAGCGCTAATAATCACGGTGACATGACGCCTTGTTTACAAGAATTAAAAATCAAGGGATGCGATTCTCTACTAGCCTCTCTATTCAGCGAGAGTAGATATTTATCTACGACCATCGAGACACTTCAAATTCGGTCGTGTATGGGAGTGAAGTCGCTCGCGGAGATACCTATAAATCATCTTCAATCACTTCGATCGATCAATATTGCCTTTTGCGATAACTTGAGAAGCTTACCACAGGGGCTACACACATTGTCTCATCTCACTTTCTTGGTTCTGTGGAGGTGTCCGGCACTGGAGCTGGAGTGCTTCCCTCCACTTCCTCCTGGCATCTCGACGATTTCTCTTTCTAATTGTCCGAAGATAAAATCGTTACCTAATGAGTTGCATCGACTCAAGAGTCTCCAAAGTCTGAAAATTGAGTGGTGTGAGAGTATTACGCGCTTCCCTGATGGAGGATTGCCGCCCCAGCTACACGAACTTAGCATATTTGGATGCAAGAATATGAAGCAGCCGGTGAGGGAGTGGCTCACCCCTCTCACCTCCCTTCAAGAATTGGAAATCGACGGCCGCGCGGGACGAGTGGGAGAGGAGAAGGGTCTTGTTCCGCTCCCTTCCTCTCTTCTCTATCTTTGTATCATAGATATGGGGAAAGTGAAAAGACTGTCCAGCAGTCTCCCCCCCTCTCTCCGGCGGTTATGGATTTGGAATTGCTCGAAGCTGAGGGAGTTGCCCCAGGATGGCCTCCCTCCCTCCCTAGAAGAACTCTGGATCAATGGATGTGGGATTTTGGAGGAGCGATGCAAGGAAGGGACCGGCAGCTATTGGTCCCTCATCCGCGAAATCCCAGAAGTTATATTGGGTGATGACCCATCCAAGTCAATTACTTGAGAAAAGGGATTCGTACTCGAATACTCTACCCGGAAGAAATTTGGGATTTTTAATATTTGAGCCTCGGCTCTTTTTGATCATCGGGTAAAAGCTGAAGTTTCTGGGGCGTCAAAAAAGTATAATGATGGCCACTGAAAGCGCCTTCGCCTCCCAATCAGCCTTAACTCCACACCCCTCCTTCTCCAACTCCAGCTCCGCCTCCGGCTCACTCGCGTCCCACTCTTTCTCCTTCCGCCTGTCCAGTGTTTCCCCGGGGAGGGGGGGATGCCCTTGGAGACTCCGGCGGGGGCATACCGGCTGATCGACGACAAGACGGTAGGGTTGGATTTATCTCAGTAATTGAGCTGCTAGCTTGTGCGTAGTTTGCATTCGACTGTAGGAGTGCATGATGTGCATGTGCAAGTCGGAATGACTGATGCGGTTCGTTCTTATGACGAATTCCCTTCTTATTTGTTGGAGTTTTCTTTCTTTTTTGTGCTTGCATTGTTGATAATTGGTATCCAAGCTCTTGGAACAACTTGAGCGATTTGTTATATGCATTGTGTTCAGATGGATAACAAGTCCAACATTAGATTTTCTTTTGAAGCTTATCTGAATCATACAGTCTTGGGCAGATGGTTTCGGTTTTCTTAGTTTGGCTTGAAAACGAATGTATGCGACACAGATGAAACGAATGGAAGGAACTTGGTCATTTCTTCCTTACTGCTGTTTTAGCTGGCAATATACTAAACGTGAGCACATTCTAATCATCGTTATATCTACAATCTACATAATATCCACATTGAGCTTCAAATCAATGATGACCTTGTTTTTGTATAGTTCTAGATGTAAGCTTGCATTTGTCATCATTAATATTTTATCTGTAAATGTGAATTTGGAGCTGATGGGTGTGGAAGTCATTGAGGGGCCAACCTATAGCATCAGTTTTTTTCTTTTCATTAGCATAAGTATTGATTAGTAATTGCATCGAGATGTTCTATCTATACCTTGACAAAAGGAAGAACTTCTCCTTATGTACTACAACTCAGATTGATGCTAACTATTGATGACTGCAGGCGATTGCATTCAAACCTGTAATTGAGGGAAATGCTTGTAATATAGCTGGCCAGAGTCGTTCGGGAAAAATGCTGGCTTATCTTGCACCAGTAGTCCAATGTCTCAGGCAAGAAGAGCTGCAAGGACTTAGCTTCATAGGTTGGCAGTTGGTATCCTTTCTTGTGCCTTTTCTTTTACCTTTACGTGCTTTGGCAAGCAAGTCACTGACTTTTGCTAGTTTATGGCCATTTTAAGCTCTCATCTTAAACTATGATAAGCTATTGCTTAAGCAGCCAATTTGTTGTAAAAAAAGCACTCCAATTCATTTTCAGTGGCAGTCAGTGTGTTTTTAACAACTTGTCGTCTATAATACTCAAATTGTCATCTCTTCTTTCAAATAAGAAAAAAGAAGAGATTCCTTGCAATCTGAAAGATTGTACCGGGTTTCTGGAAAGACAAATATACAATTTGAGTGGCACACAGTTGCTTAATGATGTGCATAATCCACTCATGTGGCAAATATGGTAATCTCCTTGGAGCTGTTGAAAATAGATGTGTTCTGAATTTGGAGATACTCTGTAGTTGGTTTTATGTACAGTAATGCTTGTTTTTGCTAGTAGTGGATGACAAACCTGACGTAGATTTTTGCACCCGCATTAGCAATACTTAATATCTATAGTAAATTTTATGCAGGTTTTGAGTAACTGCCAATCCATATTGAAGTTTGGGGCTCCATTCTGGTCTATGGTTGCCATGGGCGGTTTCAGGAAGAAAACTCAGCTGGAAAATATAGAACGTCTTGATGCCTAATAGCCACACCTAGTTGCTTTATTTTTCTCGTTAAAGAGGGCTTTTTGGAGTTGAAAGATCTTGGATGGTAAGCCTATGCATTGTATAATATTGCATGAATAAGTTTGGGTGTACGAGCTATTCAAAATTATTGTCTTCTCATCTGTTTTTGAGTAACGAATGTGATTGTGCTACTGTATTCTAGATTTAGTACTGCCACCATGATTCATCACCATTCTTCGAGGAAAGGAAAAGATTAGTGAAATTTCTATTCTTACATATACAAAGCTGAATCTTGATTTTCTGGCTTGAGTTATGGAGACCTTTGCTTTGATTTACAAAATTGCTATATATATTGCTATTTGTTAGCCCTGATAGATTTCCTCAAGAAATGACTGGTGACAATTGACAAATTGAGAAAGCTCCACTCGTCATATTGTTTGATATAGAATATGAAGTTAAAGAATCTTTTGCTAATGGATTTGCCAGCTAATAATTTGAATGACATCAAAGTCTAGATGATTTTGGCATTTAGTAGATTTCAGTCCATGCTAAGCTACAAACAAAGAGCTCAATAAGAATGGTATCTTTATACATGTTGTTTTGCAACTGCTGCTATAATTTATGGCTTTACGATGCAGCGTGATTTTGGATGAGGTGGATATTCTCTGCAATGATGAGGAGTTTGAAGCAGCGTTTCAAAGCATAATCAATTCTTCACTTGTTGCCACACAGGTAGATATATGTAACAAAATAGTTGAAATTCTTCCCGACTGTGAAGTGATCATGGGACCTGGCATTCATCAGACATGCCTTCACCTCAAAGAGGTTGGTCTAAAGCTGTATTATTCCCCTTTCCATTGTTTGCCAATGGATACATTACTAGTATCTAATCTAGGCACAAAAGGATTCACTTTCGTGTCTGTACATTTTTCTGGATGCTTTGGGACAATATATTACTCATAACTAAGCTGTCGTTTGTGCTCCCTAAGAGTGATGGAGCATCGTTTTATGTTGATGCTTTGGATTTGGGGGTGGATTGTTACTGCATATTGACAAGGGAAGATGGAAAAAGTGGATGAAGAGTGGAATGAAATTTTTTCCTTGAATGACTCTTAGCACATGTGTATTGGTAGTCTATACTATTCTTTTGGCCAAAGGCAGTCTATACTATCTAAAGGTGCCTCCAGCATTCTGTAGATCATTTAATCTGCTTGGAGGTGAAGAGAAATAAAATCAGGAGAAGTCTCTGAAATTTCATTGATCGTGCCTAGAGGATTGAGGATTATATTAGGGTCCGATCTGTTTCTCTTCTTTCCTCAATTTGCAGAAGAGTTTGTGCAGTTGTCTGGAAAATTGTTTTTATTTCATTTGCCAGTTTGTTGATTCCCAATTTTTTTTTTTTTTTTTTGTACAGAGGTATTGTACGAACTAATTTAGGCTGCCTATACTGGAGAAGGATTATTTTCGCAATAGTATCCTAGATAGGCTGAGAGCTGTCTCATTTGGGTTGAACAGTAATCTTTTGTTACATGAAATTGCTTTGTCCTTCCCCCTTGATGAACGTGTTGCATAAATTTGCTGTGGTAGCTAACCAGTGCCATTCCTCCTATTTTCATGTCAAGAAGAAAACTAATGGAATACCACTGTAATAGAGGAGAATTTGACAGTTACATGTCATGTCCAGTTTCTCATAGATTGTAGTGGAGAGGAAGACAGTGAAAAGACTCCAATACTGCATTCTTGAATGGAAGAAAGCCCAGAAACAATTGTTTTCTGTAACAAGGTATGTTGATCTTGTAGTATAGGCTGCTTGAAATTGACTCATCATTACATTTACTTCTCTCTCCTGACCACCTCAACTCCTGAGCTAAAGTTTGAGAGAAGGCTCTGAAGCCACCTGGATGGAGGACTCATCATTACTTTGAACTCATCCTTCCTCTTCTCTATACAGATTGAGACATGTTGGAAAGTTGAAAAGGCATTGAACGAATTTACAGAAAAGGCACTTGTATACAAGTTCGACTTTTTCATGCTGCCAGTTCAGAAGAGTGACTACAGGCAAATATGGAAGAGTTTTCTGCTTCTCCATCTAAAGATGTCTCCTTGTTTTTGGTTTGCATTGACAGGTATGTATGGTTGCTTTGTCTGATACCATTCAGACTATGCTTTTAGAGATAGATCTGTTCTATGGCCGAGCTTGATCGCTAAAAGTGAGCCTTTAATTAAACCATGCGGGGCCTGCCAGGACCTAGGGCTTCAGTTCTCAGTTTAAGCTTGCAAAATTAATGATGTATTCAGTCTCAACAAGAACTAGATAAAATAGTATTGGCCGGGATAGGCCTTGTTCTGTCCTGTGGGTTTTGTGAATGATTGGGCCTGTATGCTTGCAAGTTTTCTGGCATTGGGCTCAGTTCAATTTCTTTGATGGGCAAGAGCTGAGTGTTAGCTAACACTCAAGGCACTCACTTAGGTGCTCAGGCAAAGCGACGCGAAGCCTCTGCTCCTCACCTCATCTCAGGCAAGGTTTCTTTGTTTAAGGTAAGCACTTGAGATGAGGTGCTCCGCCTGAGGTATTGCCTCAGAAACGATTTGTCTAGGTTAACATCTTGCACCAGTGCAATATGTGCTTCGATGCAGACCTCGAATAACTTGTGATTTCCAAGTGTGAAAGACCTAATAATTTGTTTTGTGATGGATTAATCCCCACTTTCTACTTAGCACCTCTCGTTGTTCAGCCCAGAGCCTGAGGCACCGTGGGGTCTGAGCCTCTTAACAATGCCTAGTGATTTTAACAGCACTGTTTGTGACACAGTCAAATAAAAGGCGGGCTTTTAACTATTGGCGGGGTCACTGGACACATACAATTTTACCTAAGACATGTCACTCTCCTCTTTCCTTAAGTATTTGCAAGATCCTGATGATTTTTGAACCATATGGCAGGGCATCACGAGGAATCGACTTTACCAGAGTGGATCATGTTATTCTCTTCAACTTCCTGTGCGACCTGAGCGAATATGTCCGCCGTGTTGGAAGAACAGCAAGGGGTTCCGGCGGGAAAGGCAAAGCATTCGTCTTGCATGATTTGCCCTCTACTTATGAGCTGATGAGTTGAGACGTTCATAAACCAAGCGGGATCAAGTTCATGCTTGGAGTGACAGGAATAGATCCCATCAGTCCATTCTTTTTTCCTGCATGTTACAGAGGAATGGCGCGTCAAGAAGTGAAAACGTAAAGGGGGATCACTGTTTGGTGAGATTCTGGTTCTTCCATTTTGCATCTCCATGTTGAGGAGGATCCGAGAAGAGTTAATGCAATGAAGAGTTTTTGATATCAAGGTTCGAAACATATATACTTTGGTCTTTATTCCGTTCATCATCGAGGAATATCGATGCTCTTGCTGATCGAGATGACTCAAGAAGTCTTCGAGCCTGTGTTGTCTGTAAGTTGCACTTTGTTGATAATGAATATGCAATGATAGGAAAGTACGGGACTGTATCCCCTGCTGTATGCCATGAATATATCAAATGACCTGCTGTCGCAAGTTACTGAACATTCCGATACAAGAAATTAATTTACGAACACAAGATATAATTTCCATACATCATTTTGCATCTACGATACAATAAGCTGATTTATGAACTTTACTTTCAAGCTAAATCACATTCAAAGGCAAATTAAAGTACTTCCTCCAATGTAAATGACTTCATTTTAAGAGATTTTCAATGGTATTATAATTTTCCTAAAAAGGTCATATTTAATAGTGGTATTATAATTTTCCTAAAAAGGTCATATTTAATAGTTCTCGTACGTAGTAAATAGTAATTGAAATTTAATTGATCTTGACGTAATTTAAATTGCACCTAGAGTTAATGATTATTTTTTTTTCACATATTAGCAGTAAATAGTAATTGAAATTTAATTGATCTTGGCGTAATTTGAATTGCACCTAGAGTTAATGATTATTTTTTTCACATATGCCGTAGACTGCGTACCATGAGAATCTCAATCATCTCAGCATAGTAACTTATCTTAAATTGTCGCAACAGATGGAACTTGTAATCTACATTGACCTCAATAATTGTAGATTGCTTTCTCTTCGTAACTTTATAATGTTGTCACTAATAATTATTCAATAATACCGTTATTTTCCACAAATGGTCATAATCAGTAATTTATTATAGTCAGTAACTTTCCATCATGAATTTCCTTAATACTCTCACTAATGCTAGCGCCTAGTAATTATCCGATAACATTGTAATTTTTCCTCGATACAATTTTGATTATTATACCTCCAACCACAATAATTTGTCTCAAGTCGTCCTAATCTCAAATAATCTATAGCTAGTGCTTTTCCTTTTGGAGCAGTAACTTAGCTATAGAGCTCTTAAAGTAAGAATGCTATCATTTGTGATTATCACCCGAAAAAATGTAACTTCGTAAAGCCATTAGTAGCTTACCTCGCTTAAATATGACAATTAATAATGACCAATAATAAATCACCTTTAGTTATTGTAAATGTTACTTCACTGAAAAAATAGCATGCAACTTGAATTTATGGTAATTTTCCTTTTCCCAATTCATAATTATTTACCAAAACGATGATAACATTCATCTTAAGTTTGTAAATTAATGTAGCCTATTTTTGAATAAATACGCTTGGTGGCCGCATTCTTCCTCCATCAAATGTAAAACTTACAACTCTTGCAGTCGTAATAACCTTAAATGTCAATAGGTCACTTGTATAATCGATAATCAGTAACAGCTCTTATAATTGATTTGGTGGATGAAATTCTTTAGCTTCAAATCCGAGGGACATTCAATAGCTTGCTGGACTTTAGAATTTTCCTAGGAGTGGAAAAAGTTTAGCATTGGCTCCATTTTGCAATTTAGTTCTTAATTGGAAATGTGAAAAAAAAATGTTCTTATTAGGTCGTTCTTGAGAGACGGCATGAAATGAAATCCGTCGCGAATATTTGGCAAAAGGACCAAAAACGAACCCGCAAATATTTACGAGGACCACAACGCAATTTCCCCAAACAATGCGTCGAAAAGGCTAAGGCGTCGCGGAAACGAAGAGGGAATGAGTGCCTTCGTCTCCGTCACCATCGCTCTCTGTCTCTTGCACTTGCACAGCGATAAGCCATGGCTGCTTCTACTTCAATCTCGTTCCTTAGCCAGAGTCCCTTTCTGGGTTCCTCCCAGAACGTTCTCTCGGTCTCGGTCTGCCCGAAATTCCTCTGGACAGTCCCAATGCAGCGGCCGCCGCAGCGCCAGCCTCTCTTCGCCGTTGAAGCCCGGGCCAAGACCCGGAGAGAGGACCGGCTCACCCGCCACTCGCGCATCTGGAAGAAGGAGCCTTCTGGGTCGCCCTGCTTTGACGCGCTGATTTTTCAGTGATGCCCCCTGACCCTGTTCATGGTGGTCGAGTGCTCTGGTAAAGGCATTGGTTGGGTTTCATTTGCTTTTTAGGGCGAGGGGTTCGATTTGGTTCCGTGGGGAGGAGTCTCTGCTCGGAATCGATTGGTGCGGTGCGGGGATTAATTGGGTTCGTGCAGTTTCATTTGGGGTGAGAGTGATTTTGAGGATGAGAGGCGTGGAGACTGGAGAGGGTGATGTTGTGGTCCAGAATGTGAATGATATAGCACCGAGCTCGCGGGTTCTACTTGGTGTTCTGTTTGTCAATGCTGTGAATGGCATATATGGTTGCTGAACTAGGAAAAAGAAACGGAGGAGGAGAGAAAAATATACTACTAGTTCATCCTCTACTGATAATTTCTTACCAAATTCTTATTTTTTTGCATTTTTTTTTCTGAAGTTGACATAGCTATCTGGATTATCCGCCCGGCCTGAATCGGTCTGGTCAATGTTCATAGGCTAAGGTTCCCAGCCATCGGCGGTGGGTGTGACCGCTGGGTTGCTTTGAGCGACTGGGGCCAGAAGCCAGCAATAGTAATATATAAACTATAACTAAAATAGCGAAGGAAATTGAAAGTAATATGTATGGAGAGAGAGAGAGAGAGAGAGAGAGAGAGAGTAATAAATAAATTATATGTGAGTGAAAGAGAGTTATAAATAAAAAAATTGTGCAAAAGACCAATGAAAACAACAAGAATTACTGTGCGAAGGAGAGGAAGAAAGGATCAAACGTTATTTTCTCTCTTCCCCCTTCACCATATTCCCAGATGCAAGGCTCCATTCGCGAAGCATCGAAAGAGGGGTGATTATGGCAGGACGCGCGGAAGCCAAGGAATCAAAAGTTGTAATCTAGGGATCAAGCTATTTCTTAAGCGCTAGTGAATCCATTTTCACACGCTGTAATAATAGACTATGAATAGCTCGATATCAAATTCTACCTTGTGGGCATCTTGAAATTAGGGAGCTCCTCTCTTCTTAAAATAAAATAGAAAGCATAATTTATTTGATCCCGCAGACCGTATAAAATGAGGAACTTAATCATGAATCTAATCATTGTTGCTTGTCTAGAAGGTAAAAAGAAAATGAAGTTTGAAGTTTCACAATTTAATTTGATGTAGGACCACTCGATTTTCCCCCCTAATCTTATTCATAATGTATCTTTTAGATAGCCAATCTAGGCGAAGTTGAAGCTTGTGGGCATCAAAAAATATAGTGATGGCTACCGAAAGCTCATTCGCCTCCCAATCAGACTTAACTCCTCACCGCTTGCCCTCCAGCTCCAACTTCGACTCAAGTCACGCCCCCTCTCTCCCCTTCCGTCCACCATCTCTCCTCTCCTATCGGGCCCCCTTGGCGTTCGCCACTTGTCCGGTTGGGGGCGATGCAAGGGACGCCCTTAGAGACTCAGGGGGGTCTACCAGCTGATCGACGACGAGATAGTAAGGTTGGATTTATCTCAATAATTGAGCTGTTAGTTGGCATAGTTTGCATTCGAATGTAGACGTGTTTGATGTGAATGTGCAATTGGAATGACTAATGTGGTTCATTCTGATGACAAATTCCCTTCTTTTTGTTTTTTTGTTTTTTGGTGTTTCCGTTGTTGATAATTGGTATCCAAGCTGATGGAACGACTCAAGCAATTTGTTATGTGCATTTTGTGTTGCGCAAAAGCCGCGGCTGAGCCATTGTGTTGAGATGTATAACATATCCAACTCTACATCTTCTTTTGGAGCTTATTTGAATCATGCAGTCTTGGGCAAATGATTTTGGTTTTCTTAGTTTGGCATGACAACGAATATATGCGAAACAGAGTAAGTTTCTCTCCCATTTTAATCTGGGCTAGGTCTTTCTTGTAGCGTACTGAATCCCTCTGTGCAATGTGTAAATGTGATGGTCTGATTTTCCGCTTCTGTTTTCAATTAAATAAATCGGGCTTTTCGTCGACATGCTTATAGCGCTATTCTCTGAGCTGATTACTCATGAGATAACTTGACTAATCGGGAAAGTTATTAAAGAATTTTAATACAACGGACTTGAGAATTCGACTAGGAATCAACTATTCGACCGTGTTAGTCTACAAGGATCATTTCGGCATAGTCGAAAATCTATCAAAAATCAGAAATAGGTTGATTCGATAGAGATAAAATTAGGCTTGGGTGATTCCAACTAATTACAAATTCATCGTTGATCAGCACTAAATTGATTTTTCTATTGTTTTGGTATCCTATGCTCGTAATTGAAACCTTGAGATTTTTCACGACAATTGAGAGTCGCCAATGCGTCGAAGATGTATATTGTGGCTCGGGAATAATCGACCACGGGTCATTTGCACCGAAAATTCCCAAAAAACGAACCGATAATTTAAGTTGCGCTAAAATCACATTTGACTGAAATTAACCGAGGAAATGATGTCGATTACAGAAATTAAGAATTTTCACGTGTCACAATTAATCCCGGGGAATGTTGTTGCATCTTTCCAAATTTTATGGATGATGGGAATTATTAGCGGAAAAGGGGCAAGAGTAACAAATTAAAAGAATAAAAAGGAAATGCCACTTTTTAAATAGGTTTTGAGCATTTATTATGAAAAAATTGGAGAAAGAGTTATAGAAGTTTAAATGAGGATTTATAAGTGACTACTAAGAGACTTGACCCTATTAAGTTAAGTGTTAATTTGGTAAATAGGAAAAGAGGAAAAGTCTCAACAAGAAAGGAAAATTCGTAAGAAGGCATGCCCCCATGAATTTCACCTCAATTTCCATGCTATTTGTGTGGAATAATGATGCATAAAGTAGAGGGACCACTTGATAGGGATAAGAATTCAATCTCCATGAGAAAAAGCTACAAGAACCAACTTCAAAATTCGGATTCAGCAGTCTACATGGATTCCAACCTTTTCTTTCATCTCATTTAGAAGAGACAACGTTGGAAAACTTTGTGGGGCCTATGATGGTGATAGGTGGCCAAAATTTCCATGGAAAAATAGGCCAAAGTTGAAGGAAATTTCAGTGAAACTTTCAAGTAATTTCCACTCTCCTTCCCATCCTTTATCCACGCATGAATGTCTGCTGTATTTTACGATGGCAGCTTCCACCTTTTCCTTTCTTCTTCTTATTTTATTCTTCTCCCTTGTCTCTTTCAACGTACAAGTTGTTGCTTTCTCTTCCCTTGAATGTGCAACTCCCGTTTCTACTGCCTCTTGCACGACAAACCGGAGACTAAGAAACAAAACAGAGCAAGGCGTGAATGTGACGTTACCAAAAAAATTCTTGGATCCACATAAACATTGGCCACCTACCACCATGGTTTTTATATATAGGTCAGATAGTTCGAGTGAGGAAAAAACCCCCTCACGCGCACAAGAACCGCGCAACTGACCAAAATCCATATTTAGTTCTCTTTATCGAAAAATTTATAAATCCGTGTGTTGCTGTTGCCATCACACCACAATACATTCTTCACGGTTTCACACCATCACGAGAGGATCAAGGCTTCTGTGTTTCTCCAACCATCAACGAGAGGTTTGTGAACAGGTGAGTTGTCTTCTAAAGAGCAAGGGGACAAACGTCAAGTTAGAAATATGTAGATGACGTTATATATGGATGGATGTTGGTTAGGGATGTTATAATAGCCATAGAAAAGCTTAGATAGGGTTTAGAGAGCAAGACAAACGTCGTAGAGGAAGATTGACTTTGCTGATTTGAAACAGTTTCGGGACGTGTGTGTTTTGCTAATTTCGTAGACAATTGTGTGTTGCGATTTTGAATGAATTTTATTATGAAGAAACGTTTTGGACATCCTAAATAGTAACATATATTTTTATTATAATTTTTAGAAATTAAAAAGATGACGATTTTAATGACGTCATCCTTGGAGTAGTTGATATAGCTAGTATGAACAAAATAAAGGAGTTAGAGAAGAGAATAAGAACACAAGATTTATAGTGGTTCGCTGTAATCCAAGCCTACGTCCACTCTCCCCCACGATAGCCTTCTTGGCTGGATTCCACTATGCAATCAACAAGAGATTACAACTTCGAGTGCAAACACTTAGTAGTAGATCACACTATCTCACTAAGTCACTCTTTTGGTATTTCTCTCACGATTACAAACGTTTAAGCTCTCCAAAGACAAGTGTATAATCGAAGGTCGCTCAGACTTTGGAATTATAAATTCTACGCTCCGTCTCTTACTTGCTCATCGGTCCTTCACCTCCTTAAATACTCCTCCACTTCCAAACTAGCCGTTGGACAGCATCCCGGAGAATCGTCTTCCAATATACCCATTGGACAGCTACGTATCTAGAAGATTTGGTAGCCGTTGAGTGACAAATGTAGAATCCCAAATTGATTCCGATCGCCCATACAAACGAAATCTTGGTTTCCATAAGTAAAACTTCTTCGTATAGAAAATTCTTGTCTTCAAGATCCAATCGTCAATCAATTAGATTGAATCAATCAAATCAATCTTGATGTGGAATCCAAACCAGATCACTAGCCGTTGTATGATTGGGCTTGAGTTACGATTCATCGAATCTGGATGTAAAGTCGAGAAATCAGAGACTTTACGATATGAGTCTTGAGACTTTACAACTGAGTGCAGACTTTACAATCGTCTTGATACTTTAACACGTAAGTCCTGGAAATCTTGAGAATATACTCGGACATATGTTACGTTCGGTCTTATGGTCATCTTCGACTTTGATAAAATCCTTTAGATGTTTCATCATCTGCATGGTCTATTACTCAACCATCAAACATGTTAGTAGCCTTTGATTTATTTTGTCATCTTCAAAACATCATAAGGGATTTCCCTAACAATCTCCCCTTTTTTGATGATGACAAAACAATCTCTGAATATGCAGATTTGTAAACATACTTTTAAATCAAAGGATATCAGAAGATAACAAATAGATTGAGCATAAGAATATATAGAAAAATAATCACAGCTCAATATTATGCAATAATATCAACCAATCAGCACATATGCATATTCATTTCTTCTCCCCCTTTTTGTCATAATCAAAAAGTGATAATACTAGATTCACGTAGAGAATGATAACAAATATTTTGCATGAATCACAATTTCCAAAAATCAGCTTTTCCAAAAATCAGCTTTTATCGAATATTAAAGATATGCAATATAGCTCACTTCGATTATATCAGCAAATATCCAATAAAAATCACCGATGCATCATGAAATTCACATACACTTTTTGTCATAATAAAATGATAATATCACTAAGAGATTTGTTAATGACAAAATGTAATAAAATATGCACTAACCGGATTTTGTAGGTCTTAACAATTTTAACGCATTTACCTTCCTTCTTTTCATAACAAGATCACGATCAATCAAAAAAGATTTTTCCATAATTGATCAAAGCTCCCCCTCAATTTGTTGCCTTTTGAGATGATCACAATTATTTCCCTTTTCTTTTGGATTTGATTTCTCCCCTGTCATCATGACAATATTTGCGAATAGAAGCAATTGTTGCAATTGTCGCAGGAGATATTATCTGATTGCACCAAAATCTGTGTAGATTCGCAATCATCCTTGCCTTATTGAATTTCCTGCAATCAACTCATTTCCCTTTTTGGTATCCATCAATTTGGATCCTTCCTTGACGTTAGAGTAAAATAGATAATCTCCATAAACAAATATTCTTTCTTAATTCATCGTAACAAAGTATCCAAAGAAAAATATTATGCACAATGATATTTTGAAAATAAATTCTCACTTAGTCATAGTACAATAAAATCAGAGAGAATAAAATCCTTGAATATCTCAGAAAAAAATATCTTGCAAAATTAGTATAACGTAGAATCAGATTTTTACTTTGCAAAATATGACAATTTGAGAGCATAAATTTAGACAAAAATAATTTGAATTATCTCAAATAATTGCATGTATTAAATCAAATCTCAACTCACAAATCACAAAAATAAATCATACGATTCTTTCTTCCATAAAGCAAAATATGATCATTATAAAATCTCAATCAACCAAGGATATATCGAATATCAAGCATAATGAGAATTATTGCCCAAATCAAAATGAGAATAAAAAATTCCTTACCAAATCCTCTTTTTCTTTCTTCTTTATATCCTGCAAAAATAACTTATCTTTTCTTTGGTACCCATTTTTTCTTGGGTCCATGAGAGTTAGCAGAATATGTTGCTTTTATCCAATTTTTCTTAATAGGTCTCAGACTTGAGAAAGATCTTGTTGCCTAAGTCGAGAATTCTCATTTTTAAGTTCGAAAATCCTTTTAAGAGAAGATTTAAGATTTGAACAAAGCTCATTTATATATTTTGAAACTTTGAAAGGAATTGCTGAATGACTTACCTTGATTTCCTCATCGTATTCGAGTCCTGCAGTTACAATCGACTCGATTCCGAGTCTATGTCCGAGTTAGACTTTGATTCGAGTCCGTGTCCAGAATCAGACTTTGATTTTGAATGTGCCATCAAGCATATATTTTCTTGATCATCATCTTCTTTCATGATTCTTTTCTGGCCATTATGCTTGTATTGACTTCTTCCATCGAATTTCCTTCATTTTCTACTCAACTTTTTAAATTTCTCGACCATAAAGGCAAGTTCTTCATCGTCCATGTCATTTTCTGAGTCTGTTTCATCAAAAACAGCATTAGATATTAAAGCAATGGACTTCTTACCTTCGGGATCTTCGTCATTAAGTTGTTCAACTTCATAGGATTGAAGAGTGCCAATCAATTCATCAACGGAGAGTGGCATAATCCTCTGAGTCTCCCGGATTGAGGTCTTGACATGATTCCAATCTTTTGAGAGACCTCGCAAGAGTTTGTTGACCTTCATCGGGGCAGAAATTTGCTAACCTTGATATGCTAAACCATTTACAATTTATGTAAAACGGCTAAACATATCTCCAATTGACTCTCCTTGCTTCATCTTGAAGGATTCATATTGGCCAAGCAAGAAGTTTACTTTTGTCTCTTTTACACGATCGGTCCCTTCATATGTAACATGAAGTTTATCCCAAACTTCTTTTGCTGTTTCACATGAAGAAATTATGTTATATTCAGCAAGAGATAAAGCGCAATATAAAGAATAAATTGCTTTCGCATCAAGCGCTTCTCTTTTGGACATCTCCATCCGAGACATAGGAGCGGGGTTTGCTTTCTTTGTCTTTGCCATTCTTTTTTGATGTGGACGCAGCAATGGGATTGATTCCTCCTTCCACAACATCCCATTGTAAGAGATCTCTGGATCTTAGGAATGCTTTCATTTTGTTCTTCCATACGTCGTATTCCTTTCCATCAAAATATGGTGGCCTTGTGTTGCTTTGCCCTTCCATAAGTCCTGGTGCTAACATACTAGCCATGGATCTTTTACTCTGAAGTAAAACACTTCAAATAAAGTAAGAACACGAGCTCTGATACCAATTGATATAGCTAGTATGAACAAAATAAAGGAGTTAGAGAAGAGAATAAGAACACAAGATTTATAGTGGTTCGGCTTAATCCAAGCCTACGTCCACTCTCCCACGATAACAACCTTCTTGGCTGGATTCCACTATGCAATCAACAAGAGATTACAACTTCGAGTGCAAACACTTAGTAGTAGATCACACTATCTCACTAAGTCACTCTTTTGGTATTTCTCTCACGAGTACAAACGTTTAAGCTCTCCAAAGACAAGTGTATAATCGAAGGTCGCTCGAGACTTTGGAATTATAAATTCTACGCTCCGTCTCTTACTTGCTCATCGGTCCTTCACCTCCTTAAATACTTCTCCACTTCCAAACTAGCCGTTGGACAGCATCCCGGAGAATCGTCTTCCAATATACCCATTGGACAGCTCGTATCTAGAAGATTTGGTAGCCGTTGAGTGACAAATGTAGAATCCCAAATTGATTCCGATCGCCCATACAAACGAAATCTTGGTTTCCATAAGTAAAACTTCTTCGTATAGAAAATTCTTGTCTTCAAGATCCAATCGTCAATCAATTAGATTGAATCAATCAAATCAATCTTGATGTGGAATCCAAACCAGATCACTAGCCGTTGTATGATTGGGCTTGAGTTACGATTCATCGAATCTGGATGTAAAGTCTGAGTCGTAGACTTTACGATATGAGTCTTGAGACTTTACAATCTGGAATCAGACTTTACAATCGTCTTGATACTTTAACACGAAGTCTGGAAATCTTTGAGAATATACTACGGACATATGTTACGTTGAGTCTTCGGTCATCTTCTGACTTTGATAAAATCCTTTAGATGTTTTATCATCTGCATGGTCTATTACTCAACCATCAAACATGTTAGTAGCCTTTGATTTATTTTGTCATCTTCAAAATATCATAAGGGATTTCCCTAACAGTAGTAATTCGGACAGTTCTGTAAACCATGACCTGTTATGATTCCGAGGGCTGTTACTGATCTTTAGAGGTCGAATTTCCAATCGTTTTCTTCACGAAAGTTGTTTGTTACAACTTATAGTTTATCATACTCGAATTTCAAATTAAACGGACCAGATTTCAACCCAAAGACAAATTGATTTCGATGAGTTAGGCTCTCTGGAACTGGACCTGACTTTTGTGCTGGATAGAGAGAATTTCTGGGCTGAATCCAGAGAAATCTGGATCTCGGTGTCTTCATGGAAAATGTTTGTTTATGTGTTGGCTAGTATGTTTCTGAATTTGAGAATTTTTCGAGATAGTATGAGTGAGTTTCTGACTTCGAATTTGGGAGAACGTTATTGGGCAGTTTTCTGTCAATTTGAATGAATAAGAGTATATACTTGTTTTGAAAAATTCTTGCTATGAAATTGCTCAATTGAGGCTGTGAATACTATGTGTAACTGATTATTGAAGTGTGACATTGATCATATGCATTCACAACGTGAGATTCCGCCACGAGCCTTTGGGGCCAGGCAATGCTCCTTCGGGAATGCCCTAAGTCAACGGATGCCGGTCGCAGTGGAGGCTGAGCCGATGCTCCTATATGGAATGTTGTCTAGATGTAGATGTTGCCGTGCTCGCCGGTGCGAAGCGATGCCCGGTTTTGCCGGAAGACTGTTATCTATTGCATTGATTATGGTATGTATGCTTACATGGATATTCATGCCCTTGCATATGCGCATGTTAAAGTATTCCTGTGATGTGTGAACTTGATATTGTTAGGAATATTTTATTTGATACTAATATGCAGGAACTTGCTGGCATTAAAAAAGTGGTAAGAAATGTAATTAGATTGCATGCAGGGTGTATCCTTCTCCTACTCTGGATTTAGGGGATTTACTCGCTGAGATGTGATCTCACCTCGTCGTGAGCTAAAATTTTTTAGGTTCCTAAATGGAGGAAAGCCAGGTTGTGTACAGTCGGTCGTAGTAAAGGAGGAATAGGACTCTCGCTATTTCCTTTCAAGTGATGACGGGTTTTCCGTCAAGACTGGATGTAGGGTGACAGTTCACCCCTGAGAGATCAAGAAGTATGATAGTGTATTAGTGAACCCCAGTCTTATAAATAGAAGCTTAGTTAGTGGGTAATAGAACAACTTCACTTTTTGTATCAAATCTTGGGATGTTAAACTAGTCTATATATATATAAGTACTGTGACGTTGTAGGTGTGGCTTATGAAAAATATTATCCTAACTTTCTATCCCACTGTTTCGTTGTATGGAGATTGTTTTACGTTTCCGCATATGCAAATTAATGAATGGGTCGGCAACAGTTCCTGGGATGTTGCAAAATTCAAAAGCGACCATTGAGGGATGTGCATGTGCCCGGGGTTCGGATTGTGACAGTAAAAGTCAGAACTTGGAGATGAATTTGGTTTTTCTAGTGATAAAATGAAGTCTGACAGGCACTCATCATGGGTCAACCCTGCCGAAAGATGAGATTCTCCTACAGCAAGTGTGATTGGTTTAGGCAGAGGTTTGGACGACTGAATTCGCTGAGGGTCAAATCTCTTGCCGAAAAATCTTCCAAGCTAAAGCAAGTGAGTTGCAAAGATTATGAACTAGCAGCAGAAAATCTACATTTTGATGTGCCTGATCTCTCTTTGTCAATTGGATCGACTGGGGAAAAATAAGGAAGCAGCTATCCTTGTACTTGGAAGAAAGATATCAGGTGCTTACCAATCCAAATCTGCCAAAGACGCCGCAGCAAGGACTGAAACAGAAGAAATGGATCATTCAGTGCACCTAATGGAGACCATTAAACAAGGCATATCTGCCACCAGAATAGTTGGAACAGAGCCTTCACTTCGCAGTTCTATTGCAGATTTCAGATTTCAGAGGATGGGGTGGGGGGTTTCCATGGATGCCTTTACTTCAAGGTGTTCTATCTACACGTTGACAAAAGGAAGGTCTTCTCCTGGTGTACTGCAACTCAGATTGCTGCTAACTATGGATGACTGCTAGTGATGGCATTCAAACCTGTAATTGAGGGAAAGACTTGTATTATAGCTGATCAGAGTGGCTTGGGAAAAGTGCTGGCTTATCTTGCACCGATAGGCCAACATCTCAGGTAGGAAGAGCTGCAAGGACCTAGCAAATTGTTCTCACAAAGCGCTTGAGTTGTCGTTTTGGTGCCTACTGCTGAGTTAAATTTACAGGTTGGTAGTTGGTGTCCTTTCTTGTGCCTATTCCTTTACCCTTACATGCTTTGGCAAACAACTCATCAACTTTTACTAGTTTATGGCCAATTTAAGCTCTCATCTTATGCTGTAATAGGCTATTGCTTAAGAAGCAAAATTGCGGTAAAAAAGCACTCCAACTCATTTTTGGTGGCAGTCAACCTGTTTTTAACTACTTTCCACCTATAATACTCAAATTGTCATTTCTTCTTTCAAAAAAGGAATAAAAAGAAAAAAGAAAAAGAGATTCCTAAGTGTTGCAATCTGAAAGATCGTATTGGGTTCCTGGAAAGGCATATATACAATTGAAGTGGCAAAGTTGCTTAATGATGTGAATAATTTAGTCATGAGGCAAAACTGGTAATCTCCTTGGAGCTGTTGAAAATGGAGGTGTTCTGAATTTGGAGATACTCTATAGTTGGTTTTATGTACAGCAATGCTTGTTTTCGCTAGTAGTGGATGACAAACATAGCATAAACTTTTTGCACCCACATGAGTGATACTTAATATCTGTGGTGAGTTTTATGCAGGTTTTGAGTAACTGCCGATCCATATCGAAGGTTGGGGCTCCATTCTGGTCTATGGTTGTCACAGGTGGCTTCAGGCAGAAAACTCAGCTGGAAAGTATAGAAGAGGGTGTTGATGTCCTAATAGCGACTCCTGGTCACTTTATTTTTCTCATTTAAGAAGGCTTTTTGGAGTCGAAGGATCTTAGATGGTAAGCCTATGCATTGTATAATGTTGCATGAATAAGTTTGGGTGCACGAGCTATTCAAAATCATCATCTTCTCATCTGTTTTTGAGTAAGGAATGTGATCGTCCTACTGTTTTCTGATTTAGTACTTCCACCATGTATCATCACCATTCTTTGAATCTTTGAGGAAAGGAAAACATTCACGAAATTTCTATTCGTACGTACACAGCTGAATCTTGATTTTCGGGCTTGAGTTATGGAGAACTTCGCTTTGATTTACAAAAATGTTGGATATATCGCTATTCGTTAGCCCCAAGAGATCTTTGAGAAATGACTGGTGACAAATTGAGAAGGCTCCACTTGACGCGCTTGTCATATTGTTTGATATAGGATAGAAGTTAAAAAATCTTTTGTTTATGGATTTGCCTGCTAAGAATTTGAATGACATCAAACCCTGGATAATTTTGGCATTCAGCAGATTTCAGTCCATGCTATGCTACAAACAAAGAGCTCTATGTAGCTATAATGTACTCAATAACAGAAGAATGATATCTTTGTACATATTGCAGATTGTTTTGCAACTGCTGGTATAATCTATGGCTTCATGCTCAGCGTACTTTTGGATGAGGTGGATATTCTCTGCAATGATGAGGAATTTGAAGCAACGTTTCAACGCGTAATCAATTCTTCACCTGTTGCCGCCTAGTATCTGTTTGGTACGGCCACATTGCTGGTAGATATATATAAAAAAATAGTTGAAATTCGTCCCGACTGTGAAGTGATCATGAGACCTCGGACAAGCCCTCACCTCGCAGAGGTTGGTCTAAAGCTGTATTACTCCCCTTTCCGTCATTTGCTAATGGATACATTACTATTATCAAATTTAGGGACAAAAAGATTCATGTCCGTGTCTGTACATTTTTTTTGGGGATGTTGTTGGACAACATATTACTCATAACTAAGCTGTCATTTATGCTCCCTAAAAGTGATGGAGCATGGTTTTACGTTGATGCTTTGGTTTTGTGGGTGGATCGTTACCACATATTGATGGGGGAAGATGGAAAGTGGATGAAGAGTGGAATAAAGTTTTTTCCTTGAATGTCTCTTAGCACATGCGTATTAGTGTCTATAGTATTCTTTTAGCCAAAAGCAGTCTACACCATCTAATGGTGCCACCAGCATTCTGTAAGTCATTTAATCTGCTTGGAGGTGAAGAGAAATAAAATCAAGAGAAGTCTCTGAAATTTCATTGATTGTGCTGAGATGATTGAGGATTATATTAGGGTCCTATCTTTGATTGTGCTGAGATGATTGAGGATTGTATTAGGGTCTTCTCTGTTTCTCTTCTTTCCTCCATTTGCAGAAGAGTTTTTGCAGTTGTCCTGAAAATTGTTTCTATTCGTTTTGCCAGTTTGTCGATTCTCAGAATTTAACTTTGTACAGAGGTATTGTGCAAACTAATTTAGGTTGCACATGCTGGATAAGGATTATTTTCGCAACATTAATCCTAGATAGGCTAAGAGCTTTCTCATGCAGGTTGAACAGTAATATTCTGTTACATGAAATTGCTTTGTCCTTCCCCCTTGATGAACATGTTGCATAAATTTGCTGTGGTAGCTGACCAGTGCCAGTCCTCCTATTTTCCTGTTAAGAAGAAAACTAACGGAATACCATTATAATAGGGGAGAATTTAAGGGTTACATATCATGTCCAGTTTCTCATAGATTGTAGTGGAGAGGAAGACATTGAAAAGACTCCAGATACTGCATTCCTGAATAAGAAGTCTGCTTTTATTCAGCTTGCGGAAGAAAGCCCGGTAACCAAAAGGATTGTTTTTTGTAACAAGGTGTGTTGATCTTTCAGTAAAGGCTGCTTAAAATTGACTCATCATTACATTTCCTTCTCTCTCCCGACCATTTCACTGACTCCTGAGCCGGAGTTTGAGAGGAGGTTCTGAAGCAACCTGAATGGAGGATTCATCATTACTTTGTCCTCTTTTCCATATACAGATTGAGACATGTTGAAAAGTTGAAAATGCATTGAAGCGCATTGACAGAAAAGGCACTGATACACGAGTTCTACCTTTTCATGCTGATGTTTCACAAGAGTTGCGGCAGGCAAATATGAAAGAGTTTTTTCCTTCTCCATCTAAAGATGTTCCCTTGTTTTTGGTTTGCAGCGACAGGTATGTATAGTTGCTTTGTTCAATACCAATCAAACTATGGTTCTAGAAATAGATCTGCTCTGCAGCCGAGCTTGATCCCTAAAAGTAAGCCTTAAGTTAAACCATGAGTAACCTGCCAAGACCCAGGCCTTCAGTTCTCAATTCAAGCTTGCACATTTAATAATGGAGTCAGTCTCAACAAGAATTAGATGAAAATAGTAATGGCTGGGATAGGCCTTGTTCTGTCTTGTGGGTTTTGTGAATAATTGGGATAGGCAAGAGCTGAGTGTTGGCTAACACTCAAGTCACTCACCTAGGCGCTCAGGCAAAGCGAGGCGAAGCCTCTGCTCCTCACCTCATCTCAGGCAAGGTTTATTTGTTTGAGGTAAGCACCTGAGATGAGGTGCTCCTTTTCTGAGGTATTGCCTCGGAAAAGATTTGTCTTTGCACCAGTGCAATATGTGCTACAATGCAGACCTCGAATAACTTGTGATTCTAAGTATGAAAGACCTAATAATTTGTTTGTTGATGGATTAATCCCCACTTTTTAGTCGGCACCTCTCATTGTTCAGCCTAGCGCCTGAGGCACTGTGGGGTCTGAGTCTCTTAACAGCTCCTAGTGATTTTAACGGCACCGTTTGCGACAGTCAAACGAAAGGCAGAGCAGGGTCACTGGACACACATGAATTTACCTAAGACATGTCACTCTCATCTTTCCTTAGGTATTTGCAAGATCCTGATGTTTTTTCAACCATATGACAGGTTGTTACGAGGAATTGACTCTACTGGAGTGGACCATGTTATTCTCTTCCACTTCACGTGCGATCCGAGTGAATATGTCCGCCACAGAGGGAGGTGCTGGAGGGAAAGGCAAAATATTCGTCTCTACAGTTGGGAAGCAAGTTTCCCTGGCGAGAAGGATAATGGAGAGAAACTGGAAAGGTCATCCCTAGCATGATGTGCCCTCCAGTTATGAGTTAATGGGACGTTCGTGCACTAAGCGGGATCTGAGTTCATGCCTGGAGTGACTGGAGTAGATCCCATCAGTCCATTCTTTTTCTCCTGCATGTTACGGAGGAGCAGCGCGAGGCAAGAAGTGAAATTGTAAAGGGAGTTGTTTGGTTAGAATCTGGTTCTCTCATTTTGCATCTACATGTTGAGGGGGATCACAGAAGCATCAATGCAATGAAGAGCTTGATATCAAGGTTCACAACTTATATATTTCCGTCTTTATTCAGTTCATTGTCAAGGAGGATTGATGCCCCTGAGGATCGAGACCGAGTTAAGAAGTCTCGGAGGCCCGTATCGTCTGAAATTGCACTTTGTTGATAATGAATATGCAATGATAGGAAAGTTCGGGACCTTATCCCCTGTTGTGTGCATTGAATATATAAAATGACCTGCTATAGCAAGTTACTGAGTGTTATGGTATAAGAAGCTAATTTACGAGCACAAAATATAATTTACAAACTTTATACTGCATAGTCAACTTTACTTTCAGGCTAAATTACTCAAAGGTAAATTAAACTACTTCCTCTAAATGTAAATGACTTTGTCTTAAGAGATGTTACTCCTTGTAGTATAATTTTCCTTAAAGGTCATACCTTATAGTTCTTGCACCTGGTAATATGACTCCAGTATTGATGCAGCCCACATTGAAGACCGGCTCTCTTGACCAAGAAGATCGGCCGGCATTAAAGCTCAACGAAACCGAGAAGCCATAACGACATCTTGAGTCCATCCCGGAAGTTGGAAAGACACCTTGCCACGAAGACGTTATGCTTTTACTATTTCTGCTAATTTTAATGTCCTGTCTTTATTTCTCTTAGTTTTAATGTTCTGTCTTTATTTCTCCTAGTTTCAATGCTCCGTTTTTATTTCTTTGACGATATAAGCCCAATTTCTTGTAGAAGATGAACAGCTTTTGATGAATGAAAAACTTTGCTTGAAGCAAGTATCATGAACCTTGTAGAGTTCAACCCTTGAAAACCTAGAAGAGTTTTCACTCCGTCCTTGAAGAGTCGGAGCTTTTGAAATCTGCATCCTTGAACAGTTGCCGTCATCGATCTAGAAGAATCGGTGCCCCCTCAACTTCCTTGGAGGCCTAGAAGAGCAACCAACGAAGTTCCTATCTTTTCCCGTTCTGTTCGTTACTTCCAACCCAATTTCGACTATCCTACAGTGCTTATTTCAAAAAACCCAAAACACAGAAATTGTAGATCCAGAAGTTTTTGTTCATTTGGCTTTGGAATCAGGTTGATCTGATCTGTATCGACAAAGATACGACTGTTCTCCTGAGCTTGCGCAGTGCTGAAATTACTGTTCGTCTCGTTTCTTGTGCGCGAGTCACTCTCCCAATCCTATTGTTTGAGAAAGCCTCCCCTAGGCTTGCATCAAGTATTGTAATTTAACTGATCCTAGAGTAATCAACCTGTAGTTATTATTTTTCTTTTTCGCGTATAAGTTTAGCTATAGACTTCATACCGTGAGAATGTCAATCATACTGTGAGAATGTCAATCATATCAGCATAGTAACTTATGTTAAACTGTGGCAACAGACAAAACTTGTAATTTGTACCGATCTCCATATATTTTTATTACAATGTTGTAGTTGTGAGAATGGAAAAGACCTTCTGACTAGAATGAAAGTGCCATTCCATTCTTTGAGGGCCTTGTTGGTGTCATTCATCTCGTGCACCATCTTAGAAGCTCTTGGGCCAAACTCTCAATTTTTGTAGTCTACATCTTTTAGCCAAGCCGGTCCGTTTGCATGATGTGGCCAGAATAAAATGTATTTTTTGTATCGATCAATCACGTCTCTTGATAGAGATAATAACATAAATAGCTCATGTACTTTGATCTAATGTAAAATGCAGCCCATAAAATTTTAATTTGTGCAGTATCTTGAGAAAGCATTAGTTCCTACTTGAGTTTAGAGAAGTTGCCTCCATAGTTGCATGAGTTTAGAAGTGAGAGCCGATTTGATACGAAGAAGCAAGAACAATGTGCACATATTTAGGGCCCTCCTTTCTTGATTTCAGAGTTCAAAACCTGCCCGAGTACGGCATTTCCTGATGGCAAGCTTAGGAGCTGTTCTAACTTGCAACGGCCCTCTCTTTCATTAGCTAAACCTGTAGGATCGATCGCCTGGAATTCATCCGATTCTCTCCTTTCATTTTCTCTAGTGCTGAAATTTGATGGTTGAATTTTGCAATGCAGCAGCCGAAAATGACCTGAGTAAGTGCGGCTGTTAGCGGATGGATTTCGTCATCGCTTGAACTCACAATCGCTGCGTCCGGCCACGAGCATTAAAGCCGACGGTCGAGCTGCGTTGGACAATGGCGAGCGACTGCTCTGTTTCACGGCTTCGCTTTCCCTCGTGTCATCAGCTTCTTAGTCCTTCCTCTGCATCGCGTGCTTCTCGGGGGAAAATTCGGCAAACAGATTATCGGCGATGAAGCGAGAAACGATGGATCAGAACCTGAGATGATCAGAGATTAAGAGTCTCGATCGTCCACGATGGTGAATATCCGAGTTTCGATGTGCCAAATTGAGCTTCCTCGGTCCCCGACTGGCCGAGTCCGAGGGTCTGTTGATCCCAGTGAAAAGCAAAGATGAACATGAAACCGCTTCTGAATCCTTCTTCGCCTCCGAGGTATCGTGCGAAGATCCTACTGGCGAGCTGGAGTCGTCGATGGTGTAGGACAGATATGGAGAGGTGGTGACGGAGCTTTTCGGGAGCCGCTCCGGAGGAAGAGAGAGAGTGAACTCTAGCTCGACCGGATCATTCGCGAGAGCCCTGTCAATGCCGGTGGAGAACTCAGCCAGATGAAAAAGCCAGAGAGAGCCTGACCTCCGTTGCGCAACCGGCGACGACGGCAGCACGCTGCAATGGAGGTGGAGGCCGGAGCCACCGTCACCTTCTCGGAGAACGCGTATCGAATCCGGAAATATCAAGCTCCGTCGAGGCTGACTTTGAACGATGACCGGATCCGTGGACGAAAATCGCCGACCGCTGCTCTTCGAGGTCACCGGCGGCGAGCGGTGAGCCGACGTGCGGTCGCGGAGGAAACGAGATGGCGTCGTCGGCCGGTGGGAAATCAGGTTGGAGCTGAGGCGTATAGGCTTTAAAGGGCCGGAGCGTCCGAATTGGAGCTGAAGTGGACGGGCTTCATGGATGGGCTGGAGAGTCATGGGCCTGGTGTTTCTTTTATTCATTATTCATTAGTTTTAGAATTAATACCCTGAAAAACTCTAAACTGGTACGCATGTAACAAATTTACCCAAAACTATTTTTTTTACGAAAAAAACCCCAAACTAGTACATCTATGACAAATTTACCCTGACTGACCATAAAAAACCCTAAAGTGGTACATTTATGACAAATTTACCCCAAACTAATTTATTCGACTACAAAAAACCCAAAATTGGTAAATTTGTGACAATTATACCCTGTAGTAAATTTGATTAATACCACAAAAAAATCATAAAAATTGTAAACTGTGACAAATAGAGGATAAAATCCCAAATCGGTATACCAATTAACTGTCACGTGTCATTTGACTTAATTAAAATTTAACGAAAACTAATAGAGGGTAAATTTGTCAAAAGTGTACCAATTTTGGGTAAATTTATCAAAAGTGTACCAGTTTGAGATTTTTGGTGGTAAAAAAAATAGTTTGGGGTAAATTTGTCACATGTGTACCAGTTTGGGATTTTTCAAGGTATTAACCCTTAGTTTTATTATTATCATTACACAAAAATGCATATTTCAATTTATCACTAAAAAGTTTGTTAAAATTTTTTTATTAGTGAAAAATTCAGGTGTCAACTAAAATCAACGCTTTTACTCGTTGAGGTATCGAATTCCATCGTAACATTGAATATTTTCATTCAATTATCGACGTGACATTATGTATCCAACTTATTGATTATGATTTCAAAGGCCTCCAAGTTAAAGAATGTCAAATAAACGTATGTCAAATAAACGTTTTAGAATAAGCTAACAATAGTGAAATTATCTTGGTACAATTTAACTACATGAAGTTCATGAGGGGATAAATGTGATTGATTAATAATGACAAACCTAAAAGTAAGACCACAAAATACGGAAGGGTAAATATCATAAAAACCCAAAATTGGTACATTTCTAACAAATTTATCATAAATTATTTTTTTGACTACCAAAAATCTCAAGGTGGTGCATTTATGATAAATTTTCCATTCGTTTGTTTCTGTTAAATTATATTAATACCACGAAAAATTACAAATTAGTACATATATGATAAACGGAGAGTAAGACTCAAAACCGATACATATGTCAACTATTAGTATTATCTAACTCAATAATTTGATAGTAAAATTTAATAAAAACTTATGGAGATTAAATTTATTAAAGGTGTACTAGTTTTGGGTTTTTTGTGATAAAAAAACTAGTTTATGATCAATTTTTTTACAAATATATCAATTTGAGGTTTTTTGTAGTATTAACCGAAAACGGAATGATGTACTTAGGTTATAGAACTAGCTTTCTCCAGTGCCCTATATAGTTTATATGGCTCTCTATACTTTCTTTCTCTAAACTCGAGGAGATGACCAAACCCGTAATTTCAACCTCTCCCCGTCCTAAGGTGCCCGTCTTCCTTCTACACCTTCTTCATTCCATTCGCTGATGCACCATAATGATATAGCTAGTACGAGAACCTAGAGGGGGGGTGAATAGGTATATAAAAAATTTCTTGAAGATTGCACAATATTTAAACAGTTAGAGAATTTGCAACAGTTAAAAATTCAATCGCAAGACGAGTAAGGGAAAAAGAGAATTGAACACGCGGTTTATAGTGGTTCGGCTTGATTCAAGCCTACGTCCACTCTTCGCACCGACAGCCGATTGGCTGGATTCCACTATGATCAAAGAGATGTTACAGTGTTGATCTTCCTTGATTTCTAGGTGTAGATGATCTACCACACTCGCTCAAGGTGTCGCCAAGTATAAACACTCTCTGTGTATACAATTTCGCTCGAACTGTATCGACTAACAATCAAGGTTCTTTAGACTCTGGAATTTTTCTATCAATCACACACTTAAAACAACTAGAACGTCTTCCTTTTATACTCCTTTATGCCATCATAGCCATTGGCACTTACCAAAGGAATTCCTCCAATCTACCCGTTAGACGGAATCAATCAAGAAGATCATCCGAGCTATTTAAGGAATCGATGATAGCCCATCAATCGTTCGCCCATACAATCGGGATCTTGGTTTCCAAGAATAGAACATTCCAAGAATATTTCGTCGACCATCGGATCTTCAATCGATCTTAGATAAGAATTAAAGAATCCGAAATATTTATTCAACCAAAGAATCTTTTCCAGAGGATAGGATCGAATCCTCAACCATATACTTCGGCTTTGGATTTCCTTCGTCACTTTGGATTAGAAAGACTATCAGTGAGAATAGACTTAAGTCTTGAGTCTTGAGTCTTAAGTCTCGAGTCTTGAGTCTTGAGTCTTGAGTCTTGAGTCTTGAGTCTCGAGAATACAAAGTCTTCAGACTTTAAACTGTCGGTCTCCGAACATCCAGACTTAGACGAAAGAAACGTTTTGTCGGCTTCAAAATATTCTGGAAAGATTTCTCCAACAATCTCCCCTTTTTGATGGTGACAAAACTTTCTTGTAGATTTGAACAACTTTGACCTGCAAAAACATTTCTCAAGCAATATGGCTAACTCATAAAGATTAATAAAACAACCAGACTCTGCATCCACAGAAAATTGGTTAGTCTTTCATGAGTAATACCATATAACAACACTTGATATAAATGCAACCAGTCAAGCATCAAAATCCACAGCCAATTCAGTCAAATTTAAATTCACACCCAAGTTCAAGTTCTCAAGTCATACTCGAAAATAAACATAACCACAAAAGTTTTAAAGATGTTGGTTCAAATTGATTCTCCCCATTTTTGTCATCATTAAAAAGGGTGAGAAATGAGTCATGTCTGCTTGGGAATGCGCACGATCGGAAATCCCCAATGGTGGACTACTCCTTCGAGCTTCTTTGGTCTTCCCTCGGTTGAGCTACCTCTTCTCCCTTAGCATTGGCTTGAAGTTGCGGAGCGAGGTCTTTGAATTTATCCTCGAGAGAGACCGAAGATGCTTGTCCAGCATTCTTCATGGCTTGGATTTCACGATCCGAGTATATATCTGTCCACGCATTTCCAGAAGAATATCCATGATACGACGAAAATCTGCAAAATCGTCCGTCTGTGTACTAGCATTGGCTTTCTCAGATGGTGTGTATGCAGACGATGGCGCTTCGTTAAGTCTTGCAGATTTGGTTCGACGTATCGTGACCTTCTTCGAGCAATTGAGAGACCTGAACTTCTTCCGGGTCTTACGGAGATTGTCTTAGATCTTCACCGACAGCGGCATGAGGTGTAGACCTCTCTTGCTCGCCAACTCCCCCTGTCTCTAGGACATCGAAAGGGGAAGAGTGATGATCATGCTCTTGATTTCCCTTCTCTCAGATTTATCAGCAGACTTTTCTTTCTCTCCTTCTCCTTCTTCTTCAGCTTCTTTCTCCTTCTCTCTCGCTCTTCTTCTTCTCTCTGTTTTGCTGAAGTTCGTCGGTTGAGACACGTAACGTCCGGTTCTTGTCGGTGCTTGGATAGTGGGATCTTCATCCTCTTCATCTTCATCTTCATCCTCCGGGATGAGAGTTCTTTTCTTCTTTTTCGATGGAGCACCAATGGCCTCTTTTCCTTTTCTCTTTGAGGCAGACTGAACTGGAGATTTCACTCTGAATTTCTCCATTGCCTTGGAAAGTTCTTGCAGATGCATCTTCGTTAACATCTTCAACCCTACCACCATCTTATCACACGGTCGAACACAAAATGTTTGTGGCGGTTCAATATTCATGTGTCTGAAGATCTTGGTCACCAGACCAGGATAAGGCAATTGTCCTTTGTCTTTTGACATTGCTCGTACATATGGAAGAGAATAGTGTGCGGGAGAGAAAACTTCCGTCCTGAGTTGATCGCGTACATCAACTTTGCTTCAGAAAGAGACACAGAAGTCTTTGACGTAGACTTTGGTCTGAGACAATTGATCACAATCTTATGAAGCACAATGTTGATGGATTTCATCCTGGAATAGGTAATTTTCTTCTCTACGTCCCTATCTTTGACAAGATCCAGAGTAGTACGAGCAGGTGAGACTTTGATTGGAAGATAATGTCCTCGTTCAACTCCAACTATGTCCGCCAACATATTCACATCTACCACGTAGACTTTGTCTCGTACACTGAATGAAATTCTATTATCATCCAAAAAGCTAAGATTTGAATAGAAATAAGCGGTCAGTTGAGCATACCCGTCCGTAGAGTCAGAGCAAAAAGTCTCAAGTTGAAGCAAATTCAACTTCTCTCTTAAGTTCATGTTGATGGCGTCCAGGAAGTCAAAATCAACACTTCTAGGGTTTATCACCCCTCTTTTCAACAGCCTTAAATACACTTTTTCCTGATCCTTGGATTTAAACAAATCCATCCGATTTCCTTTCACCTTTGCTGCCACTCCCATTCTAGGTTGAAATTCAAGGAACATTCTGTCATCATCGTTCCCTTCAATCGATTTTGTCCCGGCAAACGAGGGTCACTGGGAATGTTCGCAAGTGCCTCCTCTCGCCCTTCCTTTAGGAGCAACTCCCAATTCCTCCATTTTCCTCAGAAAAAGATACTCATTCCCATAATTTTTGTCCTTAAGGAAGTCATCTATATATTTTAATGAAGAACCGGAGCTTTTCAACGCACGATAAAGCTTATAGATAAAGGAGGGTCTTTGGACTCTTACTGGGTCGGCTTCCTCGATTATCTCTTCTTCCAGATGTTGACTTGCACATTGTGGGGCAGGAGATGTTGAATGACGTGGAGGAGAGCGAATCGGACTTTGTCGCTGACTTGATAAGTCTTCTTCCTTAGTAAGATTGAAGTGAGTCGGTCCCTTCTCCATTCTTTGTGGACCCCTGCTTGCGATTCTTGATGATTTCCTCGAAGACGACATCTTTCTTTGTCTATTAAAAGATTCCTTCACTTGCTTTTCCCAAGAAAAATGACCACTTTCTTGACGACGAACAAGAAGTAGAAACAATATCGGGAGGAGAGTGCCTTTTAGGGTTTTGAAGATTGGGCGAAGAGAAACTGTATATATATAACTCAGTTTTTGAAAAGGGAAGTTCAATCGGTACAAGGAAAGTGTACGAACACTTCTTTTCAAAAATCAATAACTGCTAAAATTAATCCTCTTTAAAAAGACAAGTTTTCGAATTTCACACGGATTATAACCGAACGAAAGATCATACCTTTTCAAATTTAGATAAAATAACTAAATGAGAATTCGTACCTTTTAGATAAAATAGCAACTTATAGTCTTTAGCCATAAATGTTTGAGTCTCATGATTTGAAGTCTGAGAGATCAGAGTCTTAGAGTTGGTGAGTCTCTAGACTTTAACTTCTTCAAGCTTCAAAATGTTGAGTCTTGAACGGATAAAGTCGAATTGATTTTTCTCCAAAGGCTTTGTGAATATATCCGCTAGTTGACTCTTTGAATCAACAAATTGAATCGAGATTTCTCCATTTTGAATATGATCTCTAATGAAGTGATGTCGAATCTCAATATGCTTTGCTCTTGAATGAAGGATTGGATTTTTGGTGAGATTGATCGCGCTGGTGTTGTCACATTTGATTTCTGTGCATGAGTCTTCAAAGCCAAAGTCTTGTAGCTGTTGTTTTATCCATAGAATTTGCGAACAGCAGCTTCCAAGAGCTACATACTCGCTTCGTCGTTGAGAGAGCTACGGTGCTTTGCTTCCTTGAAAACCAAGACACGTCCTGTTTCCAAGCAGTTGACAAGTTCCGAAGTGCTCTTTCTATCGACTCGCAACCGGCCAGATCTCGCATCCGAGTATCCTAGAAGATTAAAGCCTCCCCTCTTTGGATACCAAAGACCGATGCTTGAAGATGAGGCAACGTATTTGATAATACGTTTCACGGCAATGAGATGTGATTCTCTAGGATCGATTGAAACCTAGCACAGATGCAAACACTTAACAAAATATCAGGTCTAGAAGCGTAAGATAAAGAAGTGAACCGATCATGCTCTGTACAGCTTTTGATCTACTTTCTTCCCTTCTTCATCCTTGTCTATCTTCTGAGAACATGACATTGGTATGTCGGTCTTTTTGCACTTTCCCAATCCAAACCTTTTGACAAGATCATTCACATATTTTTCTTGATGAACGAAAGTTCATTCCTTCATTTGTTTTACTTGGAGTCCAAGAAAGAATGTTAACTCTCCCATCATACTTATTTCAAACTCATCCTGCATAGACTTAGAAAATTTCTTGCATAGACTTTCATTAGATGATCCAAAAATAATATCGTCCACATATATTTGAACAAGTAAAAAGCTTTTGTTTTCCTTTTTGATAAACAAAGTAGTATCTACTTTACCTTTGACAAAACCATTATGTAATAAAAACTTACTTAGTCGTCGTACCAAGCTCGATGTGCTTGCTTTAAACCATACGGGGCCTTTTTTCACCGAAGGCGAGTCGGCTTCTTTGGATCTTCAAACCCAGGTGGTTGTTCCACATAAACTTCCTCATGGATAAATCCATTTAGGAATGCACTTTTCACGTCCATTTGGAATAACCTTTTGGTTTAGATGTCAATTCCTAGACATCATTGATGTTGAACTGTCTAAGTTCTTCTTGCATAGCTTCGATCCAACTTTCATCAGATAAAGCTTCTTCTATGCTTTTTGGTTCAATTTCAGAAATGAGAGCCACATCACTAGATTCTTCACGCCTTTTTGATCTGGTGCGGATTCCTTCATTGATTTCGCCAATAATGAGATCTTTGGGATGACTGGATTTGTGCTTCCAGTTACTAGTTGATTTGCCTGGTTGATGATCTCTTTCTTTATTTGAATCTTCATGAGTATCTTGATGTTGGACTTCTAGAGTCTGAGATGCTTCTTGAGTTGAAGACATTGGAAGGTCTAGAGCGGGTTCAGACTCTTCATATTGAGTTTGGCTGGATTCATCTTGCGTTGAGTCTTGGAATTTGACATCCATTGATTCCTCCACAGACTGGCTTTTCTTGTTATAGACTCTGTAGGCTTTGTTTGATGTAGAATATCCAAGGAAGATGCCTTCATCGATCTTTCTTCAAACTTACCAACTCGATCATTTGCATTTTTCAAAATAAAGCATTTGCAACCAAACACATGAAAGTATGAAACAATAGGCTTCTTACCTTTGAACAATTCATAGGCGGTTTTCTCTAGAATAGGTCTTAGAAAGACTCGATTTATAATATAGCATGCTGTTGAAACAGCTTCAGCCCAAAATCGTGAAGAAATTTTACTTTCAATTAAAAGTGTTCTAGCCATTTCTTGAAGAGATCTATTCTTTCTTTCCACAACTCCATTTTGCTCTAGAGTATACGGAGAGGAAAACATGTGATTAAAACCAGATTTATCACAGAATTTCGTAAAATCTTGATTTTCAAATTCACTTCCATGATCTGTTCTTATACTTGAAATAGCACATCCTTTTTCATTTTGAACCTTTTTGCAAACTTCTCAAAGTACGAAAAGGTTTCGACTTACTTGCAAGAAAATATACCTGTGTAAAGCGAGAGTAATCGTCTACAATTACTAGACAATACTTCTTACCTCCAATGCTCGGGTTCTTGTTGGTCCGAAGAGATCCATATGAAGCAAGCGTAGTACATGATTAGTAGAGACATGATTTATTGACTTAAATGAATTTCTTACCTGCTTTCCCGAGAATGCATGGAGTGCATGAATCAGACTTTTGGTATGGCAATTTAGGTAGTCCTCGAACAAGCTTCTTTGATGAGATTTTGGCTAATTGCTTCATGTTGATATGGCCAAGCTTTCGTGCCATAAGACTGCTTCATCTTGAATTGAGATTAGGCATTGTGCTTCATTTGGTTTTACATCAAGGAGGTAGATGTTTCCATGCCTTCGACCCATGAAAGCGAGTCGAATCTTTACCGATTCCAGAACATATGCCTTCTTGAAAGGAGATCTTGAAACCGGTATCACACAATTGGCTAATGCTGAGAAGATTGTAATTGAGTCCTTCCACTAGAGAGACATTGCTTATTTTGAGATTTCCAATTTTCACAGTTCCGAATCCCACAATACTTCCTTTGCTATTTCCTCCAAATGAAACTTTTCCACCATTTACTTGAATAAGCTTTATGAAGCAATTTGAGTCTCTGTCATGTGTCTTGAGCATCCGCTGTCAAGATACCACTTTACCTTCTTTTTTTGAGAGACCCGCATTCAAATGAGAGTCTCAAGCTTTCTTTGGTACCCAAATTTTCTTGGGTCCTTTGGTGTTAGTAGGATAAGCATTATTAGGCCATACTTTCTTAACAGGCTTCCAAACCATAGGACACTCTTTTTCAAAATGATCTTGACTGTTACACTTTGAACACCTTAGAGCATTTCGACCTACGAGACTTTACAAAGACTTTCTTGAAATGATTTTTGTAAGCCTCTTTTGACGGTCTTTTCTTAATTCTTTCTTTTACTTTTGGAAAGTCAATCAAAGGGATTGTTTCTGCTGTCATACCTAGACCAGACTTATTAAAGTAAGGTCTTTGGGTGAAAGAACTTTTCAAGTTTTTCCGACCCTATTGAAAATTTCTTTGAAATATTTGATAAATCAGTTTTTAAGAAAGCATTTTCTTTTGAAAGTTTATCTTCATTCTCTTTAAGAGTAGAAACATTCAAGTTTAAACTTTTCACTTTTTCTTCTAAAATGTTTTCCTTTTGTTTTAAAACTGAGTTTTCCTTTTTAAGTTCGGAAATCTTTTTGAGAGAAGTCTTAAGACTAAAACATAATTCATCAATGTATTTAGAGACTTTGACAGGGATTTTATAATCACTTACCTCAAATTCACTATCTGAGTCTGATCCAGAGTCTGAGTCTGATTGTGCCATCAGACACAGGTTGGCATATTCCTCGTCACTTTCTTCACACTCTGTATCGCTCCAGGTTTCGGCTTTGAGAGCTTTTCGAGACTTTTCAGCTTTTCCTCTCTTCTTCTTCAGGAGAGGACAATTGGGTCTGATGTGTCCCTTTTTCTTACATTCGAAGCAAACTACATCTTTGTTTGTTTCCTCATTATCAACAAACTTGGTTTGCTTTTTCGAAAACTTTGTTTCTTTGAGTTGAACCTTCTTCCTTTTCTATTTAGCTTTCGAACCTTCGATCATAAGAGCAAGCTCCTCATCGTCCAGATCTTCTTCGAGTCGTATCATCAGAATCATCATTAGATCTTAATGCAATGGATTTCTTACCTCTTGGATCTTCGTCTTCATTAATTCGTTCCACTTCGTAAGATCGAAGAGTTCCAATCAGCTCGTCTACGAGATAATGGCATAATTCTTTGCGTCTCTCTTATTGAAGTCTTTATATGATTCCAATCCTTGGAGAGTCCACGCAGTAGCTTGTTCACCTTCATAGGATTAGAAATTTTCTGTCCTTGATTCTCAAGACCATTGACAATATCGTAAAACGGCTAAACATGTCGGTTATAGATTCTCTGGTTTCATTTTGAAGGCTTCATATTGACCAAGGAGAATGTTAATTCTGGTCTCCTTCACTCGGTCTGTCCCTTCATAAGTGATATGTAATCTATCCCAGACTTCTTTTGTTGTAACACAAGAAGATATTCTGTTATATTCAGTTGGTGACAAAGCACAATATAAAGAGTAAATTGCTTTTGCATCGAGTGCTTGTCTCTTGTTTATCTCTTCTTGAGACATTCCGCTGGTATCACAGTTTCTTTCCCTCTTTTGGATACCGATGCAGCAAAAAGTAGGAGTAATTCCTCTTTCCACCACATCCCATTCCAGAGGATCCTTTGACCGTAGAAAAGCTTTCATCTTGTTTTTCCAGATGTTGTAATCTTTTCCATCAAAGTAGGGTGGTCTGGTATTGCTTTGCCCTTCCACCAGCCCCGGTGCTAGCATACTAGCCATGGATCTTTTACTCTGAAGTAAAACACTTCAAATAAAGTAAGAACACGAGCTCTGATACCAATTGATATAGCTAGTACGAGAACCTAGAGGGGGGTGAATAGGTATATAAAAAATTTCTTGAAGATTGCACAATATTTAAACAGGTAGAGAATTTGCAACAGTTAAAAATTCAATCGCAAGACTGAGTAAGGGAAAAAGAGAATTGAACACGCGGTTTATAGTGGTTCGGCTTGATTCAAGCCTACGTCCACTCTTCTGCACTGACAGCCGATTGGCTGGATTCCACTATGATCAAAGAGATGTTACAGTGTTGATCTTCCTTGATTTCTAGGTGTAGATGATCTACCACACTCGCTCAAGGTGTCGCCAAGTATAAACACTCTATGTGTATACAATTTCGCTCGAACTGTATCGACTAACAATCAAGGTTCTTTAGACTCTGGAATTTTTCTATCAATCACACACTTAAAACAACTAGAACGTCTTCCTTTTATACTCCTTTATGCCATCATAGCCGTTGGCACTTACCAAAGGAATTCATCCAATCTACCCGTTGGACGGAATCAATCAAGAAGATCATCCGAGCTATTTAAGGAATCGATGATAGCCCATCAATCTGTTCGCCCATACAATCAGGATCTTGGTTTCCAAGAATAGAACATTCCAAGAATATTTCGTCGACCATCGGATCTTCAATCGATCTTAGATAAGAATTAAAGAATCCGAAATATTTATTCAACCAAAGAATCTTTTCCAGAGGATAGGATCGAATCCTCAACCATATACTTCGGCTTTGGATTTCCTTCGTCACCTTTGGATTAGAAAGAGATCGGTGAGAATAGACTTAAGTCTTGAGTCTTGAGTCTTAAGTCTCGAGTCTTGAGTCTTGAGTCTTGAGTCTTGAGTCTTGAGTCTCGAGAATACAAAGTCTTCAGACTTTAAACTGTCGGTCTCCGAACATCCAGACTTAGACTGAAAGAAACGTTTTGTCAGCTTCAAAATATTCTGGAAAGATTTCTCCAACACATAAGCGACAACAAACCATTGAACAAGCTCGTCATCCTCATGAGACCATGCCACAAATCATCACCCATATGAGACCTCCCTTTCCAAACCTGACTCCGCAGTTTTAGACTAGGTAAGTATCCATTACAAGCTTTGCAGCCATTAATAAGTGGTAACAATTAAAAGTGCTAGTCCTTTAAGGTTGAAAATTCTCTGTCTTGCGTGATGTCTCTATTGCAGTCTTGACAAATCCCGGCTGTTAATACATTTAGCCAAAAATTTCACAATGATCCTTATTCACATGGATTAGTGAGTGCGATGAATGAGATGTTAATTACCAAATTATGGGGACACAAATAGGGATAAAGGATCCCATCCCCTTGAGAAGTACACTAGAACCCTATAAGACCGACCTATATGAAAACTTTGTAAATCGGATTTCCATCTAATGCATTAAAATGGAACAGTTGACCAATCAATTGAACATAAACTAGGGAGAGTAGACTTCTAATGCTGCTCTTGACTTTGCCTACTCCCACCTTCAAGCTTATTTTCCTCATTTTTATGTAGTTGTCTAAAAACTATAAACTTTTATATAGTTGGCAATCCTTGGCGAAAAAAAAGAAGTTCAAAAAAAAAAAATCTCGATAAAAAATCAACATATTTTCCACTCACGTTTGTCCGATGTGCATATGATATAATATTGATTTTACATAAAAACACCGGGTTGATCTTCAAATGCGATTAATAAATGGGTCATATACATCGTCAATAAAAATTAATCACATCATTTTACCGATTTAGTAAATTTGTGTTTAGTATCCTAGTATAATCCTATGTTATTTCTCTCTATTTTTGTTGGGTTTTGTGTGCTAACTAACTTATGACAGATCGTTGATTCATAGTTTAAGATCATTGATACCACACTGTTCTTTTTAGAAGATTAATAGATGTCAAAATTCTTACACATCTCTCCTCGACTAAAACCCTCTCATTGAGGATGATTTAGCATTTAGAAACATATAAAGCCTGTGTATCTCAGCTACAAAGCTTGTATCTCGTCAATGAATGTCCATTTGACTATTTGCAAGTTTGTCACAGTTTCTTCTTCTTTTTTGGGCCCAAAAAGACTTATCACAGTGGAGAAAGGGCCATCAAGTCAAAGATTTGACGTGTACAATGCAAGCAGCTGAAGTTCTTCAAGTGATCAAATAACATTGCTTGAGTCAACTTCCAGTTGGATGGTAGGTTAAGTCATGCGATGGACATAAATAATAAATGCATCGTGACACATTGAATCTTAGCAAGATTCTTTTCGGTAGATCTATGATTTGGGAATGGATTGGATGGTTGATCCAACAAAGCGGCAAATATCGCCATGCTGTTTAAGCTTGGAAAAGTATAACTCTAGGCAAAATAGGACATGTCACTGCCCAATATGAGTCAACAATGAGGAGGACACTAGCATTATAAGTGGGTGAGTTTGACCCATGTTGAATGCTCTAAGTCATTATATGTGTTCATTTAGATTGAATAAATTTGTGTCACCATGTAATATTTGACAAAGCATGATAATGATAAGGAAGTACCTATCTCGTCCTACTCTAGCGCATTAGAAAGTTACTCATAGACCTAAGCAATAAAGGATTCGGTCTGAATGTGGACTAGTTGGTACTATGTTTTAAGGAGGCAAGACCGACTTGTAAGCCTCACAGCGTTGAGGTTATTGAGTAGGTCAATCCCCATTCCATGCTAATGATGTGAGCGGGGAATGACAGGAAACAACATGTTCATAAGAATTACTCCATTATATTGTTGCCAAATGTCTGTCTTTCTTTGGACTCCTACAAAGTAGCTCGCATCATTATCCATGAGTAAGTAGTGAACACATCAACTTCATTTGCAATGATCATATTTTTTGCTTCCAAGGAAGGCTGTTTTTCTTTTTTCTCAGAGGGGAAGGCTGTTTGTGGAGTTCTTTTTTGTACAAATTCAGTGAATATTTCAACTTCAATATGCAAGGTTGTGCATAAATTTGTTAATTATATTCAAAGACAATTAATCATAGTGTTTAGTAGCTGTGAAAATCTTGATGAGAATTCTGGGATTCCTTTGTGAGATTTAGAGATGGTTTCATAAGGAATTGTGCAGGCTATATACTGTGCAAATTATAGAGTATAATTGGTGGCTAAGAAAATTTGAAAATGTTTAAGTGATTCGAGTATGGTTATAACCTCCATAGTATCACTTGATCAATAATGAAAATTTATGTTGCTCTTCTTGTGGATTAGCTCATATTGACCGAACTACGTAAATCCAATTTCTAATTTACTTTACTTTTTTTCTGATTTATTATTGTTATTTGTTTTTTCTTTCACAACAAAAATCAAGATAAACATGTATAATTTTAGTTCAACTCATTTGCATATTTTTGTATTGGCTGCTTTTTTTTTCCATCTAGTATAAAGTTAGTAATTATGACATTTATAACATATTTAAATATTTTGCAATTGATACTTTTCTACAATAATGAAAAAAATTCCAAAAGAAAATATTAGTGCTGAGGTGTAAATTTTTTCAATCCATCCTCTGTTTCGAAAGCAAGGATAATTATTAGATCCATGTAAGTGCTCACTTTACTTAAGAATGAAATATCCATTTCCAAAAAGTTGGTCCTGCATGTTTTGGGGAAAAAATCAATACAATAAAACTTTAATTAGTTTGATTAATAAGCACCCTAAAGGTAATTCCTTTAAAAGAGAAGCTGTGGTTATTTGATTGAAAAAAAAAAAAAAAAAGCCGCGGTTGTAGTCAACTTTTTCCAATCCAATCAAACGTTTCATGGCCAGTAGTGACATTAGTGTCACTTTTGGAAAAAGCAAAGGGAAAAGAAGACAATTATTATTGTCCTCTAAGGACTTATACCGGTGGGTGGACCTTATCATAGAGACTGTCACTGCTTCATGTCCGGATAAAAAAGTGGAAAAAAAAATGAAGACGGTCCCAAGTTCACAAAAGATCATCCAATCAAACGTGGCATGTCCATTTGAAACATGCCACGTTTTCGGCTACAAATGAATCACGATGTTAGCGTTACTTTGGGGAAAAAAAGCCAAAAGGAGAAGCGTACATTATCGTTCTCTAAGGACTTGTAGTGGACTATGGACTTTATTCGCGCTTAAATAAAACAAGGGATTGACATGTGAGACATTAAAAGATAAGATGATCCGAAATTTTCAAAAGCTCATCCAAAAAAAAATCGAGATAAGAACGATATCATTGTCATAATTATTGTACGGCGTCCATTTTAATGCTAGAACTTTTTAAACAAAAAATTACCGATTCAATCCTAAAGAGGTTTATTGTGCGGATTCCAATGTAGTCCTAAAATTTTCAATTTTAGTAATGTAGTTCTAAATCTTTGTGTGACTTTTCAATATAATCCTTTTGCATAATTTTCATCTAAAATTGATAATATTATGATCTAATCATCATTGGCCATCTCACATGGCACACTGACAATCTGACCTAGACAAATTATGGGTATGATTCATAGATACTTTCTAATCACAAATTCGAATAGCATTTTCTTGTTGAGAATTGGCTTTATTAGATTATCAATATCATTAAACCCAAGTTGAGAATAAAAAGTTTAATGAAAACAAGGATAAAATAAGAACATATACTAGTGGTGCTTCTTAGATAAATCCTAACGATAAACACGACACGTCACCGTTGGCCTCATCAATGAATATACATTAGACTATTCACAAATTTGTCCTTCTTCTTCTCCTCTCTCGCTTTTTTTTTTTTTTTTTTTTTTTTTTTGGGGGGGGTGGTTGGAGCAAAAGACTTATCACAATGGAGAAAGGTGTGCAATATGTAGATAATCAAGAAGTTCTTCAGAAGATGTTGTGGGATTGCAATGGCCAGATTTTTGGGAAGCTTCTCCTAACAAGAATTCGGGCGTTAAACAACAACAGTTCACAATTTTCCACAGAAAAGCCACAAAAAGTTTATCCTTAATTACACTTATCTTTAATAGTTTTCCATAAAAAATTATTTGCTATGAATTTTTGTGTCTTGACAGCAAGAAAGCTCCCTTACCTAGGTAAATTCTAAATTCATAGAGTACCCTACTACCTTGATAAGTCAGGTATGAAGTGGATTTAGACATGGTTAAAATATCTAATTGATAATCACGTATTTTGCACCTAGCCTAATGAAAAATTAGAATAATACATACATTTAATTCTCCTTTATGTGTCAATTATTTAACCATTAGAGCTTCAAGAAAGGTAGAAGACAGTTTTTCCTTGGATGTTTTCTAAGCATTGAGTCAACGAAGACTAGTAGGAAACTTCAATGTAAATTCAGGCACGAAGCAATGACGAAGACCAGTAGGAAACTTCAATGTAAATTCAGACATGAAGCAATTGCTCTCCTTTGTTGGCTTTTTCTAGGGCCTGTGCACACAAGCCATTACATGCCGTGTTTTAAATACCAGAGAAGCATACACTTGAACTTTAAGAAACGTGAGCTTGACCTGAATGAGAGCAAAATGCATGTACTTTACCTTAGAAAGCACGCAACTCTTGGTGAAGAGGCTGCACTTTACCCAAAAGAGAATGCCCCTTCTCTAGAATAGAAATGCATTTCAACAAGGACTTGTAATTTCTCTATAAACAAATATCTTTTGACACCCCGTTTTAATAGGGCATAATTGATTAAAATTATTGATTTGTTTTTATTGATTTGTCCACGTTAATGAAAATTTAGTTGATGGACGGATTGTGGTTAGGTACTCTCACCGTTCTCCTAATTTAACATAAACATATCTTATTTGATATTGCAGCTTTGAAATTTCTTATTTTATTTGACCTTGAGACCCATGAACTATTTATCAATATTATTTTCTTTTCATATTTAGCGGCCAAGTGGTGTATAAATTAACTTTCCCAGGCTTCAATCAGTCCACCTTCCCAAGACATCTTGAGAGTGCACTCCCCACATCGAATTTTTTTTTTTTTTTTTTTTGATGTGATGCCTTAGCAAAATCTATGGTTTAGGGATTCAGTTATTTTTGTACCACTAATGTAACATCTATACACAAATATAATAATAGAGCATGCATAAGTATATATCAAATTCCATCTATTTGAATGGCTGGTGGGCATATTGAAGTTAGGTAGCTCTTCTCTTCCTGGGACAAAACAATAAGCATATTATTTTTGACCCATGGACCAAATAAAACAAGGAAGCTTTCCTATGAATATAATCATTGTTGCTTGGCAAATAGGGAAAAAGAAACAAATTGAAGCTTGAAGGCTTCCAATTTAATTTGATCTATAGCCACTTGGTTTTTTTCCATCTAATCTATCAGATTGTGTATTCTTCAAAGAGCATGTCTAGGTGACGATGACATAATTAAAGAGAAAGTAATCATTTTTTTTTTCCTTTCTGGTCATCATTTAAAAATGGTTTTGCCATCAAGCGTTTTTGGACACTCGCTGAGCAATCAACTACGAAAATTTTGTGGTTTCAATGCGTCGGGCTTTCGTGTTACAATGGAATGGTGGCTGGCACGCATATGATCGATGTTTAATGATGATCTGGTCTACATACTGAAATGAAACATTGCTGTTCATTCCATTATCCCTTTTCAATTCAGTATGGGAAACATGTTTTGTGGTGCAAATCTTACACCAATCGTTATGACCAAACAATTTAGTGATTTTGTGCTTTTTGAGTTCGATTGAAGGTAGCTAGAGCAATTTAACCTATTTGCATCCACGGCAACAGGGCAGATGCATTCAAATATGTGTATAGGTAACTTTGCTTATTGAATTGATCCCAACGCATTTTCCTTATTAGGAAAATAATATTCCCAACAATAACCTCCATGACCTCAGTAGTCAATCTTATAGCCCATATGCCATTTTGCAACATAATTATCATTCTGAAAAACTATACAAACTTGAGTTGTCTATCCATTCAAGTGGATTTGTTGAAGGAGGCTAAGAGGGTATGTTCTGCACGTAACCATCAGAGTTGTCGAAAGAACATGGGAAGTTTGTAATTCCCATCAGGCCTACATGAACAGAAATGATTGCGTGACAAATATTTAATGTACTATGATAAGCCCATTCCTCTCTCGAGATGTGTGTGGTAAACCACTCACTAAATATAAGAATTTATGTACTGACTGAAAAAAAAAAAATATATATATATATATATATATATAAGAATTTATCTACCTAACAGCTAACTTTAATAAGTCCTTCATGCAAAATTAGCTATTAATTTTTAGTGATTTTGTCTTGATTAAAAGCAAATACTGTTAAAAAGTTTTAATGTGCACTTTGCAATGAAAAAATTGCCATAAAAATTTCATCATGCATTTAGCACTTTTTTATGATCCATATCGTTTCCTATGGTGAAATTTACTTTCTTATGTAACGATAATCATTTATCCCAATGTACATAATTTATATTGTGTGATATCATCATACTGTTAAGAGATTGATTATTTAATAATAACCAACTGAATTGGATTATTGAATATATAGATATTGTATGTTAATTTTTATACTAATGTATTTTCTTTCTTTAAAAAAACTTACTTTTTTAAGTCGAAATTTATTTTCCTCCCAGCAGCCCCATATTGTTGTTCTGAATTGAATAGTTCTCAGCTAGAGAGGAAAAAATAACAATGGGGTCAGTTTCCCATAATCTCGCAAGAAAAAAGAATCAATTGAGGACCTATTTTAATTTGCGAAAATGCTTTATATAGACTGCGTTTGGCCACTGGTCCTGACTCGCTTCTTTTTCGATCAACACAGGACATCTTTCAACTCTCTTTCACGGACGCGCGCGGAGAGAGAGAGAGAGAGAGAGAGACGCAACAACTGGTAAATATTTATTTTGACGTAATAAGAGACTTATCAATTTTCATTTCCTTTCAAGGAGCTTCCTACCCCCATTTCCGTTACCCTCGAGATCTCCTGTGAAACTCCCTCCTTCTGGGCATGTGCAATAACAGTAGAAGGCTTCACGCTTACAACAAGCAGGTGGTCCGCACTGTTCGACAATGAAATCATGATGCCACATGATCTATGTGATGCATGATGATGATGGATGGTTGGGACTTTGTGTGATGTGAGTTCTGAGAGAGATCTGACGAGTGATAATAAAGCAGTAGTTTCGGGTCCAGTACTGAACATTCCAAGCCTTCTTTGGCGGCTTTAATGTGGCCGAGACTTGGTCCCCATCTCCGACCAACTTGCTTCCGAGAAATTGAGGCAACAGAAATGAAATTAAAAATCAAACGAGATGAGATGAAATGCAACGGCAGCGTCTTCCGAGAAAGAAAGAGCGAGAAAACTACAAGAGAAGGCCAACAAACGAAAAGAGAGAGGGAGAGAGTGAGAGAGATGAAAAAAAAAACACATGCTGAAGAATAAGAGGAGGAGGAAGGATGATTAGGCTGACGCAAAAGCATGTTTAGTGGTGCTTAGAGCTTCTCCCCAATAAGGTAGGGTATCGGTGTCCTCTTAAATAGGTGTAAACAATGGAAGGAAATGTAATATAGCCGTTCATGGTTTAGCTAAGTTTGCTTTTAACGTGGATCCTTTCAAGAGAGATTTACTCTTATTTTCAACTTTGTGTTTGAGTGAGCTTACATATGTTAGAAATCACCCAAAAAAAAAAAAAGGACTGACATAAGACTATGCTGCTAGTCTCGGCCTTGCTACTTCCTTCGATTCCACCATCTCATGATGCTGCAAAAATGAGAAAAACATAGCACTCAAGCATGCACAAAAAAGAATACCATAAAATATTAGGATCGTGAATGCAAGTGGAAAGATAAACTTCTATAAGCCATGCCAATAAACAAGTGGTTTCTGTATTTGAAATCTCTTTAAAAATAATTAATGCCTTCTTGATTTCAACTTCTTAACACCGATCGGCCTGTAAAGATTATTTTTTTCATAATTATTTAGAAAGTGATATACACAATGAATTGCAATGTGCAAAATAAGAATCAAAAAGGGGCATACCACTTGTCACCAGTGTCATAAATTATGCTTACACCAACGCAATAAATTCCAGTTAGGCCTAGTTATTTGGTTAACTGGGATCACAATACACTTTAAAGCATTCCTTCGAGTGATTCAATTTGCCAAATAAGGAGTTTGTTAAAAAGTGCCTTAGGGTCTAATACAATGATTGCCATCATAACATGTACAGTCAATACTTTCACTTGTTTAGGTATCAAATTCCAATATTTTCCATCAATTAATGCCATAATGTTACTTGCCCAACCTATTAATTCCGATTCCGAAAAGTTTAGTGACATCATTCTAAAAATAAGAAGAGAATGACCGTATTGTAAAAGTATAGGTTAAAAACTTATTAACGTTAGACTAGGATAGATACTTGTGAAAAATGAGATCGCTAGATAAAATGGTAGTTATGCATTAAAAAAGAGGGGCTTATTCAACAAATGAATGTCGTAATTGCAGAGGTAATTTTAGGAGGGTGCACTTCACCCTAAAGAGCGTGCACATTATTTAGAATAGGACTGCATGTCGGCAGGAACCTTGTAATTTCTTCATAAACAATTATTTCTTGACGTCCTTGTATTTAGCTGGTTCAAGGAAGTGAGACGACAACAAGACGGATTGCGCGAAGGAGAGGAAGAAGGAATCAAACGTCATTCTCTCCCTACTCTCTTCACCATTCCTAGATGCAGGCCCCATGTGCAAAAGCATCGAAAGAACGATAATAATATATAATTTATAGATAAAATAGCAAAGAAAATTGAAAAGTAACATACATGGCGAGAGAGAGAGAGAGAGAGAGAGAGAGGCTCATAAATAGATTATTTGTGCAAAAGAGCAATGAAAACGACAAGAATTACTGTGCGAAGGAGAGGATAAAGGAATCAAAAGTCATTCTCTCTCTGTTCCCCTTTCCCAGAAAGAAGGGTGATTATGACAGGACGCGCGGAAGCCAAGGAATCAAAAGTTGTAATCTAGGGACCTGCAAATTTCTTAAGCACTAGTGAATCCATTTTCATATACTATAATAATAGGCTATGAATAGCCCAATATCAAAGTCTACTTGGAGGCATATTGAAGTTAAGCAGTTCCTCTCTTCATGGGACAAAACAACAAGCATATTTTGTCTGATCCCGCGAACCGAATAAAACAAGAAAGTTTCTTTATGAATCTAATCATTGTTGCTTGGCGGTTCCACAATTAAATTCGATGTAGGGCCGCTTGATTTTCCTCCTTAATCTTACACATGATGTATCTTTCAGATAGCAAATCTAGGTAACAGTTATAGTAATGAATAAAAGTAACACATTTTTTTTTTCCTTTCTGACCCTTATTAAAGTACGATTTTTTTACAAGTATTTATCGATACTTGTTGAGCAATCAACCACATAATTTTGGAGTTTTCAAAGCATTGAACTCTCGCATGGCGTGAAATAATATTGAGATCCGTATGCTCAATGGTTACGATAGTATCCGGTCTACATAAAGTAAAATTATGTCATAACTTCTCCTTTTTTATAAAGTGACGGGGTTCATAAGGCTGCATCAACGAAACTGTTATGCCATGATCTATGTGATGCATGAAGATGGTGGATGGGTGCAATTGGGAATCATGTGATGTGAGTGGGAAGATAGAACTGACGATCAATAATAGAGCAGAAAAGTTCCGGGGTTGGGGAGGAGATGGGCTCCACTTCTTTTACCTTCTGAGCTTTTGGAGGCTCTGATGATGCCAAGACTTGGTCCCACGTCCGACCAATTTGCTTCCGAGAAATTGAGTCTACAGAAATGAAATGAAATCAACTGAGGACGAGATGAAATGCAACGGCAGCTTCTTCCGAGAAAGAAAGAGCGCTTTAGTGCTTAAAAAGTCTTTGATTCACACCATCATTTCATCCTATTGTCCTGGACGGAAGAACTTTTGTTTCCTCTCCGCCCTCTGCACTTTGTTTCGACCCTTCCGGGCGCTCTCGTTTAATCCTCTGTCGCTCGCGAACCAAGCCATGCCGATCGCAGAGGTCTTTCTTGGCGCCTTTCTTCAAGTGCTGTTTGATAGGCTGGCCTCTCGTGAGCTTCTCAACTTTGCACGGCGCAAGGGTATCGATGTACTGCTGAAAAAATGGGAGGAGATGCTGGTCAACATCAACCAAGTGTTGGACGATGCGGAGGATAGGCAACTGAATGGTGATCTCGGGGTGAACTCATGGCTCAAAAATCTTAGGGACTTGGCCTACGACATTCAAGACTTGCTAGACAAGTTTGCCATAGAGTCCGTGGAAAATAACGCCGAGGCAAAACCCGGCACTAGCAAGGTGCGTTCCCTTCTTCAAAGTTGTTGCTTGAGATTGAGCCCGAGAGCATTTATGTTTGATCATACAATGAGATCCAAGATGGAAGAGATGGATAGTAGGTTAAAGGATATCATTACTCAGAAAGATATTCTGCACCTGAGAGAGAATAACGAGAAGCGATCAGCATACCGTCAAGTGGATAAGCCACTTCACACTACAAATTTGCCTGAGCCTTGTTTTGTTAGCAGGGAGGTCGAAAAAAAGGAGATCCTTGAATTACTGACCAAAGAAGAAAATGATAGGGCATGTGTGGATCCAAAAGTGATTCCCATCGTAGGGATGGGGGGTCTTGGGAAGACGGCTCTGGCTCAGCAAGTCTACAATGATGATAGAGTCACCGACTATTTCGATGTGAAAGCATGGGCTTGCGTTTCTGATGATTTCGACGTGCTTGCTATTACAAAGAAGATCCTTGAGACAACCACTGGCCATTTGTCTTGTGAAGGTAAGGACCTGGATTGGCTTCAAGATAAGCTCAAGGAACACCTTGCAAGGAAGAAGTTTCTTGTTGTTTTAGATGATGTTTGGAACAAGAATTATGGAAACTGGACTATCCTCTTGAAGCCTTTTCAATGGGGAGCAAAGGGAAGCAAGATCATTGTCACGACTCGTAATTTCCGCATTGCTGAAATAGCCCATGCTCAACCCTATACTCTCAAACCGTTGTCACAAGATGCTTGTATGACTTTGTTCACATTTCATGCTCTTGGAGCAAGAAATTTCGATCATCATCCTGATCTTGAAGTATTAGGCATGAAAATAGTGGATAAATGCCAAGGGTTGCCATTAGCTGTGAAGACTTTGGCTGGGCTACTAAGCTTTAAAGTTAGTCCTCGTGAGTGGCAAGGTATATTGAATAGCAATATTTGGGACCTCCCACAAGAAAGTAATGACATCCTTCCAGCTTTGAAACTTAGCTACCTCCATCTCCCTTCAAATATGAGGAGATGTTTTGCTTACTGCGCTATATTTCCCAACGACTATGAAATTGAACGAGATGAGTTGATTCACTGGTGGATTGCAGAGGGCTTGTTGGAGAGAAAAGAAGGAGAAAGCCATTGGAATGTAGGTTTGACACTTTTTAACGAGTTAGTGTCTAGAACATTACTTCAAGAGTTGAGTAGTAGTGAATCACGATTCTTGATGCATGATCTTGTAAGTGACCTGGCAAAGCTAGTTGCTGGTGTAGCCTATTTTAGCTCGAGGGCATTTGACTTCGAGGGTGATCAAAATAATGCATTTTTGGCTCGTCATGCCTCATTCATTTCTAGCCCACACATTGTCCAAGAAAGATTCAAGATATATCACGGAATGAAGGGACTTAGGAGCTTTATATCATTAGTGAAGCAACCTAAGTATTATGATAAGTCACATTTGTCCAAGAAAGTGCTATGTGACTTGTTATCCGAATTGAAGTTTTTGAGGGTGCTTTCATTATGTCACTATCACATTAGAGAGGTACCAGATTGCATTGGCAAACTGAGACACCTAAGGTACCTCAATTTGTCGAATTCTAACATTGAAAAGCTTCCAAAGTCAATTGTTGCATTGTACTACCTAGAGACTTTGATGTTGCGAGGATGTCGAAACCTTATAGAATTACCGGAAGGTATGGAGAAATTGATGAATCTAAAATTTCTTGACTTGACTGATACTTCGAGCCTAAAAGCGATGCCGCTATATATAGGTAATTTGGTGGGTCTTGAGATGCTGTCCAAATTTGTAGTGGGAATGGAAATAGGGTCGAGATTGAAGGAGTTGAAAAACCTAAAGAATCTTGGAGGGGAATTATGCATCTCTAATTTGCATAAGATTCCAGAAGCCGGGGATGCCACAGATGCCAATTTATGCATGAAGGAGGGAATATGCCGGTTGACCATGCAATGGTGCGAAGATTTTGGAAATTTCCGGAATGAAGAGCTTGAAGCAAAAGTCCTTGACTTTCTTCGCCCTCACCCAAAACTTGAAAATCTCACAATATCCTACTATGGTGGCTTAGAATTTCCATCATGGTTAGGAAGTCCCTCATATGTTAAGATTGTGCATTTACGTTTACATGGGTGTTGTCGGGCCAAAGCGCTAGCCTCATTGGGACAGCTATCTTCTCTAAAAGAATTGTACATCGAAGGTCTAAATGCAATACACACAGTAGGGTCTGAATTTTATGGAACTAAAAGTCCTTTTCCATCCTTAATGACTTTAGAATTCAAGGACATGCCATCGTGGGAGGACTAGTCTCATTGCTTCGACAATGAAGAAGTAAGAGTTTTATTCCCTTGTCTTGAGCATCTAGTCATTCGGGATTGTCCTATATTGATCGGAAGATTGCCTAGTCAGCTGAGCTCCCTCAAAAAGCTGGAAATCAACTCTTGTCCGCTTATAGATGCCTTGTCTTCTATCATTAGCCTTCCATCCCTCAATGAATTAAACTTTAGAGATTGTAATGAGGGCGTGCTAAAGAGTTTGGTAAACTTGACATCTCTAACTTCTCTTGTCATGCAAGATGTTCTTGAATTAACTTGCTTAAATTATGGGTTTACAAACTCCTTGGTCAAGTTGGAGAAGTTAGAGATGATAAGTTGTAAAAATTTGATGTATTTATGGCAAGAGAGAGTTATAATTCGGAATTTGGCTTGTCTGAAGAGCTTAGTTGTCAAAAGTTGTCCTGAATTTATATCATTTTCATTTGGAGAAGGAGATATAGAGTTGCGTAGCAAGCTGGAAATTATGGACTCACAAAATTGCATCAATTTGGAGAAGCACCCAAGCATGATTTATACCCTCTCCTCGCTTCAAGACTTGACCATCGAGGAGTGTCCAAAACTCCTGTCCTTCCCCAAAACAGATATGTTGGCGTCGGTGATATCATTAAATATCCGATATTGCAAGATGTTACTATCTTTACCCGGAGGATCAAGTGTTCATATGGATGAACCAAGCAGCAATAACCACAGTGATATGACGTTTCGTTTGCAAAATTTAAAAATGTATGGATGCGATTCTCTATCGGCCTCTTCATTCAGCGAGAATAGATTTTTACCAGCAACCCTCAAGACACTTGAAATTGAGTCGTGTGGGGGAGTGGAGTCACTTGCGGAGATACTTGTGGCCCGTCTTCAGTCGCTTAAAGAGATTAAAATTATATCTTGTACAAATTTGAGAAGCTTACCACAGGGGCTGCACACATTGTCCCATCTCACTTTCTTGTTTTTGTGGGAGTGTCCTGCACTAGAGCTGGAGTGCTTCCCTCCTCTTCCTCCCAGCATCTCGGCTTTTTGGCTTGGGGATTGTCCGAAGATAAAATCGTTACCTAATAAGTTGCATCGACTCACAAGTCTCCGACATCTGGTAATTAATAGGTGTGAGAGTATTACGTGCTTCCCCGATGGAGGATTGCCGCCCCAGCTAGAGTTCCTTCAGGTGTCTAGATGCGAGAATATGAAGCAGCCGATGAGGGAGTGGCTTACCCCCCTCACCTCCCTTCAAGATCTGATCATGGATGGCAGCGTGGGAGGAGTGGGAGAGGAGGAGGAACTTATGCTTCCGCTCCCTTCCTCTCTGACCTCTCTCTATATCTGTGGCATGAAGAACGTGGAAAGACTGTTCACCAGTCTCCCTCCCTCTCTCCGGTCCTTGTACATCCATAATTGCCCGAAGCTGAGGGAGTTACCCCAGGATCGCCTCCCTCCCTCCCTAGAACTACTCTGGATCTCAGGATGTGGGATTCTGGAGAAGCGATGCAGGAAAGGGACCGGCTGCTATTGGCCCCTCATCTACGAAATCCCGAAAGTCACATTGGGTAATGACTACTCCAAGTCAATTACTTGAGAAAAGGGATTCGGATTCGAATATTCTACATGGAAGAGATTTGGTATTTCTTATATCTGAGCCTTGGCCCTCGGAGACTCGGGCGGGGGCCTACCAGCCGATTGACGACGAGATGGTAGGATTGGATTTATCTCTGTAATTGAGCTGTTAACTTGCGTAGTTCGCATTTGAGTGTAGACGTGTTTGATGTGAATGTGCAAGTCGGAATGACTGATGCAGTCAGTTCTGATGACGAAGTCCTTTCTTATTTGTTGGAGCTTTTCTTTCTTTTTTGTGCTTGCATTGTTGATAATTGGTATCTAAGCTCTTGGAACGATGCCAGTGATTTGTTATATGCATTGTATTCAGATGGAGGATAACAAATCCAACATTAGATTTTCTTTCGGAGCTTATCTGAATCATACAGTCTTGGGTAAATGATTTTTGGTTTTCTTAGGCTGGCTTGAAAACGAATGTATGCAAACAGAGTTAGAAATTTCTCTCCCATTTCAATCTGTGCTAAGACTTTCTTGTCGCGTACTGAATCCTTCTGTGCAATATGTAAAGTCAGAGCTTGGAGATGAATTTGGTTTTTCCAGCGATAAAATGTAGTCTGACAGTCACTTCTTTTTCTTTTATACAGGCAATCATCATGGGTCAACCCTGCCGAAAGATGATATTCTCCTACAGCAAGTGTGAGTGGTCTAGGCAGAGGTTTTGGACGACTGAAATTGCTGAGAGTCAAATCTCTTGCTGAAAAATCTTCCAAGCTAAAACAAGTGAGTCGCAAAGATTATGAACCGGTAGTAGAAAGTGTACCTCTCGATATGCCTGATCTCTCTTTTTCTAAATTGGACCTGCTGGGGAAATAGAAGGAAGCAGCTATCCTTTGACGTGGAGGAAAGGATTCAGGTGCTCACCAATCCAAAGCTGCCAAAGACGCTGCAGCAAGGATGGACATAAAAGATATGGATTGTTCAGTGCACTGAAAGGAACCCAATAAACATGGCATATCTACCACCAGAATAGTTGGAAACAGAGCATTCAGTCCGTAGTTTTTATGCAAATTTCAGAGGATGGGGCAGGGGGTGTCCATCGATGACTTTAGATCTGACTCGAAGGATCTAAGTTTGCATAGGAAAGTTTCCTCCAATAGTGACTTCCATGGTCGAAAGTCCTTCGAAGATTTGGGTTGTAGTGACTATATGATTGAATCTTTGAGGAAGCAGCATTTTCTGTGCCCCTCACATATTCAGGTTCATCAATAGTATGACCTACTCAAAGTCAAAGGTTTCAGCTTGTTGCTTTTTCTGCTGGGAAAATGGAAGGAACTTGGTCATTGCTTCCTTACTGTTGTTTTAGATGGCAATGTAATAAACGTGATCACATTCTAATCATCGTTATATCTACTGTCTTCATAATATCCACATTGAGCTTCAAATCAATGATGACCTTGTTTTTGTATAGTTCTAGATGTAAGCTTGCATTCGTCATCATTCATATTTTATCTGTAAATGTGAAATTGGAGCTGATGGATGTGGAAGTTATTGCGGGGCCAACCTATAGCATCGGTTTTTGTCTTTTCAATGGCATAAGTATTGATAAGTAATTGCATTGAGATGTTCTATCTATTCTTTGACAAAAGGAAGAACTTCTCCTTATGTACTGCAACTCAGATTGATGCTAACTATTGATGACTGCTGGTGATTGCATTCAAACCTGTAATTGAGGGAAACACTTGTAATATAGCTGATCAGAGTGGTTCAGGAAAAACGCTCGCTTATCTTGCACCAGTAGTCCAACGTCTCAGGCAAGAAGAGCTGCAAGGACTTAGCAAATCATTCTCACGAAGCCCTCGAGTTGTCATTTTGGTGCTAGCTGTTGAGTTAGCTTCACAAGTTGGCAATTAGTATCCTTTCTTGTGCCTTTTCTTTTGCCCTTATGTGCTTTGGAAAGCAAGTCACCGACTTTTACTAGTTTATGGCCATTTTAAGCTCTCATCTTATACTATGATAGGCTATTGCTTAAGCAGCCAATTTGTGATGAAAAAAGCACTCCAATTCATTTTTGGTGGCAGTCAGTGTATTTTTGACAACTTGTCATCTATTTTACTCAAATTGTCATCTCTTCTTTCAAATAATAAAAAAGAAGAGATTTCTTGCAATCTGAAAGATTGTACTGGGTTTCTGGAAAGACAAATATACAATTTGAGTGGCACACAGTTGCTTAAAGATGCGCATAATCCACTCATGTGGCAAAACTGGTAATCTCCTTAGAGCTGTTGAAAATGGATGCGTTCTGAATTTGGAGATACTCTGTAGTTGGTTTTATGTATAGCAATGCTTGTTTTTGCTAGTAGTGGATGACAAACCTAACATAAATTTTTGGACGCACATAAGTGATACTTAATATCTATAGTAAATTTTATGCAGGTTTTGAGTAACTGCCAATCCATATCAAAGTTTGGGGCTCCATTCTGGTCTATGGTTGCCATGGGCAGTTTCAGGAAAAAAACTCAGCCGGAAAATATAGAAGGTCTTGATGCCTAATAGCCACACCCGGTCGCTTTATTTTTCTCATTAAAGAGGGCTTTTTGGAGTCGAAAGATCTTGGATGGTAAGCCTATGCACTGTATAATGTTGCACAAATAAGTTTGGGTGCGTGAGCTATTCAAAATTATTGTCTTCTCATATGTTTTTGAGTAACGAATGTGATTGTGCTACTGTATTCTAGATTTAGTACTGCCACCATGATTCATCACCATTCTTCGAGGAAAGGAAAAGATTGATAAAATTTCTATTCTTACATATACATAGCTGAATCTTGATTTTCTGGCTTGAGTTATGGAGACCTTTGCTTTGATTTACAAAGTTGCTATATATATTGCTATTTGTTAGCCCTGATAGATTTCCTCAAGAAATGACTGGTGACGATTGACAGATTAGAAAGCTCCACTCGTCCTATTGTTTGATATAGGATATGAAGTTAAAAAAATCTTTTGATAATGGATTTGCCTGCTAAGAATTTGAATGACATCAAAGTCTGGATGATTTTGGCATTTAGCATATTTGAGTCCATGCTAAGCTACAAACAAAGAGCTCTATAAGAATGGTATCTTTATACACGTTGCATATTGTTTTGCAACTGCTGCTATAATTTATGGCTTTTCAATGCAGCGTGATTTTGGATGAGGTGGATATATTCTCTGCAATGATGAGGAGTTTGAAGCAGCGTTTCAAAGCATAATCAATTCTTCACCTGTCGCCACACAGGTCGATTATATATATATAACGAAATAGTTGAAATTCTTCCCGACTGTGAAGTGATCATGGGACCTGGCATTCATCGGACATGCCCCCACCTCGAAGAGGTTGGTCTAAAGCTGTATTATTCCCCTTTCCATTATTTGCCAATGGATACATTACTATTATCTAATCTAGGCACAAAAGGATTCACTTCCATGTCTGTACATTTTTCTGGATGCTTTGGGACAATATATTACTCATAACGCGTTTGTGCTCCCTAAAAGTGATGGAGCAAGGTTTTATGTTGATGCTTTGGATCTGGGGGTGGATTGTTACTGCATATTGACAAGGGAAGATGGAAAGTGGATGAAGAGTGGAATGAAATTTTTTTCCTTGAATGACTCTTAGCACATGTGTATTGGTAGTCTATACTATTCTTTTGGCCAAAAGCGGTCTGTACTAACTAAAGGTGCCTCCAGCATTCTGTAAGTCATTTAATCTGCTTGGAGTTGAAGAAAAATAAAATCAGGAGAAGTCTCTGAAATTTCATTGATTGTGCCGAGAGGATTGAGGATTATCAGGGTCTAATCTGTTTCTCTTCTTTCCTCAATTTGCAGAAGAGTTTGTGCAGTTGTCCAGAAAATTGTTTTAATTTCATTTTGCCAGTTTGTTGAATCTTAATTTTTTTTTGTACAGAGGTATTGTACGAACTAATTTAGGCTGCATATACTGGAGAAGGGTTATTTCCGCAATAGTATCCTAGATGGGCCGAGAGCTTTTTCATTTGGGTTGAAGAGTAATCTTCTGTTACATGAAAATGCTTTGTCCTTCCCCCTTGATGAACATTTTGCATAAATTTGCTGTGGTAGCTAACCAGTTCCATTCCTCCAATTTTCCTGTCAAGAAGAAAACTAATGGAATGCCACTGTAATAGAGGCAAATTTGACAGTTACATGTCATGTCCAGTTTCTCATAGATTGTAGTGGAGAGGAAGATGGTGAAAAGACTTCAGGTACTGCATGCCTGAATAAGAAGTCCGCTCTTATTCAGCTTGCGGAAGAAAGCCCAGTAACCAAAACAATTGTTTTCTGTAACAAGGTATGTTGATCTTTCAGTATAGGCTGCTTGAAATTGACTCATCATTACATTTACTTCTCTCTCCCGACCACCTCAACTCCTGAGCTAGAGTTTGAGAGAAGGCTCTAAATCCACCAGGATGGAGGACTCATAATTACTTTGAACTCATCCTTCCTCTTCTCTATACATATTGAGAATGCCTTACAGAAAAGGCACTCTTATACAAGTTCTACCTTTTCATGATGTTGTTTCAGAAGAGTCACTACAGGCAAATATGAAAGAGTTTTCTGCTTCTCCATCTAAAGATGTCTCCTCGTTTTTGGTTTGCACCGACAGGTATGTATGGTTGCTTTGTCCGATGCCATTCAAACTATGCTTTTAAAGATAGATCTATTATGTGGCCGAGATTGATCCCTAAAAGTGAGCCTTTAGTCAAACCATGCATGGCCTGCCAAGACCCAGGCCTTCAGTTCTCAGTTTAAGCTTGCACATTTAATGATGTATTCAGTCTCAACAAGAACTAGATGAAAATAGTATTGGCTGGGATAGGCCTTGTTCTGTCTTGTGGGTTTTGTGAATGATTGGGCCTGTATACTTGCAAGTTTTCTGGTATTGGGCTCAGTTCAATTTCTGTGATAGGCAAGAGCTGAGTGTTAGCTAACACTCAAGGCACTCACCTAGGTGCTCAGGCAAAGCGACGCAAAGCCTCTGCTCCTCACCTCATCTCAGTCAAGGTTTCTTTGTTTAAGGTAAGCACCTGAGATGAGGTGCTCCTCCTCTGAGGTATTGCCTCAGAAAAGATTTGTCTAGGTTAACATCTTGCACCAGTGCAATATGTGCTTCGATGCAGACCTCGAATAACTTGTGATTTCTAAGTGTGAAAGACCTAATAATTTGTTTTGTGATGGATTAATCCCCACTTTCTACTTAGCACCTCTCATTGTTCAGCCCAGCGCCTGAGGCACTGTGGGGTCTGAGCCTCTTAACAGTTTCTAGTGATTTTAACACCACTGTTTGCAACACAGTCAAATAAAAGGCAGGCACTTTTAAGTATTGGCAGGGTCACAGGACACATACAAATTTACCTAAGACAGTCACTCTCCTCTTTCCTTAAGTATTTGCAAGATCCTGATGATTTTTGAACCATATGGCAGGGTGTCACAAGCAGTCGGCTTTACCAGAGTGGATCATGTTATTCTCCTCAACTTCCTGTGCGACCTGAGCGAATATGTCCGCCGTGTTGGAAGAACAGCAAGAGGTTCTAGAGTCTTGGCAGTTGGGAAGCATTCCCTGGCAAGAAGGATAATGGTGAGAAACCGGAAAGGCCATCCCTTGCATGATTTGCCCTCTGATTATGAGCTGTTGAGTTGAGACGTTCATGCACCAAGCGGGATTGAGTTCATGCTTGGAGTGACAGGAATAGATCCAATCAGTCCATTCTTTTTTCCTGCATGTTACAGAGAAATGGCGTGGCAAGAAGTGAAAATAAAGGGGGATCACTGTTTGGTGAGATTCTGGTTCTTCCATTGCGCATCTCCATGTTGACGGGGATCCGAGAAGAGTTAATGCAATGAAGAGTTTTTTTATATCAAGGTTCGAAACATATATACTTCGGTCTTTGTTCTGTTCATCGTCGAGGAACATCGATGCTCTTGCTGATCGAGACGACTTAAGAAGTCTCCGAGCCTGTATCATCTGTAAGTTGCACTTTGTCGATAATGAATATGCATTGATAGGAAAGTACGGGATTGTATCCCTGCCGTACGCCATGAATATATTAAATGACCTGTTGTCGCAACTCACTGAGCGTTTCGATACAAGAAACTAATTTACGTACATAAGATATAAGATATAATTAGCGTACTTCATTTTGCATCTACGATACAATAAGCTGATTTATGAACTTTATTTTCAAGCTAAATTACTCATTTCAAAGGTAAATTAAAGTACTTCCTCTAAGGTAAATGACTTTGTTTTAAGAGATTTTTATGGTATTATAATTTCCCTAAAAAGGTCATATTTTTTAGTTCTTGTCCTTAATAATTGAAATTTAACTGACCTTGGTGTAATTTGGATTGCAACTAGAGTCAAGTGTTTTTTTCTTTCACATATCAGTAGGCTTTGTACCGTGAGAATCTTAGTCACCTCAGCATAGTAACTTTTCTTAAATTGTCGCAACAGATGGAATTTGTAATCTATATTGACCTCAATAATTGTAGATTGCTTTCTTTTCGTAACTTCGTAATGTTGTCACTAGTAATTATTCAATAATAACGTTTATTTTCCTCAAAATGGTCGTAATCAGTAATTTATTATAGTCAATAACTTCCCCTCGTGAATTTCCTTATTACTCTCAATAATGCTAGCGCTTAGTAATTGTCCAACAACATTGTAATTTTTCCTGGATACAGTTTTGATGATTATACCTCCAACCACAGTAATTTGTCTCAAGCCGTCCTAATCTCAATTTATCTATAGCTGGTGCTTTTTCTTTTGGAGTAGTAACTTAGCTATAGAGCTCTTAAAGTAAGAATGCTGTCACTCGTCATTATCACCTCAAAGGATGTAAATTCGTAAAGCCTTCAGTAGCTTACCTCGCTTAAGAATGACAATTAATAATTACCGACAATAAATCACCTTAAGTTATTGTAAATCATAACTTAAGAAATAGCATGCAACTTAATTTTATGGTAATTTTCCTTTTCCCTATTCGTAATTATTTACCAAAACAATCATAACATTCATCTTAAAGTTTGTAAACTAATGTAGCCTATTTTTGAATAATTACGCTTGGTTGTCGCATTCTTCCTCCGTCAAATGTAAAACTTACAAACCCCTGCGGTTGTAATAACCTTAAATGTCAAGAGGTCGCTTGTATAATTGGTAATTTGGTGATGATTCTTATAATTGATTTGATGGATGAAATTCTTTAGCTTCAAATTCGATGGGGCGATGAATAGGCTGCTGGACTTTTAGAACTTTCCCAGGAGTGGAAAATGTTTGGCATTGGCTCCATTTTGCAATTCAGTTCTCAATTGGAAATGTGAAAAAAAGATGTTCCTAGTAGATCGTTCTCGAGAGACGGCATGAAATGAAATCCGTCGCGAATATTTGGCGAAAGGACCAAATCGAACCCGCAAATATTTACGATGACCATAACGCAATTCTCCCAAACAATTCGTCGAAGAGGATAAGGCGTCGCGGAAACGAAGAGGGAATGAGTGCCTTCTTCTTCGTCACCATCGCTCTCTGTCTCTTGCACTTGCACAGCGATAAGCCATGGCTGCTTCTACTTCAATCTCGTTCCTCAGCCAGAGTCCCTTTCTGGGTTCCTCCCAGAACGTTCTCTCGGTCTCGGTCTGCCCGAAATTCGTCGGGACAGTCCCAATGCAGCGGCCGCCGCAGCGCCAGCCTCTCTTCGCCATCGAAGCCCGGGCCAAAACCCGGAGAGAGGACCGGCTTGCGCGCCACTCGCGCATCAGGAAGAAGGAGCCTTCTGGGTCGCCCTGCTTTGACGCGCTGATATTTCAGTGATGCCCCCGACCCTGTTCATGGTGGTCGAGTGCTCTGGTGAAGGCATTGGTTGGGTTTCATTTGCTTTCTAGGGCGAGGGGTTCGATTTGGTTCCGTGGGAGTCTCTGCTCGGAATCGATTGGTGTGGTGCGGGGATTAGTTGGGTTCGTGCAGTTTCGTTTGGGTTGAAGAGTGATTTTGAGGAGGAGAGAGTGCTGTTGTGATCTAGAATGTGAATGATATAGCTCCAGCTCGTGGGTTCTGCTTCGTGTTCTGTTTGTCAATGCTGTGAATGGCAAATAGGTTACTGAACTAGGAAAAAGAAAGAAGCCGAGGAGAGAATAATGTACTAGTTCATTCTCTAATAATTGCTCACCATGTCTTACTTTTTTGCATTTGTATTTTTTTTTTTTTTCTGAAGTTAGCATGGTTATCTGGATGATACGCCCCGCCTCAATCGGTCTGGTCAATGTTCGTAGGCCAAGGTTCCCAGCCACCGGCGGCAGGTGTGACCGCTGGGTTGCATTGAGCGACTGGGGCAGAAGACAACAATAGTAATATATAAACTATAAATAAAATAGCAAAGGAAATTGAAAAGTAATATATATGGAGAGAGAGAGAGAGAGGGGGAGTAATAAATAAATAATATGTGAGTGAAAGAGAGAGTAATAAATAAATTATTTGTGCAAAAGACCAATGAAAACAACAAGAAGTACTGTGCGAAGGAGAGGAAGAAAGGATCCATCGTTATTTTCTCTCAACCCTCTTCACCATGTTCCCAGATGCAAGGCTCCTTTCGCAAAGCGTCAAAAGAGGGGTGATTATGGCAGGACGCGCAGACGCCAAGGAATCAAAAATTGTAATCTAGGGATTAAGCATGTTCCCCTCCAGCTCCAGCTGCAGCTCCGACTCAAGTTGCGCCCCCTCTCTCCCCCTCAGCATTCACCGCCTGTCTGTTTGATGTGAATGTGCAAGTTGGAATGACTAATGCGATTTGTTCTGATGACGAATTCCCTTCTTTTTTTTTTTCGGTGAGTCCGTCGTTGATAATTGGTATCTAAGCCGATGGAACGACTCGAGCAAATTTTTTTTTTTTGGGTCGGTCGACTCAAGAAATTTGTTATGTGCATTTTGTGCAGCGCAATAGCCGCGGCTGGGCCATTGCGTTGAGATGTATAATGTATCCAACTCTACATCTTCTTCTGGAGCTTATCTGAATCATGCAGTCTTGGGCAAATGATTTTGGTTTTTCTTAGTTTGGCTTGAAAAATGAATATATGCTACACAGAGTTGGAAGTTTCTCTCCCATTTTAATCTGGGCTAGGTTTTTCTTGTAGCGTACTGAATCCCTCTGTGCAATGTGTAAAATTCAGAACTTGGAGATGAATTTGGTTTTTCCAGCGATAAAATGAAGTCTGACAGTCATTTTTTTTTTAATAAAAGGCACTCATCATGGGTCAACCCTGCCGAAAGATGAGATTCTCCTACAGCAAGTGTGAGTGGTTTAGGCAGAGGTTTGGACGACTGAATTCGCTGAGAGTCAAATCTGTTGCTGAAAAATCTTCCAAGCTAAATCAAGTGAGTTGCAAAGATTATGAACCAGCAGCAGAAAATCTACATTTTGATGTGCATGATCTCTCTTTTTCCAAATTGGATCAACTGGGGAAAAATGAGGAAGCAGCTATCCTTTACTCGGAAGAAAGATATCAGGTGCTTACTAATCCAAAGCTGCCAAAGACGCTGCAGCAAGGACTGAAACAGAAGAAATGGATCATTCAGTGCACCTAATGGAGACCAATAAAAAAGGCATATCTGCCACCTGAATAGTTGGAACAGAGCCTTCACTTCGCAGTTCTAATGCAGAATTCAAATTTCAGAGGATGGGGCAGGGGGGTTTCCATGGATGCCTTTACTTCAAGGTGTTCTATCTACACCTTGACAAAAGGAAGGTCTTCTCCTGGTGTACTGCAACTCATATTGCTCCTAACTATGGATGACTACTAGTGATGGCATTCAAACCTGTAATTGAAGGAAAGACTTGTATTATAGCTGATCAGAGTGGCTCAGGAAAAGTGCTGGCTTATCTTGCACTAAGAGGCCAACATCTCAGGTAGGAAGAGCTGCAAGGACCTAGCAAATCATTCTCACAAAGCCCTTGAGTTGTTGTTCTGGTGCTTACTGCTGAGTTAGCTTTACAGGTTGGTAGTTGGTGTCCTTTCTTGTGCCTATTCCTTTACCCTTACATGCTTTGGCAAGAAACTCATCAACTTTTACTAGTTTATGGCCAATTTAAGCTCTCAATTTATGCTGTAATAGGCTATTGCTTAAGAAGCAAATCTGTGGTAAAAAAGCACTCCAACTCATTTTCGGTGGTAGTCAACCTGTTTTTAACTACTTTCCACCTATAATACTCAAATTGTCATTTCTTCTTTCAGAAAAGGAATAAAAAGAAAAAAGAAAAAGAGATTCCTAAGTGTTGCAATCTGAAAGATCGTATTGGGTTCCTGGAAAGGCATATAAACAATTGAAGTGGCAAAGTTGCTTAATGATGTGCATAATTTACTCATGAGGCAAAACTGGTAATCTCCTTGGAGCTGTTGAAAATGGAGGGGTTCTGAATTTGGAGATACTCTATAGTGGGTTTTATGTACAGCAATGCTTGTTTTCATTAGTAGTGGATGACAAACATAACATAAATTTTTTGCACCCACGAGTGATACTTAATATCTGTGGTGAGTTTTATGCAGGTTTTGAGTAACTGCCGATCCATATCGAAGGTTGGGGCTCCATTCTGGTCTATGGTTGCCACAGGTGGTTTCAAGCAGAAAACTCAGCTGGAAAGTATAGAAGAGGGTGTTGATGTCCTAATAGCGACTCCTGGTCAATTTATTTTTCTTGTTTAAGAAGGCTTTTTGGAGTCGAAGGATCTTAGATGGTAAGCCTATGCATTGTATAATGTTGCATGAATAAGTTTGGGTGCACGAGCTATTCAAAATCATCATCTTCTCATCTGTTTTTGAGTAAGGAATGTGATCGTCCTACTGTTTTCTGATTTAGTACTTCCACCGTGTATCATCACCATTCTTTGAATCTTTGAGGAAAGGAAAACATTCGCGAAATTTCTATTCTTACATACACAGCTGAATCTTGATTTTCTGGCTTGAGTTATGGAGAACTTCACTTTGATTTAAAAAAATGTTGGATATATCGCTATTCGTTAGCCCCAATAGAAATCTTTGAGAAAAGACTGGTGACAAATTGAGAAGGCTCCACTCGACGCACTCGTCATATTGTTTGATATAGGATATGAAGTTAAAAAATCTTTTGTTTATGGATTTGCCTGCTAAGAATTTGAATGACATCAAACCCTGGATAATTTTGGCATTCAGCAGATTTTAGTCCATGCTTTGCTACAAACAAAGAGCTCTATTTGGCTATAATGTACTCAATAACAGAAGAATGATATCTTTGTACATATTGCAGATTGTTTTGCAACTGCTGCTATAATCTATGGCTTCATGCTCAGTGTATTTTTGGATGAGGTGGATATACTCTGCAATGATGAGGAGTTTGAAGCAGCGTTTCAAAGCATAATCAATTCTTCACCTGTCGCCACCCAGTATCTGTTTGGTATGGGCACATTGTTGGTAGATATATATATATAACAAAATAGTTGAAATTCTTCCTGTCTGTGAAGTGATCATGAGACCTGGCATTCATCGGACAAGCCCTCACCTCGCAGAGGTTGGTCTAAAGCTGTATTATTCCCCTTTCCGTCATTTGCTAATGGATACATTACTATTATCAAATTTAGGCACAAAAGGATTCAGTCTGTGTCTGTACATTTTTTTTTTTCTTTTTTTGGGATGCTGTTGGACAACATATTACTCATAACTAAGCTGTCATTTATGCTCCCTAAAAGTGATGGAGCATGGTTTTATGTTGATGCTTTGGTTTTGTGGGTGGATTGTTACCACATATTGATGGGGAAGATGAAAAGTGGATGAAGAGTGGAATAAATTTTTTTCCTTGAATGTCTCTTAACACATGCGTGTTAGTAGTCTATAGTATATTTTTGGCCAAAAGCAGTCTATACCATCTAAAGGTGCCACCAGCATTCTGTAAATCATTTAATTTGCTTGGAGGTGAAGAGAAATAAAATCAGCAGAAGTCTCTGAAATTTCATTGATTGTGCTAACATGATTGAGGATTACATTAGGGTCCTATCATTGATTGTGCTGAGAGATTGAGGATTATATTAGGGTCCTATCCGTTTCTCTTCTTTCCTCAATTTGCAGAAGAGTTTTTGCTGTTGTCCAGGAAATTGTTTCTATTCATTTTGCCAGTTCGTTGATTCTCAGAGTTTAACTTTGTACAGAGGAATTGTACAAACTAATTTAGGTTGCATATAGTGGAGAAGGATTATTTTTGCAACATTAATCCTAGATAGGCTGAGAGCTTTCTCATGCGGGTTGAACAGTTATCTTCTGTTACATGAAATTGCTTTGTCCTTCCCCCTTAATGAACATGTTGCATAAATTTGCTGTGGTAGCTAACCAGTGCCATTCCTCTTATTTTCTTGTTAAGAAGAAAACTAACAAAATAACATTGTAATGGGGGAGAATTTAAGAATTACATATTATGTCCAGTTTCTCATAGATTGCAGTGGAGAGAAAACAGTGAAAAGACTCCAGATACTGCATTCCTGAATAAGAAGTCTACTTTTATTCAGTTTGTGGAAGAAACCCCCGTAATCAAAACAATTTTTTTCTGTAACAAGGTATGTTGATCTTTCAGTAAAGGCTGCTTGAAATTGACTCTTGAAATTGACTCATCATTACATTTCCTTCTCTATCCCGACCATTTCACTGACTCCTAACCCGGAGTTTGAGAGGAGGTCTGAAGCAACCTGAATGGAGGATTCATCATTACTTTGTCCTCTTCTCCATATACAAATTGAGACATGTTGAAAAGTTGAAAATGCATTGAAGCGCATTGACAGAAAAGGCGCCGATACACGAGTACTACCTTTTCATGCTGCTATTTCACAAGAGTTGCGGCGGGCAAATATGAAAGAGTTTTTTCCCTTCTCCATCTAAAGATGTTCCCTTGTTTTTGGTTTGCAGAAACGGGTATGTATAGCTGCTTTGTTCAATACCAGTCAAACTATGGTTCTAGAAATATATCTGCTCTGCAGCCGAGCTTGATCCCTAAAAGTAAGCCTTAAGTTAAACCATGCATAACCTGCCAAGACCCAGGCCTTCAGTTCTCAATTCAAGCTTGCACATTTACTAATGGAGTCAGTCTCAACAAGAGTTAGATGAAAATAGCAGTGGCTGGGATAGGCCTTGTTCCGTCTTGTGGGTTTTGTGAATAATTGGGATAGGCAAGAGCTTAGTGTTAGCTAACACTCAAGGCACTCACCTAGGCACTTAGGCAAAGCGAGGCGAAGCCTCTGCTCCTCACCTCATCTCAGGCAAGGTTTCTTTGTTTAAGGTAAGCACCTGAGATGAGGTGCTCCTTTTCTGAGGTATTGCCTTAGAAAAGATTTGTCTATGTTAACATCTTTGCACCAGTGCAATATGTGCTACAATGCAGACCTCGAAGAACTTGTGATTCTAAGTATGAAAGACCTAATAATTTGTTTGTTGATGGATTAATCCCCTCTTTTTAGTTGGCACCTCTCATTGTTCAGCCTAGCGCCTGAGGCACTGTGGGGTCTGAGTCTCTTAACAGCTCCTAGTGATTTTAACGGCACTGTTTGCGACACAGTCAAACGAAAGGCAGAGCAGGGTCACTCTACACACATGAATTTACCTAAGACATGTCACTCTCATCTTTCCTTAGGTATTTGCAAGATCCTGATGATTTTTCAACCATATGACAGGTTGTTACGAGGAATCGACTCTACTGGAGTGGACCATGTTATTCTCTTCGATTTCCCGTGCGATCCGAGCGAATATGTCCGCCACAGAGAGAGGTGCTGGAGGGAAAGGCAAAATATTCGTCTCTGCAGTCGGGAAGCAAGTTTGCCTAGCGAGAAGGATAATGGAGAGAAACTGGAAAGGTCGTCCCTATCATGATGTGCCCTCCGCTTATGAGTGGATGAGACATTTGCGCACTGAGCGGGATCTGAGTTCATGCCTGTAGTGACGGGAGTAGATCCCATCGGTCCGTTCCTTTTTTCCTGCATGTTACGGAGGAGCAGCGCGAGGCAAGAAGTGAAAACGTAAAGGGAGCTGTCTTGTTTGGTTAGAATCTGGTTCTCCCATTTTGCATCTACATGTTGAGGGGGATCACAGAAGCGTCAATGCAATGAAGAGCTTAATATCAAGGTTCAAAACTCATATATAATTAAGTTTTTATTCAGTTCATTGTCGAGGAGGACTGTAATGTTTGAAGTTGCACTTTGTTGATAATGAATATGCAATGATACGAAAGTGCGGGACCGTATCCCCTATTGTATGCAATGAATATATAAAATGACCTGCTATAGCAAGTTACTGAGCGTTACGGTATAAGAAGCCAATTTACGAGCACAAAATATAATTTACAAACTTTATACTGCATAGCCAACTTTACTTTCAAGCTAAATTACTCAAAAGGTAAATTAAATTACTTCCTCTAAATGTAAATGACTTCGTCTTAAGAGATGTTACTCCTTGTATTATAATTTTCCTTAGAGGTCATATCTTATAGTTTTTGTACCTGGTAATATGACTCCAGCATTGTAATTTAACGGATCCTGGAGCAATCTACCTGTAGTTATTATTTTTCTTTTTCGCGTATAAGTTTAGCTATAGACTTCATACCGTGAGATCGTCAATCACATCAGCATAATAACTCATCTTAAACTGTTGCAACAGACAAAACTTGTAATTTGTACCGACCTCCATATAGTTTTTCTTACGATGTTGCAGTTGTAAGGGTGGAAAAGACCATCCGACTAGAATGAAAGTGTCGTTCCATTCTTTGAGGGCCTTCTTGGTGTCATTCATCTCCTGCACCATCTTAGAAGCCCGTGGGCCCAACTCTCAATTTTTGTAGCCTCCATCTTCTAGCCAAGCCGGTCTGTTTGCATGATGTGGCCAGAATAAAATATAATTTTTTGTATCAATCAATCACGTTTCTTAATAGAGATAACAACATAAATACCTCATGTACTTTGATCTAATGTAAAATGCAGCCCATAAACTTCTAATTTGTGCAGTATCCTGAGAAAGCATTAGTTCCTACTTGAGTTTAGAAAAGTTGCCTCCATAGTTGCATGAGTTTAGGAGTGAGAGCCGATCTGATACGAAGAAGCAAGAACAATGAGCACATATTTAGGGCCCTCCTTTCTCGATTTCAGAGTAAAAACCTGCCGGAGTTCGGCATTTCCTGATGGCAAGCTTAGGAGCTGTTCTAACTTGCAACGGGCCTCTCTCTCATTAGCTAAACCTGTAGGATCGATTGCCTGGAATTCATCCGATTCTCTCCTTGCATTTTCTCTAGCGCTGAAATTCGATGGTTGAATTTCGCAATGCAGCAGCCGAAAATGACCTGGGCAAGTGCGGCTGTTAGTGGATGGATTTCGTCATCGCCTGAACTCGCAATCGCTGCGTCCGGCCACGAGCATTAAAGCCGACGGTGAAACTGCGTCGGGTGATGGCGAGCAACTGCTCTGTTTCACGGCTCCGCTTTCTCTCTCGTGTCATCAGCTTCTTAGTCCTTCCTCTGCATCGCGTGCTTCTCGGGGGAAAATTCGGCAAACAGATTAACGGCGATGAAGCGAGAAACGATGGATCAGAACCTGAAATGATCAGAGATTAAGAGTCTCGATCGTCCACGATGACGGTGAGGATCCGAGTTTCGATGTGCCGAATTGAGCTTCGTCGGTCCCCGACTCACCGAGTGCAAGGGTCTGTCGATTCCAGTGAAAAGCAAAGATCAACATGAAATCGCTTCTGAATCCTTCTTCGCCTCCGAGGTATCGTGCGAAGATCCTACTGGCGAGCTGGAGTCGTCGATGGCGAAGGACAGATATGGAGAGGTGGTGACGGAGCTTTTCGGGAGCCGCTCTGGAGGGGGAGAGAGAGAGAGAGAGAGAGCAAACTCTAGCTCGACCGAATCATTCGCGAGAGCTCTGTCAATGCCGGTGGAGAACTCAGCCAGATGGATAAAGCCAGAGAGAGCCTGACCTCCGTTGCGCAGCCGGTGACGATGGTGGCGCACTGCGACCGAGGTGAAGGCCGGAGCGACCGTCACCTTCTTGGAGAAGGCGTATCGAATCTGGAGATATCAAGCTCCATCGAGGCCGACTTTGAACGATGACCGGATCCGTCGACGAAAATCGCCGACTGCTGCTCTTCGAGGTCGCCTGCGGCGAGCGGCGAGCTGACCTGCAGTTGCCGAGAAAACGGGATGGCGTCATTGTCCGGTGGAAATAAACACTAACCATCCTGCCGATGTATAAATTTTCTTTCTGTTTTTTCATTGTGGCCAGCAACGGCCCACTAGACGAAGGCCTGTGAGCCCTCGTTGGCTAAGGGGGGTGTGGCGAAAATTATGAGAAACATAAAAAAATTCACATTTCTTTTAAATTATAAAAAAATATTTATATTAGCACTACCTATGCCATGTAAGATGGCTAGTATCCCCATTAATAATTTTTGCCTAAAATTGACTGAAATGACTATATTGACAAATTCTTAAAAGGTTTATGATTAAATGTGATCAAATTAAAAGGTTATTGACTGTAATAACATATGTCCAATAGGTTAATGACCTTTTTGGTAATTATTCTTTTAGAAATTGTGCATGACTTTTTACAAGTTAATCTTAGTTTAAGGCACATAATCTAAAATTTACATGAAAGGTTGGTTTTGCATTGAGATTCATTTTCAATAGGTGTTTAATATTTGTTAAATGATTAGATTCGGTAAGTTATTATTATGCTAACATCCTTAGTCTCTCTGGTTTTACAGCATAAGGGGCATTTTAACCATTAGACTTGCTTAGTATTTGCACGTTTCAACCACAAAATTTTTCTTCCTTGGAAGAATTTATAAACACGATTTGATATGAGCATCACCTAAAGGTTTGAAACCTAAGTAGAGTCGATCCAGCCCGAAACTCCAAAAGGATCACCCTCGCAGAGTTTGTTCTGATTTGGCAAACAAAAAATGCTTTTGCCCTAAGTGAGGTACTTAAAACATTTGACCACAATGGTGTCAAATGTTCAGTTTGAAGTGTCTCAAGTCAAGACTGAAGTGGGAGAAGTAAAGACTTGTTTTGATCATGTCCACCAGCGATGAGATTAGGCAACGATGGCACAAAATAAGCCACTACAACCTCCCCAAGATAAAGCTCCAGAAGATGAAAACGGGAGCTTACTTATCTGCTCCAAGATTAAGAGATGTCGAAATTCTGACACGTATGTGCTCGACTTAAACCCTCTCATTGAGGATGGTTCAACATTAGAAATATGTAGCGTGTTTGTATGTCAATTACGATGCTTGCGCCCTCATCAATGAATGTACATTAGACTATGCGCAAATTTGTCACGGTTTCTTCTTCTCTTTTGGGCCTAGTAAGTTTAGCACAATGGAGAAAGAGCCATTAAGTCAAAGATTTGGCGTATGTAATACACGTACCTAATCAGGAAGCTCTTCAGAAGTTACCATGTGATTTCAATGGTTAGCGTGAAGCTTCTCCTAACAAGAAAATTTGGGCATAAAACAACGACAATTCGCACTTTTCCACAGGAAAGGCCACAAAATGGTTATCCTTAATTACACTTATATTTAATAATTTTCCATAGAAAAAAATTATTTGCTAACATGAATGTTTTTTTTTTCTCTTGACAGTGAGAAAGCTCCCTTACCTAGGTAAATTTTAAATTCATAGAACCCTACTATTTTTATGAGTTAGGTAAGAATTGGATTAAAACTTGGTTGAAATATCTAATTGATAATAAAGTATTTTTGTACCTTGCCTGATGAAAAATTCGAATTACGCATGCATACAATTCTCCTTTATGTGTCAATTATTTAACCATTAGTGCTTCTAGAAAGGAAGAAGGCAATTTTTCCATGGATCTTTTCTAACCGTCGAGTCGACGAAGACTAGTAGGAAACTTCAACGTAATTTCAGACACGAAGCAATGACGAAGACTAGTAGGAAAGCTCAATGTAAATTCTAACACGAAGCGATTGCTCCCTTTGTTGACTTTTCCCAGACCTGTGAACACAAACAATTACATGCCCTGTTTCAAATACCTAGGAAGCATGTACTTGACCTTTGAGGAATGTGCGCTTCACCCGAATAAGAGCAAAACGCATGCACTTTACCTTTTTCAACTAATTGTGACGAGGGTGCACTTTGCCTTAAAGAGAATGCACCATCTCTAGAATAGAAATGCATTTCAACAAAAACCTGTAATTTCTCTATAAACAGAAATCTTTTGACACCCTGTTTTTATAGGGCATAATTGATTAAACTTATTGTATTGTTTTACGGATTTGTCCATGTTTAATGAAAATTCAGGTGGTGGATGGATCGGAGCTAGGTACTCTCATTGTTCTCTTAATTAAACACAAGCATATCTTATTTGAATTTGCGGCATGGAAATTTCAAATTTTACTTGATCTTGAGACCTATGAACTAGTTATGAATATTTTTTTTTCTTTTTATATTTAGCGGTCAAGTGGTGTCTAAACCAAACTTTCACATAGTTCAATTAGTTCACCTCCCCATCTTAAGAGTGCACTCCCCACATCGATCATTTATTATGATGTAATGCCATGGCAAAATCTATAAATTAGGTATTCCGTTATTTGTGTACCGCTAATGTAACATTTATGCACAATATAATAATACGGTATGCGTAAGTATATACCAAATTCCACCTATTTGAATGGCTGATGGGCATATTGAAGTTAGGTAGTTCCTCTCTTCCTCGGACAAAACAATAAGCATATTTTTTTTTTACCCATGGGCCAAATGAAACAAGGAACCTTTGCTATGAATATAATTATAGTTGCTTGGCAAAAAGGGGAAAAAAAGCAAATTGAAGCTTGAAGGTTTGCAATTTAGTTCGATCTATAGCCACCTGGTTTTTTGCCATCCAGTCTGATCCGTTTATGTATTCATGAGAGGGCATGTTTAGGTGACAACAACATAATTGAAGAGAAAGTAATCATTTTTTTTTTTCTTTCTGGTCATCAATTAAAAATGGTTTTGTTGTCTAGTGTTTTTGGACACTCGCTGAACAATCAACTACAAAAATTTTGCAGTTGTCAATGCATCGGGCTTTCGTGTCACGTGGCATGATGGTTCGAACGCATATGATCAATGATTAATGATGATCTGATTTATGTAAATTAAGTTTAGGTAACAGCCGCTTCTTTACTTGTGAGATGGGGTTAGCGAGGCTGCATCAATGAAACCATGATGCCCTATGATCTATGTGATGCATGACAATGGTGGGTGGGTGCATTTGGGAATTTGTGTGATGTGAATGGTGAGACAGAACTGACGAACGATAATAAAGCTGAAGTTTTGGGCCTTCCTTTTCTTTGGTGGCTTTAATGATGGCCAGGACTTGGTCCCCACGTCCGACCAACTAGCCTTAATTGAGGCAACAGAAATGAAATTAAAAATCAAACGAGATGAGATGAAATGCAATGGTAGCATCTTCCGAGAAAGAAAGAGTGAGAAAACGACAAGACAAAGCCCACAAACGAAAAGACGGGGGGGCAGAGAGTGATGAAAAAGAACAAAAGATACTGAAGAAGAAGAGGAGGTGGAGGGAGGATGGTTGGACCGACGCAAAAGTCTTTCGACTTGCATGTTTAGTGGTGCTTAGAGCTTCTCCCCAATGGAGTAGGGTATCGGTGTCCTGTTGTATAGATGTAAATAATGAAAGGAAGATAATGTGGTCAGTTCATAGTTTAGCTAAGTTTGCTTAAATTGTGGATCCCTTCGAAAAGATTTTCTTTTGTTTTCAACTTGTGCTCGAGTGGGTTTACGTTCGTTTGAATAAGAAGATGCTGCCAATCTTGGCCCTGCTGCTTCCTTGTATAGCACACCTGTCACAAACAATCAATTCCACCGTCTCATGATGCGCAAAAATGAGAAAAACATAGCACTCAAGCATGAAAAATAATACCATAAAATATTAGAATCATCAACGCAAGTGAAAAGATAAACTTCTATAAGCCATGTCAATAGACAAGTGATTTTTGTATCTGAAATCTATCTGAAATCTCTCTAAATAAGTAATGCCTTCATGAGCTCAACTGAGCAAATTTCAACTTCTTAACCCCGATCTACCTGTAAATGTTATTTTTCCATAATTATCTTAAAAGTGGTATATACAATGGATTGCAATGTGCAAAATTAAGAATAAAAAAGGAGCGTACCAGTTGTCACCAATGTGGTAAACTACGCTTACACCCAACACGATAAATTCTAGTTAGGCCTACTTAATTGGTGACAGTACACTTTAAAACATTCCTTCAAGTTATTCAATTTGCAAAAAAAGGAGTTCGTTAAAAAGTGCCATAGGGGCACATTATGATACAATGATTGCCATCATAATGTGCACAATCAATACTTTCATTTGTTAGGTATCTAATTCCATCATGACATCGAATTTTTTCCATTGATTAATGCCATAATGTTATTTGTCCAACCTATTAATTCTGATTCCAAAAGATTTTAGTGACATCATTCTAAAAATAAGAGGAGAATGGTCGTATTGTAAAAGTATAGGTCAAAAACTTATTAGCATCGGCTAGTATAAATACTAGCAAAAAATTAAATCACGAGATAGAATAGTGGTTATGCATTAAAAAAATTGGGCCTTATTCAATAAATGAACATTTTAATTGTACAGGTAATTGTAGGATGGTGCATTTCACCTTAAAGAGCATACACATTATTTAGAATAGGTCTCCCTAGGAACCTTTTAATTTCTCCATAAACAATTCTCTCTTGACGTCCTGTATTTAGCTCGTTCAAGGAATGGGGCCTAAGGGTGAGCATCGGTCCAGGATTGACCCTGGACCAACCCCTGACGGCCAACCCTACCTGGTCCTGTTCGGTTCCAAGAGAGGCCCAGGTCGATCGATCCTAAAATCCTGGGACCAAGATTGTATGGGTTGGTTTTCGGTTACGAGTTAGTCGGTTGGCTCAACCTGCACCAACCCTAATATATTACTTATAATTTTTTTATATAGAGAAAACCTTAAAATAAACAAGCGTAATAACATTAAATAGCTATTTAATGAGAAGTTCAAGTAATTTTACATTGTTCTTTAATAAGTTAGATTTTTAATGTCTTTTACAGCGTCAATAATTATAATTTACAAACGAGGAAAATGTTTTTGTGAGGAATTCTCACAGCGTCAATAGTCATAATTTAAATTGAAGGCTCCCAATTTAATTTGATCTATAGCCACTTGGTTTTTTTCCATCTAACCTAATCAGATTATGTATTCTTCAAAGAGTATGTCTAGGTGATGATGACATAATTGAAGATAAAGTAATCATTTTTTCCCCTTTCTAGTCATCATTTAAAAATGGTTATGCCATCAAGCGTTTTTGGACGCTCGCTGAGCAATCAACTACGAAAATTTTGTGGCTTTCAATGCGTTGGGCTTTCGTGTTACATTGGAATGGTGGCTGGCACCGATCGATGTTTGATGATGATCCGGTCTACAAACATTAACTTTAGGTAATAACTGCTCCTTTATTTGATAATGGGATGGAGTTCACGGGGCTGCATCAATGAAATCATGATGCTACATGATCTATGTGATGCATGATGATGATGGATGGGTGGGACTTTGTGTGATGTGAGTGGTGAGAGAGATCTGACGAGTGATAATAAAGCGGTGGTTTCAGGTCCACTTCTGTACATTCCGAGCCTTCTTTGGTGGCTTTAATGTGGCCGAGACTTGGTCCCCACATCCGATCAACTTACTTCCGAGAAATTGAGGCAACAGAAATGAAATTAAAATTAAATGAGACGAGATGAAATGCAATGGCAGCGTCTTCAGAGAAAGAAAGAGCGAGAAAACTACAAGAGAAAGCCAACAAACGAAAAGAGAGAGAGGGAGAGGGAGAGGGAGAGAGAGAGAGATGAAAAAAACACATGCTGAAGAATAAGAGGAGGAGGAAGGATGATTATGCTGATGCAAAAGCATGTTTAGTGGTGCTTAGAGCTTCTCCCCAATAAGGTAGGGTATCAATGTCCTGTTATATAGGTGTAAATAACGGATGGAAAAGTAATATAGCTGTTCATGGTTTATCTAAGTTTGCTTTTAACGTGGATCCCTTCAAGAGAGATTTACTCTTATTTTCAACTTTGTGTTCGAGTGAGCTTACATATGTTCGAAATCACCAAAAAAAAAAAAAAAAAAAAAGGACTAACATAAGACTATGCTGCTAGTCTCGGCCCTGCTACTTCCTTCGATTCCACCATCTCATGATGCTGCAAAAATGAGAAAAACATAGCACTCAAGCACGCACAAAAAAAGAATACCATAAAATATTAGGATCATGAACGCAAGTGGAAAGATAAACTTCTATAAGCCATGCCAATAAACAAGTGGTTTCTGTATTTGAAATCTCTTAAAATAATTAATGCCTTCCTGATTTCAACTGAACGAATTTTGACTTCTTAACACCGATCAACCTGTAAAGATTATCTTTTTCATAATTATTTAGAAAGTGATATACACAATGAATTGCAATGTGCATAATAAGAATAAAAAGGGGCATACCACTTGTCACCAATGTCATAAATCATGCTTACACCAACGCGGTAAATTCTAGTTAGGCCTAGTTAATTGGCTAACTAGGGTCACAATACACTTTAAAGCATTCCTTCGAGTGATTCAATTTGCCAAAAAAGGAGTTTGTTAAAAAGTGTCTTAGGGTCTAATACAATGATTGCCATCATAACGTGCACAATCAATACTTTCACTTGTTTAGGTATCAAATTCCAATATTTTCCATCAATTAATGCCATAATGTTACTTGTCCAACCTATTAATTCCGATTCCAAAAAAATTAGTGACATCATTCTAAAAATAAGAGGAGAATGGCCGTATTGTAAAAGTGTAGGTTAAAAACTTATTAACATTAGACCAGTATAGATACTTGTGAAAAATGAGAGCGCTACATAAAATGGTGGTTATGCATTAAAAAATAGGGGCTTAGTCAACAAATTGATGTCGTAATTGTAGAGGTAATTTTAGGAGGGTGCACTTCACTGTAAAAAGCATGCACATTATTTAGAATAGGACTGCATCTCGACAGGAACCTTGTAATTTCTCCATAAACAATTATCTCTTGACGTCCTTGTATTTAGCTGGTTCAAGGAAGTGGGGCCAGACGACAACAAGAAGGATTGTGCGAAGGAGAGGAAGAAGGAATCAAACGTCATTCTCTCCCTACTCTCTTGACCATTCTCAGATGCAGGCCCCATGTGCAAAAGCATCGAAAGAACAATAATAATATATAAACCATAGATAAAATAGCAAAGAAAATTGAAAAGTAACATACACGGCGAGAGAGAGAGAGAGAGAGAGAGAGACTCATTGATAGATTATTTGTGCAAAAGAGCAATGAAAAACGACTAGAATTACTGTGCGAAGGAGAGGATAAAGGAATCAAAAGTCATTCTCTCTCTGCCCTCTTCCCCATTCCCAGAAAGAAGGGTGATTAGGACAGGACACGCGCGGAAGCCAAGGAATCAAAAGTTGTTATCTAGGGACCCGCCTATTTCTTAAGCGCTAGTGAATCCATTTTCATATACTATAACAATAGGCTATGAATAGCCCAATATCAAAAGTCTGTCTTGTGGGCATACTGAAGTTAGGCAGTTCCTCTCTTCCTGGGACAAAATAATAAGCATATTTTGTTTGATTCCGCAGATCGAATAAAACGAGAAAGTTTCATTATGAATCTAATCATTATTACTTGGCAGTTCCACAATTAAATTCAATGTAGGGCCGCTCGATTTTTCTCCCTAATCTTGCGCATGATGTACCTTTCAAATAGCAAACCTAAGTAATAAGTATAGTAATGAATAAAAGTGACAGTTTTTTTTTCCCTTTCTGACCCTTATTAAAGTATGATTTTTTACAAGTATTTCTCGATACTTGCTGAGCAATCAACCGCATAATTTTGGAGTTTTCAAAGTATTGAACTCTCGTATGACGTGAAATAATATTGAGGTCGTATGCTCAATTGTTACGATAGTATTCGGTAAATTATGTCATACTTCTCCTTTTCGATAAAGTGATGGGGTTCATAAGGCTGCATCAACGAAACTATTATGCCATGATCTATGTGATGCATGATGATGGTGGATGGGTGCAATTGGGAATCATGTGATGTGAGTGGAAAGATAGAACTGACGATCAATGATAGAGCAGAAAAGTTTCGGGGTTGGGCAGCAGATGGGCTCCATTTCTTTTACCTTCTGAGCTTTTGGAGGCTTTGATGATGCCAAGACTTGGTCCCACGTCCGACCAACTTGCTTCCGAGAAATTGAGTCCACAGAAATGAAATGAAATCAACTGAGGACGAGATGAAATGCAACGGCAGCTTCTTCCGAGAAAGAAAGAGCGCTTTAGTGCTTAAAAAGTCTTTGATTCACACCATCATTTCATCCTATTGTCCTGGACGGAAGAACTTTTGTTTCCTCTCCGCCCTCTGCACTTTGTTTCGACCCTTCTGGGCACTCTCGTTTAATCCTCTTCCGCTCGTGAACCAAGCCATGCCGATCGCAGAGCTCTTTCTTGGCGCCTTTCTTCAGGTGTTGTTAGATAGGCTGGCCTCTCGCGAGCTTCTCAACTTTGCACGGCGCGAGGGTATCGATATATCGCTGAAAAAATGGGAGGAGATGCTGGTCAACATCAACCAAGTGTTGGATGATGCAGAGGACAGGCAACTGAATGGTGATCTCAGGGTGAACTCGTGGCTCAAAAATCTCAGGGACTTGGCCTATGACATTGAAGACTTGCTAGAGGAGTTCGCCATAGAGTTCGCAGAAAATAAGTCCGAGGCAGAACCCAGCACTAGCAAGGTGCGTTCCCTTCTTCCGAGTTGTTGCTTCAGCTTGAGCCCGAGAGCATTTATGTTCGATCGTAAAATGAGATCCAAGATGGAAGAGATGGATAGCAGGTTAAAGGAGATCATTACTCAGAAAAATATTCTGCACCTAAGAGAGAATAACGGGAAGCGATCATCGTATCGTCAAGTGGATAAGCCGCTTCACACTACAAGTTTGCCTGAGCCTTATTTTGTTAGTAGGGAGGTCGAAAAAATGGAGATCCTCAAATTGCTAATTGTAGAAGAAGATGATCATAGGACATGTGCGAATCTAAAAGTGATTCCCATCATAGGGATGGGGGGTATTGGGAAGACGGCTTTGGCTCAGCAAGTTTACAATGATGCTAGAGTTACCAACTATTTCGATGTGAAAGCATGGGCTTGCGTTTCCGATGATTTTGACGCGCTTGCAATTACAAAGAAGATCCTCGAGACAGTAAATGACCAGCTCCCCTGTGAAGGAAAGGACCTAAATTGGCTTCATGGTAAGCTCAAGGAACACCTTGTGGGGAAGAAGTTTCTTGTCATTCTAGATGATGTTTGGAATGATAATTATGGAAACTGGACTATCCTCTTGAAGCCTTTTCAATCGGGAGTGAAGGGAAGCAGGGTCATTATCACGACTCGTAATTTTCGCGTTGCTGAAATAGCCCATGCTCGACCTTATATTCTTGAAAAGTTGTCACAAGATTCTTGTATGACTTTGTTTGCATTTAATGCTCTTGGAGTTGGAAATTTCGATGATCATCCAGATCTTGAAGTATTAGGTATGAAAATAGTGGAAAAATGTCAAGGGTTGCCATTAGCCGTGAAGACTTTGGCTGGGTTGTTGACCTTTAACTTCAATCCCCATGATTGGAAAGCTATATTGGATAGCAAAATTTGGGACCTACCAAAAGAAAGTAATGATATCCTTCCGGCCTTGAAACTTAGCTACCTCCATCTCCCTTCAAATTTGAGGAGATGTTTTGCTTACTGCGCTATATTTCCCAAGGATTATGAAATTGAACGAGACGAGTTGATTCATTGGTGGATTGCAGAGGGTTTGTTGAAAGGAAAAGAAGGAAAGAACTGTTGGAATGCAGGTTTGAAATTATTCAACGAACTAGTATCTAGATCATTACTTCAAAAGTCAAGGAGCAGTGAATCACGATTCTTGATGCATGATCTTGTGAATGACCTGGCAAAGCTAGTTGCTAGTGCAACTTGTTTTAGCTCGGGGGAGTTTGAGTATGAGGATGATCAAAATAATCCAGCTTTAGCTCGTCACACCTCATTCATTTCCAGTAGTTATATTGTGACAAAAAGATTCAAGATATATTATGAAATGAAGGGACTTAGGAGCTTCATATCATTGGTGAAGCAACCTAGGTATTATGGTAAGTCTTATTTGTCCGAGAGAGTGTTAGGCGACTTGTTATCCGAATTAAAATACTTGAGGGTGTTTTCATTATGTCACTATCACATCAAAGAGGTACCAGATTGCATTGGCAAACTGAGGCATCTCAAGTACCTCAATTTGTCGTATACTGACATTAAAACCCTTCCAAAGTCAATTGTTGCATTGTACTACCTAGAAGCTTTGATGTTGCGGGGATGTCAAAATCTTACTGAGTTACTAGAAGGTATGGAGAAACTAATAAATCTAAAATTTCTCGACTTTACCGACACTCCGAGCCTAAGAGCAATGCCGCTGTATATAGGTAATTTGGTGGGTCTTGAGATGCTGTCCAAATTTGTAGTGGGAACGGAAGTAGGGTCGAGGTTGAAGGAGTTAAAAAACCTAGAGAACCTTAGAGGGGAATTGTGCATCTCTAATTTGCATGAGGTTCAAGAAGTCGAAGATGCCACGGATGCCCATTTATGCATGAAGGAGGCGATATGCCAGTTGACCATGCAATGGGGAAAAGACTTTGGAAATATCCGAAATGAAGAGCTCGAAACAAAAGTCCTCGACTTTCTTCGGCCTCACTCAAACCTTGAAAATCTCTCAATATTCTACTATGGTGGCATAGAATTCCCGTCATGGTTAGGAAGTCCCTCATACGTTAACATGGTGTATTTAGATTTGTATGGGTGTCGTCGGGCCAAAGCGCTAGCCTCATTGGGACGACTATCTTCTCTAAAAAAATTGTACATCGGATATCTAAATGCAATACACACGGTAGGGTCTGAATTTTATGGAACTAAAAGTCCTTTTCCATCCTTAATGACTTTGGAATTCGAGGACATGCCATTGTGGGAGGACTGGTCTCATTGCTTCGACAATGAAGAAGTAGAAGTTTTACTCCCTTGTCTTGAGCATCTGGTCGTTCAGAATTGTCCTATGTTGATTGGAAGATTGCCTAGTCAACTAAGCTCCCTCAAAAAGCTGGAAATCAACTCCTGTCCGCATATGGATGCCTCGTCCTCTATCATTAGCCTTCCATCCCTCAATGAATTAAACTTCAGAGGTTGTAATGAGGGGGTGCTGAAGAATTTGGTAAACTTGACATCTCTAACTGCTCTTGTCCTACAAGATGTTGTTGAATTAACTTGCTTAGATTATGGGTTTACAAGCTCATTGGTGAAGCTGGAGAAGTTGGAGATGAAAAGTTGTAAAAATTTGATATACTTGTGGCAAGAGAGAGATGTAATTCGGAATCTCGCTTGTCTAAAGAGCTTAGTTGTTGAAAATTGTCCCGAATTGATATCATTTTTAGTTGGAGAAGGAGATATAGAGTTGCCTAGCAAGTTGGAGACAATGGACTCACGGAATTGCATCAATTTGGAGAAGCAGCCAAGCAAGAATTATACCCTTTCCTCTCTTCAAGACTTGACCGTCCGGGAGTGTCAAAAACTTGTGTCCTTACCTGAAATAGATATGTTGGCGTCACTGATATCATTAAATATCCGAAACTGCGAGATGTTACAATCTTTACCTAGAGGATTAAGTGTTCATATGGATGAACCAAGTAGCAGCGCCAATAATCACGGTGAGACAATGTCTTGTTTGCAAAAACTAGATAACTACAAATGCGATTCTCTACCGGCCTCTCTATTCAGCGAGAGTAGTTTTTTACCAGCAACCCTCAAGGCACTTGAAATTGAGTCGTGTAGGGGAGTGGAGTCGCTCGCGGAGATACCTGTAGACTGTCTTCAATCACTTCAAGAGATTGTTATTACCTCTTGCGAGAACTTGAGAAGCTTACCACAGGGGCTGGACACACTTTCCCATCTCACTACGTTGACGTTGCGTGAGTGTCCTGCACTGGAGCTGGAGTGCTTCCCTCCTCTTCCTCCCTGCATCTCGTGGTTTGAGCTTACGGGTTGTCTGAAGGTAAAATCGTTACCTAATCAGTTGCATCGACTCAGGAGTCTCCAAACTCTGATAATTATGAGGTGTGAGAGTATTACGCGCTTCCCTGATGGAGGACTGCCGCCCCAGCTACAGTTTTTTTCAATATTAGAATGTGAGAATATGAAGCAGCCGGTGAGGGAGTGGCTTACCCCGCTCAGATCCCTTCAAGGACTGTGTATCGCTAGCAGCGTGGGAGGAGTGGGAGAGGAGGAGGATCTTGTGCTTCCGCTCCCTTCCTCTCTGTTCCATCTCTATATCAGAGATATGGGGAAAGTTAAAAGACTGTCCAGCAGTCTCCCTCCCTCTCTCCGAACCTTACGGATCATCGATTGCCCGAAGCTGAGGGAGTTGCCCGAGGATGGCCTCCCTCACTCCCTAGAAGAAATCTGGATCAAAGGATGTGGGATTCTGGAGAAGCGATGCAGGAAAGGGACCGGCAGCTATTGGCCCCTCATCCGCGAAATCCCACAAGTCACATTGGGTGATATTAACTCCGAGTCAATTACTTGAAAGAAAGAAGGGATTCGGACTCTGAATATTCTACACGGGAAGAGATTAAGGGTATTTTTAATATCTGAGGCCTTGGCTCTTTTTGAAGAGGGACGGGGTTCGTATTTCAGACCCCAAAAATTTTAGATCATCGGGTAAAAGCTGAAGCTTCTGGGGGCGTCGGAAACTATAATGATGGCTACCGAAAGCTCCTTCGCCTCCACCTCCACCTCCAGCTCCGGCTCAGTCGCGCCCCCACTCTTTCTCCTTCCGCCTGTCCGGTCGGGGGGCGACGCGGGATGCCCTAGGAGATTCCGTCGGGGGCCTGCCTACCGGCTGATCGATGACGAGACGGTAGGGTTGGATTTATCTCAGTAATCGAGCTGTTAGTTTGCATTCGACTGTAGACGTGTTCAATGTGAATGTGCAAGTCGGAATGACTGATGCGCTTTGTTCTGATGACGTATTTCCCTTTTTATTTGTCGGGGGTTTCTTTTTCTATGCTTGCATTGTTGACAATTGGTATCCAAGCTCTTGGAACGACTCAAGCGATTTGTTGTATGCATTGTGTTCAGATGGAGGATAACAAATCCAACACTGGATCTTCTTTTGGAGCTTATCTGAATCATACAGTCTTGGGCAAATGATTTTGGTTTTCTTAGTCTAGCTTGAAAACGAATGTATGCGAACAGAGTTAGAAATTTCTCTCCCATTTCAATCTGTGCTAAGACTTTCTTGTAGTGTACTGAATCCCTCTGTGCAATGTGAAATGGCAGAGAGTCAAAGCTCTTGCTGAATAATTGTCCAAGCTAAAGCGAGTCGTAGAGATTATGAACCAGTAGCAGAAAATCTCTCTTTTCCTAAATTGGATCGACTGGGAAAAAATAAGGGAGCAGCTATCCTTGTACTTGGAGGAAAGGTATCAGGTGCTTACCAATCCGAAGCTGCCAAAGATGCTGCCGCAAGGACTGACACGGAAGAAATGGATCATTCAGCGCACCTAATGGAAACTGATAAACAAGGCATATCTGCCACCAGAATAGTTGGAAGCGGAGCCTTCACTTCGCAGTTCTAATGCAGATTTCAGAGGATGGGATTTGGGGGGGGTTGTTCCATGGATGCCTTTACATCGAGATGTTCCATCTACACCTTGACAAAAGGAAGGTCTTCTCCTGGTGTACTGCAACTCAGATTGCTGCTAACTATGGATGACCGCAGGTGATGGCATTCAAACCTTTAATTGAGGGAAAGACGTGTATTATAATTGATCAGAGTGGTTCGGGAAAAGTGTTGGCTTATCTTGCACCTGTAGGCCAACATCTTAGGGAGGAAGAGCTGCAAGGACTTAGCAAATCATTCTCACAAAGCCCTCGAGCTGTCATTCTGGTGCCTACTGCTGAGTCAGCTTCACAGGTTGGTAGTTGGTGTCCTTTCAAGTGCCTTTTCCTTTGCCCTTTAATGCTTTGGCAAGCAACTCATCAACTTTTACTAGTTTATGGCCAATTTAAGCTCTCATCCTATACTGTGATAAGCTATTGCTTAAGAAGCAAATTTGTGGTAAAAAAGCACTCCCACTCATTTTCAGTGGCAGCCTACCTGTTTTGAACAACTTGTCGCCTATAATACTCAAATTATCATCTCTTCTTTCAAAAAAGGAAAATAAAATTTAAAAAAAAAATGAAAAAAGAAAAGAAAAAGAGATTCCTAAGTGTTGCAATCTGAAAGATTGTTTTGGGTCCCTGGCAAGGCATTTATACAATTGAAGTGGCAAAGTTGCATTTTACTCATGAGGCAAAACTGGTAATCTCCTTAGAGCTGTTGAAAATGGAGGTGTTCTGAATTTGGAGATACTCTATAGTTGGTTTTATGTACAGCAATGCTTGTTTTTGCTAGTAGTGGATGACAAACATAACATATTTTTTTGCGCTCGCATGAGTGAGTAATAAAATTCTATAGTGAGTTTTATGCAGGTTTTGAGTAACTGCCGATCCATATCGAAGTTTGGGGCTCCATTCCGGTCTATGGTTGCCACAGGTGGTTTCAGGCAGAAAACTCAGCTGGAAAGTATAGAAGAGGGTGTTGATGTCCTAATAGCCACTCCTGGTTGCTTTATTTCTCTCATTAAAGGAGGCTTTTTGGAGTTGAAGGATCTTAGATGGTAAGCCTGTGCATTGTATAATGCTGCATGAATAATTTCGGGTGCACGAGCTATTCGAAATCATCATCTTCTCATCTGTTTTTGAGTAAAGAATGTTATCGTGCTACTGTCTTCTAGATTTAGTACTTCCACCATTCATCATCACCATTCTTCGAATCTTTGAGGAAACGAAAAGATTAGCCAAATTTCTATTCTTATATAGACAGCTGGATCTTGATTTTCTGGCTCAAGTTATGGAGAACTTTGCTTTGATTTACAAAAATGTTAGATATATTGCTATTCGTTAGCCCCAGTGGAAATCTTTGAGAAATGACTGGTGACAAATTGAGAAGGCTCCACTCGTCATATTGTTTGATATAGGATATGAAGTTAAAAAATCTTTTGTTAAGGGATTTGCCTGCTAAGAATTTGAATGATGTCAAAGCCTGGATGATTTTGGTATTCAGCAGATTTCAGTCCATGCTATGCTACAAACACAGAGCTCTACGTAGCTATGATGTACTCAATAACAGAAGAATGATATCTTTATGCATCCTGCAGATTGTTTTGCAACTGCTGGCATAACCTATGGCTTTACACTGCAGCATGATTTTGGATGAGGTGGATATTCTCGGCAATGATGAGGAGTTCGAAGCAGCGTTTCAAAGCATAATCAATTCTTCACCTGTAGCCACCCAGTATCTGTTTGGGACAGCCACATTGCCGGTAGATATATCTAACAAAATAGTTGAAATTCCTCCTGACTGTGAAGTGATCATGAGACCTGGCATTCATCAGACAAGCCCTCACCTCGAAGAGGTTGGTCTAAAGCTGTATTATTTCCCTTTCCATTATTTGCCAATGGATACATTTCTATTATCTAATTTAGGCACAAAAGGATTCACGTCCGTGTCTGAACATTTTTTTGGATGCTTTTGGACAACAAATTACTCATAACTAAGCTGTTGGTTATGCTCCCTAAAAGCGATGGAGCATCATTTTACGTTGATGCTTTGGTTTTGGGGGTGGATTGTTACTGCATATTGATGGGGGAAGAGGGAAAGTGGATGAAGAGTGGAATAAAAATTTTTCCTTGAATGTCTCTTAGCACATGCGTATTAGTAGTCTATAGTATTCTTTTGGCTAAAAGCAATGTATACCATCTAAAGGTGCCACCAGCATTCTGTAAGTCATTTCATCTGCTTGGAGGTGAAGAGAAATAAAATCAGGAGAAGTCTCTGAAATTTCATTGATTGTGCTGAGATGATTAAGGATTATATTAGGGTCCTATCTGTTTCTCTTCTTTCCTCAATTTGCAGGAGTTTTTGCAGTTGTCCTAAATGTTGTTTCTATTCATTTTGCCAGTTCATTGACTCTCAGAATTTAACTTTGTATAGAGGTATTGTAGAAAATAATTTAGGCTGCATATACTGGAGAAGGATTATTTTCACAACATTAATCCTAGATAGGCTAAGAGCTTTCTCATGCAGGTCGAACAGTAATCTTCTGTTACATGAAATTGCTTTGTCCTTCCCCCTTGATGAACATGTTGCATAAATTTGCTGTGGTAGCTAACCGGTGCTTCTCCTCCTATTTTCCTGTTAAGAAGAAAACTAATGGAATACCATTGTAATAGGGGAGAATTTAAGAGTTACATATCATGTCCAGTTTCTCATAGATTGTAGTGGAGAGGAAGACAGTGAAAAGACCCCAGATACTGCATTCCTGAATAGGAAGTCTGCTTTTATTCAGCTTGCGGAAGAAGGCCTGTAACCAAAACTATTGTATTCTGTAACAAGGTATATTGATCTTTCAGTGTGAGCTGCTTGAAATTCATTCATCATTACATTTACTTCTGTCTCCTGCCCATCTTGCTAACTTCTGACCTGGAGTTTGAGAGACAGCTCTGAAGCCACCTCGATGGAGAACTCATCAATACTTTTTAACTCGTCCTTCCTCTTCTCCATATACAGATTGAGACATGTCGAAAAGTTGAAAATGCATTGAAGCACATTGACAGAAAAGGTGCTGATACACGAGTTCTACCTTATCATGCTGCTGTTTCACAAGAGTTGTGGCAGGCAAATATGAAAGAGTTTGCTGCTTCTCCATCCAAAGATATCTTCTTGTGTTTGGTTTGCACCAACAGGTATGTATAGATGTGTTGTGCCATATCAATCAAACTATGCTTCTAGAAATAGATCTGCTCTGCAGTCGAGCTTGATCCCTAAAAGTAGGCCTTAAGTTAAACTGTGCATAACCTGCCTAGACCCAGCCCTTTAGTTCTCAGTTCAAGCTTGCACATTTAATAATGGAGTCAATCTCAACAAGAATTAGATGAAAATAGTAATGGTTGGGATAAGCCTTGTTCTGTCTTGTGGGTTTTGTGAATAATTGGGATAGGCAAGAGCTGAGTTTCCTGGGCGTTTTAGCAAAGTGAGGCAAAGCCTCTGCTACTCACTTCATCTCAGGCAAGGTTTCTTCATTTAAGCTAAGCACCTGAGATGAGGTGCTCCTCCTCTGAGGCATTGCCTCAGAAAAAATTTGTCTAGGTTAATGTCTTTGCACCAGTGCAATTTGTGCTACGATGCAGACCTCGAATAACTTGTGATTCTAAGTATGAAAGACCTAATAATTTGTTTGTTGATGGATTTATCCCCACTTTTTACTTGGCACCTCTCATTGTTCAGCCTAGCGCCTGAGGCACCATGGGGTCTGAGTCTCTTAACAGCGCCTAGCGATTTTAACGGCACTGTTTGCAACACAGTCAAACGAAAGGCAGAGCATACACATGAATTTACTTAAGACATGTCACTCTCATCTTTCCTTAGGCATTTGCAAGAGCCTGATGATTTTTCAACCATATGACAGGTCGTTATGAGGACTCGACTTTACTGGAGTGGACCATGTTATTCTGTTCAACTTCCTGTGCAATCCAAGCGAATATGTCTGCCACAGAGAGAGGTGCTGGAGGGAAGGGCAAAGCGTTCGTCTCTGCAGTTGGGAAGCAAGTTTCCCTGGCAAGAAGGATAATGGAGAGAAACTGGAAAGGTCATCCCTAGCATGATGTGCCCTCCGCTTATGAGTTGATGAGACGTTCGTGCACTGAGCGGGATCTGAGTTCATGACGGGAGTAGGTCCCATCAGTCCATTCTATTTTTCCTGCATGTTACGGAGGCGTAGTGTGAGGCAAGAAGTGAAAACGTAAAGGGAGTTGTTTGGTTAGAATCTGGTTCTGCCATTTTGCTTCTCCATGTTGAGGGGGATCACAGAAGCGTCAATGCAATGAAGAGCTTGATAGCAAGGTTCAAAACTTATATATTTTGGTCTTTTATTCAGTTCATTGTGGAGGAAGATTGATGCTCCTGAGGATCGAGACCGAGTTAAGAAGTCTCGGAGGCCCATATTGTCTGAAGCTGCACTTTGTTGGTAATGAATATGCAATGATAGGAAAATTTGGGACCGTATACCCTGTTGTATGCAATGAATATATAAAATGACCTGCAATAGCAAGTTACTGAGCGTTACGGTATAAGAAGCTAATTTTCGAGCACAAAATATAATTTACAAACTTTATAATGCATAGCCAACTTTACTTTCAAGCTAAATTACTTCCTCTATATGTAAATAACAAAGAGCTGTACGATTTAGTGATTTGTTACTTCGACTGTGTCCAAAATATATTAAAATTCTATTCTTCCCTCAATGATTGCCTGAGTCAGGCCCATGGTAACCAGTGGGAGATTCGCGATGCACTTACGGACTTTGAAGAAGAGAGAGGAGAGAATGTGGGAGGGAAGAAGTATGTCGAGACACTGCGGGAGCTCAAGAAATTCAACGAAGCAGCCAACCCAATCACGTACAAGTTCTTCACTCTCCTTCACTCGGTGAATGAGCAGCAGGCAGAGATGTTGCAGATGTTTTAGAGTTGTAAGAAGAAGCTTGCCAAAAAAAATTAAATCTGCACAAGCTTGCAGAAGGGTGACCAATGCCATATTTGTGACCGCCTTCGTGGCCACTGTGATCTTCTCAGTCGTTGCAGTTGCGATCGGTGCACCGCCTGTTGTGATTGCTGTAGCTACTGCTCTGACAGCTCCAATAAGGACAGTCGGCGAGTGGTGTTACTCTCGGTGGAAAAAAAAGGGAGTTGATTAACTTAATGACTGCGGGAAGTGGAACCATGATCTCAATCAAAGAGTTGGAGACGATTCAATCGCTTGTGAGTAAGCTGGAAACTGAGATTGAGTCGATCGTGCAAAATGCTGACTTCGCTCTTGGAGAAGAACAGGAAGAAGCGATGAAGCGTGGAGTGTTGGAGATCAAGAAAAGGGTGGAAGATGTCATGGCAGATATTGATGTTCTCTGTAAGCAAGCTGATAAGAGTGGGAGTGATATAGAGTGGGCGAGGAAAGTGATAGAGCATAAATTAATTACATATTCCAACCATTAGTTCTTTTTTTATGCTTAGAAAGTTAACAGTCAATGCAGTTCACTGTCTTAGATGAACTTTATGTTTCAAAGATCTTCTCGGTTTTCTCCTTTTGGTCGAACCTGATCTGCGAATGTGGCCTCAACCAATTCATACAAATATTAGGAGTATAGAGATTATGAAGCAGTTCTACATTGGTGTGCTTCAAAATGCAGATGCCTTTCTCTGGGAGAACTTTTACCTCTTGGCTTCGTCCTGATAATCTAGCTGCTATTGCTGATTTGTTTGCTTGATTCACTGAGAGAGAAAAAATTGATTCAAGCGTTACACTAATGTGGTTTTCCAATTCATTCTAAATGTGACATATTAACATAATTCTGTCATTCGCCAGTAATAATATATGGAGGGACACCATAAACTTCGGAGTCTCATACCACATTCTGCTCATGGAGTGTCAAGCAATCTGAGGATGCCAAAATATTGGGGCTGCTGAGATGCATCTATTGGCAGTTAATTCACTGTGGAAAACCATTAGCAAAACTAGCATGTTCTACAACAACAGGATAATTTGCACGGCTGTTGTAAAATCTCTTGGCTCTTTACGGTTTAGTTCTTCAAGTTTAACTACCAAGTCGCACGACTGCCGCTAAAAATACCTTATCCTTTATTTACTCTCATTGGTCATGTTATTTACCAGTGTATTTTGATGAAGGAAAATGAAGTGATCTGAGAGTCTGCATAGCCTGAAAGGTACTTTAGCGTCATCTCTCAATGAAAAAACGCTAGTGTAATTGTTTAGATTCTCAAGTGTGAAAGTATTAACTACAAAAAGATGTCAGAAATGCATGGATTGAGTGTTCCTCTTGTCATCTGCTAAACCATGCATCCCTTGAACTACAAAATTTCGAGGACTGAATAAAGTCGGTTGCATCCGTGATATTCATTCAGCATTTCCTACAATTTCACGGATTAAAATGGAAAGAGTTTCAGCGGCACCATAAAGTTCGGTAACAAAATACCAATGTCATTCTAAGCTCAGTAGCATCCCTCGCGTGCTAGTGGGCGATGGGTTAGTAACACTCGAAAGATCTAGAATTTCTTCCTCTAGGCATCACGTTGAACAAGACCCACACCAGCTGTTAACTATCATCTACCACAGGTCATGCTGTTGAAACTGCTCTCTGATTGGATTGGCTTTACATACTAAACGAGAACTGAAGACGAGATAAACCGAAACAAGAAATGCCAAACTTCAGAAGTTCTAATAATTAGATGAAGATCTTGAGATTGGCCTGCTCGTGAGACACAAATCCAACATGCAGTCATGCAATAGTCTCCCTCATTTCTGTATATGGTACTAGTTCAAGTATGGTACTTCAAACCACTCACTGACAAAAGAAACCTGCAAAAATGAACTAAAACCTTCATTCTCACAGCTTCTTTCAACAGGTAGATGGCAGAATCACATAAAATGAATCACATTTTGCATTTGAGAGATACTAAACACAAGCATGAGCATCTGCTAACACTGAAGCAAGACCTGGATACGCATCAAATCAACAAAATTCATGACCCCAGACATGACGATTTGCTCTTTATTGTTCTTTCCTTTCCTCTCCGTCCACCTCATATTCGTCGCCGTCGCCGTCGTCCTCATCATCATCTACATCCTTATCTGCATCCTCATCATCAAATATAGAACTACGAGGAAATCTGCTCAGTTCACGCTTCTCATCTTCTTCAGTAAGAAATTCCAGCCCATATTTTGTGTCTCGGTGCTTCACAAGAAGCCAGCGCAATAATCTATCTTCCCTATTCAAGTAATGCAGCTCTTTGCTCATCATTGGTGAAGCCATCATGGTCAACTGCATCATCTGACCCTGCATGATGAGCAACAGAAACATAAAAGTGATATCAGTGTCTAGATCAAAGAAATCAACATGAGAGAAATAGCAAGAGACCTAGAATCCTCTTTCCTCCACAAGGTAAAAGTGCAACCAACTAAATATCATCTTACTGCGTCATCAGGAAGAGTAGCAGATAGAGAGCCCATCCAAACAGTACATATTACTGCCGGGACAAGGGTAAATTGCACTATACATCACTCAACTTTTAACTTTCAAATAGATCACTCAACTTTCAAGTTCAGCATAGAGATCACTCAACTTTGGTTTTGTTCTCCATAAGGTCACTCTGTTGACTAGCCGTTCAAAATCCCATTAGAAGTTTGACCTGGCATCATTGTAATAGTGACACGGAAGGCGCACGTGTTTTTATTAGGCTTTCATTGTAGGTCAGTCAACTGTAGGTAATTTTGCTTTGCCACTCACTCAGCTTTAGATAAATTTCATTTCAGTCACTAGACTTCAATATTGAACTCATACTGCCATTTCAAATTAATATCAAAATCAGATTAAAATTATCAAAACCAGCTGTCGAATCAGGTTTCCAATGAGTTTTTCGCAGGTCAATCACCAAAGTTATTCGATTGAAAGCAAAACCAAAGTGAATGAAAGTTTGAAAATGAATAGCCACTTTGAAAGTGAGTGAATAGTAGAGTGAACTCTGGTGTGATTTTCCTGCCAGACCAACATTGCAAAATTAAATCTTCCATCAATTGCTACAGTAGCCATTGATTAACTTAGATGAAAAAATGACCATGGTAAGTATTAACAGCAATAAGCTAGGATGGTAACAGCATCAAAGCAAAACCAAACATACAACTCCAATCCAGTATGGGATTTCCTCATAAGCTAATTAATATTTGTTCCAACATATCTGCCTGTATAATTACCATCTCCTATGGTTTCCACTCCTAACATAAGGCAAGGAGCCAGCCAAAGACATTATCACATTATGAGATATTCTCATAAGCTAGGATAATTTTGCTCAACATATGTGCCAACATAATCAATTTCTCCTGCAGCTTGCTACTTCGAACATGAGGGGAAGAGCCAGCCAAATACATGGTCGCGTTAAGCATTCCAGTTGTGAAACCTAATAGATTCAGCATTTCTGCATCATCTTCTGTCATATTCAGTTACGTTATCTTGTTCTAGAGAGTACTCTCTGTCATTCTGTCAAACCAGATAGCTCATTTGTAGCTTCCAAGTTACATAAACCAGGAATTTAAACAAAGAAGATGAATCAAATCTAATTGCACATCACAAGCACAACATGAATTGACAAGCCAACAAGAGAATTATCTGTAGATGGAAAGCTCAGAACGAGCAAGCAGAAGGGCTCGAATTTCAACAGAAGAATCACCTGAAAGAATCGCCCATCAAGCTCCTTGATACCATAACCCAACTGGACCGTGCCGAATGATTTTACCTCGGTGATGACCCCCGTTTTTCTTATAGACGTCTCTTCCTATCCAAGCCACCATATCCATCAAAGCTTCCTTCTTGACATGGGGTTTCAGCAAAAGCACGCAGTCATACAGAGGCATCTCGTTCTCTCCCCCCCAAAACCCCTCTTCAGCTGAACTTATCTTCTAGACTGTCAAGAAGAGTTATTCCATCTAATCAAATGAGTGGATGACCCTTACATCACAAGAAAAATTAATTTAAAAGATTTTGATTAGCTTGAATTCAACAGAGAAGTATTTCCTACGACGTGTTCGCTCTATTTTCGTTTTCTGTTAAGGGCATGGGGAAATATCCCCTACTCGCCTCTCTATGGTTCCATGGATGTTCTAGTGTGATAAGAAAAGTGAGAAAAGCAAATTTACTAGTTGTTTATTGCAAAAAAATAAAAAATTTGAAAAATATTTTTTTATCTCGTGACCCTCTCATATGAGCATTGTCAAGATTTAACGGGTTTAGGAATAATACCAAAAGCAAACTAATAGTTCCAAAATGACTTGAGTTCTTTTGAATCCTTATCTCACTTGACATTGGGAAACTATAATTGAAATAGATAAATTCAAGAAGTTTGGCTTAAACAAAGTCGCACACTAGCCTATTAAGACTAATTAGGAGCCAAGCGAGGCATGGGATGACACCTCCCTTGTTAATAACATGTATCGAGACAATAACCCCCATAAGCTAAGATTGAGTTAAGTCAAATTTCTTGTTCAAGAGATCGATCTACCTAAACCTAAGCTAAATCAAAGGTACTCAATAAAGTCTCTAAACTAAACATTATGTTATTCAACCGAAACTAAGCTATATCTGTTACTAAGATTTACCAACCTAATCAAGACCTGCTTTTTAAGGTACTTTCTAATTTCTTCAATTTTTTCAATAATTACGAAAATGGGGACTCGGGCTGGGCCCTTGGGCCAAGTCCAAATGGAGGTATCACCTGGCTCAGGCCTTTATGTCCGGCCCCCCTTCAAAACTAGACCAGATGAAGCCCAATCCACCAAATCGAATTAAACCCTAGACTCATCTAAATCGAATTACGACCCAAATGCAGCCCCATTGTTTTCATTTATTTTTTCCTTTTGTTTTGCTTTACCTGCAAATTTTTTAATTCTTCGAACGATATAAAAAGAAACAAGTATTTGAAATTCAAACTTCAACATAAAAATATCAAAGCAAGAACCCTTTCTACATGTACCTTTGGCAGCAGCGCCATAAATAAGAGTAAGACCCACCATCAGTGGCCTCCCCTGATGCCATATTCGGCGTCACCATTTGCCCAATTCATAAACACCAATGCCATGAACATCACAGAGCCAAAAGGCTTCATCTCTTTCCGCCGGACACTATGGCCCTGCATGTCTGTGTTCTTTTAAAGTTGTCATGAACACAATTTCTTTTTTTGTTCCGGAATAAAAAAGAACGTAAACGTGTTTTTTACGTTTTGTTCGGAACTTGTTTTCGTTAAGAAACAAATTTGGAATAGAAACAAGAAATAAGAAAAACTTGTTTGTTTCTCGCAACATTTTCGAAAAACAATTTTTCTCTCTCCTATTTTTCTTTGGCCGATAGCCGGCCTTGGCCATTGAGGGGTGGCAACCTCACCAGGGCGTCGCCGGCCCTCGGTGAGGCCGTTGACCCTTGTCGGCTGGTCACCGATCATGGCTAAGGCTGGCGACCGGCCAAAAGGAAGAAAAAAAAGAAAAAAAAAAAGAAAAAAAAATTAAAAAATTAAAAGAAACAAAAAAATTATACAAGTTTACCAAACGTCTTTTTTTTTTTATTCCAAAAAAAAAAAATTTTATGTAGTTCAAACGTGTTCTTGTTCAAAAATTATTTCTCAAAATAGAAATAGTTTTTTCTATTTTTATTCCCTGAAATAATTTATGAATAGAAACGTTATCAAACAAACGCATCCTATCATCCTCACTCTCAAAACAAAATATACATACAGGAGAGAGAGGGTGAACTCGCGTTGCTTTATATAAGGAAATATCCAACTGCCCATTTAAGAGCAGAGGCCTTTTTCAATATTTTCACTTGCTTTTGAGCTGGAGAGAGAGAGAGACAGACAGAGAGAGAAGTAATGTCGTGTTGTAACAGTGATAGCAGCGAGTGAGATACAGTGGCAGAAAATTGGCGGTCTCTTGTTTTGAACCAGATATTTTATGTAGAGGAACTCTTTGGCAAAGACCAGTGTGCCATCGAATGCAGTCGGTGACCGACATCGAAAAGAAAACATCACCTGAAAACGACTGCAAAGTGCAAACAAATTGAGGGAGGCGATCAAGAAACAAGCCCATGTTTTGTATTGACATGTTTTTAAGACAAGATACCAAAGAGAAAGGGCTGAGAGACGAGACCGTAGCACGCAAGAAAACAGCAAGAGAAGCTGATTTTATTCACAGAGAAAAGGAAACATGAACTGAAAACGACTGCAAAGTGCAAACAAGTTGAGGGAGGCGATCAAGAAACACACCCATTTTTTGCATTGACATCTTTGACGACAAGATACCAAAGAGAAAGGGCTGAGAGACAAGACCGTAGCACGCAAGAAAACAGCAAGAGAAGCTGATTTTATTCACACACAGATAAAGAGAGAGAGAGAGAGAGAGAGAGAGAAGCTGGTTCTGGGATACCTCGTGGCCTGTAATCTCGCCGCTTGCCACTTACTGAATTTTCATGGACTGGGACATAACTGGAGTCTATACGAGGCACCATTATACCAGCGCGGGATATGCAATAATTGTGGGGCTGGGTTGGGATAGGACGAGATGTCACGTTTCTTGCCCAGTACCATTTATTTACATCATTGGAGCTTCAAGAGGGATCGAAAGAGGAAAAGGGAGGGTGCGAAAGGGTAGTCTTTTTATATGGCATGATATTATTTAGCCTTATTTCATTAATGTCCAATTTGTGTTTTCCAGAATTTTATTTCTCAAGAAAAAAGATATTTCTTGACTTGATTAATTGTCCTGATCTTTAGACTTACATCGTAAAAAAGCAAGTCAATCACATTTTAATGAAATAATTACGTACTACAAAAAGAGCTCTTTATAATTTCCATACATGGTGTATACCGTACATTTATTTAAGGTTGGCTAATGCTAAAACTAATTGGTAAGTTTAACGGTTTGATAAGTGGAAATTGGCAAATTAAAAAAATTGATAAATTAAAAGAAATGAAATAAAAGTGGGTAAAGAAATGTAAATAAAAATTGATAAACCAACACTAATGGACAACCTAATGCGAGAAAAACTGACTATAAAAATTGATTAATTTATATAAGAGTTGATAAATTTAAGACTTTTGGAAGAAAGAAAAATAAAAATTGATAGGTAACGCAAATGATAGTGGGTAGCCCAAAACTTGACAGTAATTTAATGAGAAAAAAAAACGTGGTAAGTGCTTAAATAGAGATTGGATATTTTCAATGAGAGTTTGTACTTTTAAGACGCTAGTGAAAAAGGAAAACAAAAGTTAATAAAAGACGAGAACAATTAGTAATTCGTATTCTGTCAAAACAATTGGTATTTCATGGAAATGTCAATAAGTGTTAGTAACTGAGAAATTAGATGATTACTAATTTCTTTTAACAGCGATTCTTTTACTTTCACCAACTCCTTTGGCATGGAAAAGACAATCTTTTTTTTTTGGGGATGAAGTAGTAGAATCATCCGTCTATATGTGTCAGTATGGATGATACATATTTAATATTCGAATTAAATGTTTGAATATACCGTGAATGGACTGAAAAGGTCAGCATGTGAATCACGTGCATTTCATTTATGTCGTGGTTATGATTAAGCTCATTTCAAATGCATTTAACCGGGTGCTATAGACACGAATTGTGCTCGAAAATCGTTGGTCCTATCCAAAGGCGACTACTCTTTTTGGGTAAAAAATTAATTTTCCTCAAATTATCTTTTTCGTCGTTAAGAAAAGTGATACAAACGTGAAAAAATAACTATGATTTCATTAAAAAAGTGAAAATAAAAAATTTAAAGGTACCAGCTCAAGCGAGAGGAACCTGCAGAGGGGAGGGCACCGACAAATTGGTGGTAAACGATTTTTGCTCGGGAGATTTGAATGGGAGATTTGTTAGAGCGTCACTCTCGCTCCATCGCTCGGAAGACATTGTTATGAATGGATGTAATGAGATAATGGAGGACACCGCTATCGTCATCGTCCAATTGATATCCCACATGTCTTTTTCTACGATTTTCTATACTCTTTTTTTGGTAAGTGATTTTCTATATTTTTATAAACTTGTAAACTCAAGATTTTGAATCGATATCACATCAGAATTAGGTTTGTTGTAATTGCGGTGAATTAATAGATCAATGAAAGTGAGCAAAATGAGATTCATTTTTTTTTTTGGTTCATCTATCCCATTAATTCATGTATTTTTCAAGTTCATATATCTTTAAAATTCATATATTTCTTGTGTTTATGTATTTATTTGATTCTTATACCTATTTAATTCATGTACCTCTTTAGTGCGTGTATTTGTTATGTACATAACTTCTTAAACTCTATAAATAGATTTGAAATTCTTCATCCAAAGTATCACTCGAATCACCTGCATCTTCTCACTTCAATTTTTCTCTAAGTGTGCCGATCTCAATAAGTGCTCGACAAAGTCTTGTATGTATGGTGCTAATTCAAACGGGTTCAAGATATTGTATTTTGAGAGACATAATAGTTCGTGAAGTTGCTTAAATTGTTGGCAAAAACTAAACACTTTAAGAATATTCAATTAACCGTATCTCACTTTCTATTTAATTCTTTGTTGTCATTTTCTCGAAGATATTAATTTCTGGTTACAACTATACTCTTCCTCCAATATGTCATTTCTTCTATGATCTTCCAATTGGGTTTACACACAATTCATACATAGGAGATCTCCTTCCTTTTAGTTGGACATTTTAATACATATAACTGTCTCACCATAGTTATCTAAAACTATGATTATCTATGCTAGTTGTGATCCTTAAATCCTGTGGTGGGTGGGTGGGCGGGTGAGTGTGTTCGTTAGAGAGAGATCCATGACCGCCATCAATGTCTGCAAAATCAACTCCGAAGGATCTATTTCAAAGAAAGAGATCTAGTGGCGGCTCAAGAGCAATAACCACTGTTGTGACAGCCTGAGTATGGTGATCGCCTCGACGACAATCACGGCAGTTAGTTCAACCGATTCCCGCCGCTCTCTCTCTTCTTAACGCCCTCTCTCTCACCCTCAGCGCTCTCTTTCATCCTTTTTTCCCCCTTGTTTTTCCTTAACCAATCCCCACATAATCAAATTATAGTGCCTCCAGCTTATTTGAACGTAGCCTGCTCGGAGAGCAGCATCAACCATAGGGTAACATTAAATCGTGCTCATTATTTGCGAAAAGCTGACGGCCCCACTCTAAAATCTCGTGAAACATTTCATGGCAGGTGGGCCATTAAAAAAACGTTGACATCTCTTCTTTCATTTTCATATTTTTTTGTGCATCGCTTGAATTTCAACGAAATTTGGAATATTCGTAGACTTTTTTTATTTCCTAAAAAATAAATAATTTAAAAAATATTTTTAAAAGATATTATTTGAATTATTTATTTTTGATAAAATCATTGTGACATGTTTATCACTCAATCCACCGTGGCAATGTTGTCACCGTGGCAATTTTTTTTTGATAAAATCATTGTGACATGTTTAATTTTCGGTCCTCGTCCCGTACGGACTGCTCTGCATGTCGGACTTAACAGCCAAAACGATATGGGAAAGTTTAGGCCCGACCCTGGTCACAAAAATCTGCTTTGACATTGGGACTCATCATGGTTTGAAACTTTTCTTGAAACTTTGAATGAGAGAAGGGATTTATTGGCCCATTGTGGAAAAGCTGGGGTTTTGATTTTTTTTTGTTTTTTTGCCCCTTTGCTATTGGTTAATTTTTAAATTCTCATTTCCCTTTGAATGTTTTGTTTGGATAAAAAAAGTTCCATTCCACTCTTTTTGAGGGCCTCCTGGGGTCGTTCGCCTTCTGAACCAGCTTCGCAGCCCCTTGGGCCAACCTACGAGGTATTAGGCGATGGGCCTTGAGAACAAATCTCTCAATCCTTCCAATTTCCATCTTCTAGCCAAGACCCATTGATTCATTTGCATGACATGGTCGCTTGAGACTGTATTTTATCTATCGATTACACTGTCAATATACGGATCGATCTTTCACATCTGATCACGCATCTCTCTCAATTTTATCTTGTACTTTTGGTTGGCTCATTTTCCTTTGCACCATTATTGAGTGATACAATCACGGAATGTAATGTATTAATTTGGATGAAGTAATGGTGTAAGATGAAATTTATCATAAATGAATATATGTTCCAATTTTGGAATAGCGGAACACTTTTCAAACTTATTTCCTTGGTCAAAGAGGCCCAAATTTTTCGAATCTATTCAATGGTGTCCTTACTACTGAAAACATACATATAAATTAGGCAAAAATACTCCCATAAAAATTATAGTCTCTATTAGATTATCAGTATCTCATTTTGTGAGTTAATACTAATATATTGCCTAATGAAGTGATAGTGGTGATATCACAATAAATTAGGGAATGCATTGAAATATTCGATGATACTCTCAAATGTGTTGTCGTGGTACCTTTATAGGAGTTCTCTGTTCCTTCTCATATATATTAGTTTTTAGTTAGGTTTACGAAATTTATTAATACGCACCAAATTGATTGAAAATAATTGATTGAAAACTTCGATAAGTTCCTTATGAAGACTTCAAAGAATCTATGGCTCAGCTTCTGGCATGTGTTGGTCGGGTGTCAAAAAGTATCAGAGAGTATTAAACACGTATCAAAATGTCCGGCGTGACCTTTTTGAAATTATCGGTGCTTTCTAGGTTACTAATTCATTTTCTCACATATTAATATACTGCATAATGAAGTGATAAGAAGTGATGGTCAATATATCACAATAAATCATGGAATGCCTTGAAATATTTCGTGATACTCTCAAATGTGATGTGGTAGTAGTTATTAAATCTTAGTTAGGAGAAAAACTTACAAAATATATTAGTACGCACCAATTGGATTGAAAATAATAGATCGAAAAATCTCCATCACTTCCTTATTAAGACTTTAAAAAATCTAGGCCTTATAAAATTTCAGTAATACCTTTTATATCTTTTATCCGTAGGCCTTCCTTTTTAAAATCGACCAATTAACGAATAAAATTCAAAACTTATGATACGATGTTTAGATAGTTTATATCTTAAGAGGGAAAACTTTCTCTAAAAAAGGCATCAATTTTCAATGTAGTGTTTTATTTCGAGTTCTTCCAATATATCCCGAAAGTCGTCAAAAAAAAAAAGTTTTGGAAAAGACAAATATAAGCCCTCGTGCCAGTATTAATTTTTTTGTTTTTTGAAATTTGCAGGCGTTTTGGGCTTAAATAATAATAATATAAAAAATCTTCATCTTCATCATCATCATCATCGTCATCTTCTTTTTGTTTTTCGGTAAAGATCATCGTCAGCTTCTTCATCTTCATTTTCTTCTTTTTTTCTGGGCATGCACGATGATGCTAGAGAAAGCTCCTTCTCCTCCCATCAGCCTCAATTCAACACCATTCACATCCACCTCCACCGCCACCTCCAGCTCCGTCGCGTGCCCTTTCTCCTTCCGTCCCCGTCTCCTCCCCTCGGGCCCTCGGCGCTCGCCGCCGCCGCCTCCGCCTTCCCGGCGGCGGGACCCGTAATTTCGCCGTCTGGTGGGGGGGCTACACGAGGACACCCTTGGACACGCCGGGGGCCTACCAGCTGATGGACGACGAGACGGGCGAGCGTTTCATCGTCTGGGGCGGCAGCGACGACCCGGCCGACTTCCCGGCTCCGCCCGAGGACGTCCTCCGGTGGAAGCCCGCGAGGAAGAGCGGGAGCGGCGGTTCTAGTGGAGGTGATGCTTCGCTGCGAATTGAGTCTTTGGTCATGTGGATGATTGGGTAGTATTTGGTTTTAAGAGCGTGGCAGATAAAGGGGATTTGTGTCTTACTTTCGCTATCTTTTTGGGACGATGGTTTGATGTTACTAGCGTACTCTCATTTGGGTTGCTGAGCTGAAATTTAGGTTAGATTATATCTCAGATAGTTTGCATTCAACTGTAGACCTGTGAATGCGCTAATTGAATAACTAATGCGGTCCGCTCTGATGACGAATTCCCTTTTATTTATTTATTTATTTTTTTTGGGTTTATGCATTGTTGATAATTGGTACCTGAGCCGTTGGAACAACTCAAGAAATTTGTTGTATTCATTTCATGCTGTGCAAATGCCAAAGCTGAACCATTGTGTTCAGATGCATAACTAAGTCCAACACTAGTTCTTCTTTTGGAGCTTATTTGAATCATGCAGACTTGGGCAAAAGATTTTGGTTTTCTTAGTTTGGCTCGAAAACGAATATATGCAAACAAGTTAGAAATTTCTCTCCCATTTCAATCCGTGTTAGACTTTCTCACAGCATACTTAATCCCTCTGTGTAACGTGTAAAGTCGGAGCTTGGAGATGAATTTGTTTTTACATCGATAAAATGAAAGCTGACAGTCATTTCTTTTGCAGGCAATCATCATGGGTCAACGCTGCCAAAAGATGATTCTCCCACAGCAAGTGTGAGGGGCAGAAGTTTTGGACGATTGAAATCGCAGAGAGTCAAAGCTCTTGCTGAAAAATCTTCCAAGCTAAAGGAAGCGAGGCACAAGGATTATGAACAAGAAATAGAAAATGTGCCTTTTGATGTGCTTGATCTCTCTTATTCCAAATTGGACCAACAGGGGAAAAAGAAGGAAGCAGCTATCCTTGGACTTAAAGGAAAGGATTCAGGTGCCTACCGATCCAAAGCTGCCAAAGATGCTGCAGGGAGGACTGACAATGCAGATGTGGATCATTCAGTGCACCGAATGGAACCCAATAAACATGGCATATCTGCCACCAGAGTAGTTGGAACAGAGCATTCAGTTCATAGTTCTAATGCAGATTTCAGAGGATGGGGCAGGGGTGTGTCCGTGGATGACTTTAGATCTGCGTCAAAAGATCTAAATTTGCATAGGAAAGTTTCCTCCAATAGTGACTTCTATAGTTGAAAGTCCTTTGAAGATTTGGGTTGTAGTGACTATATGATTGAATCTTTGAGGAAGCAGCAGTTTCTGCACCCCTCACATATTCAGGTACATCAATAGTATGACCTACTCGAAGTCAAAGGTTTCAACTTGTTGTTTTCTCTTTTTTGGCTGGTAAATGGAAGAAACTTGGTTGTTGCTTCCTTACTGCCTTTTTAGCTTTCAATATACTAAACTTGAGCATGTTTTAATCATTTCCGCTATATATACCATCTGCATGATATCCACATTGGGCTTTAAATCAATGATGACCTTGTTTCTGTATAGTTCTAGAGCTAAGCCCACATTTGTCATCATCAATATTTTATCTGCAAGTGTGAATTTGGAGCTGATGGATGTGGAAGTCATTGAAGGGCCAACCTATATCATCAGTTTTTGTCTTTTCCTTCTCATGGGTATTGATAAGTAATTACATCAAGATGTTCTATCTACAACTTGACAAAAGGAAGATCTTCTCCTAGTGTACTGCAACTCAGATTGATGCTAACTATGAATGACTGCAGGCAATGGGATTCAAACCTGTAATTGAGGGAAAGACTTGTATTATAGCTGATCAGAGTGGCTTGGGAAAAATGCTGGTTTATCTTGCACCAGTAGTCCAACGTCTCAGACAAGAAGAACTGCAGGGACTTAGCAAATCCTTCTCACAAATCCCTCGAGTTGTCATTTTGGTGCCAACTGCTGAGTTAGCTTCACAGGTTGGTAGTTGGTATCCTTTCTTGTGCCTTTTCTTTTACCCTTATGTGCTTTGGCAATCAAGTCACCAACTTTTACTTGTTTATGGCCATTTTAAGCTCTCATCCCATATTGTGATAGGCTCTTGCTTAAGCAGCAAATTTGTGGTAAAAAAGCACTCCAATTTATTTTCAGCGGCAGTCAAATTCTTTTGAACAACTTGTTGCCTATAATACTCAAATTGTCATCTCTTCTTTCAAAAATGAAAACAATAAAAAAATATGGAGATTCCTAAGTGTTGCAATCTGAAAGATTGTATTGGGTTCCTGCAAAGACAAATATGCAATTTGAGTGGCACAGTTGCTTATATGATGTGCATAATCTGTTCATGTGGCAAAACTGGTAATCTCCGTGGAGCTGTTGAAAATGTAGGTGTTCTGAATTTGGAGACGCTGTAGTTTTTTTTTTTTTGTAGCCATGTGTGTTTTTGCTAGTAGTTGATTACAAACTAACGTAGCCCACATGAGTGATACTTAATATCTATAGTAAGTTTTATGCAGGTTTTGAGTAACTGCCGATCCATATCAAAGTGTGGGGCTCCATTCCGGTCTATGGTTGCCCCACGGGTGGTTTCAGGGAGAAAACTCAGCTGGAAAATATAGAAGAAGTTGTTGATGTCCTAATAGCCACTCCTGGTCGCTTTATTTTTCTTATTAAAGAAGGGTTTTTGGAGTTGAAGGATCTTAGATGGTAAGCCTGCATTGTATAATGTTGCATGAATGAGTTTGGGTGCACAAGCTATTCAAAATCATTTTCTTCTCATCTGTTTTTGAGTAATGAATGTGATTGTGCTATTGTTTCCTAGATTAAGTACAACCACCATGTATCATTACCATTCTTTGAGGAAAGGAAAATATTAGTGAAATTTCTATTCTTACTCTTACCTACACAGCTGAAACTCAAATATCTGGCTTGAGTTATGGAGACCTTTGCTTTGATTTACAAAAAGGCTAGATATATTGCTATCCGTTAGCCCCAGTAGAAACTTTGAGAAATGACCGGTGATGTGAAAGCTCCACTTGTCATATTGTTTGATACAGGATATGAAGTTAAAAAATCTTTCGTTAATGGATTTTCCCACTAAGAATTTGGATGACATCAAAGCCTGGATGGTTTTGGCATTTGGCAGATTTCAGTCCATGCTATACTGAAAAATATAGCTATAGTGTACTGAAAAATAGAAGAATGGTTTTATTGTACATGTTACCGATTGTTTTGCAACTTATGCTATAATCTATGGCTTTATGGCGCAGCGTCATTTTGGACGAGGTGGATATTCTCTGCAAAGATTAGGAGTTAGAAGCAGCTTTTCAAAGCATAATCAATTCTTCACCTGTTGCTACACAGTATCTGTTTGTGGCAGCCACATTGCCAGTAGATATATAACAAAATAGTTGAAATTTTCCCTGACTGTGAAGTGATCATGGGACCTGGCATTCATTGGACAAGCCCTCACCTCGAAGAGGTTGTTTTAAAGCTGTATTATTCCCCTTTCCATTATTTGCTAGTAGATACATTACTGTTTTCTGATTTAGGCACAAAAGGATTCACTTCAGTGTATGTACATTTTTCTGGATGCTTTTGGACTATATATTACTCATAACTAAGCTGTCGTCTATGCTTCCTAAAAGTGATGGAGCATGTTTACCTTGATGCTTTGGATTTGGGGGTGGATTGTTACTGCATATGCCGGAGGAAGGTGGGAAGCATAATGAAATTTTTCCCTTGAATGACTCTTAGCACATATGTATTGGTTGTCTATACCATTCTTATGGCCAAAAGCAGTCTATACTATCTAAAGATGCCACCAGCATTCTGTAAGTCATTAAAACTGCTTGGAGGTGAAGAGAAGGAGAAGTCTCTGAAAGTTCATCGATCATGCTGAGATGATTGTGGATTATATTGGGATCTTATCTGTTTCTATTCTTTCCTCAATTTGCAGAAGAGTTTGTGCAGTTTTCCCGAGAATCTTTCTATTCATTTTGCCTGTTTGTTGATTTTCAAATTTTAACTTTGTACAAAGGTATTAGACAAACTAATTTAGGTTGCATATGCTGGAGAAGGATTGTTTTTGCGACAGTAATCCTAGATAGGCTAAGAGCTTTCTCATTCAGGTTGACCAGTTGTCTCCTGTTACATGAAATTACTTTGTCCTTCCCCCTTGATGAACATGTTGCATAAATTTGCTGTTGTAGCTGACCAGTGGCATTCCTCCTATTTTCCTGTCAGGAAGAAAACTAACCAAATACCATTGTAATAGAGGAAAATTTAACTGTTACACATTACGTCCAGTTTCTTGTAGATTGTAGTGGAGAGGAAGACAGTGAAAAGACTCCAGATACTGCATTCCTGAATAAGAAGTCTGCTCTTATTCAGCTTGCGGAAGAAAGCCCAGTAACCAAAACGATTGTATTCTGTAACAAGGTATGTTGTGGATTCTGTAACAAGGTATGTTGATCTCTTAGCGTAAGCTGCTTGACATTGATTCATCATTACATTTACTTCTCTCTCCCGTCCATCTTGCTAACTCCTGCCGTGGAGTTTGAGAGATGGCTGAAGCCACCTGCATGGAGGACTCATCATTACTTTTTAACTCATCCTTCTCTTCTCCATATACAGATGGAGACATGTTGAAAAGTTGAAAATGCATTGAAGCGCATTGATAGAAAAGGCACTCGTACAAGAATTCTACATTTTCATGCTGCTGTTTCACAAGAGTTGCAGCAGGCAAATATGAAAGAGTTAGCTGCTTCTCCATCTAAAAATGTCTCCTTGTTTTTGGTTTACACCGACAGGTATGTATAGTTGCTTTGTCTGATACTAATCAAACTATGCTTCTAGAGATATATCTGCTATGTATAGTTGCTTTGTCCGATACTAATCAAACTATGCTTCTAGAGAAATATCTGCTTAGCGGCCAAGCTTCATCCCAAAAAGTAAGCCTTTAGTTAAACCATGTGTGGCCTGCCAAGACCCAGGCCTTCAGTTACCAGTTCAAGCTTGCACAATTATAACGTAGTTGGTGTCAGCAAGAATTAGATGAAAATAGCAATGGCTAGGATAGGCTTTGTTCTGTCTAGTGGATTTTTCGAATTAGTGGGCCTGTATACTCACAACTTTTTCGGTATGGGGCTCAGCTCAGTTTCATTGAAGGGCAAGAGCCGAGTGTTAGCTAACACTCATGGCACTCACCTAGGTGCTCAGGCAAAGCGAGGTGAAGCCTCTTCTCCTCACCTCATCTCAGGCAAGGTTTCCTCATTTAAGGTAAGTGCCTGAGGTGAGATGCTTCTCCTATGAGGTGTTGCCTCAGAAAAGATCTGTCTAGCTTGACATTTTTTCTTTGAACTTTTTATCCCGTCCTTAGTAAAAATAAGGGAATATGACACAAATAATCCTTGAACTTTAGCCCAATATGCAATGTAGTTCCTAAACTTTTACCTTACGTGTAATGTGGTCTCTAAACTTTCAATATGTTTAATGTGGTTCATGAACTTTTGGTACATATTTAGTTTAGTCCTGAAACTTTATGAAAATGTTCAATGTAGTCTCTGCTCTTGAATTGATGAAAGGACAATATTGAAAATTTTCATATAATGCGGGAATTAAGCTAAATATGCACCACAAGTTCAGAGACCACCTTGAACAAATTGAAAGTTCAGGATCACATTGCATAATGGGATAAACTTCAAGACCGCGTTGAACAAATTAAAAGTTTATACACCATATTGCACATTAGATCAAAGTTCAATGACCATTTGTGTCATTATCCCTCAAAGTAAAGGAGAGAATAGGTAAATATCTTTTTGAAAGAGCCGTTGGAAGTGGAGGACAGCTTATAGGCTCTAAGAAGCCAAAAGATTTTAGCTCTTTTATCTCAAAACGGCCACAATTGTTCTCTCTTGTTCCATCGTCCTCCAAAGCTTATGAGGAAGGACGGAACAAAAAAATAAACAATGAAGATCAATCTACTTACCTTCTAATCTGTCCTTTCTAATTAACTTTTATGCACTCACAACATCTTGCACCACTGCAGCACGTGCTTTGATGCAGACCTCGATTAATTTGTGATTCTAAGTATGAAAGACCTACTAATTTGTTTCTTGATGGATTAATCCCCATTTTTACGTAGCACCTCCCATCATTGAGCCTAGTGCCTGAGGCATTGTGGACTCTAAGCCTCTCAAGAGGGCCTAGTGCTTTTAATAGCTCTGGTTGTGATGCGGTCAAATGAAAGGTGGCTGCTTTTAAATATTGGTGGGGTCGCTGGGCACATACAAATTTACCAAAGACATGTCACTCTTGTCTTTCATTAAGTATTTGCAAGATCGTCATGATTTTTCAACCATATGGCAGGGCGTCGCGAGGAATTGACTTTACTGGAGTGAATTATTTTATTCTCTTCAACTTCACACGATCTGAGTGAATATGTCTACCGTGTTGGAAGAACAGCGAGAGGTGCTGGAGGGACAGGCAAAGCGTTTGTCTTTGCAGTTGGGAAGCAAGTTTCTCTGGCAAGAAGGATAATGGAGAGAAACAGGAAAGGCCATCCCTTGCATGATGTGCCCTCTGCTTATGAGTTGATGAGTTGAGATGCTCATGCACTAAGCGGGATCTGAGTTCATGCCTGCAGTGGCAGGAGTAGATTCCATCAGTCCATTCTTTTTTTTCCTGCATGTTATGGAGGAAGGACGCGCGGCAAGAAGTGAAATTGTTAAAGGGGGTTGTTTGGTTAGAATCTGGTTCTCCCATTTTGTATCTACATGGAGAGGGGGATCACAGAAGAGTTAATCCAATGTAAGCTTGATATCAAGGTTCAAAACCTATATATTTCGGTCTTTATTCAGTCCATTATCGAGGAAAGATTGATGCTCTTGGGGATCAAGACCGACTTAAGAAGTCTCGGAGGCCTGTATTGTCTGAAGTTGCACTTTGTTGATAATGAATATGCAATGATAGGAAAGTACGAGATCATATCCCCTGCTGTATGCAGTAAAATGACCTGCTGTAGCGAGTTATTGAGCGTTAAAATATTATACATTCACGAACTCCATTTTGCATAGCGAACTTTACTTTCAAGCTAAATTACTAATTTCAAAGGTAATTTAAATTACTTTCTCTTAGGTAAATGACTTCGTCTTAAGAGATGTTACTCATTGTATTATAAATTTCCTTAAAGGTCATACCTTGTAGTTCTTGTGCCTAGCAATATAACTCCAGCATTGTAATATAACTTATCTCGGTGTAATCTAGATTGCACCTGTGGTTATTATTTTTCTTTCTCGCCTATTAGTTTAGCTATAGACTTTGTACCGAGAGAATGTCAGTCACCTCAGCATGGTAATTTGTCTTAAACTGTCGCAATGGACAGAACTTGTGCCATGAGAATGTCAATCACCTTAGCATAGTAAGTGATCTTAAACCGTTGCAATAGACAAGACTTGTAATTGGTAGTGGCCTAAATATAGGTTTTCTTATTGTGTAGTTGTAAGAATGGAAAAGACCATTATATACTAGAATGAAAGTTTCATTCCATTCTTTGAGGGCCTTCTTGGCGTCGTTCATCTCCTGAACCAGCTTGAAAGCCCCTGGGCCAAACTCTCAAACTTTTGTAGTCTGCATCTTCTAGCCATGCCGTCCATTTGCATGACATGGCTAGAATAAAATGTATTTTATGTATCAATGCCTCACATCTCAATCAAATTTGATAGGGATAATAAAAAAATAGCTCAAGAACTTTGATTAGGTGTGCAATGCAATTCATAAACTTTTAATTTGTGCAATGTCGTCATTAAACTTTAACCTAATATGCAATGTTGTTCTTGGACTTTTAATTTATGCAATGTCATCCTTGAACTTGGGCTTAATGAGCTTAATTTCAGTAGACCCACATTTAACTCAGCAAAATGAATGAGTTAAAATATGGGTCAATGATTCATTTTGCCACCTCCATTTATTATATCAAAATTGTACCTATTGGGGTTAATTTTGTATAGCAAAAAATGAAGTAAATGACACTTTGACCTTAAATATATGGATGTCCTAAAAATATTCATCGTGATTCAAGAACCTCTTTATGCACATGCTTTCTTTTCTAGCAGAATAGCACATCTCATTATCAGGAGTAGCTAGAAGCGAGATGTATGGTCAAAAATTGTTTTTGTGGTCATGTGGGTTTAATATTTTTTAGAGAGATTTGTTGAGTATGATTCCTGCACACCATCTAATAAAGTACTCGATTAGCATTTTCCCCATCGAGGATTCGATTAATTCGATTACCAACATTTTTTAACTTGAGTTAAGACTAGAGTGTCAAGTGAAAAAAAAAAAAAAATCAAGAACAAAATGAGAGATGTAGATCCTCATTGTGAATCACATTCAATTTTACCCCGTTAAGTATAACATATTTTAAAAAAATGATAAAGACTTCAAATTCATAATATTTGATATTGGAACTTTGAAAAAACGGTAGCATTTAATTATGTTCTCATTATGAAGCGACCTTTTCGAACCCACTACGTAAACTACCGATTTACTATGGCTGTATTTGGACGTCTTAATAAATTGATGTTTGATTTAAAAAAGAATTTGATTATTGCGAAAATCCTATATATTTTCTCATGTTCAATTTGTGTTTGAAGGATGATTGACCTTGCTATGCACCATATCATGTCGTCAATGCAATGAGAATGTTCAAGTCTAAACTACTTTTAAGTAGAAAAAATGAGGGAATCATATCAAAGCAATTGGAAGTGAGAACAATGAACCGATTTGTTGAATTATTACCACTTATGATGGTCTAGGCTCTTCATTTGTAGAGATGACTAAACTAGATGATTTTTGGAACAGTCAACTTGATCGATACACCAAGTGATATATCACGGTGCAAATTGATCTTTAAACAGATGGATCATATGTAGCATATTAAGAAAAGTTCGACACACGCATTGTATTCCAATCTAATCAATCAATTTTCTATATTTTTTATAATTCCTTGGAAAGCATTATCATTCATTGATCATCCAAAGAGCCATACAAGAAGACACCATTTGATGGAGAAATGAGACGATGGGATTGCTCTTGATTGTGGCCTTTCCTAGAATTAGAGCATATCATAGATCAAGGGCTGTGTAGAGCATCAAAGTCTAAGTTGCAACCTCTAGATAGATGGCCACTTCTTCAATTTTGACTTAAGGCACAAAAGCGACAAATGCTCTAAATTGGGATTTTTAGGTGGGAACTTATACTGAATTTTGAACTAAGGTTAAAATAATAGAAAAATCTCATCTCTATTTTGCAAATGATTGTACTGGACAAGATTGCTAATTTGGATTAAATGGTTCCTACAACAATAGAAAGCTATCACTGACTTTTTAGACAATTCCACAATCATGATGATAGGATGGTAGAAACATTATGGGTGCCTTGTCAACATTGACCCGCTTATGGGGCATGCTCCTCATCAAAAGAGGTACGTTTCTAACTTAGATGCCAGAAGTTTGCTCTTGACTATGATAAGTGTTCACTCAACTCTGAGAAGGAGATGCACTCAGCCTTTAAGGATTGGACACTTGACGTGAATGAGATCGTGCACATCACCATAAAAAAGTGAGCAATTTATTGTGTAGAGTGTACACTTCACCCTATAGAGCATGCACATTATTTAGAATGGGCCTGCATCTCGTCAGGAACCTCGTAATTTTTCCATAAACAATTATCTCTTGACGTCTTGTATTTAGCTGGTTCAAGGAACGGGGGCCGAAGAAAAACAAGAAGTAACGTGCGAACGAGAGGAAGAAGGAATCGAGCGTCATTCGCTCTCTGCCCTCTTCACCATTCCTAGATGCAGGCCCCATGTGCAAAGCATCGAAAAAACAACAATCACGTACAAACTATAAATAAAATAGCAAGGAAACTTGAAAAGTAATATAATGGGGGGATGGATTTCATAAGTTGGATTCCCAAGCTTCTGCACATGTCCTGCCATAATTCACCCTTCTTTCGATGCTTTGAGAGAATAAGGTTTAGTGAATAATTAATTGTGCAAAAGACCAATGAAGATAGAGAAGTAATATATGAATTATAAAAATTAGATTCCTTGGCTTCTGCGCATGTCCTGCCATAATCACCCTTCTTTCGATGCTTTGCGCATGGGGCCTGCATTTAGGAATTGTGAAGAGGGTAGAGAGAGAATGACCAATATAGATACTTGTGAAAATAAGAAGAGAATCGAGGTATTGTAAAAGTATAGGTAAAAAATTTATTAGTGTTAGGCCAATATATATAAAAAAAATTGAGATCATGAGACCAAATGGTGGTTATACATTAAAAAAATAGGCGCTTATTCAATAAATGGAAATTGTAATTTTAGGGCTAATTTTAAAAAGTGAAAGTTAGACAAATCACACTTTTGGCTTAAGTATATAGATGAAATGCAAGATTATGAGATAAAATGGTGGTTATGCATTGAAAAATGGACAGTTACTCTCTTATATATAAATTGTACTTGGGGGGTAATTTCGTTTAGCAAAAAATGAAGTAAATGACACTTTTAACCTAAATATATTGATGTCCTAAAAATGTTCATCGTGATTCATGAGCCTCTTTCTATGCATGCTTTCTTTTCTAGCAGAATAAGACATCTCACTATCACGAACAATTCAAAGCGAGCTGTATGGTTAAAAATTATTTTTGTGGTCATGTGGGTTTAATATATTTTAGAGTGATTTGTCGAGTATGATTCTTGCACACCATCTAATTAAGAACTCGATTAGCATTTTCCCCATCGAGAATTTTATTAATTTGATTACCAATAATTTTTTTAACTTGAGTTAAGACTAGAGTGTTGGATGAAAAAAAAATCAAGAACAAAATGAAAGATGTAGATCCTCATTTTGAATTACATTCAATTGTACTCCATCAAGTATAACAATTTTAAGAAATGATAAAGACTTCAAATTTGTAACATTTGATATTGGAACTTTGAAAAAATGTGGCATTTTAATTATGTTCTCATTATCAAGTTAGCTTTTCGAACTCACTATGTAAACTACCTAATTACTATGGCTGTATTTGGACGTTTTAATAAACTGATTTTTGATTTAAAAAAAAGAATTTGATTGATGCGAAAATCCTTTATACTCTCTCATGTTCCATTTTGTGTTTGAAGGATGATTGGCCTTGCTATGCACTATATCATGTTGTTAATGCTATGAAAATGTTCAAGTCTAAAATACTAAGCTATGGAAAAAAATGAGGGAGTAGAGTATCAAAGCAATTGGTAGTGAGAACAATGAATTGATTTGTTGAACTATTATCACTTATGGTAGCCTGGGCTCTTCATTTGTAGAGATGAATAAACTAGATAATTTTTGGAACAGTCAACTAGATTGATACACCAAGTGATATATCATAGTGCAAATGGACCTTTAAACAAATGGATGATATACAACATATTAGAAAAGTTCAACACATGCATAGTATTTCAATTTAATTAATTAATCTAACTATACTTTTTATAATTTTTCTAGAAAGCATTATCATTCATTGATCATCTAAAGAGCCATGCAAGAAGACACCTTTAATTGGAGAAACGAGAGGATGGGATTACTCTTAATCATGGCCTTTCCTAGATTTAGAGTAGAGCATAGATCAGGGGTTGCGTAGAGCATCAAAGGCTAAGTTGCAACCTCTAGATAGATGGCCACCGCTTCAATTTTGATTTAAGACACGAAAGGGTCGAATGCTCTAAATAGGGATTTTTAGGTGTGAACTTACACAAAATTTTGAACAACGGTTAAAATGATAAAAAAAATCTCATCTCTATTTTGGATTAATCGGTTCCTACAACAATAGAAAGTGAACATTGATTTTCTAAATAATTCTGCAATTATATCGATAGAGTGATAAGAATATTATGGTGCCTTGTCAACATTGACCCGCTAAAGAGGTATGCTCCTCATCAGAAGAGGTACATTTCTAATTCAGACACTTGAAGAAGTTCACTCTTGACCATGACGAGTGTTCACTCGATACTAAGAAGGAGATGCACTTAGCCTTTAAGGATTGGGCACTTGTCGTGAGGAAGGTGCACTTCACCCTAAAGAGCACGCACATTAATTAGAATAGGACTGCATCTCGACAGGAACCTTGTAATTTCTCCATAAACAAGCATTTGTTGACGTCTTTCAAGGAATGGGGGCCATACAACAAGAAGTATAGTTCATAGGAGAGGAAGAGGGAATCAAACGTCATTCTCTCTCTACCCTCTTCCCCATTGTCGGATGGAGGCCCCATGTGCAACGCATCGAAAGAACAACAAAAACATATGAACAAAATAGCAAAGAAAATTGAAAATAATATACATGGAGAGAGAGAGGGAGAGTAATATACAAATTATCTGTGCAAAAGACCAATGAAAATAGGGAAGTGGTATATGAATTAAAAAAGTCGGATTCCCTGGCTTCTGTGCATGCCGTGCCAGGCAGACAAAACAATAAGCATACTTTAATATGACCCTAGACCATCTTTAATATGAATATAATCATTTTAAAACGAAAAAAGAAAATGATGCTCGAAAGTTTGCACTTTAATTTGATCTACAGCCACTCAATGTTTTTGCCGTTAATCTAATACATAATGCGTCTTTCAAAGAACAAAGCTAGGTAGTAACAACATTAATGAAGAGAAAGTAACAATTTTTCTGGCCATTATTTAAAAACACTTTTGTTAATACATAACTTTTAGTATATTGAGTTCTCATGTAATATGAAAAATGATTAGGATCCATATGATCAAAAGTTATATGTTGGTTTTGATCTACATAAATTAAATTATATATTGATTTCTCCCTCGTTTGAAAATGCGATGAAGCTCACATGGCTGCATCAATGATACGACGATGCCAATGTCTATGTGATGCATCATGATGATGATGGGTGGGTGCAAAGAATGAGTGGGAGAGAAATGAAAGAACAGCCTTATTTCTGATTCCAGCCTTTCTGTGGCTTTAATAATGCCAAGACTTAGGGTTCCATTTCCGACCAACTTGTTCCCATGAAATTAAACAAAATGAAATGAATGATGAGAGACTAAGAAAATGCAGAGATTTGAGTGCAGAAAAGAACGAAAGAAGGGGAGCGTCAAAGAGCAATTGGCGGAGAAAAAAACACAGCGACTTTTTGCTGGAATATCTAATTATCAATGGCCGAGATTTAGTAAACACAGACCCAAACGACAAGGAAGAAAGAGGAGATGGGTATGGACTATGGAGCACTGTAGCTTAACCTTAGTTAAGGCCTTAGCTAAAAACCAGTCAATTACTTGGGAAGCTGAAAATTTCATAGTGGATTGCTCCAAGTCGTCACCGGCCAAAACTAAATAACAAAGAAAAACCATCGTTGCCCGTTACCTCAATCAAGACAAGTATAGTGGACTTATAAACAATCCAGTAATAGCAAAAGGTATCCATAAAAAAGTGTGTCTACTTTACTGGTCAGAGTCACCACAATTGATGTTTAATTCTCAATTCTTTCCTCCACCGCGGAAGGATAAACGTGGATTGAGCACTAGTCTTAAACCTGCTCTTTGACTAAATTAATATAATTACAAAAAATTTATGAATTTCCTTTTTTTTTTGGTAATTTTCTACTGTGAATGAGATGGTATATTATCATGAGAAGCATGGACTTCACAGTATAAAACTGAGCGATTTATCGTGAGGACAGTGCACTTCACCCTATGGAGCATGCACATTGTTCAGCTGAGGACTGCATCTGAACAGGACCTTATAATTTCGCCATGAGCAAGTATCTATTGGCACCAAGAAACGGAGGACAGACAACAAGAAGTACTGTTCGAAGGAGTGTAAGAAGGGATCAAACGTCATTCTCTCTCTACCCTCTTCTCCATGTGCAGTTGCAGGCCCCATGTGTGCAAAGCATCAAAAGGACAGCAACATACAAATGGCCCGTTTGGTTCGGCTTTTGGGGAATGCATTTGCGAAAACGCAAATATCTTTTTTTGGGTAAATAGGGTTTTCCGAAATGCAAATCTTAGTTTGGTAAAATTTGCATTGAAAAACAACTTTGGCCAAAATATCGTTTGGTAAAATTTACATTTGTAATTAACTTTTATTAAATTAAAAAAGCAAAAATATGTTTATATTTTTATATAAACATATTATTATATAAAAAATATAAACATATAAACATAAAATATATTTATTAAACATAAAAACTATATAAAAAAATAGATATGTTTATATAAATATATATTTATATAAAAGCAATCGGAGAAAAAAAATAGATATGTTTATATTTATAAATATATTTTTATTTATTAAACATAAAATATATTTATATAAAAAATGGATATGTTTATATCTATATAAAATATATAAAATATATATTTTATATATTTTATATAAATATATATTATATATTTTTTATAAATATATATTTATTAAACATAAAATATAAAAAAATAGATATGTTTATATATTTATACCGGACCGCCGAATTCGGCTGCCGAACAGCTTGAATAAAAAATATGTTTATTTTTTTATATAAACATATTTTTATATAAAAATATAAAAATATAAACATAAAATATATTTATTAAACATAAAATATATAAAAAAATAGATATTTTTATATAAATATATATTTATATAAAAACAATAGGAGAAAAAAATTAATATTTTTATATTTATAAATATATATATATATATATATATTTATTTATTAAACATAAAATATATTTATATAAAAAATGGATATGTTTATATCTATATAAAATATATATAAACATAAAATATAAAAAAAATAGATATGTTTATATATTTATATAAAATATAAAATATATATTTTTATATAAAAATATAAACATATTTATTTTTATATAAATATATTTATTTTTATATTTATTTTTATTGAAAGAACCGATTGGCTTCTCCATCGGAGAAATGAATATCGGAAGTTGCATTCCGAAGATGCAACTTGCCAAAGGACCTCAAGAGCTGCGTTGGGCTAAAGGCGCCCAAAGTCACTTGGAGATGCGGTGCATCTCGCCAAAGTCGCGCAAAAAAATGAACCAAACAAACTTTGCATTTGGCCAAGGGACTTTAGCGCCCAAATGAAGCAATCCAAATCTTTGAACCAAACAGGGCCAAACTGTCAATAAAAAAGCAAAGAAAATCGAAAAGTAATAGAGAGAGAGAGAGAGAGAGTAATAAATAATTCATTACAAAAGAGCGATGAAAATAGGGAATTAAGATATGAATTATAAAAGTTGGATTCCTTGGCTTCTGCGCACGTCCTGCCACGCTCGCTTCTTTCTATGCTTTGCGCCCCAGAGAGAGAGAGAGCGAGTAATAAATAATTCATTACAAAAGAGCGATGAAAATAGGGAATTAAGATATGAATTATAAAAGTTGGATTCCTTGGCTTCTGCGCACGTCCTGCCACGCTCGCTTCTTTCTATGCTTTGCACATGGGGCCTGCGTCTGGGAATGATGAAGAGGGTAGAGAGAGAATGGCGTTTAATAAATATATTATTTGCTCAAAAAGAGCAATGAAAATAGAGAAGTAATACATGAATTATCAAAGTTTGATTCCTTTGCTGCCGCGCATGTCCTGCCACAATCACCTCCCCTTCTTTCGATGCTTTGCACATAAGCCCTGAACTGCACATGGTGAAGAGAGTAGATAGAGAATAACGTTCTGCAACAGCACATGAGGTCTTGCGCATGTCCTGCCACACTCGCTTCTTTCTATGCTTTGCACATGGGGCCTGCATCTGGGAATGATGAAGAGGGTAGAGAGAGAATGGGGCTTAATAAATAAATTATTTGCTAAAAAAGAGCAATGAAAATAGAGATGTAATACGTGAATTATCAAAGTTTGATTCCTTGCTTCCGCGCATGTGCTGCCATAATCTTCTTTCGATGCTTTGCACATGAGCCCCGAACTGCACATGGTGAAGAGAGTAGATAGAGAATAACTACTGCAACTGCACATAAGGTCCGCTCCCATTTCTTAAACCCCCCTTAAACAGCGTCCTCAGGCTAAACCACTTCTTGAACCGCCGCTTAAACCTTGTAATTAATTAAACTTATCAATTTGTCCATCTTTGGATAAAATATTTACGTCGTGGCCCAAATGTAGTTAGGTTGGCAAAACAGTAAAGCATATTTTAATATGACCCGCGGACTAAATAAAATGAGGAAGCTTCGTTATGATTATAATCATTATAAAAGAGAAAAAGAAAATGGTGCTTGAAAGTTTGCAATATAATTTGATCTATGGCCACTTAATTTTTGGCTGCTAATCTAATGCGTAACGTACTTTTTCGGAGAGTGAAGCTAAGTAGCAACCATAGTAATTAAGAAAAGCAACAGTTTTTAGTTCTTTCTAGCCACTAGTAAAAAATGATTTTTTTTATCAAGTATTTCTGGACATTTGTTGAGTAATTAATTGAATAATTTTTGGAGCTTTCAATGCATTGAGCTCTTATACTACGTTGAATAATGTTGAGACCCATATGATCAATGGCACGACCGTATTTGCTCTACATAAACTAAAATTTATGTAGTAACTTCTTTTTGATAAAGCGGCACGAGGCTGCATCAATAAAACCATGATGCCTTATGATCTATGTGATGCATGATGACGGTGGATGGGTGCATTTGGGAATTATGTGATGTAAGTGGTGAGAGAGAGCTGATGAACAATTATAAAAAAGAAGTCTTGGAATTCGGGCTTACTTCTTTGCCTTCTGAGCGTTGAGTGACTTTAATGATGCCAAGACTCGGTTCCCATTTCTGACCAAATGGTTTTCGGGAAATTAAATCAAAAGAAATGAAATTAAATCTGATGATATGAGATGAAATGCAACGGCGGTTTCTTCTGAGAAAGGGCAACATAAAAACAAAGAGACGCGTGGGAGAATGATGATAAAGAACGACGGATACTGAAGGAGAGAAGATTGGTTGTGCCGAGGAGAAGAAAGAGCAAAACAGATTTGAGTGCAGAAAAGGATGAAGGAAGGGGAGCGTAGAGGAATGAAGAAAGAAACATTTCAACTTTTTGTTGGAATATTTTATTATCAACGGCCGAAATCCTGTACTAGCAATCCAATTATGTAAGAACCTTAAACAAAGACCCAAGGAAGAAAGGGGAGATTGCTTTGGGCTATGAGAGAAAATATAAGGTGCATTTAATAGACCATGTAGGATGATATAATAAATCACACATGGATCGACATGTGGCAAATTCGGAACCACTTATGGTGCTCAGTAATCTAACCTTAGTCAAGAACTTAACTTAACACCAATCAATTCCTTCGAATGCTCAAAATTTGGTAGCACACCGCCATTAGTCGTCATCAGGACAAAACAAAATGTAAAAATAGGCGATGGCCAGTCACCTCAATCGAGATGAGAATAGTGGACTTATATAAACAATTGAGCAATACCAATGGATCACCCTTTAAAAAGTATATATATATACTTTATTAAACAGTCACCACCACTAGTGTCCTGAGACGAAAGTCATCTCACAGCTTAAAAGTCTTTGATTTCACACTATCATTTGATGCTGTTGTCTTGAAAATAAGAACTCTAGTCCACCCCACACCCCCCCCCCCCACCCCAAACAAAAAACGAAAGGCTCTATACACTTTCTTTCGACCCTTCCGGGCGCTCTCATTTAAATCCTCTGCACTCGCGAACCAAGCCATGCCTATCGCGGAGCTCTTTTTTGGCGCCTTTCTTCAAGTGCTATTTGATAGGTTGGCCTCTCGCAAGCTTCTCAACTTTGCACGGCGTGAGGGTATCGATGTGCTGTTGAAAAAATGGGAGAAGATGCTGGTTAGCATCAACCAGGTGTTGGATGATGCAGAGGACAGGCAACTAAATGGTGATCCCGGGGTGAACTCGTGGCTCGAAACTCTCAGAGACTTGGCCTACGACATTGAAGACTTGCTAGAGGAGTTCGCCATAGAGTTCGAGGAGAATAAGTCCGAGGCAGAACCTAGCACTAGCAAGGTGCGTTCCCTTCTTCCAAGTTGTTGCTTCAAATTGAGCCCGAGAGCATTTATGTTTGATCATACAATGAGATCCAAGATGGAAGAAATGGATAGCAGGTTAAAGGATATCATTACTCAGAAAAATATTCTGCACTTAAGAGAGAATAACAGGAATCGATCATCATATCGTCAAATGAATAAGCCGCTTCACACTACGAATTTGCCTGAGCCTTGTTTTGTTAGTAGGGAGGTTGAGAAAATGGAGATCCTTGAATTACTGACCAAAGAAGAAAATGATAGGGCATGTGTGGATCCAAAAGTGATTCCCATTGTAGGGATGGGGGGTCTTGGAAAGACGGCTCTGGCTCAGCAAGTCTACAATGATGATAGAGTTACCAACTATTTCGATGTGAAAGCATGGGCTTGCGTTTCTAATGATTTCGACGTGCTTGCTATTACAAAGAAGATCCTTGAAACAACCAATGGCGGTTTGTCTTGTGAAGGTAAGGACCTGGATTGGCTTCATGATAAGCTCAAGGAACACCTTGCTAGGAAGAAGTTTCTTGTCGTTTTAGATGATGTTTGGAACGAGAATTATGGAAACTGGACTATCCTCCTAAAGCCTTTTCAATTGGGAGCAAAGGGAAGCAAGATCATTGTCACGACTCGTAATTTCGCGTTCTTTGAAATAGCCCGTGCTCGACCCTATACTCTCAAACCGTTGTCAGAAGATGCTTGTATGACTTTGTTCACATTTCATGCTCTAGGAGCAAGAAATTTCGATCATCATCCTGATCTTGAAGTATTGGGCATGAAAATAGTGGATAAGTGCCGAGGGTTGCCATTAGCTGTGAAGACTTTGGCTGGGCTACTAAGCTTTAAAGTTAGTCCTCGTGAGTGGCAAGGTATATTGAATAGCAAAATTTGGGACCTCCCACAAGAAAGTAATGACATCCTTCCATCTTTGAAACTTAGCTATCTCCATCTCCCTTCGAATATGAGGAGATGTTTTGCTTATTGCGCTATATTTCCCAATGACTATGAAATTGAACGAGATGAATTGATTCATTGGTGGATTGCGGAGGGCTTGTTGGAGGGAAAAGAAGGAAAAAGCCGTTGGAATGTAGGTTTGAAACTTTTTAACGAGTTAGTATCTAGATCATTACTTCAAGAGTCAAGTAGTAGTGAATCACGATTCTTGATGCATGATCTTGTGAGTGACCTGGCCAAGGTAGTTGCTGGCGTAGCCTATTTTAGCTCGGGGGTATTTGACTTTGAGGGTGATCAAAATAATGCATTTTTGGCTCGTCATGCCTCATTCATTTGCCGTATGCACATTGTGGCAAAAAGATTCAAGATATATCATGGAATGAAGGGACTCAGGAGCTTCATATCGTTAGCAAAGCAACCTTGGTATTTTGGTGAGTCTTATTTGTCCAAGAAAGTGTTAGGCGACTTGTTGTCCGAATTGAAATACTTGAGGGTGCTTTCATTATCTCGTTATCAAATTAGAGAGGTACCAGATTGCATTGGCAAACTGAGGCACCTGAGGTGTCTCAATTTGTCGTATGCTGACATTGAAACCCTTCCAAAGTCAATTGTTGTATTGTACTACCTAGAGGCCTTGATGTTGCGTGGATGTAAAAAACTTATCGAATTACCAGAAGGTATGGAGAAATTGATCAATCTAAAATTTCTCGACTTTACCGACACTCCGAGCCTAAAAGCGATGCCGCTATATAGGTAATTTGGTGGGTCTTGAGATGCTGTCCAAATTTGTAGTGGGAACGGAAGCAGGGTCAAGGTTGAAGGAGTTAAAAAACCTAGAGAACCTTGGAGGGGAGTTGTGCATCTCTAATTTGCATAAGGTTCGAGAAGCCGGAGATGCCATGGATGCCAATTTATGCATGAAGGAGGGAATATGCCAGTTGACCATGCGATGGTGCGAAGATTTTGAAAATTTCCGGAATGAAGAGCTCGAAGCAAAAGTCCTTGACTTTCTTCACCCTCACCCAAAACTTGAAAATCTCACAATATCCTACTATGGTGGCTTAGAATTTCCATCATGGTTAGGAAGTCCCTCATATGTTAAGATGGTGCATTTACGTTTACATGGGTGTTGTCGGGCCAAAACGCTAGCCTCATTGGGACAACTGTCTTCTCTAAAAGAACTGTACATCGAAGGTCTAATGCAATACGCATGATAGGGTCCGAATTTTATGGAACTAGAAGTCCTTTTCCATCTTTAATGACTTTGGAATTCAATGACATGCCATCGTGGGAGGACTGGTCTCATTGCTTCGACAATGAAGAAGTAGGAGTTTTATTCCCTTGTCTTGAGCATCTGGTCGTTCGGGATTGTCCTATGTTGATTGGAAGATTGCCTAGTCAACTAAGCTCCCTCAGAAAGCTGGAAATCAACTCTTGTCCTCATATGGATGTCTCATCCTTTATCTATAGCCTTCCATCCCTCAATGAATTAAACTTTAGAGGTTGTAATGAGGGGGTGTTGAAGAGTTTGGTAAACTTGACATCTATAATTGCTCTTGTCGTACAAGATGTTGAATTAACTTGCTTAAATTATGGGTTTACAAGCTCCTTGGTGAAGCTGGAGAAGTTGGAGATGAAAAGTTGTAAAAATTTGACATACTTGTGGCAAGAGAGAGATGTAATTCGAAATCTCGCTTGTTTGAAGAGCTTAGTTGTCGAAAATTGTCCGGAATTTATATCATTTTCAGTTGGAGAAGGAGATATGGAGTTGCCTAGCAAGCTGGAGACGATGGACTCACGGAATTGCATCAATTTGGAGAAGCAGCCAAGCGAGATTTATACCCTTTCCTCTCTTCAAGACTTAACCGTTAAGAAGTGTCCAAAACTTGTGTCATTCCCTCAAATAGATATGTTAGCGTCATTGATATCATTAGATATCCGAGATTGCGAGATGTTGCAATCTTTACCTAGAAGATTAAGTGTTTATATGGATGAACCAAGTAGCAGCGCCAATAATCACGGTGACATGACCTCTTGCTTGCAAAAACTAGAAATCTACAGATGCGATTCTCTACCAGCCTCTCTATTCAACGAGAGTAGTTTTTTACCAGCGACCCTCAAGGCACTTGAAATTGTGTCGTGTAGGGGATTGGAGTCGCTCGCGGAGATACCTGTAGACTGTCTTCAATTACTTCAAATGATCGATATTACCTCTTGCAAGAACTTGAGAAGCTTACCACGGAGGTGTGAGAGTATTACGCGCTTCCCTGATGGAGGACTGCCGCCCCAGCTACGGGAACTTACGGTGACTGGATGCGAGAATATGAAGCAGCCGGTGAGGGAGTGGTTTACCTCCCTCACCTCCTTTCAACTTCTATGGATCGACGGCAGCTCCGTGGGAGGAGTGGGAGAGGAAGAGGATCTTGTGCTTCCGCTCCCTCCCTCTCTATTCAAGCTCTATATCTTTGATATGGGGAAAGTGGAAAGACTGTCCAGCAGTCTCCCTCTCTCTCTCCAGCAATTAGCCTTTTGGAATTGCCCGAAGCTGAGGGAGTTGCCCGAGGATGGCCTCCCTCCCTCCCTAGAATTTCTCTCGATCCTCAATTGCCCGATTCTGGAGAAGCGATGCAGGAAAGGGACCGGCAGCTATTGGCCCCTCATCCGCGAAATCCCTCAAGTTACGTTGAGTGATACTCACGTGTTCGAGTCAATTACTTGAGAGAAGGGATTCGGACTCTGAATATTCGACATGGGAAGAGATTAGGGTAATTTTTAATAGCTGAGGCCTTGGCTCTTTTTGAAGAGGGACGGGGTTCGTATTTCAGACCCCAAAATTTTTAGATCATCGGGTAAAAGCTGAAGCTTCTGGGCGTCGGAAACTATAATGATGGCTACCAAAAGCTCCTTCGCCTCCCACTCAGCCTTAACTCCACACCCCTTCGCCTCCACCTCCACCTCCACCTCCAGCTCCGGCTCAGTCGCACCCCCCTCTTTCTCCTTTCGCCGGGACGCCCTTGGAGACTCAGGCGGGGGCCTACCGGCTGATCGATGACGAGACGGTAGGGTTGGATTTATCTCAGTAATCGAGCTGTTAGTTTGCATTCGACTGTAGACGTGTTTAATGTGAATGTGCAAGTCGGAATGACTGATGCGGTTTGTTCTGATGACGAATTTTCCTTTTTATTTGTTGGGGGTTTCTTTTTCTATGCTTGCATTGTTGACAATTGGTATCCAAGCTCTTGGAACGACTCAAGCGATTTGTTGTATGCATCGTGTTCAAATGGAGGATAACAAATCCAACACTAGATCTTCTTTTGGAGCTTATCTGAATCATACAGTCTTGGGCAAATGATTTTGGTTTTCTTAGTCTAGCTTGAAAATGAATGTATGCGAACAGAGTTAGAAATTTCTCTCCCATTTCAATCTGTGCTAAGACTTTCTTGTAGCGTACTGAATCCCTCTGTGCAATGTGAAATGGCAGAGAGTCAAAGCTCTTGCTGAATAATTGTCCAAGCTAAAGCGAGTGAGTCGTAGAGATTATGAACCAATAGCGGAAAATCTCTCTTTTCCTAAATTGGATTGACTGGGGAAAAATAAGGAAGCAACTATCTTTGTACTTGGAGGAAAGGTATCAGGTGCTTACCAATCCAAAGCTGCCAAAGACGCTGCAGCAAGGACTGACACGGAAGAAATGGATCATTCAGCACACCTAATGGCAACTGATAAACAAGGCATATCTGCCACCAGAATAGTTGGAACAGAGCCTTCACTTGGCAGTTCTAATGCATATTTCAGAGGACGGGCAGGGGGGTTTCTGTGGATGCCTTTTCATCAAGATGTTCTATCTACACCTTGACAAAAGGAAGGTCTTCTCCTGGTGTACTGCAACTCAGATTGCTGCTAACTATGGATGATTGCAGGCGATGGCATTCAAACCTTTAATTGAGGGAAAGACGTGTATTGTAGCTGATCAGAGTGGTTCGGGAAAAGTGCTGGCTTATCTTGCGCCAGTAGGCCAACATCTTAGGGAGGAAGAGCTGCAAGGACTTAGCAAATCGTTCTCACAGAGCCCTTGAGCTGTCATCCTGGTGCCTACTGCTGAGTTATCTTCACAGGTTGGTAGTTGCTGTCCTTTCTTGTGCCTTTTCCTTTGCCCTTACGTGCTTTGGCAAGCAACTCATCAACTTTTACTAGTATATGGCCAATTTAAGTGCTCATCCTATACTATGATAGGCTATTGCTGAAGAAGCAAATTTTTTGGTAAAAAGGCACTCCAACTCATTTCAGTTGCAGTCCACCTGTTTTTAACAACTTGTCATCTATAATACTCAAATTGTCATCTCTTCTTTCAAAAAAAGAAAAAAAGAAAAAGAGATTTCTAAGTGTTGCAATCTGAAAGATTGCGTTGGGTTCCTGGAAAGGCATATACACAATTGAAGTGGCAAAGTTGCGTAATGATGTGCATAATTTACTCATGAGGCAAAACTGGTAATCTCCTTAGAGCTATTGAAAATGGAGGTGTTCTGAATTTGGAGATACTCTATAGTTGGTTTTATGTACAACAATGCTTGTTTTTGCTAGTAATGGATGACAAACATAACATAATTTTTTGTGCCCACATGAGTGATACTTAAAATCTATAGTGAGTTTTATGCAGGTTTTGAGTAACTGCCGATCCATATCGAAGTTTGGGGCTCCATTTTGGTCTATGGTCGCCACAGGTGGTTTCAGGTGGAAAACTCAGGTGGAAAGTATAGAAGATGGGTGTTGATGTCCTAATAGCCACTCCTGGTCGCTTTATTTTTCTCGTTAAAGAAGGCTTTTTGGAGTTGAAGGATCTTAGATGGTAAGCCTATGCATTGTATAATGTCGCATGAATAAATTTGGGTGCACGAGCAATTCGGAATCAGCATCTTCTCATCTGTTTTTGAGTAAAGAATGTGATCGTGCTACTGTTTTTTAGATTTAATACTTCCACCATTTATCATTGTCATTCTTTAAATCTTTGAGGCAAGGGAAAGATTAGCGAAATTTCTATTCTTACATACACAGCTGGATCTTGATTTTCTGGGTTGAGTTATGGAGAACTTTGCTTTGATTTACAAAAATGTTAGATATATTGCTATTCGTTAGCCCCAGTAAAAATCTTTGAGAAATGACTGGTGACAAATTGAGAAGGCTCCACTCGTCATATTATTTGATATAGGATATGAAGTTAAAAAATATTTTGTTAATGGATTTGCCTGCTAAGAATTTAAATGAAGTCAAAGCCTGGATGATTTTGGCATTCAGCAGATTTCAGTCTATGCTATGCTACAAACAAAGAGCTCTATGTAGCTATAATGTACTCAATAACAGAAGAATGGTATCTTTATGCATATTGCAGATTGTTTTGCAACTGCTGCTATAATCTATGGCTTCACGCTGCAGCGTGATTTTGGATGAGGTGGATATTCTCTGCAATGATGAGGAGTTCGAGGCAGCATTTCAAAGCATAATCAATTCTTCACCTGTAGCCACCCAGTATCTGTTTGGGACAGGCACATTGCTGGTATATATATATATATATATATATAACAAAATAGTTGAAATTCCTCCCAACTGTGAAGTGATCATGAGACCTGGCATTCAGTGGACAAGCCCTCACCTCAAAGAGGTTGGTCTGAAGCTGTATTGTTCCCCTTTCCATTATTTGCCAATGGACACGTTACTATTATCTAATTTAGGCACAAAAGGATTCACTTCCGTGTCTGTACATTTTTTTGGATGCTTTTGGACCACATATTACTCAAAACTAAGCTGTTGGTTATGCTCCCTAAAAGTGATGGAGCATGGTTTTATGTTGATGCTTTGGTTTTGGGGGTGGATTGTTACTGCATATTGATGGGGGAAGATGGAAAGTGGATGAAGAATTGGATAAAATTTTTTCCTTGAATGTCTTTTAGCACATGCGTATTAGTAGTTTATAGTATTCTTTTAGCTAAAAGCAGTGTATACCATCTAAAGGTGCCACCAGCATTCTGTAAGTCATTTAATCTGCTTGGAGGTGAAGAGAAATAAAATCAGTAGAAGTCTCTGAAATTTCATCGATTGTGCTGAGATGATTGAGGATTATATTAGGGTCATATCTGTCTCTTCTTTCCTCAATTTGCAGAAGAGTTTTTGCAGTTGTTCTAAATATTGTTTCTATTCATTTGGCCAGTTTGTTGATTCTTAGAATTTAACTTTGTATAGAGGTATTGTACAAACTAATTTAGGTTGCACATACTGGAGAAGGATTATTTTCACAACATTAATCCTAGAGAGGCTAAGAGCTTTCTCATTCGGGTTGAACAGTAATCTTCTGTTGCATGAAATTGCTTTGTCCTCTCCCCTTGATGAACATGTTGCATAAATTTGCTGTGGTAGCTAACTAGTGCTTTTCCTCCTATTTTCCTGTTAAGAAGAAAACTAATGGAATACCATTGTAATAGGGGAGAATTTAAGAGTTACATATCATATCCAGTTTCTCATAGATTGTAGTGGAGAGGAAGACAGTGAAAAGACTCCAGATACTGCATTACTGAATAAGAAGTCTGCTTTTATTCAGCTTGCGGAAGAAAGCCCAGTAACCAAAACGATTGTTTTCTGTAACAAGGTATGTTGATCTTTCAGTAAAGACTGCTTGAAATTGACTCATCATTACATTTCCTTCTCTCTCCTGCCATCTCACTGACTGCTGACCTGGAGTTTGAGAGAAGGTTCGGAAGCCACTGAATGGAGGACTCATCTTAACTTTGTCCTCTTCTCCATATACAGATTGAGACATGTTGAAAAGTTGAAAATGCATTGAAGCGCATTGACAGAAAAGGTGTTGATGCACGAGTTCTACCTTATCATGCTGCTGTTTCACAAGAGTTGCGGCAGGCAAATATGAAAGAGTTTGCTGCTTCTCCATCCAAAGATGTCTCCTTGTGTTTGGTTTGCACCGACAGGTATGTACAGATGCGTTGTGCGATATCAATCAAACTATGCTTCTAGAAATAGAACTGCTCTGCGGCCAAGCTTGATCCCTAAAAGTAGGCCTTAAGTTAAACTGTGCATAACCTGCCTAGACCCAGGCCTTCAGTTCTCAGTTCAAGCTTGCACATTTAATAATGGAGTCAGTCTCAACAAGAATTAGTTGAAAATAGTAATGGCTGGGATAGGCCTTGTTCTGTCTTGTGGGTTTTGTGAATAATCAGGATAGGCAAGAGCTGAGTTTTAGCTAACACTCGAGGCACTCACCTGGGCGTTTTAGCAAAGCCGCTGCTACTCACTTCATCTCAGGCAAGGTTTCTTCATTTAAGGTAAGCACCAGAGATGAGGTGCTCCTCCTCCTTTCTCTAGGTTAACGTCTTTGCACCAGTGCAATTTGTGCTACGATGCAGACCTCAAATAACTTGTGATTCTAAGTATGAAAGACCTAATAATTTGTTTGTTGATGGATTAATCCCCACTTTTTACTTGGCACCTCTCATTGTTCAGCCTAGCGCCTGAGGCACTGTGGGGTCTGAGTCTCTTAACAGCGCCTAGTGATTTTAACGGCACTGTTTGCAACACGGTCAAACAAAAGGCAGAGCAGGGTCACTGGACACGCACGAATATACCTAAGACATGTCACTCTCATCTTTCCTTAGGCATTTGCAAGATCCTGATGATTTTTCAACCATATGACAGGTCGTTACGAGGACTCGACTTTACTGGAGTGGACCATGTTATTCTGTTCAACTTCCCGCGCGATCCGATCGAATATGTTTGCCACAGAGAGAGGTGCTTGAGGGAAGGGCAAAGCGTTCGTCTCTGCAGTTGGGAAGCAAGTTTCCCTGCCAAGAAGGATAATGGAGAGAAACTGGGAAGGTCATCCCTAGCATGATGTGCCCTCGGCTTATGAGTTGATGAGACGTTCGTGCACTGAGCGGGATCTGAGTTCGTGAGGGGAGTAGATCCCATCAGTCCATTCTATTTTTCCTGCATGTTACGGAGGAGCAGCGCGAGGCAAGAAGTGAAAACGTAAAGGGAGTTGTTTGGTTAGAATCTGGTTCTCCCATTTTGCATCTCCATGTTGAGGGGGATCACAGAAGCGTCAATGCAATGAAGAGCTTGATATCAAGGTTCAAAACTTATATATTTTGGTCTTTATTCAGTTCATTGTGGAGGAGGATTGATGCTCCTGAGGATCGAGACCGAGTTAAGAAGTCTCGGAGGCCCATATTGTCTGAAGTTGCACTTTGTTGATAATGAATATGCAATGATAGGAAAATTCGGGACCGTATCCCCTGTTGTATGCAATGAATATATAAAATGACCTGCTATAGCAAGTTACTGAGCGTTACGGTATAAGAAGCTAATTTACGAGCACAAAATATAATTTACAAACTTTATACTGCATAGCCAACTTTCCTTTCAAGCTAATTACTCAAAAGGTAAATTAAATTACTTCCTCTAAATGTAAATGACAAAGAGCCGTCGGATTTAGTGATTTGTTACTTCGACTGTGTCCAAAATATATTAAAATTCTATTCTTCCCTCGATGATTGCCTGAGTCAGGCCCATGGTAACCAGTGGGAGATTCGCGATGCACTTACGGACTTTGAAGAAGAGAGAGGAGAGAATGTGGGAGGGAAGAAGCATGTCGAGACACTGCGGGAGCTCAAGAAATTCAACGAAGCAGCCAACCCATTCACGGACAAGTTCTTCACTCTCCTTCACTCGGTGAATGAGCAACAGGCAGAGATGTTGCAGAAGTTGCAGAGTTGTAAGAAGAAGCTTGCCAAAAAAAATTAAATCTGCACAAGCTTGCAGAAGGGTGACCAATGCCATATTTGTGACCGCCTTCGTGGCCACTGTGATCTTCTCAGTCGTTGCAGTTGCGATCGGTGCACCGCCTGTTGTGATTGCTGTAGCTACTGCTCTGACAGCTCCAATAGGGACAGTCGGCGAGTGGTGTTACTCTCGGTGGAAAAAATACCAAAGGAAACTTGAAAAAAAAAAGGGAGTTGATTAACTTAATGACTGCGGGAAGTGGAACCATGATCTCAATCAAAGAGTTGGAGACGATTCAATCGCTTGTGAGTAAGCTGGAAACTGAGATTGAGTCGATCGTGCAAAATGCTGACTTCGCTCTTGGAGAAGAACAGGAAGAAGCGGTGAAGCGTGGAGCGTTGGAGATCAAGAAAAGGGTGGAAGATGTCATGGCAGATATTGATGTTCTCTGTACGCAAGCTGATAAGAGTAGGCGTGATATAGAGTGGGCGAGGAAGTGATAGAGCATAAATTAGTTCTTTTTTTATGCTTAGAAAGTTGACAGTCAATGCAGTTCACTGTCTTAGATGAACTTTATGTTGCAAAGATCTTCTCGGTTTTCTCCTTTTGGTCGAACCTGATCTGCGAATGTGGCCTCAACCAATTCATACAAATATTAGGAGCATAGAGATTATGAAGCAGTTCTACATTGGTGTGCTTCAAAATGCAGATGCCTTTTTCTGGGAGAACTTTTACCTCTTGGCTTCGGCCTGTTAATCTAGCTGCTATCGCTGATTTGTTTGCTTGATTCACTGAGATAGAAAAAATTGATTCAAGCGTTACACTAATAATATATGGAGGGACACCATAAACTTCGTAGTCTCATACCACATTCTGCTCATGGAGTGTCAAGCAATCTGAGGATGCCAAAATATTAGGGTTGCGGAGATGCATCTCTTGGCAGTTAATCCATTGTGGAAAACCATTAGCAAAACTAGCCTGTTCTGCAACGATAGGATAACTTGCACGGCTGTTGTAAAATCTCTTGGCTCTCTATGCCTTTAGTTCTTCAAGTTTAACTATCAAGTCGCACGACTGCTGCTGAAAATACCCTATCCTTTATCTAGTCTCATTGGTCATGTTATTTACCAGTGTATTTTGATGAAGGAAAATGAAGTGATCTAGGAGTCTGTGCATAGCCTGAAAGGTACTTTAGCGTCATCTCTCAATGAAGAAACGCTAGTGTAATTGTTTAGATTCTCAAGTGTGAAAGTATTAACTACAAAAAGATGTCAGAAATGCATGGACTAATTGTTCCTCTCGTCATCTGCTAAACCATGCATCCCTTGAACTACAAAATTTCGGGGACTGAATATAGTCAGTTGCATCCGCGATATTCATTCAGCATTTCCTACAATTTCATGGATTAAAATGGAAAGAGTTCCAGCGGCACCATAAAGTTCGATAACAAAATGCCAATGTCATTCTAAGCTCCTCACGAAACACTGCTAGTGGGCGATGTGTTAGTAACACTCGAAAGATCTAGAATTTCTTCCTCTAGGCATCACGTTGAACAAGACCCACACCAGCTTTTAACTATCTACCACAGGTCATGCTGTTGAAACTGCTCTCTGATTGGATTGGCTTTACATACTAAACGAGAACTGAAGACGAGATAAATCGAAACAAGAGATGCCAAACTTCAGAAGTTCCGATAATCAGATGAAGATCTTGAGATTGGCCTGCTCGTGAGACACAAATCGAACATGCAGTCATGCAATAGTCTCCCTCATTTCTGTATATGGTACTAGTTAAAGTATGGAACTTCAAACCACTCACTGACAAAAGAAACCTGCAAAAATGAACTAAAACCTTCATTCTCACAGCTTCTTTCAACAGGTAGATGGTAGAATCACATAAAATGAATCACATTTTGCATTTGAGAGATACTAAACATGAGCATGAGCATCTGCTAACACTGAAGCAAGACCCGAATACGCATCAAATCAACAAAATTCATGACCCCAGACATGACGATTTGCTCTTTATTGTTCTTTCCTGTCCTCTCCGTCCACCTCATATTCGTCGTCGTCGTCCTCCTCATCATCATCTGCATCCTTATCTGCATCCTCATCATCAAATATAGAACTACGAGGAAATCTGCTCAGTTCACGCTTCTCATCTTCTTCAGTAAGGAATTCCAGCCCATATTTTGTGTCTCGGTGCTTCACAAGAGGCCAGCGCAATAATCTATCTTCCCTATTCAAGTAATGCAGCTCTTTGCTCATCATTGGTGAAGCCATCATGGTCAACTGCATCATCTGACCCTGCATGATGTGCAACAGAAACATAAAAGTGATATCAGTGTCTAGATCAAAGAAATCAACATGAGAGAAATAGCAAGAGACCTAGAATCCTCTTTCCTCCACAAGGTAAAAGTGCAACCAACTAAATACCATCTTACTGCTTCATCAGGAAGAGTAGCAGATAGAGAGCCCATCCAAACAGTACATATTACTGCCAGGACAAGGGTAAATTACACTATACATCACTCAACTTTTAACTTTCAAATAGATCACTCAACTTTCAAGTTCAGCATAGAGATCACTCAACTTTGGTTTTGTTCTCCATAAGGTCACTCCGTTGACTAGCCGTTCAAAATCCCATTAGAAGTTTGACCTGGCATCATCGTAATATTGACACGGAAGGCGCATGTGTTTTTATTAGACTTTCATTGTAGGTCAGTCAACTGTAGGTAATTTTGCTTTGCCACTCACTCAACTTTAGATAAATTTCATTTCAGTCACTAGACTTTAATATTGAACTCATACTGCCATTTCAAATTAATATCAAAATCAGATTAAAATTATCAAAACCAGCTGTCAAATCAGGTTTCCAATGAGTTTTTCACAGGTCAATCACCAAAGTTATTTGATTGAAAGCAAAACCAAAGTGAATGAAAGTTTGAAAATGAATAGCCACTACGAAAGTGAGTGAATAGTAGAGTGAACTCTGGTGTGATTTTCCTGCCAGACCAACATTGCAAAATTAAATCTTCCATCAATTGCTACAGTAGCCATTGATTAACTTAGATGAAAAAATGACCATGGTAAGTATTAACAGCAATAAGCTAGGATGGTAACAGCATCAGTGCAAAACCAAACATACAACTCCAATCCAGTATGGGATTTCCTCATAAGCTAGTTAATATTTGTTCCAATGTATCTGCCTGAATAATTACCATCTCCTATGGCTTCCACTCCTAACATAAGGCAAGGAGCCAGCCGAAGACATTGTCACATTATGAGATTTTCTCATAAGCTAGGATAATCTTGCTCGACATATGTGCCAACATAATCAATTTCTCCTGCAGCTTGCTACTTCGAACATGAGGGAAAGAGCCAGCCAAATACATGGTCGCGTTAAGCATTCCAGTTGTGAAACCTAATAGATTCAGCATTTCTGCATCATCTTCTGTCATATTCTGTTACGTTATCTTGTTCTAGAGAGTACTCTCCGTCATTCTGTCAAACCAGATAGCTCACTTGTAGCTTCCAAGTTACATAAACCAGGAATTTAAACAAAGAAGATGAATCTAATCTAATTGCATATCACAAGCACGACATGAATTGACAAGCCAACAAGAGAATTATCTGTAGATGGAAAGCTCGGAACGAGCGACCAGAAGGGCTCGAATTTCAACAGAAGAATCACCTGAAAGAATCACCCATCAAGCTTCTTGATACCATAACCCAACTGGACCGTCCCGAATGATTTTACCTCAGTGACGACCCCATTTTTCTGATAGACGTCTCTTCGTATCCGAGCCACCATATCCATCAAACCTTCCTTCTTGACATGGGGTTTCAGCAAAAGCACGCAGTCATACAGAGGCATCTTGTTCTCTCCACCACCCCCCCACAACCAAAAACCCCTCTTCAGCTGAACTTATCTTCTAGACTGTCAAGAAGAGTTATTCCATCAAATCAAATGAGCGGATGATCCGCACATCGCTGTGGAACCGCAACTACTACTAAATCTATTGCCATAAGTACTAGAACATGAAAAGATAAAGTAATCAGACACACTAGAGACCAGGTACTCTCGGATCAAGCCTGAAAAAACAGGGTCCCTAAAAATATAATAATATAATCGCGTGAGGTAAAATAATGAATGAAATGTCAGGCATTTCATCGAACAGATAGAATGAATTTTAACCGAATGGGGCAACAGAATCAACCACCGAATATAACTACCAATGAGGGAGCAAGAAGGCGGCGGGGGAGACGGAGAAGCTCTGGGGGCGGCGGACAGGCGGCGGCGGAGGAAGAGGAACCCCGGTGGAGGCGGTGAGATGAGGAGCGAGTGGGGCCCAACGATTGAGTCATTTTTCAACCCTAACTTTTGGTAACAATTGTATTGAGTAAGACTAAAAGAAAGAAAGAAAAAAAAAACACCAAGAAATTTATAGAAGTTTAATGTTAAATCAAAATGTGATAAAAAGTATCAAAATCATTTAGGTGTCAAAAATGGAAGCATAGAATGTCTTAATCTCGAGTCTTGTGTATTAATTAAGGAGTAGGATCAATTTTAGCTATTAAATGAGATAAAAGATACAAAGAGTATCGTAAACATTTATATTGAACCGATACAATCTTTTAAACATATTATATGATATATTGCATTGTGTTGAGGTAAAATCTCGAACTTATGGAAGATTTCATATATTGTGTTTATCGTGGTTATGAAGTATTAAAAGCTATTCCATATTAAAATATATATATATATATATATATCACAAGAAAAATTATTTTAAAAGATTTTGATTAGCTTGAATTCAATAAAGAAGTATTTCCTACATCGTGTTCGCTCTATTTTCGTTTTCTATTAAGGGCATGGGGAAATATCCCCTACTTGCCTCTCTATGGCTCCATGGATGTTCTAGTGTGATAAGAAAAATGAGAAAAGCAAATTCACTAGTTGTTTATTGCATAAAAATAAATAATTTGAAAAATATTTTTCTATCTCATGACCCTCTTGTATGAGCTTTGTCAAGATCTAATGGGATTAGGAATAATACCAAAAGCAAACTGATGGTTCCAAAATGACTTGAGTCCTTTTGAATCCTTATCTCGCTTGATATTGGGAAACTATAATTGAAATAGATAAATTCAAGAAGTTTGGCTTAAACAGAGTCATGCACTAGCCTATTAAAACTAATTAGGAGCCAAGTGAGGCATGGGATGACACCTCACTTGTTAATAACATGTATCAAAACAGTAACCTCCATAAGCTAAGTTTGAGTTAAGTCAAATTTCTTGTTCAAGAGATCGATCTACCTAAACCTAAGCTAAATCAAAGGTACTCAATAAAATCTCTAAACTAAACATTATGTTATTCAACCGAAACTAAGCTATACTAAGATTTACCAACCTAATCAAGACATGCTTTTTAAGGTACTTTCTAATTTCTTCAATTTTGTCAATAATTACGAAAATGGGGACTCGGGTTGGGCCCCTGGGCCAAGTCCCAATGGAGGTATCACCTGGCTTAGGCCTTTATGGCTGCGTTTGGTTAAAGATTTGAGCGAGGGCAGTTGAACGCAAATGCCGAAAGCCCAAAGCTACTTAGGAAATGCGGTGTGTTTGGTAAATAATTTCAAGATTCCGAAATCTTCCCGAAAGCCCAAAGCTAGTCCTCTTAGCTTTGGGCTTTCAAAGATTTTGAAGCAAGTTGAAAGTTTTGGCCGATGTCAAAGTTGAACCAAACAGTCCAAAGATTTCCCCAAGGGATTTTCAGGCCTGAAAGCCCATTGGAAATACTGAACCAAACGCAGCCTATGTCTGGCCCCCCTTCAAAACTAGACCAGACGAAGCCCAATGCACCAAATCGAATTAAACCCTAGACTCATCTAAATCGAATTACGACCCAAATGCAGCCCCATTGTTTTCATTTATTTTTTCCTTTTGTTTTGCTTTACCTGCAAATTTTTTAATTCTTCGAACGGTATAAAAAGAAACAAGTATCAGAAATTCAAACTTCAACATAAAAATATCAAAGCAAGAACCCTCCCTACATGCACCTTTGGCAGCAGCGCCATAAATAAGAGTACGACCCACCATCAATGGCCTCCCCCTGATGCCATATTAGGCGTCACCATTTGCCCAATTTATAAACACCAATGCCATGAACATCACAGAGCCAAAAGGCTTCATCTCTTTCCGCCGGACACTATGGCCCTGCATGTTTGTGTTCTTTTAAAGTTGTCATGAACACAATTTCTATTTTTTTGTTTCACGGAACAAAAAAAGAACAGAAACACGTTTGTTTACCATTTTGTTCCCGAGACTTGTTTTCGTTCCAAGGAACAAATTTAGAACAGAAACAAGAAATAAGAAAAATTTATTTCTTGTTCTTGGGAACACTTTCGAAAAGCAATTTTTCTCTCTCCTATTTTTTCCTTTATCTTTCTTTTCTTCTTCTTTTTTCTTTTGCCGGTCGCCGGCCTTGGCCATGGTCGGCGACCAGCCGTCGAGGGTGGGCGACCTCGCCGGAGCATCACCGGCCCTCGGTGAGGCCGTTGACCCTCGTCGGTCGGCCGATCACCGACCATAGCCGAGGCCGTGCGACCGGCCAAAATGAAGAAAAAAAAAAAGTAAAAAAGTAAAAGAAACAAAAAAATTATACAATTTTACAAAACGTGTTTTTGTTCTTTTTCTATTCCAAGAACATAAATTTTATACAGTTACCAAACGTATTCTTCTGTTAAAAAATTGTTTCCATAACAGAAATAAATTTTTGTATTTACATTTCCGAAACAATTTTTTAACAGAAACGTTATCAAACACAACTTATGATTTTCACTCTGAAACAAAATACACATACAGGAGAGAGAGAGAGAGAGAGAGAGAGAGAGAGTGAACTCGCGTTGCTTTATATAAGGAAATATCCAACTGCCCATTTAAGAACAGAGGCCTTTTTCAATATTTTCACTTGCTTTTGAGCTGGAGAGAGAGAGACAGACAGAGAGAGAGAAGTAATGTCGTATTGTAAGTTGTAACAGTGATAGCAGCGAGTGAGATACAGTGGCAGAAAATTGGCGGTCTCTTGTTTTGAACCAGATATTTTATGTAGAGGAACTCTTTAGCAAAGACCAGTGTGCCATGGAATGCAGTCGGTGACCGACATCGAAAAGAAAACATCACCTGAAAACGACTGCAAAGTGCAAACAAATTGAGGGAGGCGATCAAGAAACACACCCATTTTTTGCATTGACATCTTTGACGACAAGATACCAAAGAAAAAGGGCTGAGAGACAAGACTGAACGCAAGCAAGAAAACAGCAAGAGAAGCTGATTTTATTCACACACAGATAAAGAGAGAGAGAGAGAGAGAGAGAGAGAGAGAGAGAAGCTGGTTCTGGGATACCTCGTGGCCTGTAATCTCGCCGCTTGCCACTTACTGAATTTTCATGGACTGGGACATAACTGGAGTCTATACGAGGCACCATTATACCAGCGCGGGATATGCAATAATTGTGGGGCTGGGTTGGGATAGGACGAGATGTCACGTTTCTTGCCCAGTACCATTTATTTACATCATTGGAGCTTCAAGAGGGATCGAAAGAGGAAAAGGGAGGGTGCGAAAGGGTAGTCTTTTTATATGGCATGATATTATTTAGCCTTATTTCATTAATGTCCAATTTGTGTTTTCCAGAATTTTATTTCTCAAGAAAAAAGATATTTCTTGACTTGATTAATTGTCCTGATCTTTAGACTTACATCGTAAAAAAGCAAGTCAATCACATTTTAATGAAATAATTACGTACTACAAAAAGAGCTCTTTATAATTTCCATACATGGTGTATACCGTACATTTATTTAAGGTTGGCTAATGCTAAAACTAATTGGTAAGTTTAACGGTTTGATAAGTGGAAATTGGCAAATTAAAAAAATTGATAAATTAAAAGAAATGAAATAAAAGTGGGTAAAGAAATGTAAATAAAAATTGATAAACCAACACTAATGGACAACCTAATGCGAGAAAAACTGACTATAAAAATTGATTAATTTATATAAGAGTTGATAAATTTAAGACTTTTGGAAGAAAGAAAAATAAAAATTGATAGGTAACGCAAATGATAGTGGGTAGCCCAAAACTTGACAGTAATTTAATGAGAAAAAAAAAACGTGGTAAGTGCTTAAATAGAGATTGGATATTTTCAATGAGAGTTTGTACTTTTAAGACGCTAGTGAAAAAGGAAAACAAAAGTTAATAAAAGACGAGAACAATTAGTAATTCGTATTCTGTCAAAACAATTGGTATTTCATGGAAATGTCAATAAGTGTTAGTAACTGAGAAATTAGATGATTACTAATTTCTTTTAACAGCGATTCTTTTACTTTCACCAACTCCTTTGGCATGGAAAAGACAATCTTTTTTTTTTTTTGGGGATGAAGTAGTAGAATCATCCGTCTATATGTGTCAGTATGGATGATACATATTTAATATTCGAATTAAATGTTTGAATATACCGTGAATGGACTGAAAAGGTCAGCATGTGAATCACGTGCATTTCATTTATGTCGTGGTTATGATTAAGCTCATTTCAAATGCATTTAACCGGGTGCTATAGACACGAATTGTGCTCGAAAATCGTTGGTCCTATCCAAAGGCGACTACTCTTTTTGGGTAAAAAATTAATTTTCCTCAAATTATCTTTTTCGTCGTTAAGAAAAGTGATACAAACGTGAAAAAATAACTATGATTTCATTAAAAAAGTGAAAATAAAAAATTTAAAGGTACCAGCTCAAGCGAGAGGAACCTGCAGAGGGGAGGGCACCGACAAATTGGTGGTAAACGATTTTTGCTCGGGAGATTTGAATGGGAGATTTGTTAGAGCGTCACTCTCGCTCCATCGCTCGGAAGACATTGTTATGAATGGATGTAATGAGATAATGGAGGACACCGCTATCGTCATCGTCCAATTGATATCCCACATGTCTTTTTCTACGATTTTCTATACTCTTTTTTTTTTTTTTTTTTTGGTAAGTGATTTTCTATATTTTTATAAACTTGTAAATTGAAGATTTTGAATCGATATCGCATCAGAATTAGGTTTGTTGTAATTGTGGTGAATTAATAGATCAACAAAAGTGAGCAAAATGAGATTCATTTTTTTTTTGGTTCATCTATCCTATTAATTCATGTATTTTTCAAGTTCATATATCTTTAAAATTCATATATTTCTTGTGTTTATGTATTTATTTGATTCTTATACCTATTTAATTCATGTACCTCTTTAGTGCGTGTATTTGTTATGTACATAACTTCTTAAACTCTATAAATAGATTTGAAATTCTTCATCCAAAGTATCACTCGAATCACCTGCATCTTCTCACTTCAATTTTTCTCTAAGTGTGCCGATCTCAATAAGTGCTCGACAAAGTCTTGTATGTATGGTGCTAATTCAAACGGGTTCAAGATATTGTATTTCGAGAGACATAGTAGTTCGTGAAGTTGCTTAAATTATTGGCAAAAACTAATCACTTTAAGAATATTCAATTAACCGCCATCAATGTCGCAAAATCAACTCCTAAGGATCTATTTCAAAGAAAGAGACCTAGTGGCGGCTCAAGAGCAATAACCACCGTCGTGACAGCCCGAGTATGGTGATCGCCTCGACGACAATCACGGCAGTTAGTTCAACCGATTCCCGCTGCTCTCTCTCTTCTTAATCCCTCTCTCTCACTCTCAGCGCTCTCTTTCATCCTTTTTCCCCCTTGTTTTTCCTTAACCAATCCCCACATAATCAAATAATAGTACCTCCAGCGTATTTGAACGTAGTCTGCTCGGAGAGCAGCATCAACCATAGGGTAACATTAAATCGTGCTCATTATTTGCGAAAAGCTGACGGCCCCACTCCAAAATCTCGTGAAACATTTCATGGCAGGTGGGTCATTAAAAAAACGTTGACATCTCTTCTTTTATTTTCATATGTTTTTGTGCGTCGCTTGAATTTCAACGAAATTTGGAATATTCGTAGACTTTTTTTTTTTTTCCTAAAAAATAAATAATTTAAAAATATTTAAAAATATATTATTGTTATTTATTTTTGGTAAAATCATTGTGACATGTTTATCACTCAATCCACCGTGGCAATGTTGTCACGCGGACAAATATCAGGTTTCTTAATTTTCGGTCCTCGTGCCTTACAGATTGCTCTGCATGTCGGACTTAGCAGCCAAACGATATGGGAAAGTTTAGGCCCCACCCCGGTCACAAAAATCAGCTTCGGCATCGGGACTCATCATGGTTTGAAATTTTTTTTGGCCCCTTTGCTATTGGTTAATTTTTAAATTCTCATTTCCCTTTGAATGTTTTGTTTGGATAAAAATGTTCCATTCCACTCTTTCTGAGGGCCTTCTACGGGTCGTTGAACCAGCTTCGCAGCCCATTGGACCAACCTATGAGGTTTTAGGCGATGGGCCTTGAGAACAAATCTCTCAATTCTTCCCATTTCCATCTTCTAGCCAAGACACATTGATTCATTTGCATGACATGGTCGCTTGAGAACGTATTTTATCTATCGATTACACTGTCAATATACGGATCGATCTTTCACATCTGATCACGCATCTCTCTCAATTTGATCTTTTACTTTTGGTTGGCTCATTTTTCTTTGCACCATTATTGAGTGATACAATCATGGAATTTAATGTATTAACTTGGATGAAGTAATGACGTAAGATGAAATTGATCATAAATGAATATATGTTCCAATTTTGGAATAGCAGAACCCTTTTCAAACTTATTTCCTTGGTCAAAGAGGCCCAAACTTTTCGAATCTATTCAATGGTGTTCTTGACTAGTGAAAACATACATCTAAATTAGGCAAAAATACTCCCATAAAAATTATAGTCTCTATTAGATTATCAGTATCTCATTGTGTGAGTTAATACTAATATATTGCCTAATGAAGTGATAGTGGTGATATCACAATAAATTAGGGAATGCATTGAAATATTCGATGATACTCTCAAATGTGTTGTGGCGGTACCTTTATAGGAGTTCTCTTTTCCTTCTCATGTATATTAGTTTTTAGTTAGGTTTACGAAATTTATTAATACGCACCAAATTGGATTGAAAATAATTGATTGAAAATTTCGATAAGTTCCTCATGAAGACTTCAAAGAATCTATGGCTCAGCTTCTGGCATGTGTTGGTCGGGTGTTGAAAAATGTCAAAGAGTATTAAACACGTATCGAAATGTCCAGCATGACATAAAAGCTCTTTGAAATTATCGGTGCTTTCTAGGTTACTAATTCATTTCCTCACATATTAATATACTACATAATGAAGTGATGGTCAATATATCACAATAAATCATGGAATGCCCTAAAATATTCCGTGATACTCTCAAATGTGATGTGGTAGTAGTTATATTATTTCTTAGTTAGGAGAAAAACTTACAAAATATATTAGTACGCACCAATTGGATTGAAAATAATAGATCGAAAAATCTCCATCACTTCCTTATTAAGACTTTAAAAAATCTAGGCCTTATAAAATTTCAGTAATACCTTTTATATCTTTTATCTGTCGGCCTTCCTTCTTAAAATCAACCAATTAATGAATAAAATTCAAAACTTATGATACAATGTTCAGATAGTTTATATCTTAAAAGGGAAAACTTTCTCTAAAAAAGGCGTCAATTTTCAATGTAGGCTCCGTTCGTTTCGCGGAAAATAACTTCCAGGAAAATATTTTCCGGATTTTCCGGTGTTCGGGTGGCGGAAAATCACAGTCAACGGAAAACATTTTCCGTTGACCGGAAAATTTACGTGCAAATCTGTGGAAAATGTTTTCCACTTCGAAAAGTGGAAAACATTTTCCACAACTTCCCTCGTTTTTTTTTTTTTTTTTCTTTCTTTCCTTTTTATTTTTCTTCCTTTAGCTTGGACGGTGGCCGCCCGACAAGCGGCCGGCGGCCCGCGACCGGCGACCGACGACCGACGACCGGCCGCGGTCGCGAGCCGCCTAGCTCCGCCCCGGCGGCGAGGCTCCGCCTAGCCCGATCCGTGGAAGGCCGGCTCGCCGAGCTCGGCGAGCTCGAGCCTCACCGGATCGGGCGAGGCGGAGCCTCGCCGGCTGGGGGAGCTGGCCTCACCAGATCCGGCGAGGCGGGCGGGGCTCGGGCCTCGCCGAGCTCGCCGAGGTCCTGGCGGCCGCGAGCTCGCCGGATCTAGCGGCGGAGCTCGGGCCCCGTCGGCCCGAGCTCCGCCGCTAGATCCGGCGAGCTCGCGGCTCGCGGACCTCTGGCGAGCTCGGCGAGGCCCGAGCCCCGCCCAGCCGCCGGATCCGGGCGACGGACCTTGGTCGGCGGATCGCGACCAGATCTTGGTCGGTCACCATCTTCGGGCGTGCGGCAGCGGAGGAAGGAGGAGGAAGAAGGAGGAGCGGCGGCGGAGGAAGGAGGAAGGAGGAAGGAGGAGGAAGAAGGAGGAGCGGCGGTGGAGGAAGGAGGAGCGGCGACGGAGGAAGAAGGAGGAGCGGCGGCGGAGGAAGAAGGAGGAAGAAGGAGGAGCGGCGACGGAAGAAGGAGGAAGGAAGAGGAAGAAGGAGGAGGAAGGAGGAAGGAGGAGGCAAAAGAAAAGAAAGGAAAAAAAAAAAAAAAAAAAGAAATTAGTTAACGAACGGTGGAAAATATTTTCCACTCAAAACTTAAAAATTAATTCGAACATCGGAAAATATAAGCAATTTTCCTGGAAAATAACTTACAGGAAAATATTTTAGGAGATGGTCAATTTTAGTAAACGAACGGAGCCGTAGTGTTTTATTTCGGGTTCTTCCAATATATCCCGAAAGTCGTCGAAAAAAAAAGTTTTGGAAAAGACAAATATAAGCCCTCGTGCCAGTATTATTATTTTTTTTGAAATTTGCAGGCGTTTTGGGCTTAAATAAATAATAATAAAAAAAAGCTTCATCTTCATCATCATCGTCATCTTCTTCATCTTCATTTTCTTCATTTTTTTCTGGGCATGCACGATGATGCTAGCGAAAGCTCCGTCGCGTACCCTTTCTCCTTCCGTCCCCGTCTCCTCCCCTCTCGGGCCCTCGGCGCTCGGCGCCGCCGCCCCGCCTTCCCGGCGGCGGGACCCGTAATTTCGCCGTCCGGTCGGGGGCTACACGAGGACGCCCTTGGACACTCCGGGGCCTACCAGCTGATCGACGACGAGACGGGCGAGCGTTTCATCGTCTGGGGCGGCAGCGACGACCCGGCCGACTCCCCGGCTCCGCCCGAGGACGTCCTCCGGTGGAAGCCCGCGAGGAAGAGCGGCGGCGGCGGCGGCGGCGGCGGCCATTCTAGTGGAGGTGATGCTTCGCTGCGAATTGAGTCTCTGGTCATGTGAATGATGGGTAGGTTTTTGTTTTAAGAGCGTGGCAGATAAAGGAGATTTGTGTCTTACTTTCGCTATCTTTTTGGGACGATGGTTTGATGTTACTAGCGTACTCTCATTTGGGTTGCTGAGCTGAAAGTTAGGTTAGATTATATCTCAGTAATTGAGCTATACCTTGCGTAGTTTGCATTCAACTGTAGACGTGTTTGATGTGAATGCGCAAATTGAATAACTAATGCGGTCCGTTCTGATGACGAATTCCCTTTTATTTGTTGGTTCTTTTTTTTTTTTTTGGGCTTATGCATTGTTGATAATTGGTACCTGAGCCTTTGGAACAGCTAGAGCAATTTGTTATATGCATTTCGTGCTGTGCAAATGCCAAAGCTGAACCATTGTGTTCAGATGCATAACAAGTCCAACACTAGTTCTTCTTTTGGAGCTTATTTGAATCATGCAGTCTTGGGGAAAAGATATTGGTTTTCTTAGTTTGGCTCGAAAATGAATATATGCAAACAAGTTAGAAATTTCTCACCCATTTCAATCTGTGTTAGACTTTCTCACAGCGTACTTAATCCCTTTGTGTAACGTGTAAAGTCGGAGCTTGGAGATGAATTTGTTTTTACATTGATAAAATGAAATCTGACAGTCATTTCTTCTTTTGCAAGCAATCATCATGGGTCAACGCTGCCAAAAGATGATTCTCCCGCAGCAAGTGTGAGGGGCAGAAGTTTTGGACGATTGAAATTGCAGAGAGTCAAAGCTCTTGCTGAAAAATCTTCCAAGCTGAAGGAAGCGAGTCACAAGGATTATGAACAATAAATAGAAAATGTGCCTTTTGATGTGCCTGATCTCTTTTATTCCAAATTGGACCAACAGGGGAAAAGGAAGAAAGCAGCTATCATTGGACTTAAAGGAAAGGATTTGGGTGCTTACCGATCCAAAGCTGCCAAAGACGCTGCAGGGAGGACTGACACTGCAGATGTGGATCATTCAGTGCACCGAACGGAACCCAATAAACATGGTATATCTGCCATCAGAGTAGTTGGAACAGAGCATTCAGTTTGTAGTTCTAATGCAGATTTCAGAGGATGGGGCAGGGGGGTGTCTGTGGATGACTTTAGATCTGAATCAAAAGATCTAAATTTGCATAGGAAAGTTTCCTCCAATGGTGACTTCTATAGTCGAAAGTCCTTTGAAGATTTGGGTTGTAGTGACTATATGATTGAATCTTTGAGGAAGCAGCAATTTCTGCACCCCTCACATATTCAGGTACATCAATAGTATGACCTACTCAAAGTCAAAGGTTTCAACTTGTTGTTTTCTCTTTTTTGGCTGGTAAATGAAAGGAACTTGGTCGTTGCTTCCTTACTGCTGTTTTAGCTGGCAGAATACTAAATTTGAGCACGTTCTAATTATTTCCATTTTATCTACTGTCTGCATGATATCCACATTGGGCTTTAAATCAATGATGACCTTGTTTCTGTATAGTTCTAGAGGTAAGCTTACATTTGTCATCATCAATTTTTTATCTGTAAGCATGAATTTTTAGCTGATGGATGTGGAAGTCATTGAAGGGCCAACCTATAGCATCGCTTTTTGTCTTTTCCTTCTGATGGGTATTGATAAGTAATTACATCAAGATGTTCTATCTACAACTTGACAAAAGGAAGATCTTCTCCTAGTGTACTGCAACTCAGATTAATGCTAACTATGAATGACTGCAGGCAATGGCATTCAAACCTGTAATTGAGGGAAAGACTTGTATTATAGCTGATCAGAGTGGCTTGGGAAAAACGCTGGCTTATCTTGCACCAGTAGTCCAACGTCTCAGACAAGAAGAACTGGAGGGACTTAGCAAATCCTTCTCACGAAGCCCTCGAGTTGTCATTTTGGTGCCAACTGCTGAGTTAGCTTCACAGGTTGGTAGTTGGTATCCTTTCTTGTGCCTTTTCTTTTACCCTTACGTGCTTTGGCAATCAAGTCACCAACTTTTACTTGTTTATGGCCATTTTAATCTCTCATCCCATACTGTGATAGGCTCTTGCTTAAGCAGCAAATTTGTGGTAAAAAAGCACTCCAATTTATTTTCGGCGGCAGTTGAATTCTTTTGAATCACTTGTTGCCTATAATACTCAAATTGCCATCTCTTCTTTCAAAAGTGAAAAAATAAAAAATAAAAAAAAATGAAGATTCCTAAGTGTTGCAATCTGAAAGATTGTATTGGGTTTGCTGCAAAGACAAATATGCAATTTGAGCAGCACAGTTGCTTATATGATGTGCATAATCTGTTCATGTGGCAAAACTGGTAATCTCTGTGGAGCTGTTGAAAATGTAGGTGTTCTGAATTTGGAGACACTCTGTAGTTTGTTTTATTTATAGCCATGTGTGTTTTTGCTAGTAGTTGATTACAAACTAACGTAGCCCACATGAGTGATACTTAATAACTACAGTAAGTTTTATGCAGGTTTTGAGTAACTGTCGAGCCATATGAAAGTGTGGGGCTCCATTCCGGTCTATGGTTGCCACGGGTGGTTTCAGGCAGAAAACTCAGCTGGAAAATATAGAAGAAGGTGTTGATGTCCTAATAGCCACTCCTGGTCGCTTTATTTTTCTCATCAAAGAAGGCTTTTTGGAGTTGAAGGATCTTAGATGGTGAGCCTGCATTGTATAATGTTGCAGGAATGAGTTTGGGTGCATGAGCTATTCAAAATCATCTTCTTCTCATCTGTTTTTGAGTAATGAATGTAATTGTGCTACTGTTTCCTAGATTTAGTACTACCACCATGTATCATTACCATCGTTTGAGGAAAGGAAAATATTAGCAAAATTTCTATTCTTACTCTTACCTACACAGCTGAAACTCGATTTTCTGGCTTGAGTTATGGAGACCTTTGCTTTGATTTACAAAAAGGCTAGATATATTGCTATCCGTTAGCCCTAGTAGAAACTTTGAGAAATGACCGGTGACAAATTGTGAAAGCTCCACTCGTCATATTGTTGGATATAGGATATGAAGTTAAAAAATCTTTCGTTAATGGATTTTCCCACTAAGAATTTGAATGACATCAAAGCCTGGATGGTTTTGGCATTCGGCAGATTTCAGTCCATGCTATACTACAAACAAAGAACTCTATGTAGCTATAGTGTACTGAAAAATAGAAGATTGGTTTTGTTGTACATGTTGCAGATTGTTTTGCAACTTCTGCTATAATTTATGGCTTTATGGCGCAGCGTGATTTTGGACGGGATGGATATTCTCTGCAAGGATGAGGAGTTTGAAGCAGCTTTTCAAAGCATAATCAATTCTTCACCTGTTGCTACACAGTATCTGTTTGTGACAGCCACATTGCCGGTAGATATATATAACAAAATAGTTGAAATTTTCCCCGACTGTGAAGTGATCATGGGACCTGGCATTCATCGGACAAGCCCTCACCTGGAAGAGGTTGTTTTAAAGCTGTATTATTCGCCCTTCCATTATTTGCCAGTGGATACATTACTGTTATCTAATTTAGGCACACAAGGATTCACTTTCGTGTATATACATTTTTCTGGATTCTTTTGGACTATATATTACTCATAACTAAACTGTCGTTTATGCTCCCTAAAAGTGATGGAGCATGGTTACCTTGATGCTTTGGATTTGGGGGTGGATTGTTACTGCATATGATGGGGGGAGATGAGAATTGGAATGAAATTTTTTCCTCGAGTGACTCTTAGCACATATGTATCAATCGTCTATACCATTCTTGTGGTCAAAAGCATTCTATACTATCTAAAGATGCCACCAGCATTCTGTAAGACATTAAAACTGCTTGGAGGTGAAGAAGAGAAGGCTCTGAAATTTCATTGATCTCACTGAGATGATTGTGGATTATATTAGGATGCTATCTCTCTTCTTTCCTCAATTTGCAGAAGAGTTTGTGCAGTTCTCCCGAAAATTCTTTCTATTTCACTTTGCCTGTTTGTTGATTTTCAGATTTTTACTTTGTACAAAGGTATTATACAAACTAATTTAGGCTGCATATACTGGAGAAGGATTATTTTCGCGACAGTAATCCTAGATAGGCTAAGAGCTTTCTCATTCAGGTTGAACAGTTATCTCCTGTTACATGACATTGCTTTGTCCTTCCTTCTTGATGAACACGTTGCATAAATTTGCTATGGTAGCTGACCAGTGGCATTCCTCCTATTTTCCTGTCAAGAAGAAAACTGACCGAGTACCATCGTAATAGAGGAAAAATTTAACTGTCACATATTATGTCCAGTTTCTTGAAGATTGAAGTGGAGAGGAAGACAGTGAAAAGACTTCAGATACTGCATTCCTGAATAAGAAGTCTGCTCTTATTCAGCTTTCGGAAGAAAGCCCAGTAACCAAAACGATTGTATTCTGTAACAAGGTATGTTGATCTTTCAGTGTGAGCTGCTTGAAATTGATTCATCATTACATTTACTTCTGTCTCCCGCCCATCTTGCTAACTTCTGACCTGGAGTTTGAGAGACAGCTCTGAAGCCACCTCGATGGAGAACTCATCAATACTTTTTAACTCGTCCTTCCTCTTCTCCATATACAGATTGAGACATGTCGAAAAGTTGAAAATGCATTGAAGCGCATTGACAGAAAAGGTTCTCGTACAAGAGTTCTACCTTTTCATGCTGCTGTTTCACAAGAGTTGCGGCAGGCAAATATGAAAGAGTTTGCTGCTTCTCCATCTAAAGATGTCTCCTTGTTTTTGGTTTGCACTGACAGGTATGTACAGTTGCCTTGTCCAAAACTAATCAGACTATGTTTCTAGAGATATATCTGCTCAGCAGCCAAGCTTGATCCCTAAAAGTAAGCCTTTAGTTAAACTATGTGTGGCCTGCAAAGACCCGGGCCTTCAATTATCAATTCAAGCTTGCACAATTATAATGTAGTCGGTGTCAACAAGAATTAGATGAAAATAGCAATGGCTGGGATAGGCCTTGTTCTGTCTAGTGGATTTTTCAAATTATTGGGCCTGTGTACTTGCAAGTTTTTGGGTATTGGGCTCAGCTCCATTTCATTGATGGGCAAGAGCTTAGCATTAGCTAACACTCGAGGCACTCACTCACCTAGGTGCTCTGGCAAAGTGAGGTGAAGCCTATACTCCTCACCTCATCTCAGGCAAGGTTTCCTCATCTGAGGTAAGGGCCTGAGGCGAGGTCCTTCTCATGTGAGGTGTTGCCTTAGAAAAGATCTGTCTAGCTTGACATTTTTCCTTCGACTTTTTTATCCCGTCCTTAGTAAAAATGAGGGAAAATGACACAACTAGTTCATGAAGTTTAATCCAATGTGCAATGTGATTTCTAAATTTTTAATTTGTTTAATATGATCCATAAACTTTTTGTTCATGTTCAGTTTAGTCCCTGAACTATATGAAAATGTTCAATGTAGTCCTACTCTTGAATTAATGAAAGGACAATACTGAACATTTCCATATAATTCAAGGATTATGTTGAACATGTACTAAAAGTTCAAGAATCATATTGAACAAAATGAAAGTTCAGGGATCACATTGCATATTAGGATAAAGTTCAGGGACCACATTGAAAAAATTAAAAGTTCATTGATCACATTGCACATCGGGTCAAAGTTTAATGACCATTTTTGTCATTATCCCTAAAAATGAAGAACAGAATAGATAAATATCTTTTTGAAAGAGCTGTTGGAAGTGGAGGACAGCTTCTAGGCTCTAAGAAGCCAAAAGATTTTAAAGTTCTTTCATCTCAAAACGGCCACAGTTGTTCTCTCTTGTTCCATTGTCCTCCAAAGCTTGTGAGGAAGGTCAGAACCAAAAAAATAAACAATGAAGGTCGATCTACTAATCTGGTAATCTGTCCTTTCTAATTCTTTGTTAACTTTTATACACTCACATCTTGCAGCACTGCATATTTGCTATGATGCAGACCTTGATTAATTTGTGATTGAAAGACCTACTAATTTGTTTCTTGATGGCTTAATCCGCACTTTTACTTGGCACTTCCCATCATTCAGCCTAGCGCCTGATGCATTGTGGGCCCTAAGCCTCTTAAGAGGGCCTGGTGCTTTTAACAGCTCTGGTTGTGATGCGGTCAAATAAAAGGTGGCCGCTTTTAACTGTTGGTGGGGTCGCTGGGCACATACAAATTTACCAAAGACATGTCACTCTCATCTTTTTGCGAGATCCTGATGATTTTTCATCCATATGGCAGGGCATTGCGAGGAATCGACTTCACTGGAGTGGATCATGTTATTCTCTTTGACTTTCCGCGGGATCCGAGCGAATATGTCCGCCGTGTTGGAACAACAGCGAGAGGTGCTGGAGGGACAGGCAAAGCGTTTGTCTTTGCAGTTGGGAAGCAAGTTTCCCTGGCAAGAAGGATAATGGAGAGAAACCGGAAAGGCCATCCCTTGCATGATGTGCCCTCTGCTTATGAGTTGATGAGTTGAGACTTTCATGCACTAAGCGGGATCTGAGTTCACGCCTGCAGTGACAGGAGTAGATTCCATCAGTCCCTTCTTTTTTTCCTGCATGTTACAGATGAGGGCGCGTGGCAAGAAGTGAAAACGTAGAGGGGGTTGTTTGGTTAGAATCTGGTTCTCCCATTTTGCATCTATATGGAGAGGAGGATCGCAGAAGAGTTAATGCAATGAAGACCTTGATATCAAGGTTCGAAACCTATATATTCAGTTCATTGTTGAGGAAGATTGATGCTCTTGGGGATCGTGACTGACTTAAGAAGTCTCGGAGGCCTGTGTTGTCTGAAGCTGCACTTTGTCAATAATGAATATGCATTGATAGGAAAGTACGTGACCGGATTCCCTTCTGCATGCAATGAATATATAAAATGACCTGCAGTAGCAAGTTACCGAATGTTATGACGTAAAAAGTTTACGAACTTTATTTTGCATGGTGAACTTTACTTTCAAGCTAAATTACTCATTTCAAACGTAAATGAAATTACTTCCTCTAAGGTAAATGACTTCATCTTAAGAGATGTTACTCCTTGTATTATAAATTTCCTTTATGGTCATACCTTGTCGTTCTTGTACCTAGTAATTGAACTCCAGCATTGTAATTTAACTGATCGTGGTGTAATATGGATTGCACCTATAGTTATTATTTTTCTTTTTCGTGTATTTGTAAGCTATAGACTTAGTACCATGAGAATGTTATTCACCTAAGCATAGTAATTTAATCTTGAATTATCGCAGCAGACAGTAACTTGTAATTTGTACTGACCTCGATATGGTTTTCTTACGGCGTAGTTGTAAGAATGGAAAAGACCCTTCGACTAGATTGAAAGTTCCATTTCATACTTTGTGGGTCTTCTTGGTGTCATTCATCACCTGAACCAGCTTAAAAGCCCTTGGGCCAAACTCTCGATTTAGTAGTCTACATCTTCTAGTCATGGATGGGCTGTGGGGTCATGGGCCCGGTGTTTCGTTCATTATTCATTTTTATTATTATTCCTGCAAAAATGTATATTTCGATTTATCAGTAAAATGTTTGATAAGAAAAATTTTACTAGTGAAAAATTGAGGCGTCACCAACAACCAACACTTTCACTCATTTAGGTATTGAATTCCATCGTAACATTGAATATTTTGAATCAATTACCAACGTAACGTTCTGTGTCTGACTTATTAATTATAATTTCAAAGTCCTCTGGGTCAAAGAATGTGATAAATTTTCTGGAATAAAAGCTAACAAGAAAATTATCTCGGTACAGTTTAACCGCATGGAGTTCATGCAGGGACAAATGGGATTGAATAATAATGACAAATCTAAAATTAAGACCATAAAAAATTGAAGGAATAGTATTACAAAAATCCTCAATTAGTTTGCGTCAAATTGTTATAAGTGAGCTGTTTTGAGGTTTTTCGTAGTATTGACCCAAAATGGAGTGATGTACACAAGTTACAGAATTAGAAAAATGTACTAGTCCCTTTCACCACTGATTATTTAACTGATATGATAAGCTAAGGTATCTTAGACTTTACAGGCCTATAGAGACATATTTCGCTTATAACGCATGCTCAATAAAATCCCTTTAACACAAGGATTTAATTCTTCGACTTCCACGGTCAAGTCTGCATGAGAGAAGTAGCTTTCTCCAATGACCTTTATAATTTATATAGCTTTTTATACTTTCTCTAAACTCGAAGAGATGATGAAAACCATAATTTCAACCTCTCCCTGTCCTAAGTTGCCCAACCTCCATAAGAAAAATTCTTCTCTCTAAATCTGCAGTTTTTCGTCGTAATCCTCCTCCCTTCTACAACTTCTTCATTCCATTCGCTGATGCACCATAGACGACAGCAGACCATTGAACAAGATCGTCATTCTCGTAAGCCCATACGAGACCTCCCTTTGCAAGCGCCCAGGGAAAGAGGGGGGTGGTTACAGGATCTCGAATCATCAATACCATATTATAGTGCCTAAACTAGGAATGACCAACTTTGATAGAAAATCTTTGACGTGGATGTTGGCCATCTTATGTGGTACGATCGCCACATCGGAAATTTTCAGTTAAAATTAATTGAAAGGACTACATTATTAAATTTCTAAAAAGTTAATGACTAAATTGATAAATCATTAAAAAATTTAGAAATGAATTGTCCGTTGTGCAATAATTTAACATTTTTTAGACAATTATCCCAAATAAAAAATGTATATTGCTCATTACATTATACGATTTTACTTGAATAAATATTATTTTCTGTTAAGTTTCATTGAATTTTCTTATATTTAACCATAGAAACTGAAATTTATGAAATATTTTGTCACACTTTTTAGGCTGTGATTCCTTATTTGCCATTGTGAAGTGTACCATTCCTATACATTTGAAGTCATCACATGGCAAGCATTAGTTTCCTAAAGCTTTTTAGTTCTTAAGTTCAATTAAAAGTTTCATTTTCCTTAAAGATGTAAGTTGAAACCACCCTCAAAAATCGCATGAAATAGAAAAGAACTTAAAGTAAGTTGAAACCCACCCTAAAAATTTCACAACCTAAAATCTTTTAGGAGAGTCCGACCCATGTTGATCGCTCCAATTCATTATATGTGTTGATTCATATTGAATAAATTTATGTCACCATGAAATATTTGATGAAGGATAATAATGATAAGGAAGTACCCATAGCTCATCCTACTCCAGCACATTAGAAAGTTACTTAAAACTTGAGTGATAAAGGATCCGGTTTGAATGTTGACCGGTTGGTACTATGTTTTGAGGAGGCAGGCCCGACTAGCAAGCCTCACGGCCTTGAGGTTATAAAGCAGGCCAATCCCTACTCCATGCTAATGGTGTGAGCGGGGAATGATAGGAGATGACCTGTTCATTAGAATTGCAAAAGCATCGTCCCAAACTAAACAACAAGGGAAATGTCACGCCAAAATGAAATTAGAATTACTTAATTGCATTATTGCCAAATGCCATGTCTTTCTTTGGGCTCCTTTAGAGTAGCCCATGTCATTATCTACGAGTAAGTAGCGAATACTTGAACCTCATTTGCAACGACCATATTTTCCACTTCCAAGGAAGGCTTTTTTCCCCCCTAATTAGAGGAGAATACTATTTGCGGAGTTCTTTTTCATACAAGTTCAATGAATAGTTCAACTTCAACTTCAACATGCAAGGTTGCACATAAGTTTGTTAATTATATTCAAAGACAACTAATCACTAAGTGTTTAATAGCTATGTAAATCCCATGAGACTTATATGATTCCTTTATGAGATTTAAAGATTGTTTCATAAGGAATTGTACAAGCTACATATTTGTGTGAATTATTGAGTATAAGTGGTGGCTAAGAAAACTTGAATGTATTTGAGTGACTCGAGTAAGGTTATAACTTCCATAATATCTCTTGATCAATTGTGAAATCTTATGTTGCTCTCCCCGTGGACGAGATTATATTGACTGAACTACGAAAATCCAATTTCCAATTGACTGAACTATGAGATTATATTTACTTTTCTGTTTCTTGATTTAATGTTGTTATTTATTTTTTCTTTCACAACAAAAATCAAGATAAATAAATTCCAGAAAACAAAATATAAGTGTTGCCGTGTAAATTTCAATCCAACTTGCATGACTGCAAATAACAAATTCCAGTTATTTCAAAAGGGAGGACAATTAGTAGGTCCATGTGTATGTCCAATTTACTTAATAATGAGATATCCATTTCCAAAAAATTGTTCCTACATGTTTTGGAGAAAAATCAATATAATAAAACTTTAATTAATTGATTAACAAGAACCCTAAGGGTAATTCCTTTAAAAGAGAAGCTTTGGTTATTTTGATTGAAAAAAAGGTGCGGTTGTAGTCAACTTTTCTTATCAAATCCATCGTTTCATGGCCAACAGTGACATTAAAGTCGCTTTTGGAAAAAGCCAAGGGAAAAGAAGACAATTATTGTCCTCTAAGGACTTGTAGTGGAAGGTGGACCTTGTCATGGAGACTTTTGCTACTTTGTATATGAATTAAATAACTTATGGACCTACAAGAAGTGACAAGATGAAGATGGTCCCAAGTTCACAAAACTCCATTCAATCAAACGTGGCATGTCCATTTAAAATGCGCCATGTTTTCTGCTAGGGACTTGTAGTGGAGGGTGGACCTTATTATAAAGACTTTTGCTACTTTATGTCCGAATCAAATAATGTATGGACCTACAAGAAGTGACAAGATGAAGATGGTCCCAAGTTCACATAAGTTCATCCAATCAAACGTGGCATGTCCGTTTGAAACGCGCTACATTTTCGACTGTAAATGATTCGCGATGTTAGTGTTACTTTGGAGAAAAAAAGGCAAAAGAAGAAGTAGACATTATTGTTCTCTACGGACATATAGTGGACTATGGACCTTATTCGTGTTTGAATAAAACAAAGGACGGACATGTGAGATGGGAAAAGATAAGATGATCCTAAATATGCAATACCTCATAAAAAAAAAAGGGCATAAGAATGATATCATTTTCATAATTATTGTATGACATCTATTTTGATGCCAAAACTTTTCAAACAATAGATCATCCTTCCATATTTAAAGAGATTTATTGTATGAATTCCAATGTAATCCCATTTTTTTTTAAAATTTTACTAATGTAGCTCTAAATCTTTGTATGTTTTTTTTTTCTTTTTGTATTTAGTGATGAAGTGGTGTCTAAACCAACTTTCACACGCTACAATTAGTCCACCTTCCCAAGCCATCATTGATCATTTGTTATGATGTGATGCCATAGTAAAATCTGGAATTTAGGGATCCGGTTATTTTTGTACTACTAATGTAACATTTATGCACACTAATAATAATAGGGCGAGAACTAAGTATATATCAAATTCCACCTATTTGAATGGCTGGCGAGCATATTGAAGCTAGGTAGCTCCTCTTCTTGAGACAAAACAATAAGTACATATATATATATATATATATATATATATATATATATATATATATATTTGACCCATGGACCAAATAAAACAAGGAACCTTTGTTATGAATATAATCATTGTTACTTGGCAAAAAGGGGAAAAAAACAAATTGAAGCTTTAAGGTTTGCAATTTAGTTCGATCTATAGCCACCCCGTTTATTTTCCATCCAATCTAGTCCGATTGTGTATTCCTGAGAGAGCATATCTAGGTGACAACTCGAGAATTTAAGAGAATATAACCTTTTTTCATCTTTCTGGCCACCATTTAAAAATGGTTTTGCTGTCAAGTGTTTTTAGACACTTGTTCAGTAGTCAACTACGAAAATTTGAGAGATTTCAATGTGTTGAGCTTTCGTGTTACGTGGAATAGTGGCTGGGATGCATATGATTGATGATTAATGATGATCCAATTTACATACATTAAGTTTAGGTAGTAACTGCTCATTTATTTGACAACGGGATGGGGTTCGGGAAGCTGCATCAATGAAGCCAAGTGACGCATGACGATGGTGGATGGGTGCATTTGAGACTTGGTGTGATGCGAGTGGTGAGAGAGAACTGACGAATGATGATAAAGCAGAAGTTTCGGTCCCACTTCTTTACCTTCCGAGCCTTCTTTGGTGGCTTTGATGATGGCCAAGACTTGGTCCCGCGTCCGACCAACTTGCTTCCGAGAAATTAAGGCAACTGAAATGAAATTAAAAATCAAATGAGATGAGATGAAATGCAACGGTAGCGTCTTCCGAGAAAGAAAGACCAAGAAAACGATAGGAGAAAGCCAACAAACGAAAAGACAGAGAGACAGAGAGTGATGAAAAAGAACAACGGATACTGAAGAGGAAGAAGAGGAGGAGGGAGGATGGTTGGGCCGATGCAAAAGTCATTCGACTTGCGTGTTTAGTGGTGCTTAGAGCTTCTCCCCGACGGGGTAGGGTATCAGTGTTCTGCTGTGTAGGTGTAAAAAACGGAAGGAAGGTAATGCAGCCGGTTCATAGTTTAGCTAAGTTTGCTTTAAATGTGAATCCCTTTGAAAAGATTTGCTCTTGTTTTCAATTTGTGTTCGAGTGGGTTTACATATGTTTGAAATCATATTAAAGAAAGCTAACATAAGACGACGCTGCCAGTCTTGGCCTTGCTGCTTCCTTGCAGGGCGCACCTGTCATAGATGGTCAATTCCACCATCTCATGATGCTGCAACAATGGGAAAAACATAGCACTTGAGCACAACAAAGAACACCGTAAAATATTGGGATCCTTATTGAGAATCACAGTCAATCTTACCTTATTAAGTATAATAAGCTCAACAAATGATAAAAACTTCAAATTCCTAATATTTGATATTGGAACTTTGAAAAAATAGTGGCATTTTAACAATGTTCTCATTATCAATTGACCTTTCAAACTCCCTACGTAAACGACTTGACTACTATGGGTGTATTTGGTCGTCTTAACAAACTGATGTTTGATTAAAAATAAGAATTTGATTCATGTGAAGATCTTATATATTTTCTCATATTCAATTTTGTGTTTGAAGGATGATTGACCTTGTTATGCACTATACCATATTGTTAATGCAATGGATATGTTCGAGTCTAAACTACTTAAGCTTTGGAAAGAAATAGGGGAGCAGAGTATCAAAGTGGTGAGAACAATGAGCCGATTTGTCGAACTTTTATCACTGGTGATAGTTAGGGCTCTCCATTTGTAGAGATGACAAAGCTAGATGATTTTTGGAACAATCAATTAGATTGATACACCAAGTGATATAGCATACTACAAATGGACCTTCAAACAAATGGATCGTATGCAGCATATTAAGAAAAGTTCAACACATGCATAGTATTCCAGTTTAATCAATCAATCAAACTATACTTTTTAATATTTTGCTAGAAAGCATTATCATTCATTGATCATCTAAAGAGCTGTACAAGAAGAGACCATTTGTTGGAAACAAGAGGATGGAATTACTCTTAATAGTGGCCTTCCCTGGAGTTAGAGCAGAGTATGGATCAGGGGCTGCACATAGCATCAAAGGCTAAGTTGCAACCACTAGATAGATGACCCCTGCTTCAATTTTGAGTCAAGGCACAAAAGGGTCAATTGCTCTAAATTGGGATTTTTTAGGTGAGAACTTTCATTTAAATTTGAACAACGGTTAAAATAATAGAAAAGTCTCATCTCTATTTCACAAATAATTGTATTGGACAAGATCTAGTCTAGATTAACAAGTTCTTACAACAATAGAAAGTGAACATTGACTTTCCAGATAATTTCAAAATTAAATTGATGGAACAATAAGAACATTATGAGTATCTCATCAACATCGACTCGCTTAAGGGGCATATGCTCCTCATTGAAAGAGGCACATTTCTAATTTAGATGCCAGAAGGAGTTCACTCTTGATTATAACGAGTGTTCACTCGACTCTAAGAAGGAGATGCACTTTGGCGTTTAGGGATTATGCACTTAATGTGAACAAAATCGTGCAAATCACTGTAAAAGAGTGAGTAATTTATTGTGACGAGGGTGCACTTCGCCCTAAAGAGCCTTGTCATTTTTTTATAAACAATTATCTCTTGACGCCCTGTACTTAGCTAGTTCAAGGTATGGGGGCCAGATGACACCAAGAAGTACCGTGCGAAGGAGAGGAAGAAGGAATCAAACGTTCTCTCTCTACCTTCTCCACCATTCCTAGATGCAGGGCCCATGTGCAAAGCATTGAAAGAACAACAATAACATATGAACTATAAATAAAATAGCAAAGAAAAAAATTGAAAAGTATTATACATGGAGAGAGAGAGTAATATATAAATTATTTGTGCAAAAGATCAATAAATTATCTGTGCGTATATATAAATTATACGCGTGGGTCCTGCCATAGTGACCCTTCTTTCGATGCTTTCCACATGGGGCCTGCATCCGGCAATAATGAAGAGATTCCTTGACTCACGCGTGTGTCCTGCCATAATGACCCTCTTTTCGATGCTTTGCATATGGGGCCTGCATCACGTGTCTGTCCTGCCATAATTACCCTTCTTTCGATGCTTTGGACATGGGGCCTGCATTCGGCAATAATGAAGAGGGTAGAGAGAGAATGGCGTTTGATTCCTTCTTCCTCTCCTTCGCTCAATAATTCTTGCTGTCGTCTGGCCCCCATTTCTTGAACCACCCCTTGCACCCCATCCTCTTCTTGAACCACCCCTTGAACCTTATAATTAATTAAATTTATCAATTTGGCAATCTTTGCATAAAATATTTTCCCCTTTTATAATGATTATATCCATAACGAAGCTTTCTCATTTTATTTGGTTCGTTGGCCAATTTAATTCGATCTTGATCCTGGACTACTCAATTTTTTGCCACTAATCTCATGCATAACGTATCTTTCAGAGAGCAAAGCTAGGTAACAATAACATAAATGAAGAGAAAGTAACAATTTTTTTCTTGACACTTGGTGACCAACTAACTAAGTAAATTATACAGCTTTTAATGCATTGAGTTCTCATGAGATATGGAATAATGGTTGGGACTTACATGATCGATGTACGAGACAGCGTCAATGAGACGATGATGCCAATGTCTATGTGATGCATGATGATGATGGGTGGGTACAAAAAATAAGTGGGAAAGAAATTGAGAGAGCAGCCTTTTGTCTGATTCCAACCTTTCGGCCACTTTAATAATGCCAAGACTGGGGCCCCATTTTTGACCAACTTGTTCCCATCAAATTAAATCAAATGAAATCAACGATGAGAGACTAAGAAGGTGTAGAGATTCGAGTGCAAACAAGAACGAAGGAAGGGGAGTGTGAAAGAGCAATCGGCGGAGAAAAAAACACTGCAACTTTTTTCTGGAATTTTTAATTATCATAGGCCGAGATTTAGTAAATAGAGACCCAAATGACGAGGATGGAAAGAGGAGATGGGGATGGACCACGGAGCACTGTAGCTTAACCTTAGTTAAGACCTTAACTAAAAATCATTCAATTACTTGGGAAGCTGAAAGCTTGGCAGCAGATTGCTCCAAGTCGTCACCGGCCAAGGGTAAATAACAAAAAAGTCCGCCGCCTCAATGAAGACAAGAATAGTGGACTTATAAACAATCGAGTAATAGCAAGTAATAGCAAATGTGATCCGTAAAAAAGTGTGTCTACTTCACTGGTCAAAGTCACCACTATCAATGTCTAAGTCTCAGATCTTTCCACCACTGCTGAAGGATAAACATGGATTGAACACTCGTCCTAAACCCGTTTCTTGGCCAAATTAGAATACTTAGGACTGAGATTACACAATTTGTAACAAGTTTAATTTTTTTTTTTTGGGCAATTTTTCCCTAAGAATGAGAGGGTATATTATCACGAGAAGCAAGCATTTCCCTTTAAAAAAGTGACCGATTTATTGTGGGGGGAGTGCACTTCACCCTAAAGAGCATCCACATTATTCAGGATAGGACAACATCTCAATAGGGACCTTATAATTTCGCTATGAACAAGTATCTCTTGGCACCGGGAAACGGAGGCCACACAACAAAAAGTACCGTGCGAAGGAGTGGAAGAAGGGATCAAACATCGAAAGAATGACAACATATAAACTAAAATTTTATTTAGCAAAGAAAATCAAAAAGTAATATACATGGAAGGCGGGAGGGAGAGAGAGAGAGAGAGTAATAAATAAGTTATTTGTATAAAAGAGCAATGAAAATAGGGAGTAAGATATGAATTATAAAAGTTCGATTCCTTGGCTTAAATAAGTTATTTGTACAAAAGAGCAATGAAAATATGAAGGATAATATGAATTATAAAAGTTGGATTCCTTGGCTTCTGCGCATGTCCTGCCATACGCTCAACCTTCTTTCTATGCTTTGCACATAGGGCCTGCATCTGGGAATGGTGAAGAGGGTAGAGAGAGAATGGCGTTTAATAGAAAAATTATTTGCTCAAAGAGAGCAATGAAAATAGAAAAGTAATACGTGAATTATCAAAGTTTGGCTCCTTGGCTTTCGCGCATGTCCTGCCATAATCACCTCCCCTTCTTTCGATGCTTAGCACATGAGGCCTGCAACCGCACATGGTGAAGAGGGCAGATAGAGAATAACTTCTGCAACTCCACATAAGGTCCTCTCCCATTTCTTAACCCCCCTTAAACAGCGTCCTCAGGCTAACCCACTTCTTGAACCACCGGTTAAACCTTGTAATTAATTCAACTTATCAATTTGTCCATCTTTGGATTACCTCGTGGACGAATTGTAGTTAGGTTGGCAAAACAGTAAGCATATTTTACCCGCAGACTAAATAAAATGAGGAAGCTTCATTATGAATATAGTCATTATAAAAGGGAAAAAGAAAATGGTGCTTGAAAATTTGCAATATAATTCGATCTATGGCCACTCAATATTTGGCTGCTAATTTAATGCATAACGTGCTTTTGAGAGAGCGAAGCTAAGTAGCAACCATAGTAACGAAGAAAAGCAACAGTTTTTCCTTTCTAGCCATTAGCCAAAAATGATTTTTTTATCAAGTATTATGGACATTTGTTGAGTATCAACTGAATAAATTTTGGAGCTTTCAATGCATTGAGCTCTTATACTACGTTGAATAATGTTGAGACTCAAATGATCAATGGCACGAGCGTATTTGCTCTACATAAACTAAAATTTATGTAATAACTTCTTTTTGATAAAGTGACACGAAGCTGCATCAATAAAACCATGATGCCATATGATCTATGTGATGCATGATGATGGTGGATGGGTGCAATTGGGAATCATGTGATGTAAGTAGTGAGAGAGAGCTGATGAACAATTATAAAGAAGTCTTGGAATTCGGGCCGACGTCTTTGCCTTCTGAGCGTTGAGTGGCTTTAATGATGCCAAGACTTGGTTCCCATTTCTGACCAAATGGTTTTCGGGAAATTAAATCAAAAGAAATAAAATTAAATCTGATGATATGAGATGAAATGCAACGGCGGTTTCTTCCGAGAAAGGGCAACGAAAAAACAAAGAGACCCGTGAGAGAATGATGATAAAGAACGATGGATACTGAAGAAGGAGAGAAGGAAGAATGGTTGTGCCGAGGAGATGAAAGAGCAAAACAGATTTGAGTGCAGAAAAGGATGAAAGTAGGGGAGCGTGGAGGAATGGAGAAAGAAACACTTCAACTTTTTGTTGGAATATTTTAATATCAACGGCCAAAATCCAGTTTTAGCAAGCCGACTAATTTAGAACCTTGAACAAAGACCCAAGGAAGAAAGAGGAGATCGCTTTGGGCAATGGGAGAAAATATAAGGTGCATTTAAAACACCATGTACGATACAATAAACCATAAATGGATCTGGCAAATTCGGGCCCACTTATGGAGCTCGGTAATCTAATCCTAGTCAAGAACTTAACTGAACATCAATCACTTCCTTGGGAAGCTGAAGATTGGGTACCACAGGACACTGCCACTGCCAGCCATTAGTCATCTGGCCAAAACAAAATATAGAAAAAGACGGTTGCCGGTCACCTCAATCAAGATGACAATAGTGGACTTACAAACAATTGAGCAATACCCATGGCTCACCCCTAAATACAAAAAGAAAAATAATATATATACCGTCTTTTTCCATGATTTTCTGTATCAGCTTAAAAAGTCTTTGATTCACGCTATCTAGTGTTTTGAAAATAATAACTCTTGTTCTCCCGAAACACCAAACCAACCCCCTCCAAAACAAAAGACTATACACTTTGTTTCGACCCTTCCGACACTCTCGTTCAATCCTCTGTCGCTCGCGAACCAAGCCATGCCTATCGCAGAGCTCTTTCTTAGCGCCTTCCTTCAGGTGCTGTTTGACAGGCTGGCCTCACGCGAGCTTCTCAACTTTGCACGGCCCAAGGATATCGATACGCTGCTGAAAAAATGGGAGGAGATGCTGGTCAGTATCATTCAGGTTTTGGATGATGCAGAGGACATGCAACTGAATGGTGATCCCGGAGTGAACTTGTGGCTCAAAAATCTTAGGGACTTGGCCTACGACATTGAAAACTTGCTAGATGAGTTCGCCATAGAGTCCGCAGAAAAAAAGTCCGAGGCAGGACCTGGCACAAGCAAGGCACGTTCCTTTCTTCCGAGTTGTTGCTTCGGATTGAGCCCAAGTGCATTTATGTTCGATCATAAAATGAGATCCAAGATGGGAGAGATGGATGGGAGGTTAAAGGATATCATTACTCATAAAGATAGTCTACATTTAAGAGAGAATAACAGGAAGCAATCAGCATACTGTCGAGTGGATAAGCCACATCACACTACGAATTTGCCTGAGCCTTGTTTTGTTAGTAGGGAGGTTGAGAAAATGGAGATCCTTGAATTACTAACCGAAGAAGAACATGATAGGGCATGTGTGGATCCAAAAGTGATTCCCATCGTAGGGATGGGGGGTGCTGGGAAGACAGCTCTGGCTCAGCAAGTCTACAATGATGATAGGGTCACCGCCTATTTTGATGTGAAAGCATGGGCTTGCGTTTCCGACGATTTCGACATGCTTGCTATTACAAAGAAGATCCTTGAGACAACCAATGGCCATTTGTCCTGCGAAGGTAAGGACCTGGATTGGCTTCATGATAAGCTCAAGGAGCACCTTGCAAGGAAGAAGTTTCTTGTCATTTTAGACGATGTTTGGAACGAGAATTATGGAGATTGGACTATCCTCATGAAGCCTTTTCAATCGGGAGCAAAGGGAAGCAAAATCATTGTCACGACTCGTAATTTTCGCGTTGCTGAAATAGCTGGTGCTCGACCCTATACTCTCAAACCATTGTCACTAGATGCTTGTATGACTTTGTTCACATTTCATGCTCTTGGAGCAAGAAATTTTGATGATCATCCTGATCTTGAAGTATTGGGCATGAAAATAGTGGAAAAATGCCGAGGGTTGCCATTAGCCGTGAAGACTTTGGCTGGGCTGCTAAGATTTAAAGTTAGTCCCCGTGAGTGGCAAGGTATATTAGATAGCAAAATTTGGGACCTCCCGCAAGAAAATAATGACATCCTTCCGGCTTTGAAACTTAGCTACCTCCATCTCCCTTCGAATATGAGGAGATGTTTTGCTTACTGTGCTATATTTCCCTACGACTATGAAATTGAACGAGATGAGTTGATTCACTGGTGGATTGCAGAGGGCTTGTTGGAGGGAAAAGAACGAAAAAGTCATTGGAATGTAGGTTTGAAACTTTTTAATGAGTTAGTATCTAGATCGTTACTTCAAGAGTCAAGTAGTAGTGAATCACGATTCTTGATGCATGATCTTGTGAGTGATTTGGCAAAGCTAGTTGCTGGTGCAACCTATTTTATCCCGGGGATGTTTGACTTTGAGGGTTATCAAAATAATGCATTTTTGGCTCGTCATGCCTCATTCATTTATAGTGAACACATTGTCCAAGAAAGATTCAAGATATATCACAAAATGAAGGGACTTAGGAGCTTTATATCATTAGCGAAGCAACCTAAGTATTATAATAAGTCATATTTGTCCAAGAAAGTGCTATGTGACTTGTTATCCGAATTGAAGTTTTTGAGGGTGCTTTCATTATGTCACTATAGAATCAAAGAGGTACCGGATTGCATTGGCAAATTGAGACACCTGAGGTACCTCAATTTGTCGAATACTAACATTAAAAAGCTTCCACAGTCAATTGTTGCATTGTACTACCTAGAGACTTTGATGTTGCGGAGATGTCGAAACCTCGTCGAATTACCAGAAGGTATGGAGAAATTGATGAATCTAAAATTTCTCGACTTGACCGATACTCGGAACCTAAAAGTGATGCCGCTATATATAGGTAATTTGGTGGGTCTTGAGATGCTGTCCAAATTTGTAGTGGGAACGGAAGCAGGGTCAAGGTTGAAGGAGTTAAAAAACCTAGAGAACCTTGGAGGGGAATTGTGCATCTTTGATTTGCATAAGGTTCGAGAAGCTGGAGATGCCACGGATGCCAATTTATGCATGAAGGAGGGGATATGCCAGTTGACCATGCAATGGGGCGAAGATTTTGGAAATTTCCAGAATGAAGAGCTTGAAGCAAAAGTCCTTGACTTTCTTCACCCTCACCAAAAACTTGAAAATCTCACAATATTCTACTATGGTGGCTTAGAATTTCCATCATGGTTAGGAAGTCCCTCATATGTTAAGATGGTGCATTTACGTTTACATGGGTGTTGTCGGGCCAAAGCGCTAGCCTCATTGGGACAACTATCTTCTCTAAAAGAATTGTACATTGAAGGTCTAAATGCAATATGCACGGTAGGTTCCGAATTTTATGGGATTGGAAGTCCTTTTCCATCTTTAATGACTTTGGAATTCAATAACATGCCACTGTGGGAGGACTGGTCTCATTGCTTCGGCAATGAAAAAGTAGGAGTTTTATTCCCTTGTCTTGAGTATCTGGTCGTTCGGGATTGTCCTATGTTGATTGGAAAATTGCCTAGTCAACTAAGCTCCCTCAAAAAGTTGGAAATCAACTATTGTCCTCGTATGGATGCCTCGTCCTCTATCATTAGCCTTCCATCCCTCAATGAATTAAACTTTGGAGGTTGTAATGAGGGGGTGCTGAAGAGTTTGGTAAACTTGACATCTCTAACTGCTCTTGTCCTACAAGATGTTGAGTTAAGTTGCTTAGATTTTGGGTTTACAAGCTCCTTGGTCAAGCTGGAGAATTTGGAGATGAAAAGTTGTAAAAATTTGATGTACTTGTGGCAAGAGAGAGATGTCATTCGGAATCTCGCTTGTCTGAAGAGCTTAGTTGTCGAAAATTGTCCAGAATTGATATCATTTTCAGTTGGAGAAGGAGATATAGAGTTGCCTAGCAAACTGGAGACGATGGACTCACGAAATTGCATCAATTTGGAGAAGCAGCCAAGCAAGATTTATATCCTTTCCACTCTTCAAGACTTGACCGTCAATGAGTGTCCAAAACTTGTGTCCTTCTCCGAAATAGATATGTTGGCGTCATTAATATCATTAAATATCCAAAATTGCGAGATGTTGCAATCTTTACCTAGAGGATTAAGTGTTCATATGGATGAACTAAGTAGCAGCGCCAATAATCACGGTGACATGACATCTTGTTTGCAAAAACTAGAAATCTACAAATGCGATTCTCTACCAGCCTCTCTATTTAGCGAGAGTAGTTTTTTACCGGCGACCCTCAACGCACTTAAAATTTCGTCGTGTAGGGGAGTGGAGTCGCTCGCGGAGATACCTGTAGACCGTCTTCAATCACTTCAAATGATCACTATTGGCTATTGCGGGAACTTGAGAAGCTTACCACAGAGGCTGGACACACTTTCCCATCTCACTGACTTGCGGTTGTTGGAGTGTCCTGCACTGGAGCTGGAGTGCTTCCCTTCTCTTCCTCCCAGAATCTTGTTTTTTGGGCTTTGGGATTGTCCGAAGATAAAATCGTTACCTAATCAGTTGCATCGACTCACGAGTCTCCAAGATCTGATAATTATGAGCTGTGAGGGTATTACGCACTTCCCTGATGGAGGATTGCCGCCCCAGCTACAGGAACTTACGGTGTATGAATGCGAGAATATGAAGCAGCCGGTGAGGGAGTGGCTTGCCCCCCTCACCTCCCTTGAATACTTGGGCATCGACGGCAGCGCGGGAGGAGTGGGAGAGGAGGAGGATCTGGTGCTTCCGCTCCCTTCCTCTCTGCTCTATCTTGATATTAGAGATATGGGGAGAGTGGAAAGACTGTCCAGCAGTCTCCCTCCCTCTCTCCAATCTTTAGATATCTTCAATTGCCCGAAGCTGAGGGAATTGCCCCAAGATGGCCTCCCTCCCTCCCTAGAAGACCTCTGGATCAAAGGATGTGGGATTCTGGAGAAGCGATGCAGGAAAGGGACCGGCAAATATTGGCCCCTTATTTGCGAAATCCCAAAAGTCATGTTGGGTGATGACTTCTACGAGTCAATTACTTGAGAAAAGGGATTAGGATTCGAATATTTTACATGGAAGAGATTTAGGGTATTTTTAATATCTGAGCCTCGGCTCTTTTTGATCATCGGGTAAAAGCTGAAGCTTCTAGGGCATCAGAAAAGTATAATGATGGCTACCGAAAGCTCCTTCGCCTCCCAAACAAGCCTTAACTCCACACACCTCCACCTCCACCTCCACCTCCACCTCCAGCTCAGTCGCACCCCCACTCTCTCCCCTTCCCCTGTCCGGTCAGGGCGACGCGGGACGCCCTTGGAGACTCCGGCGGGGGCCTACCGGCTGATCGACTACGAGATGGTAGGGTTGGATTTATCTTGTTAATCGAGCTGTTAGCTTGTGTGTAGCTTGCATTCGACTGTAGACGTATTTGATGTGAATGTGCAAGTTGGAATGACTGATGCGGTTTGTTCTGATGACGAATTTCCCTTTTATTTGTCGGGGGTTTCTTTTTCTATGCCTGCATTGTTGACAATTGGTATCCAAGCTCTTGCAACAACTCGAGCGATTTGTTGTATGCATCGTGTTCAGATGGAGGATAACAAATCCAACACTAGATCTTCTTTTGGTGCTTATCTGAATCATACAGTCTTGGGCAAATGATTTTGGTTTTCTTAGTCTAGCTTGAAAACGAATGTATGCGAACAGAGTTAGAAATTTCTCTCCCATTTCAATCTGTGCTAAAGACTTTCTTGTAGCGTACTGAATCTCTCTGTGCAATGTAAAATGGCAGAGAGTCAAAGCTCTTGATGAAAAATTGTCCAAGCTAAAGCAAGTAACTCGTAGAGATTCTGAACCAGTAGCAGAAAATCTCTCTTTTCCTAAATTGTATTGACTGGGGAAAAATAAGGAAGCAGCTATCTTTGTACTTGGAGGAAAGGTATCAGGTGCTTACCAATCCAAAGCTGCCAAAGACGCTGCAGCAAGGACTGACACGGAAGAAATGGATCATTCAGCGCACCTAATGGAAACTGATAAACAAGGCATATCTGCCACCAGAATAGTTGGAAGCAGAGCCTTCACTTGGCAGTTCTAAGGAAGATTTCAAAGGATGGGACAGGGGGGTTTCCGTGGATGCCTTTACATCAAGATGTTCTATCTACACCTTGACAAAAGGAAGGTCTTCTCCTGGTGTACTGCAACTCAGATTGCTGCTAACTATGGATGACCGCAGGCGATGGCATTCAAACCTTTAATTGAGGGAAAGACGTGTATTATAGCTGATCAGAGTGGTTTGGGAAAAGTGCTGGCTTATCTTGCACCAGTAGGCCAACATCTTAGGGAGGAAGAGCTGCAAGGACTTAGCAAATTGTTCTCATGAAGCCCTCGAGCTGTCATTCTGGTGCCTACTGCTGAGTTATCTTCGCAGGTTGGTAGTTGGTGTCCTTTCTTGTGCCTTTTCCTTTGCCCTTACGTGCTTTGGCAAGCAACTCATCAACTTTTACTAGCTTATGTCCAATTTAAGCTCTCATCCTATACTGTGATAGGCTATTGCTTAAGAAGCGAATTTGTAGTAAAAAAGCACTCTGACTCATTTTCGGTTGCAGTCAACCTGTTTTTAACAACTTGTCACCTATAATACTCAAATTGTCATCTCTTCTTTGAGAAAAGGGAAAAAAAAGAAAAAAAGAAAAAGAAAAAGAGATTCCTAAGTTTTGCAATCTGAAAGATTGTATTGGGTTCCTGGAAAGGCATATATACAATCGAAGTGGCAAAGTTTCTTAATAATGTGCATAATTTACTCATGACGCAAAACTGGTAATCTCCTTAGAGCTGTTGAAAATGGAGGTGTTCTGAATTTGGAGATACTCTATAGTTGGTTTTTTGTACAGCAATGCTTGTTTTCGCTAGTAGTGGATGACAAACATAACATAATTTTTTGTGCCCACATGAGTGATACTTAAAATCTATAGTGAGTTTTATGCAGGTTTTGAGTAACTGCCGATCAATATCGAAGTTTGGGGCTCCATTTGGTCTATGGTTGCCACAGGTGGTTTCAAGTGGAAAACTCAGCTGGAAAGTATAGAAGATGGGTGTTGATGTCCTAATAGCCACTCCTGGTCGCTTTATTTTTCTCGTTAAAGAAGGCTTTTTGGAGTTAAAGGATATGCATTGTATAATGTTGCATGAATAAGTTTGGGTGCACAAGCTATTCGAAATCATCATCTTCTCATCTATTTTTCAGTTAAGAATGTGATCGTGCTACTGTTTTCTAGATTTAGTACTTCCACCAATTATCATCGCCATTCTTTAAATTTTTGAGGAAAGGAAAAGATTAGCAAAATTTCTATTCTTACATACACAGCTGGATCTTGATTTTCTGGCTTGAGTTATGGAGAACTTTGCTTTGATTTACAAAAATGTTAGATATATTGCTATTCGTTAGTCCCAATAGAAATCTTTGAGAAATGAGCGGTGACAAATTCAGAAGGCTCCACTCATCATATTGTTTGATATAGGATATGAAGTTAAAAAATCTTTTGTTAATGGATTTGCCTGCTAAGAATTTGAATGACGTCAAATCCTGGATGATTTTGGCATTTAGCAGATTTCAGTCCCATGCTATGCGACAAACAAAGAGCTCTATGTAGCTATAATGTACTCAATAACAGAAGAATGGTATCTTTATGCATATTGCAGATTGTTTTGCAACTGCTGGTATAATCTATGGCTCCACGCTGCAGCATGATTTTGGATGAGGTGGATATTCTCTGCAATGATGAGGATTCGAAGCAGCGTTTCAAAGCATAATCAATTCTTTACCTGTAGCCACCCAGTATTTGTTTGAGACAGCCACATTGCCGGTAGATATATATAACAAAATAGTTGAAATTCCTCCCGACTGTGAAGTGATCATGAGACCTGGCATTCATCGGACACGCCCTCACCTCGAAGAGGTTGGTCTAAAGCTGCATTATTTCCCTTTCCATTATTTGCCAATGGATACATTACTATTATCTAATTTAGGCACAAAAGGATTCACGTCCGTGTCTGAACATCTTTTTGGATGCTTTTGGACAACAAATTACTCATAACTAATTAGTTGTGCTCCCTAAAAGTGATGGAGCATCATTTTACGTTGATGCTTTGGTTTTTGGGGTGGATTGTTACTGCATATTGATGGGGGAAGATGGAAAGTGGATGAAGAGTGGAATATAATTTTTTCCTTGAATGTCTCTTAGCACATGCGTATTAGTAGTCTATAGTATTCTTTTGGCTAAAAGCGGTGTATACCATCTAAAGGTGCCACCGGCATTCTGTAAGTCATTTCATCTGCTTGGAGGTGAAGAGAAATAAAATCAGGAGAAGTCTCTGAAATTTCATTGATTGTGCTGAGATGGTTAAGGGTTATATTAGGGTCCTATCTTTTTCTCTTCTTTCCTCAATTTGCAGAAGAGTTTTTGCAGTTGTCCTAAATATTGTTTCTATTCATTTTGCCAGTTTGTTGACTCTCAGAATTTAACTTTGTATAGAGGTATTGTAGAAACTAATTTAGGTTGCATATACTGGAGAAGGATTATTTTCACAACATTAATCCTAGATAGGCTAAGAGCTTTCTCGTGCGGGTTGAACAGTAATCTTATGTTACATCAAATTGCTTTGTCCTTCCCCTCGATGAACATGTTGCATAAATTTGCTGCGGTAGCTAGAATCGACTACGGTTTCATCTTCAACCAACCACTCTTCTCCATCAAATCTCTCATACTTTCCTGAATAAGAAGTCTGCTTTTATTCAGCTTGTGGAAGAAAGCCCAGTAACCAAAACGATTGTTTTCTGTAACAAGGTATGTTGAGCTTTCAGTAAAGGCTGCTTGGAATTGACTCATCATTACATTTCCTCCTCTCTCCTGACCATCTCACCGACTCCTGACCTGGAGTTTGAGAGAAGGTTCAGAAGCCACCTGAATGGAGGACTCATCATTACTTTGTCCTCTTCTCCATATACAGACTGAGACATGTTGAAAAGTTGAAAATGCATTGAAGCGCATTGACAGAAAAGGTGCTGATACACGAGTTCTACCTTTTCATGCTGCTGTTTCACAAGAGTTGCGGATATGAAAGAGTTTGCTGCTTCTCCATCTAAAGATAAAGATGTCTCCTTGTTTTTGGTTTGCACTGACAGGTATGTATAGTTGCATTGTGTGATATCAATCAAACTATGCTTCTAGAAATAGATCTGCTCTGCAGCCGAGCTTGATCCCTAAAAGTAAGCCTTAAGTTAAACCGTGCATAACCTGCCTAGACCCAGGCCTTCAGTTCTCAGTTCAAGCTTGCACATGTAATAATGGAGTCAGTCTCAACAGGGATTAGATGAAAATAGTAATGGCTGGGATAGGACTTGTTCTGTCTTGTGGGTTTTGTGAATAATTGGGATAGGCAAGAGCTGAGTGTTAGCTAAACACTCGAGGCACTCACCTGGGCGTTCTAGCAAAGCGAGGCAAAGCCCCTGCTACTCACGTCATCTCAGGCAAGGTTTCTTCATTTGAGGTAAGCACCTGAGATAAGGTGCTCCTCCTCTGAGGCATTGCCTCAGGAAAGATTTGTCTAGGTTAACATCTGTGCACCAGTGCAATTTGTGCTACAATGCAGACTTTGAATAACATGTGATTATAAGTATGAAAGACCTAATAATTTGTTTGTTGATGGATTAATCCCCACTTTTTAGTTGGCACCTCTCATTGTTCAGCCTAGCGCCTGAGGCACTGTGGGGTCTGAGTCTCTTAACAGCTTAACAGCTCCTAGTGATTTTAACGGGACTGTTTGCGACACAGTCAAACGAAAGGCAGAGCAGGGTCACTGGACACACATGAATTTACCTAAGACATGTCACTCTCATCTTTCCTTAGGTATTTGCAAGATCCTGATGGTTTTTCAACCATATGACAGGTTGTTACGAGGAATCAACTCTACTGGAGTGGACCATGTCATTCTCTTCGACTTCCCGGGCAATCCGAGCGAATATGTCCACCACAGAGGGCGGTGCTGGAGGGAAAGGCAAAATATTCGTCTCTGCAGTTGGGAAGGAAGTTTCCCTGGCGAGAAGGATAATGGAGAGAAACTGGAAAGGTCATCCCTAGCATGATGTGCCCTCCAGATATGAGTTAATGGGACGTTCGTGCACTAAGCGGGATCTGAGTTCATGCCTGTAGTGACAGGAGTAGATCCCATCAGTCCATTCTTTTTCTCCTGCATGTTACGGAGGAGCAGCGCGAGGCAAGAAGTGAAAACGTAGAGGGAGTTGTTTGGTTAGAATCTGGTTCTCTCATTTTGCATCTACATGTTGAGGGGGAACAGAAGCATCAATGCAATGAAGAGCTTTGATATCAAGGTTCACAACTTATAATTTCAGTCTTTATTCAGTTCATTGTCAAGGAGGATTGATGCCCCTGAGGATCGAGACCGAGTTAAGAAGTCTCGGAGGCCCGTATTGCCTGAAATTGCACTTTGTTGATAATGAATATGCAATGGTAGGAAAGTTCGGGACCTTATCCCCTGTTGTATGCATTGAATATATAAAATGACCTGCTATAGCAAGTTACTGAGTGTTACGGTATAAGAAGCTAATTTACGAGCACAAAATATAATTTACAAACTTTATACTGCATAGCCAACTTTACTTTCAGGCTAAATTACTCAAAGGTAAATTAAATTACTTCCTCTGAATGTAAATGACTCCGTCTTAAGAGATGTTACTCCTTGTATTATAATTTTCCTTAAAGGTCATACCTTATAGTTCTTGGACCTGGTAGTATGACTCCAGCATTGTAATTTGACTGATCCTGGAGTAATCTACCTGTAGTTATTATTTTTCTTTTTCACGTATAAGTTTGGCTCTAGACTTCATACCGTGAGAATGTCAATGACATCAGCATAGTAACTTATCTTAAACTGTTGCAACAGACAAAACTTGTAATTTGTACTGACCTCCATATAGTTTTTCTTACGATGTTGCAGTTGTAAGAATGGAAAAGACCATCCGACTAGAATGAAAGTGTCATTCCATTCTTTGAGGGCCTTTCCTGGTGTCATTCATCTCCTGCACCATCTTAGAAGCCCTCGGGTCAAACTCAATTTTCGTATTCTACATCTTCTAGCCAAGCCGGTCTGTTTGCATGATGTGGCCAGAACAAAATGTATTTTTTTTTACCGATCAATCACATCTCTTAATAGGGATAGTAACATAAATAGCCCATTTACTTTGATCTAATCTAAAATGCAGCCCATAAACTTCTTATTTGTGCAATATCTTGAGAAAGCATTAGTTCCTACTTGAGTTTACAGAAATTGCCTCCATAGTTGCATGAGGTTAGAAGCGAGAGCCGTTCTGATACGAAGAAGCAAGAACAATGTGCACATATTTAGGGCCCCCCTTTCTTGATTTCAGAGTAAAGACCTGCCCGAGTTCGGCATTTCCTGATGGCAAGCTTAGGAGCTGTTCTAACTTGCAACGGGCCTCTCTCTCATTAGCTAAACCTGTAGGATCGATCGCCTGGAATTCATCCGATTCTCTCCTTGCATTTTCTCTAGTGCTGAAATTTGATGGTTGAATTTTGCGATGCAGTAGCCGAAAATGACCTGGGCAATTGCGGCTGTTAGCGGATGGATTTCGTCATCGCCTGAACTCACAATCACTGCGTCCGGCCACGAGCATTAAAGCCGACGGTCAAGCTGCGGTGGACGATGGCGAGCGACTGCTCTGTTTCACGGCTCCGCTTTCTCTCTCGTGTCATCAGCTTCTTAGTCCTTCCTCTGCATCGCGTGCTTCTCGGGGGAAAATTCAGCAAACAGATTATCGGCGACGAAGTGAGAAACGATGGATCAGAACCTGAGATGATCAGAGATTAAGAGTCTCGATCGTCCACGATGACGGTGAGGATCCGAGTTTCGAATCTTGAGGGCCTTCTTGGTGTCATTCATCTCTTGCATCATCTTAGAAGGAAGCCCTTGGGCCAAACTCTCAATTTTTATAGTCCACATCTTCTAGCCAAGCCGGTCTGTTTGCATGATGTGGCCAGAATAAAATGTATTTTTTGTATCGATCAATCACGTCTCTTAATAGGGATAATAACATAGATAACTCATGTACTTTGATCTAATGTAAGATGCAGCCCATAAACTTCTAATTTGTGCAGTATCTTGAGAAACCATTAGTTCCTACTTGAGTTTAGAGAAGTGAGAGCCGATCAGATACGAAGAAGCAAGGACAATGTGCACATATTTAGGGCCCTCCTTTCTTGATTTCAGAGTAAAAACCTTCCCGAGTTCGGCATTTCCTGATGGCAAGCTTAGGAGCTGTTCTAACTGGCAACGGGCCTCTCTCTCATTAGCTAAACCCGTAGGATCGATCGCCTGGAATTTATCCGATTCTCTCCTTGCATTTTCTCTAGTGTCGAAATTTGATGGTTGAATTTTGCAATGCAGTAGCCGAAAATGACCTGGGTAAGTGCGGCCGTTAGCGGATGGATTTCGTCATCGCCAGAACTCACAATCGCTGCGTCCGGCCACGAGCATTAAAGCCGACGGTCGAGCTGCGTTGGACGATGGCGAGCGACTGCTCTGTTTCACGGCTCTGCTCTCTCTCGTGTCATCAGCTTCTTAGTCCTTCCTCTGCATCGCGTGCTTCTCGGGGGCAAATTCGGCAAACAGATTATCGGCGATGAAGCCAGAAACGATGGATCAGAACCTGAGATGATCAGAGATTAAGAGTCTCGATCGTGCACGATGACGGTGAGGATCCGAGTTTCGATGTGCCGAATTGAGCTTCGTCGGTCCCCGACTCGCCGAGTCCGAGGGTCTGTCGATTCCAGTGAAAAGCAAAGATGAACATGAAACCGCTTCTGAATCCTTCTTCGCCTCCGAGGTATCGTGCGAAGATCCTACTGGCGAGCTGGAGACGTCGATGTTGAAGGACAGATATGGAGAGTTGGTGACGGAGCTTTTCGGGAGCCGTTCCGGAGGAAGAGAGAGAGAGTGAACTCTAGCTCGACCGGATCATTCGCGAGAGCCCTGTCAATGCCGGTGGAGAACTCAGCCAAATGAAAAAGCCAGAGAGAGCCTGACCTCCGTTGCGCAGCTGGCGACGATGGCGGCGCGCTGCGATGGAGGTGGAGGCCGGAGCCACCGTCACCTTCTTGGAGAACGCGTATCGAATCCGGAGATATCAAGCTCCGTCGAGGCTGACTTTGAACGATGACCGGATCCGCAGACAAAAATCGCCGACCGCTGCTCTTCGAGGTCGCCGGCGGCGAGCTGTGAGCCGACGTGTGGTCGCCGAGAAAACGAGATGGCGTCGTCGGCCGGTGGGAAATCAGGTTGGAGCTGAAGTGGACGGGCTTCATGGATGGGCTGGAGAGTCATGGGCCTGGTGTTTCTTTTATTCATTATTCATTATTTTTTTTATTCTACAAAAATGCATAATTCAATTTATCAGTAAAAAGTTTGTTAAAAAAAATTTATTGGTAAAAATTCAGGTGTCAACTACAATCAATGTTTTTACTCGTTGAGGTATCGAATTTCATCGTAATATTGAATATTTTCAATTAATTATTGACGTGACATTATGTATCCGACTTCTTGATTATGATTTCAAAGGCCTTCAAGTTAAAGAATGTCAAATAAACGTTTATAATAAGCTAACGATAGTGAAATTATCTTGGTACAATTTAACTACATGAAGTTCATGAGGGGATAAATGTGATTGATTAATATGACAAACCTAAAAGTAAGATCACAAAAACGGAAGGCAGATATCATAAAAACTCAAAATTGATAAACTTTTGACATTTATAATAAATTATTTTTTCGACTACCGAAAATCTCAAGGTGGTGCATTTATGATAAATTTTCCATTCATTTGTTTCCGTTAAATTATATTAATACCACGAAAAACCATAAATTAGTATATCTGTGATAAACGGAGAGTAAAACTCAAAACCAGACATCTCGTCAACTACTAGTATCATCAAACTCAATAATTTGATAGTAAAATTTAATAAAAATTTATGAAGATTAGATTTATTAAAGGTGTACTAGTTTTGGGTGATAAAAAAAAATTAGTTTATGATAAATTTTTTACAAATGTATCAATTTGAGGTTTTTTTGTAGTATTAACCTAAAGCAAAATGATGTACTTAGGTTATAGAACTAGCTTTCTCCAGTGCCCTATGTAATTTATATGTCTCTCTATACTTTCTTTCTCCGTGATACACAATTTACCCCTTAAGTTTTTTTTTCTCCACTTCCAACATATCTAACATGCAAGTCTAGAATATGGACCGTTTGCTTTTTCTCCAAGTTTTATGAATTATTGAAATAAAATGGAATTTGTCAAATTAAAACAATGAATGATATTAATAAATGACGGATTAATATTTTTAGTGAATATTCATTCTAGGCTTCTTTAATTAATTATTTATTTATGAATTTGATTCAAATTAATTTGATTGAAATAATCATAAAAATGATGATTTATTATGTATATATAAAATATATAAATTTAATATACAATATGTCCCAACGTATCGGAATTCTCTGTTTTTTTAGAAACAACGTGTTGGTGTGTCATGTCGTATCGTATTGCGTGTTAGTGTCGGTGCTACTTAGTTCTTCGGTGGCTTTAATGTGGCCGATGGTCCCCACGTCCAACCAACTTAGAAATTGAGTCCACAAAAATGAAATGAAATCAATGAGGACGAGATGAAATGCAATGGCAGCTTCTTCCGAGAAAGAAAAAGAGTGCTTTAGTGCTTAAAAAGTCTTTGATTCACACTATCATTTCATCCTATGGTCTTGGACGGAAGAACTTTTGTTTCCTCTCCGCCCTCTGCACTTTGTTTCGACCCTTCCGGGCACTATTGTTTAATCCTCTGCCGCTCGCGAACCAAGCCATGCCGATCACAGAGCTCTTTCTTGGCGCCTTTCTTCAAGTGCTATTTGATAGGCTGGCCTCTCACGAGCTTCTCAACTTTGCACGACACGAGGGTATCGATGTACTGCTGAAAAAATGGGAGGAGATGCTGGTCAGCATCAACCAAGTGTTGGATGATGCAGAGGACAGGCAACTGAATGGTGATCCCGGGGTGAACTCATGGCTCAAAAATCTCAGGGACTTGGCCTACGACATTGAAAACTTGCTAGATGAGTTTGCCATAGAGTCCGTGGAAAATAACTTCGAGGCAAAACCTGGCACTAGCAAGGTGCGTTCTCTTCTTTCGAGTTGTTGCTTCAGATTGAGCCCGAGAGCATTTATGTACGATCGTAAAATGAAATCCAAGATGGAAGAGATGGATGGTAGGTTAAAGGATATCATTACTCAGAAAGATATTCTGCACCTGGGAGAGAATATTGGGAAGCGATTAGCATACCGACAAGTGGATAAGCCGCTTCACACTACAAGTTTGCCTGATCCTTATTTTGTTAGCAGGGAGGTCGAAAAAAAGGAGATCCTCAAAATGCTAACGGTAGAAGAAGATGATGATAGGATATGTGTGGATCTAAAAGTGATTCCCATTGTAGGGATGGGGGGTATTGGGAAGACGGCTTTGGCTCAGCAAATCTACAATGATGCTAGAGTTACGAACTGTTTTGATGTGAAAGCATGGGCTTGTGTTTCCGATGATTTCAACGTGCTTGCTATTACAAAGAAGATCCTTGAGACAGTGAATGACCAATTGCTTTGTGAAGGAAAGGACCTAAATTGGCTTCATGGTAAGCTCAAGGAACACCTTGCGGGGAAGAAGTTTCTTGTCGTTCTAGACGATGTTTGGAATGATAATTATGGAAACTGGACTATCCTCTTGAAGCCTTTTCAATCGGGAGTGAAGGGAAGTAGGGTCATCATCACGACTCGTAATTTTCGCGTTGCTAAAATAGCCCGTGCTCGACCTTATATTCTCGAAGAGTTGTCGCAAGATTCTTGTATGACTTTGTTTGCATTTCATGCTCTTGGAGTTGGAAATTTCGATGATCATCCAGATCTTGAAGTATTAGGTATGAAAATAGTGGAAAAATGTCGAGGGTTGCCATTAGCCGTGAAGACTTTGGCTGGGTTGTTGAGCTTTAACTTCAATCCCCATGATTGGAAAGCTATATTGGATAGCAAAATTTGGGACCTACCAAAAGAAAGTAATGATATCCTTCCGGCCTTGAAACTTAGCTACCTCCATCTCCCTTCAAATTTGAGGAGATGTTTTGCTTACTGCGCTATATTTCCCAAGGATTATGAAATTGAACAGGACAAGTTGATTCACTGGTGGATTGCAGATGGCTTGTTGGAAGGAAAAGAAGGAAAGAACTGTTGGAATGCAGGTTTGAAATTTTTCAACGAGCTAATATCTAGATCGTTACTTCAAAAGCCTAGTAGCAACGAATCAGGATTCTTAATGCATGATCTTGTGAACGACCTAGCAAAGCTAGTTGCCAATGCCACTCATTTTAGCTCAGGGGATTTTGAGTATGAGGGTGGTCAAAATAATGCATCTTTAGCTCGTCATGCCTCATTCATTTGCAGCAGTCACATTGTGGCAAAAAGATTCAAGATATATCATGAAATGAAGAGACTTAGGAGCTTCATATTGTTGCAACCTAGGTATTATAATAGGTCTTATTTGTCCAAGAAAGTGTTAGGCGACTTGTTATCCGAATTGAAGTACTTGAGGGTGTTTTCATTATGTTGCTGTTACATTAGTGAGGTACCGGATTGCATTGGCAAACTGAGGCACCTCAGGTACCTCAATTTGTCGTATACTAACATTGAAACCCTTCCAAAGTCAATTGTTGCATTGTACTACCTAGAGTCCTTGATGTTGCGGGGATGTCGAAATCTTACTGAATTACCAGAAGGTATGGAGAAATTGATCAATCTAAAATTTCTCGACTTTACCGACACTCTAAGCCTAAGAGCGATGCCATTGTATATAGGTAATTTGGTGGGTCTTGAGATGCTATCCAAATTTATAGTGGGAACGGAAACAGGGTCAAGATTGAAGGAGTTGAAAAACCTAGAGAACCTTGGAGGGGAGTTGTGCATCTCTGATTTGCATAAGGTTCGGGAAGCCACAGATGCCACAGATGCCGGTTTATGCATGAAGGAGAGAATATGCCAGTTGACCATGCAATGGTGTAAAGATTTTGGAAATTTCCGGAATGAAGAGCTTGAAGCAAAAGTCCTTGACTTTCTTCGCCCTCACCCAAACCTTGAAAATCTCACAATATCTTACTATGGTGGCTTAGAATTTGCATCATGGTTAGGAAGTCCCTCATATGTTAAGATGATGCATTTACGTTTACATGGGTGTTGTCGGGCCAAAGTGCTAGCGTCATTGGGACAACTATCTTCTCTAAAAGAACTATACATCAAAGGTCTAAAGGCAATACGCACAGTAGGGTCCGAATTTTATGGAACTAAAAGTCCTTTTCCCTCTTTAATGACTTTGAAATTCAAGGATATGCCATCATGGGAGGACTGGTCTCATTGCTTTGGCAATGAAGAAATAGGAGTTTTATTCCCTTGTCTTAAGCATCTAGTCGTTCGGGATTGTCCCATGTTGATTGGAAGATTGCCTAGTCAATTGAGCTCCCTCAAAAAGCTGGAAATCAGCTCTTGTCCACTTATGGATGCCTCGTCCTCTATCATTAACCTTCCATCCCTCAATGAATTAAACTTTAGAGGTTGTAATGAGGGCATGCTAAAGAGTTTGGTAAACTTGACATCTCTAACCGCCCTTGTCATACAAGATATTGTTGAATTGACTTGCTTAAATTATGGGTTTACAAGCTCTTTGGTTAAGCTGGAGAAGTTGGAGATGAAAAGTTGTAAAAATTTGATGTACTTGTGGCAAGAGAGAGATGTAATTCGGAATCTTGCTTGTCTAAAGAGCTTAGTTGTTGAAAGTTGTCATGAATTGATATCATTTTCAGCTGGAGAAGGAAATATAGAGTTGCCTAGCAAGCTGGAAGCTATGGACTCACGAAATTGCATCAATTTGGAGAAGCACCCAAGCAAGATTTACGCCCTTTCCTCTCTTCAAGACTTGACCATTAAGGAGTGTCCAAAACTCGTGTCCTTCCCTGAAACAAGTATGTTAGCATCGATCATATCACTAAATATCATAGATTGCAAGATGTTGCAATCTTTACCTGGAGGATTAAGTGTTCATATGGATGAACCAAGCAGTAGCACCAATAATCATGGTGACACGACGTCTTGTTTGCAAGAACTAGAAATCTACAAATGTGATTCTCTACCAGCCTCTCCATTCAGCAAGAGTAGATATTCATGTACGACCCTCAAGACACTTGAAATTGGATGGTGTAAGGGAGTGGAGTCGTTGGCAGAGATACCTGTAGACTGTCTTCAATCACTTGAAAGGATCGATATTAGCTTTTGCGAGAACTTGAAAAGCTTACCAAAAGGGTTGCACACACTTTTCCAGCTCACTTTCTTGCGTTTGCGGGGGTGTTCGGCACTGGAGCTGGAGTGCTTCCCTCCTCTTCCTCCCAGTATCTCAGAATTTACTGTTGAGAGATGTCCAAAGATAAAATTGTTACCTAATCAGTTGCATCGACTCACGAGTCTCCAAAGTCTGAAAATTAATGGATGTGAGAGTATTACGTGCTTCCCCGATGGAGGGTTGCCGCCCCAGCTACAGAAACTTGAGGTGATTCGATGCGAGAATATGAAGCAGCCGGTGAGGGAGTGGCTTACCCCTCTCACCTCCCTTCGACGACTGCAAATCGACGACAACGTGGGAGGAGTGGGAGAGGAGGAGGATCTTGTGCTTCCGCTCCCTTCCTCTCTGCTCTTTCTTAATATCAGAGATATGGGGAGAGTGGAAAGACTGTCCAGCAGTCTCCCTCCCTCTCTCCAGTGGTTATCGATCTTCGATTGCCCGAACCTGAGGGAGTTGCCCCAGGGTGGCCTCCCTCCCTCCCTCGAACATCTCTGGATCTACGATTGCCCGATTCTAGAGAAGCGATGCAAGGAAGGGACCGGCAGCTATTGGCCCCTCATCTGCGAAATCCCAGAAGTTATATTCGGTAATGACATATCCAAGTCAATTACTTGAGAAAAGGGATTCGGATTCGAATATTCTACGTGGAAGAGATTTGGGATTTTTAATATCTGAGCCTTGGCTCTTTTTGATCATCGAGTAAAAGCCGAAGTTTCTGGGGCGTCAAAAAAGTATAATGATGTCCATTGAAAGTGCCTTCGCCTCCCGATCAGCCTCAACTCCACACCCTTCCGCCTCCAACTCCAGCTCCGGTTCCGGCTCACTCGCGTTCCACTCTTTCTCCTTCCGCCTGTCCAGTGTTTCCCCGGCTGATCGACGAGGAGATGGTAGGGTTGGATTTATCTCAGTAATTGAGCTGTTAGCTTGTGCGTAGTTTGCATTCAACTGTAGGCGTGCTTGATGTGCATGTGCAAGTCGGAATGACTGATGCGGTTCGTTCTTATGACGAATTTCCCTCTTATTTGTTGGAGTTTTTTTTCTTTTTTGTGCTTGCATTGTTGATAATTGGTATCCAAGCTCTTGGAACAACTCGAGCGATTTGTTATATGCATTGTGTTCAGATGGATAACAAGTCCAACATTAGATTTTCTTTTGAAGCTTATCTGAATCATACAGTCTTGGGCAGATGGTTTTGGTTTTCTTAGTTTGGCTTGAAAACGAATGTATGTGACACAGAGTTTGAAACTTCTCTCCCATTTCAATCTGTGCTAAGACTTTCTTGTTGCGTACTGAATCCCTTTGTGCAATGTGTAAAAGTCAGAGCTTGGAGATGGATTTGGTTTTTCCAGCGATAAAATGTAGTCTGACAATCATTTTTTTTTTTATACAGGCAATCATCATGGGTCAACCCTGCCAAAACATGATATTCTCCTACAGCAAGCGTGAGTGGTTTAGGTAGAGGTTTTGGACGACTGAAATTGTTGAGAGTCAAATCTCTTGCTGAAAAATCTTCCAAGCTAAAGCAAGCGAGTCGCAAAGATTATGAACCAGTAGCGGAAACTGTACCTCTTGATGTGCCTGATCTCTCTTTTTCTAAATTGGACCTACTGGGGAAACAGAAGGAAGCAGCTATCCTTGGACATGGAGGAAAGGATTCAGGTGCTTACTAATCCAAAGCTGCCAAAGACGCTGCAACAAGGATAGACATGGAAGATATGGATCGTTCAGTGCACCGAAAGGAACCCAATAAACATGGCATATCTACCACTAGAGTGGTTGGAACAGAGCATTCAGTTCATAGTTCTAATGCAGATTTCAGAGGATGGGGCAGGGGGGTGTCCATGGATGACTTTAGATCTGACTCCAAAGATCTAACTTTGCATAGGAAAGTTTCCTCCAATAGTGACTTCCATAGTTGAAAGTCCTTTGAAGATTTGGGTTGTAGTGACAATATGATTGAATCTTTGTGGAAGTAGCATTTTCTGCGCCCCACATATTCAGTTACTTTATAGTATGACCTACTCAAAGTCAAAGGTTTCAGCTTGCTGCATTTTTTGCTGGGAAAATGGAAGGAACTTGGTCATTGCTTCCTTACTGCTGTTTTAGATGGCAATATACTAAACGTGAGCGCATTCTAATCATTGTTAGGTCTACAGTCTGCATAATATCCACGTTGAGCTTCAAATCAACGATGACCTTGTTTTTGTATAGTTCTAGATGTAAGCTTGCATTTGTCATCATTAATATTTAAACTGTAAATGTGAATTTGCAGCTGATGGATGTGGAAGTCATTGAGGGGCCAACCTATAGCATCAGCTTTTGTCTTTTCATTAGCATAAGTATTGATAAGTAATTGCATTGAGATGTTCTATCTAAACCTTGACAAAAGGAAGAACTTCTCCTTATGTAGTGCAACTCAGATGGATGCTAATTATTGATGACTGTAGGCGATTGCATTCAAACCTGTAATTGAGGGAAACACTTGTAATATAGCTGATCAGAGTGGTTCGGGGAAAACGCTGGCTTATCTTGCACCAGTAGTCCAACATCTCTGGCAAGAAGAGCTGAAGGACTTAGCAAATCATTCTCATGAAGCCCTCGAGTTGTCATTTTGGTGCCAGTTGTCAAGTTAGCTTCACAGGTTGGCAGTTGGTATCCTTTCCTGTGCCTTTTCTTTTACCCTTACGTGCTTTGGCAAGCAAGTCACTGACTTTTACTAGTTTATGGCCATTTTAAGCTCTCATCTTATAATATGATAGGCTATTGCTTAAGCAGCCAATTTGTGGTGAATAAAGCACTCCAATTCATTTTCGGTGGCAGTCAGTGTGTTTTTGACAACTTGTTGTCTATTTTACTCAAATTGTCATCTCTTCTTTCAAATAAGAAAAAAGAAGAGATTTCTTGCAATCTGAAAGGTTGTACTGGGTTTCTGGAAAGACAAATATACAATTGGAGTGGCACACAGTTGCTTAATGATGTGCATAATCCACTCATGTGGCAAAACTGGTAAAAAATCTCTTTGGAGCTGTTGAAAATGGATGTGTTCTGAATTTGGAGATACTCTGTAGTTGGTTTTATGTACATCAATGCTTGTTTTTGCTAGAAGTGGGTGACAAACCTGACATAAATTTTTGCACCCACCTAAGTGATACTTAATGTCTATAGTAAATTTTATGCAGGTTTTGAGTAACTGCTAATCCATATTGAAGTTTGGGGATCCATTCTGGTCTATGGTTGCCATGGGCGGTTTCAGGAAGAAAACTCAGCTGGAAAATATAGAAGGTCTTGATGCCTAATAGCCACACCTGGTCGCTTTATTTTTTTGATTAAAGAGGGCTTTTTGGAGTTGAAAGATCTTGGATGGTAAGCTTATGCATTGTATAATGTTGCACGAATAAGTTTGGGTGCACGAGCTATTCCAAATTATCGTCTTCTCATCTGTTTTTATGTAACGAATGTGATTGTGCTACTGTATTCTAGATTTAGTACTGCCACCATGATTCATCACCATTCTTCGAGGAAAGGAAAAGATTAGCGAAATGACTGGTGACAATTGACATATTGAGAAAGCTCCACTTGTCATATTGTTTGATATAGAATATGAAGTTAAAAAATCTTTTGTTAATGGATTTGCCTGCTATGAATTTGAATGACATCAAAGCCTAGATAGTTTTAGCATTCAACAGATTTCAGTCCATGCTATGCTACAAACAAAGAGCTCTATGTAGCTATAATGTACTCAATAACAGAAGAATGATAGCTTTGTACATATTGCAGATTGTTTTGCAACTGCCACTATAATCTATGGCTTCATGCTCAGCGTATTTTTGGATGAGGTGGATATTCTCTGCAATGACAAGGAGTTTGAAGCAGCGTTTCAAAGCAAAATCAATTCTTCACCTGTCACCACCCAGTATCTGTTTGGAACGGCCACATTGCTGGTAGATATATATAACAAAATAGTTGAAATTCCTCCCGACTGTGAAGTGATCATGAGACTTGGCATTCATTGGACAAGCCCTCACCTCGCAGAGGTTGGTCTAAAGCTGTATTATTCCCCTTTCCATTATTTGCTAATGGATCCATTACTATTATCTAACTTAGGCGTGAAAGGATTCATGTCTGTGTCTGTACATTTTATTTTTTTTGGGATGATTTTGGACAACATATTACTCATAACTAAGCTGTCATTTATGCTCCCTAAAAGTGATGGAGCATGGGTTTTATGTTGATGCTTTGGTTTTGGGGGTGGATTCTTACCACATATTGATGGGGGAAGATGGAAAGTGGATGAAGAGTGGAATAAATTTTTTTCCTCGACTTAACACATGCGTGTTAGTAGTCTAAAGTATATTTTTGGCCAAAAGCAGTCTATACCATCTAAAGGTGCCACCAGCATTCTGTAAGTCATCTGATCTGCTTGGAGGTGAAGAGAAATAAAATCAGGAGAAGTCTCTGAAATTTCATTGATTATACTGAGATGATTGAGGATTATATTAGGGTCCTATCATTGATTGTGCTGAGAGATTGAGGATTATATTAGGGTCCTATCCATTTCTCTTATTTCCTCAATTTGCAGAAGAGTTTTTGCAGTTGTCCTGAAAATTGTTTCTATTCATTTTGCCAGTTCGTTGATTCTCAGAATTTAACTTTTTATGGAGGTATTGTACAAACTAATTTAGGTTGCATATAGTGGAGAAGGATTATTTTCGCAACATTAATCCTGGATAGGCTGAGAACTTTCTTATGCAGGTTGAACAGTAATCTTCTGTTACATGAAATTGCTTTGTCCTTTCCCCTTGATGAAGATGTTGCATAATGTGCTGTGGTAGCTAACCAGTGCCATTCCTCCCATTTTCTTGTTAAGAAGAAAACTAATAGAATACCATTGTAATAGGGGAGAATTTAAGAGTTATGTATCATGTCCAGTTTTCTCATAGATTGTAGTGGAGAGGAAGCTAGTGAAAAGACTCCAGATACTGCATTTCTGAATAAGAAGTCTACTTTTATTCAGTTTGCGGAAGAAACCCCAGCAACCAAATGATTGTTTTCTGTAACAGCAACCAAATGATTGTTTTCTGTAACAAGGTATGTTGATCTTTCAGTAAAGGCTGCTTGAAATTGACTCATCATTACATTTCCTTCTCTCTCCCAACCATCTCACTAGAAGGTTCTGAAGCCACCTGAATGGAGGATTCATCATTACTTCGTCCTCTTCTCCATATACAGATCGAGACATGTTGAAAAGTTGAAAATGCATTGAAGCACATTGACAGAAAAGGCACTGATACACGAGTTCTACCTTTTCATGCTGCTGTTTCACAAGAGTTGCGGCAGGCAAATATGAAACAGATCTGAAGATGTTTCCTTGTTTTTGGTTTGCAGCGACAGGTATGTATAGTTGCTTTGTTCGATACCAATCAAACTATGCTTTTGGAAATAGATCTGCTCTGCAGCCGAGCTTGATCCCTAAAAGTAAGCCTTAAGTTAAACCATGCATAACCTGCCAAGACCCAGGCCTTCAGTTCTCAATTCAAGCTTGCACATAATGGAGTCAGTCTCAACAAGAATTAGATGAAAATAGTAATGGCTGGGATAGGACTTGTTCCGTCTTGTGGGTTTTGTGAATAATTGGGATAGGCAAGAGCTGAGTGTTAGCTAACACTCAAGGCACTCACCTAGGCGCTCAGGCAAGGCAAGGCGAAGCCTCTGCTCCTCACCTCATCTCTGGCAAGGTTTCTTTGTTTAAGGTAAGCACCTGAGATGAGGTGCTCCTTTTCTGAGGTATTGCCTCAGAAAAGATTTGTCTATGTTAACGTCTTTGCATCAGTGCAATATCTGCTACAATGCAGACCTCGAATAACTTGTGATTCTAAGTATGAAAGACCTAATAATTTGTTTGTTGATGGATTAATCTCCACTTTTTACTTGGCACCTCTCATTGTTCAGCCTAGCGCCTGGGCCACTGTGGTCTTGAGTCTCTCAACAGCACCTAGTGATTTTAACAGCACTGTTTGCAACACAGTCGAATGAAAGGCGGAGCAGGGTCACTGGACGCACATGAATTTACCTAAAACATGTCACCCTCATCTTTCCTTAAGTATTTGCAAGATCCTGATAATTTTTCAACCATATGACAGGTCGTTACAAGGAATCGACTTTACTGGAGTGGACCATGTTATATTCTCTTCGATTTCCCGTGCGATCTGAGCGTATATGTCTGCCTCAGCGAGAGGTGCTGGAGGGAAAGGCAAAGCGTTCGTCTCTGCAGTTGGGAAGCAAGTTTCCCTGGCGAGAAGGATAATGGAGAGAAACTGGAAAGGTCATCCCTGGCATGATGTGCCCTCCAGTTATGAGTTGATGGGACGTTCGTGCACTAAGCGGGATCTGAGTTCATGCCTGTAGTGACGGGAGTAGATCTCATCAGTCCATTCTTTTTTTCCTGCATTTTACGGAGGAACAGCGCGAGGCAAGAATTGAAAACTTAAAGGGAGTTGTTTGGTTAGAACCTGCTTCTCCCATTTTGCATCTACATGTTGAGGGGGATCACAGAAGCGTTAATGCAATGAAGAGCTCGATATCAAGGTTCAAAACTTACACATTTTGGTCTTTATTCAGTTCATTGTCGAGGAGGATTGATGCTCTTGAGGATCGAAACCGACTTAAGAAGTCTCGGAGGCTGTATTGTCTGAAGTTGAAGTTTGTTGATAATGAATATGCAATGATAGGAAAATTCGAGACTGTGTCACCTGTTGTATGCAATGAATATATAAAATGACCTGCCATAGCAAGTTACTAAGCGTTACGCTATAAGAAGCTAATTTATGAGCACAAAATATAATTTACAAACTTTACGCTGCATAGCCAACTTTACTTTCAAGCTAAATTACTCAAAGGTAAATTAAATTACTTCTTCTAAATGTAAATGACTTCTTCTTAAGAGATGTTACTCCTTGTATTATAATTTTCCTTAAAGGTCATACCTTGTAATTCTTGTACCTGGTAATATAACTCTGGCATCGTAATTTAACTGATCTTGGAGCAATCTACCTGTAGTTATTATTTTTCTTTTTCACATATAAGTTTAGCTATGGACTTCATACAGTGAGAATGTCAATCACATCAGCATAGTAACTTATCTTAAACTGTGGTGACAGACAAAACTTGTAATTTGTATTGACCTCTATATAGTTTTTCTTACGATGTTGCAGTTATAAGAATGGAAAAGACCATCCGACTAGAATGAAAGTGTCGTTCCATTCTTTGAGGGCCTTCTTGGTGTCATTCATCTCCTGCACCATCTTAGAAGCCCTTGGGCCCAACTCTCAATTTTTGTAGCCTACATCTTCTAGCCAAGCCGGTCTGTTTGCATGATGTGGCCAGAATAAAATATAATTTTTTGTATCAATCAATCTCGTTTCTTAATAGAGATAATAACATAAATACCTCATGTACTTTGATCTAATGTAAAATGCAGCCCATAAACTTCTAATTTGTGCAGTATCCTGAGAAAGCATTAGTTCCTACTTGAGTTAAGAAAAGTTGCCTCCATAGTTGCATGAGTTTAGAAGTGAGAGCCAATCTGATACGAAGAAGCAAGAACAATGAGCACATATTTAGGGCCCTCCTTTCTTGATTTCAGAGTAAAGACCTGCCCGAGTTCGGCATTTCCTGATGGCAAGCTTAGGAGCTGTTCTAACTTGCAACGGGCCTCTCTCTCCTTAGCTAAACCTGTAGGATCGATCGCCTGGAATTCATCCGATTCTCTCCTTGCATTTTCTCTAGTGCTGAAATTTGATGGTTGAGTTTTGCAACGCAGTAGCCGAAAGTGACCTGGGTAAGTGCGGCTGTTAGCGGATGGATTTCGTCATCGCCTGAACTCACAATCGCTGTCTCCGGCCACGAGCATTAAAGCCGACGGTGAAGCTGCGTTGGACGATGGCAAGCGACTGCTCTGTTTCACGGCTCCGCTTTCTCTCGTGTCATCAGCTTCTTAGTCCTTCCTCTGCATCGCGTGCTTCTCGGGGGAAAATTCGGCAAACAGATTATCGGCGACGAAGCGAGAAACAATGGATCAGAACCTGAGATGATCAGAGATTAAGAGTCTGGATCGTCCACGATGGTGAGGATCCAAGTTTCGATGTGCCGAACTGAGCTTCGTCGGTCCCCGACTCGCCGAGTCCGAGGGCCTGTTGATTCCAGTGAAAAGCAAAGATGAACATGAAACCGCTTCCGAATCCTTCTTCGCCTCCGAGGTATCGTGCGAAGATCCTGCTGGCGAGCTGGAGTCGTCGATGGTGAAGGACATATATGGAGAGGTGGTGACGGAGCTTTTCGGGAGCCGCTCCGGAGGAAGAGAGAGAGAGTGAACTCTAGCTCGACCGGATCATTCGCGAGAGCCCTGTCAATGCCGGTGGAGAACTCAGCCAGATGAAAAAGCCAGAGAGAGCCTGACTCCGTTGCGCAGCCGGCGACGACGGCGGCGCACTGCGACGGAGGTGGAGGCCGGAGCCACCGTCACCTTCTCGGAGAACGCGTATCGAATCCGGAGCTATCAAGCTCCGTCGAGGCTGACTTTGAACGATGACCGGATCCGTGGACGAAAATCGCCGACCGCTGCTCTTCGAGGTCGCCGGCGGCGAGCGGTGAGCTGACGTGCGGTCGCCGAGAAAACGAGATGGCGTCGTCGGCCGGTGGGAAATGAGGTTGGAGCTGAGGCGTATAAGCTTTGAAGGGCCGGAGCGTGCGAATTGGAGCTGAAGTGGACGGGCTTCATGGATGGGCTGGAGAGTCATGGGCCTGGTGTTTCTTTTATTCATTATTCATTATTCATTATTCATTATTATTATTATTCCACAAAAACGCACATTTCAACTTATCAGTAAAAAGTTTGATAAAAAAATTATATTGGTAAAAAATTCAGGTGTCAACTACAATCAACGCTTTTACTCGTTGAGGTATCGAATTCCATCGTAACATTGAATATTTTCAATCAATTATTGAAGTGACATTATGTATCCGACTTATTGATTATGATTTCAAAGGCCTTCAAGTTAAAGAATGTCGCATAAATGTTTTAGAATAAGCTAATGATAAATTTAGCTACATGAAGTTCATGAGGGGATAAATGTGATTGATTAATAATGACAAACCTAAAAGTAAGACTGCAAAAAACGGAAGGGTAAATATCATAAAAACCCAAAATTGGTATGACAAATTTATCATGAATTATTTTTTTGACTACAGAAAATCTCAAGGTGGTGCATTTATAATACATTTTCCATTCGTTTGTTTCCGTTAAATTATATTAATATCACGAAAAATCACAAATTAGTACATATGTGATAAATTAAGAGTAAGACTCAAAACAAGTACATCCGTCAACTACCAAAGTATCATTAAACTCAATAATTTCACAGTAAAATTTAATAAAAACTTATGGAGATTAGATTTATTAAATATGTACTAGTTTTAAGTTTTTGGTGATAAAAAAAATTAGTTTGTGATAAATTTTTTACAAATGTATCAATTTGAGATTTTTGTAATATTAACCAAAAATGGAATGATGTACTTAGGCTATAGAACTAGCTTTCTCCGGTGCCCTATATAATTTATATGGCTCTATATACTTTCTTTCTCTAAACTCGAGGAGATGACCAAAACCGTCATTTCAACCTCTACCCGTCCTAAGGCGACCGTCTTCCTTCTACAACTTCTTCATTCCATTCGCTGATGCACCATAAGCGACAGCAAACCATTGAACAAGCTCGTCATCCTCATGAGACCATGCCACAAATCATCACCCATACGAGACCTCCCTTTCCAAACCTGACTCCGCAGTTTTAGACTAGGTAAGTATCCATTACAAGCTTTGCAGCCATTAATAAGTGGTAACAATTAAAAGTGCTAGTCCTTAAGGTTGAAAATTCTCTGTCTTGCGCGATGTCTCTATTGCAGTCTTGACAAATCCCGGTTGTTAATACATTTAGCCAAAAATTTCACAATTATCCTTACTCACATGGATTAGTGAGTGCGATGAATGAGATGTTAATTACCAAATTATGGGGACACAAATAGGGATAAAGGATCCCATCCCCTCGAGAAGTACACGAGAACCCTGGAAGACTGACCTATATGAAAACTTTGTAAACCGGATTTCCATCTAATGCATTATAATGGAACAGTTGACCAATCAATTGAACATATACGAGGGAGAGTAGACTTCTAATGCTGCTCTTGACTTTGCCTACTCCCATCTTCAAGCTTATTTTCCTCATTTTTATGTAGTTGTCTAAAAACTATAAACTTTTATATAGTTGGCAATCCTTGGCGAAAAAAAAAGAAGTTCAAAATAATAATAAAAAAATCTCGACAAAAATCAACATATTTTCCACTCACGTTTGTCCAATGTGCATATGATATAATATTGATTTTACATAAAAACGCCGGGTTGATCTTCAAACGCGATTAATAAATGGGTCATATACATCGTCAATAAAAATCAATCACATCATTTTACCAATTTAGTAAACTTGTGTTGGGTATCCTAGTATTATCCTATGTTATTTCTCTCTATTTTTGTTGGGTTTTGTGTGGTAATTAACTTATGAGAGATCGTTGATTCATAGTTTAAGATCATTGATACCACACTGTTCTTTTTAGAAGATTAATAGATGTGAAAATTCTTACACATCTCTCCTCGACTAAAACCCTCTCATTGAGGATGATTCAGCATTTAGAAACATATAAAGCCTGTGTATCTCAGCTACAAAGCTTGTATCTCGTCAATGAATGTCCATTTGACTATTTGCAAGTTTGTCACAGTTTCTTCTTCTTTTTTGGGCCCAAAAAGACTTATCACAGTGGAGAAAGGGCCATCGAGTCAAAGATTTGACGTGTACAATGCAAGCAGCTAAACAGGAAGTTCTTCAGGTGATCAAATAACATTACTGGAGTCAACTTCCAATTGGATGGTAGGTTAAGTCATGCGATGGACATAAATCATAAATGCATCGTGACACATTGAATCTTAGCAAGATTCTTTTCGGTAGATCTATGATTTGGGAATGGATTGGATGGTTGATCCAACACAGTGGCAAATATCGCCATGCTATTTAAGCTTGGAAAAGTACAACTCTAGGCAAAATAGGACATGTCACTGCCCAATATGAGTCGACAACGAGGAGGACACTAGCATTATAAGTGGGCAAGTCTGTGACACTCCAAAATCACATGAAAAAGAAGAGAACTTAAGATGTAAGTTGAAACTTACTCCTAAAAATTCACAACCTAAACACGTTGAATGCTCTAAGTAATTATATGTGTTCATTTAGATTGAATAAATTTGTGTCACCATGTAATATTTGACGAAGCATGATAACGATAAGGAAGTACCTATAGCTCGTCCTACTCTAGCACATTAGAAAGTTACTCACAGACCTAAGCGATAAAGGATTCAGTCTAAATGTGGACTGGTTGGTAAGATGTTTTAAGGAGGCAAGACCGACTTGTAAGCCTCACAGCCTTGAGGTTATTGAGTAGGTCAATCCCTATTCCATGCTAATGATGTGAGCAGGGAATGATAGGAGACAACATGTTCATTAGAATTACTCCATTACATTATTGCCAAATGTCATGTCTTTCTTTGGACTCCTACAAAGTAGCTTGCATCATTATCCATAAGTAAGTAGTGAACACATCAACTTCATTTGCAATGATCATATTTTTCACTTCCAAGAAAGGCTGTTTTTCTTTTTTCTCAGAGGGGAAGGCTGTTTGTGGAGTTCTTTTTCGTACAAATTCAATGAATATTTCAACTTCAATATGCAAGGTTGTGCATAAATTTGTTAATTATATTCAAAGACAATTAATCATAGTGTTTAGTAGTCGTGAAAATCTTGATGAGAATTTTGGGATTCCTTTGTGAGATTTAGAGATGGTTTCGTAAGGAATTGTGCAGGCTATATACTGTGCGAATTATAGAGTATAATTGGCGGCTAAGAAAATTTGAAAGTGTTTGAGTGACTCGAGTATGGTTATAACCTCCATAGGATTAGGTCATACTGACTGAACTACGTAAATCCATCTAGTATAAAGTTAGTAATTATGACATTTATAACATATTTAAATATTTTGCAATTGATACTTTTCTACAATAATGAAACAAATTCCAGAAGAAAATATTAGTGCTGACCATCCTCTGTTTCGAAAGCAAGGATAATTATTAGATCCATGTAAGTGCTCACTTTACTTAAGAATGAAATATCCATTTCCAAAAAATTGGTCCTGCATGTTTTGGGGAAAAATCAATACAATAAAACTTTAATTAGTTTGATTAATAAGCACCCTAAAGGTAATTCCTTTGAAAGAGCAGATGTGGTTGTGGTTACTTGATTGAAAAAAAAGGCGCGGTTGTAGTCAACTTTTTCCTATCCAATCAAACGTTTCATGGCCAATGGTGACATTAGTGTCACTTTTGGAAAAAGCAAAGGGAAAAGAAGACAAATTATTATTGTCCTCTCAGGACTTGTACCGGTGGGTGGACCTTATCATAGAGACTGTTGCTGCTTCATGTCTGGATAAAAAAGTGAAAAAAAATGAAGACAGTCCCAAGTTCACAAAAGATCATCCAATCAAACGTGGCATGTCCATTTTAAACATGCCGCATTTTCGGCTGCAAATGAATCACAATGTTAGTGTTACTTTGGGGGAAAAAAAGGCAAAAGGAGAAGCGTATATTATCGTTCTCTAAGGACCTGTAGTGGACTATGGACTTTATTCGCGTTTAAATAAAACAAGGGATTGACATGTGAGACATTAAAAGATAAGATGATCTGAAATTTTCAAAAGCTCATCCAAAAAAAAATTGAGATAAGAACGATATCATTGTCATAATTATTGTACGATGTCCATTTTAATGCGAGAACTTTTTAAACAAAAAATTACCGATTCGGTCCTAAAGAGGTTTATTGTGCGGATTCCAATGTAGTCCTAAATTTTTCAATTTTAGTAATGTAGTTCTAAATCTTTGTGTGACTTTTCAATATAATCCTTATGCATAATTTTCGTCTAAAATTGATAATATGATGATCTAATCATCATTGGCCATCCCACGTGGCACACTGACAATCTGATCTAGACAAATTATGAGTATGATTCATAGATACTTTCTAATCACAAATTCGAATAGCATTTTCTTGTTGAGAATTGGCTTTATTAGATTATCAATATCATTAAACCCAAGTTGAGAATAAAATGTTTCATGAAAACAAGGATAAAATAAGAGTTTTAGATCACCATTGTGAATCAAATTTAATCCTACCCTGTCTAATAGTAATAAGGACATATACTAGCGGTGCTCTTAGATAAATCCTAACGATAAACACGACACGTCACCATTGGCCTCATCAATGAATATACATTAGACTATTCACAAAATTGTCCTTCTTCTTCTCCTCTCTCGCTTTTTTTTTTTGGTTGTTCTGTTTTGGGGAGGGGAGGGGGGTGGTTGGAGCAAAAGACTTATCACAATGGAGAAAGGTGTGCAATACCTAGATAATCAAGAAGTTCTTCAGAAGCTGTTATGGGATTGCAATGGCCAGATTTTTGGGAAGCTTCTCCTAACAAGAATTCGGGCGTTAAACAACAACAGTTCACAATTTTCCACAGAAAAGCCACAAAAAGTTTATCCTTAATTACACTTATCTTTAATAATTTTCCATTAAAAATTATTTGCTATGAATTTTTTTGTCTTGACAGCGAGAAAGCTCCCTTACCTAGGTAAATTCTAAATTCATAGAGTACCCTACTACCTTGATGAGTCAGGTATGAAGTGGTTTTAGACATGGTTGAAATATCTAATTGATAATCAAGTATTTTGCACCTAGCCTAATGAAAAATTAGAATAATACACACATACAATTCTCCTTTATGTGTGAATTATTTAACCATTAGAGCTTCTAGAAAGGTAGAAGGCGGTTTTTCCCTGGATCTTTTCTAAGCATCAGGTCAACGAAGACTAGTAGGAAACTTCAATGTAAATTCAGGCACGAAGCAATGACGAAGACCAGTAGAAAACTTCAATGTAAATTCAGACATGAAGCAATTGCTCTCCTTTGTTGGCTTTTCTAGGGCCTGTGCACATAAGCCATTACATGCCATGTTTTAAATACCAAAGAAGCATACGCTTGAACTTTAAGGAACGTGACCTTGACCTGAATGAGAGCAAAACGCATGTACTTTACCTTAAAAAGCACGCAAGTCTTGATGAAGAGGCTGCACTTTACCCAAAAGAGAATGCCCCTTCTCTAGAATAGAAATGCATTTCAACAAGGACTTGTAATTTCTCTATAAACAAATATATTTTGACACCCCGTTTTAATAGGGCATAATTGATTAAAATTATTGATTTATTTTTATTGATTTGTCCACGTTAATGAAAATTTAGTTGATGGACGGATCGTGGTTAGGTACTCTCACCTTTCTCCTAATTTAACATAAGCATATCTTATTTGATATTGCAGCTTTGAAATTTCTAATTTTATTTGACCTTGAGACCCATGAACTATTTATCAATATTATTTTCTTTTCATATTTAGCGGCCAAGTGGTGTATAAATTAACTTTCCCAGGCTTCAATCAGTCCACCTTCCCAAGACATCTTGAGAGTGCACTCCCCACATCGATTATTATTATTATTATATATATATATATATATATATTGATGTGATGCCTTAGCAAAATCTATGGTTTAGGGATTCAATTATTTTTGTACCACTAATGTAACATCTATACACAAATATAATAATAGAGCATGCATAAGTATATATCAAATTCCATCTATTTGAATGGCTGGTGGGCATATTGAAGTTAGGTAGCTCTTCTCTTCCTGGGACAAAACAATAAGCATATTATTTTTGACCCATGGACCAAATAAAACAAGGAAGCTTTGCTATGAATATAATCATTGTTGCTTGGCAAATAGGGAAAAAGAAACAAATGGAAGCTTGAAGGCTTCCAATTTAATTTGATCTATAGCCACTTGGTTTTTTTCCATCTAATCTATCAGATTGTGTATTCTTCAAAGAGCATGTCTAGGTGACGATGCATAATTAAAGAGAAAGTAATCATTTTTTTCCCTTTCTGGTCATCATTTAAAAATGGTTTTGCCATCAAGCGTTTTCGGACACTCGCTGAGCAATCAACTACGAAAATTTTGTGGCTTTCGATGCGTCGGGCTTTCGTGTTACAATGAAATGGTGGCTGGCACGCATATGATCGATGTTTAATGATGATCCGGTCTACATAGCTGAAATGAAACATTGCTGTTTATTCCATTATCCCTTTTCATTTCAGTGTGGGAAACATGTTTTGTGGTGCAAATCTTACACCAATCGTTATGACCAAACAATTTAGTGATTTTGTGCTTTTTGAGTTCGATTGAAGGTAGCTAGAGCAATTTAACCTATTTGCATCCACGGCAATGGGGCAGATGCATTCAAATATGTGTATAGGTAACTTTGCTTATTGAATTGATCCCAATGCATTTTCCTTATTAGGAAAATAATATTCCCAACAATAACCTCCATGACCTCAGTAGTCAATCTTATAGCCCATATGCCATTTTGCAACATAATTATCATTCTGAAAAACTATACAAATTTGAGTTGTCTATCCATTCAAGTGGATTTGTTGAAGGAGGCTAAGAGGGTATGTTCTGCATGTAACCATCAGAGTTGTCGAAAGAACATGGGAAGTTTGTAATTCCCATCAGGCCTATGTGAATAGAAATGATTGCATGACAAATCTTTAATGTACTATGATAAGCCCATTCCTCTCTCAAGATGTGTGTGGTAAACCACTCACTAAATATAAGAATTTATGTACTGACTAAATATATATATAAGAATTTATCTGCCTGACAGCTAACTTTAATAAGTCCTTCACGCAAAATTAGCCATTAATTTTTAGTGATTTTGTCCTGATTAAAAGGAAATACCGTTAAAAAGTTTTAATGTGCACTTCGCAATGAAAAAATTGCCATAAAAAATTTCATCCTGCATTTAGCACTTTTTCATGATCCATATCGTCTACTATGGTGAAATTTACTTTCTTATGTAACAATAATCATTTATCCCAATGTACATAATTTATATTGTGTGATATCATCATACTGTTAAGAGATTGATTATTTAATAATAACCAACCGAATTGGATTATTGAATATATAGATATTGTATGTTAATTTTTATACTGATGTATTTTCTTTCTTTAAAAAAACTTACTTTTTTAAGTCAAAATTTATTTTCCTCCCAGCAGCCCCATATTGTTGTTCTGAATTGAATAGTTCTCAGCTAGAGAGGAAAAAATAACAATGGGGTCAGTTTCCCATAATCTCGCAAGAAAAAGAATCAATTGAGGACCTATTTTAATTTGCGAAAATGCTTTATATAGACTGCGTTTGGCCACTGGTCCTGACTCGCTTCTTTTTCGATCAACACAGGCCATCTTTCAACTCTCTTTCACGGACGCACGCGGGGAGAGAGAGAGAGAGAGAGAGAGAGAGAGACGCAACAACTGGTAAATATTTATTTTGACGTAATAAGAGACTTATCAATTTTCATTTCCTTTCAAGGAGCTTCCTACCCCCATTTCCGTTACCCTCGAGATCTCCTGTGAAACTCCCTCCTTGTGGGCATGTGCAATAACAGTAGAAGGCTTCACACTTACAACAAGCAGGTGGTCCGCACTGTTCGACAATGAAATCATGATGCTATATCTATGTGATGCATGATGATGATGGATGGTTGGGACTTTGTGTGATGTGAGTGCTGAGAGCGATCTGCCGAGTGATAATAAAGCAGTGGTTTCGGGTCCAGTCCTGAACATTCCAAGCCTTCTTTGGCAGCTTTAATGTGGCCGAGACTTGGTCCCCATCTCCGACCAACTTGCTTCCGAGAAATTGAGGCAACAGAAAAGAAATTAAAAATCAAATGAGATGAGATGAAATGCAACGGCAGCGTCTTCCGAGAAAGAAAGAGCGAGAAAACTACAAGAGAAGGCCAACAAACGAAAAGAGAGGGAGAGAGAGAGAGAGATGAAAAAAAAAAAACACATGCTGAAGAATAAGAGGAGGAGGAAGGATGATTAAGCTGACACAAAAGCATGTTCAGTGGTGCTTAGAGCTTCTCCCCAATAAGGTAGGGTATCGGTGTCCTCTTATATAGGTGTAAACAATGGAAGGAAATGTAATATAGCCGTTCATGGTTTAGCTAAGTTTGCTTTTAACGTGGATCCTTTCAAGAGAGATTTGCTCTTATTTTCAACTTTGTGTTTGAGTGAGCTTACGTATGTTCGAAATCACCAAAAAAAAAAAAAAGGACTAACATAAGACTATGCTGTCAGTCTCGGCCCTGCTACTTCCTTCGATTCCACCATCTCATGATGCTGCAAAAATGAGAAAAACATAGCACTCAAGCATGCACAAAAAGGAATGCCATCAAATATTAGGATCATGAATGCAAGTGGAAAGATAAATTTCTATAAGCCATGCCAATAAACAAGTGGTTTCTGTATTTGAAATCTCTTTAAAAATAATTAATGCCTTCCTGATTTCAATTGAATGAATTTCAACTTTTTAACGCCGATTGACCTGTAAAGATTTATTTTTCATAATTATTTAGAAAGTGATATACACAATGAATTGCAATGTGCATAATAAGAATCAAAAATGGGCATACCACTTGTCTCCAATGTCATAAATTATGCTTACACCAGCGCAATAAATTCCAGTTAGCCAATCCTAGTTAATTGGCTAGCTGGGATCACAGTACACTTTAAAGCATTCCTTCAAGTGATTCTATTTTCCAAATAAGATACTCTCAAATGTGTTGTGGCGATACTTTTATAGGAGTTCTCCTTTCCTTCTCATATATATTAGTTTTTAGTTAGGTTCACGAAATTTATTAATACGCACCAAATTGGATTGAAAATAATTGATTGAAAACTTCGATAAGTTCCTTATGAAGACTTCAAAGAATCTATGGCTCAGCTTTTGGCATGTGTTGGTCGGGTGTTGAAAAATGTCAGAGAGTATTAAACACGTATTAAAATGTCCGGCATGACCTCTTTGAAATTATCGGTGCTTTCTAGGTTACTAATTCATTTCCTCACATATTAATATATTGCATAATGAAGTGATGGTCAATATATCACGATAAATCATGGAATGCCCTGAAATATCCCGTGATACTCTCAAATGTGATGTGGTAGTAGTTATTAATTCTTAGTTAGGAGAAAAACTTACAAAATATATTAGTACGCACCAAGTGGATTGAAAATAATAGATTGAAAAATCTCCATCACTTCCTTATTAAGACTTTAAAGAATCTAGGCATTATAAAATTTTAGGAATTCCTTTTATATCTTTTATCTGTAGGCTTTCCTTCTTAAAATCGACCAATTAATGAATAAAATTCAAAACTTATGATACAATGTTCATATAGTTTATATCTTAAAAGGGAAAACTTTCTCTAAAAAAGACGTCAATTTTCAATGTAGTGTTTTATTTCGAGTTCTTCCAATATATCCCAAAAGTCGTCAAAAAAAAAAAAAAAATGTTTTGGAAAAGATAAATATAAGCCCTCGTGCCAGAAAATCTGGAGGCGTTTTGGGCTTAAATTAAAAAAAAAAAAAAAAAAAAAAATCTTCATCTTCACTATCATTTCGTCATCTTCTTCATCTTCATTTTCTTCTATTTTTTCTGGGCATGCCCGATGATGCTAGCGAAAGCTTCTTCTCCTCCCATCAGCCTCAACTCCACACCCTTCACCTCCACCTCCACCTCCGTCGCGTACCCTTTCTCCTTCCGTCCCCGCCTCCTCCCCTTTCGGGCCCTCGGCGCTCGCCGCCGCCGCCTCCGCCTTCCCGGCGGCGGGACCCGTAATTTCGCCGTCCGGTCGGGGGCTACACGACGACGCCCTTGGACACTCCGGGGGCCTACCAGCTGATCGACGACGAGACGGGCGAGCGGTTCATCGTCTGGGGAGGCAGCGACGACCCGGCCGACTCCCCGGCTCCGCCCGAGGACGTCCTCCGGTGGAAGCCCGCGAGGAAGAGCGGCGGCGGCGGCGGCGGTTCTAGTGGAGGTGATGCTTCGCTGCGAATTGAGTTTTTGGTCATGTGGATGATTGGGTAGTATTTGGTTTCAAGAGCGCGGCAGATAAAGGAGATTTGTGTCTTACTTTCGCTATCTTTTTGGGACGATGGTTTGATGTTACTAGCGTACTCTCATTTGGGTTGCTGAGCTGAAAGTTAGGTTAGATTATATCTCAGTAATTGAGCTATACCTTGCGTCGTTTGCATTCAACTATACACGTGTTTGATGTGAATGCGCAAATTGAATAACTAATGCGATCCGTTCTGATGACAAATTCCCTTTTATTTGTTGTTGTATTTTTTTGGGTATATGCACTGTTGATAATTGGTACCTGAGCTGTTGGAACAACTCAAGCAATTTGTTATATGCATTTCGTGCTGTGCAAATGCCAAAGCTGAACCATTGTGTTCAGATGCATAACAAGTCCAACACAAGATCTTCTTTTGGAGCTGATTTGAATCATGCAGTCTTGGGCAAAAGATTTTAGTTTTCTTAGTTTGGCTCGAAAACGAATATATGCAAACCAGTTAGAAATTTCTCTCCCATTTCAATCTGTGTTAGACTTTCTCACAGCATATTTAATCCCTCTGTGTAATGTGTAAAGTCAGAGCTTGGAGATGAATTTGTTTTTACATTGATAAAATGAAATCTGACAGTCATTTCTTCTTTTGCAGGCAATCATCACGGCTCAACACTGCCAAAAGATGATTCTCCTGCAGCAAGTGTGAGGAGCGGAAGTTTTGGGCGATTGAAATCACAGAGAGTCAAAGCTCTTGCTGAAAAATCTCCCAAGCTAAAGGAAGCGAGTCACAAGGATTATGAACAAGAAATAGAAAATGTGCCTTTTGATGTGCCTGATCTCTCTTATTCCAAATTGGACCAACAGGGGAAAAGGAAGGAAGCAGCTAGCATTGGACTTAAAGGAAAGGATTCAGGTGCTTACCGATCCAAAGCTGCCAAGCTGCGGGGAGGGCTGACACTGCAGATGTGGATCATTCAGTGCACCAAATGGAACCCAATAAACATGGCATATCTGCCACCAGAGTAGTTGGAACAGAGCATTCAGTTCGTAGTTCTAATGCAGATTTCAGAGGATGGGGCGGGGGGGGTGTCTGTGGATGACTTTAGATCTGAGTCAAAAGATCTAAATTTGCATAGGAAAATTTCCTCCAATGGTGACTTCTATAGTCAAAAGTCCTTTGAAGATTTGGGTTGTAGTGACTATATGATTGAATCTTTGAGGAAGCAGCAATTTCTGCACCCCTCACATATTCAGGTACATCAATAGTATGACCTACTCAAAGTCAAAGGTTTCAACTTCTTGTTTTCTCTTTTTTGGCTGGTAAATGAAAGGAACTTGGTCATTGCTTCCTTACTGCTGTTTTAGCTGGCAGAATACTAAATTTGAGCACGTTCTAATTATTTCCATTATATCTACTGTCTGCATGATATCCACATTGGGCTTTAAATCAATGATGACCTTGTTTCTGTATAGTCCTAGAGGTAAGCTTGCAATTGTCATCATCAATTTTTTATTTGTAAGCATGAATTTGTAGCTGATGGATGTGGAAGTCATTGAAGGGCCAACCCATAGCATCGCTTTTTGTCTTTTCCTTCTCATGGGTATTGATAAGTAATTACATCAAGATGTTCTATCTACAACTTGACAAAAGGAAGATCTTCTCCTAGTGTACTGCAACTCAGATTGATGCTAACTATGAATGACTGCAGGCAATGGCATTCAAACCTGTAATTGAGGGAAAGACTTGTATTATAGCTGATCAGAGTGGCCCGGGAAAAATGCTGGCTTATCTTGCACCAGTAGTCCAACGTCTCAGACAAGAAGAACTGCAGGGACTTAGCAAATCCTTCTCACGAAGCCCTCAAGTTGTCATTTTGGTGCCAACTGCCGAGTTAGCTTCACAGGTTGGTAGTTGGTATCCTTTCTTGTGCCTTTTCTTTTACCCTTACATTCTTTGGCAATCAAGTCACCAACTTTTACTTGTTTATGGCCATTTTGAGCTCTCATCCCATATTGTGATAGTCTCTTGCTTAAGCAGCAAATTTGTGGTAAAAAAGCACTCCAATTTATTTTCGGCGGCAGTCAAATTCTTTTGAACAACTTGTTGCCTATAATACTCAAATTGTCATCTCTTCTTTCAAAAATGAAAACAATAAAAAAAAATATGGAGATTCCTAAGTGTTGCAATCTAAAAGATTGTATTGGGTTCCTGCAAAGACAAATATGCAATTTGAGTGGCACAGTTGCTTATATGATGTGCATAATCCGTTAATGTGGCAAAACTGGTAATCTCCATGGAGCTGTTGAAAATGTAGGTGTTCTGAATTTGGAGACACTCTGTAGTTTTTTTTTTTTTTTTTTTTGTAGCCATGTGTGTTTTTGCTAGTAGTTGATTACAAACTAACGTAGTCCACATGAGTGATACTTAATATCTATAGTAAGTTTTGTGCAGGTTTTGAGTAACTGCCGATCCATATCAAAGTGTGGGGCTCCATTCCGGTCTATGGTTGCCACGGGTGGTTTCAGGCAGAAAACTCAGCTGGAAAATATAGAAGAAGGTGTTGATGTCCTAATAGCCACTCCTGGTCGCTTTATTTTTCTTATTAAAGAAGGGTTTTTGGAGTTGAAGGATCTTAGATGGTAAGCCTGCATTGTATAATGTTGCATGAATTAGTTTGGGTGCACAAGCTATTCAAAATCATTTTCTTCTCATTTGTTTTTGAGTAATGAATGTGATTGTGCTACTGTTTCCTAGATTAAGTACTACCACCATGTATCATTACCATTCTTTGAGGAAAGGAAAATATTAGTGAAATTTCTATTCTTACTCTTACCTACACAGCTGAAACTCAATTTTCTGGCTTGAGTTATGGAGACCTTTGCTTTGAATTACAAAAAGGTTAGATATATTGCTATCATCCGTTAGCCCCAGTAGAAACTTTGAGAAATGACCGGTGATGTGAAAGCTCCACTTGTCATATTGTTTGATACAGGATATGAAGTTAAAAAATCTTTCGTTAATGGATTTTCCCGCTAAGAATTTGGATGACATCAAAGCCTGGATGGTTTTGGCATTCGGCAGATTTCAGTCCATGATATACTGAAAAATATAGCTATAGTGTACTGAAAAATAGAAGAATGGTTTCGTTGTACATGTTACAGATTGTTTTGCAACTTCTGCTATAATTTATGGCTTTATGGCGCAGCGTCATTTTGGACGTGGTGGATATTCTCTGCAAAGATGAGGAGTTTGAAGCAGCTTTTCAAAGCATAATCAATTCTTCACCTGTTGCTACACAGTATCTGTTTGTGGCAGCCACATTGCCGGTAGATATATATAACAGAATAGTTGAAATTTTCCCTGACTGTGAAGTGATCATGGGACCTTGCATTCATCGGACAAGCCCTCACCTCGAAGAGGTTGTTTTAAAGCTGTATTATTCCCCTTTCCATTATTTGCCAGTGGATACATTACTGTTTTCTGATTTAGGCACAAAAGGATTTCACTTCCGTGTATGTACATTTTTCTGGATGCTTTTGGACTATATATTACTCATAACTAAGCTGTCGTCTATGCTTCCTAAAAGTGATGGAGCATGTTTACCTTGATGCTTTGGATTTGGGGGTGGATTGTTGTTACTGCATATGCCGGAGGAAGGTGGGAAGTGGAATGAAATTTTTCCCTTGAATGACTCTTAGCACATATGAATTGGTCGTCTATACTATTCTTATGGCCAAAAGCAGTCTATACTATCTAAAGATGCCACCAGCATTCTGTAAGGCATTAAAACTGCTTGGAGGTGAAGAGAAGGAGAAGTCTCTGAAAGTTCATTGATCATGCTGAGATGATTGTGGATTATTTTGGGATCTTTATCTGTTTCTATTCTTTCCTCAATTTGCAGAAGAGTTTGTGCAGTTTTCCCGAGAATTCTTTCTATTCACTTTGCCTGTTTGTTGATTTTCAGATTTTAACTTTGTACAAAGGTATTAGACAAACTAATTTAGGTTGCATATGCTGGAGAAGGATTATTTTTGCGACAGTAATCCTAAATAGGCTAAGAGCTTTCTCATTCAGGTTGACCAGTTGTCTCCTGTTACATGAAATTGCTTTGTCCTTTCCCCTTGATGAACATGTTGCATAAATTTGCTGTGGTAGCTGACCAGTGGCATTCATCCTATTTTCCTGTCAGGAAGAAAACTAACCAAATACCATTGTAATAGAGGAAAATTTAACTGTTACACATTACGTCCAGTTTCTTGTAGATTGTAGTGGAGAGGAAGGCAGTGAAAAGACTCCAGATACTGCATTCCTGAATAAGAAGTCTGCTCTTATTCAGCTTGCAGAAGAAAGCCCAGTAACCAAAACGATTGTATTCTGTAACAAGGTATGTTGTGGATTCTGTAACAAGGTATGTTGATCTCTTAGCATAAGCTGCTTGAAATTGATTCATCATTACATTTACTTCTCTCTCCCGCCCATCTTGCTAACTCCTGCCGTGGAGTTTGAGAGATGGCTCTGAAGCCACCTGCATGGAGGACTCATCATTACTTTTTAACTCATCCTTCTCTTCTCCATATACAGATGGAGACATGTTGAAAAGTTGAAAATGCATTGAAGCGCATTGATAGAAAAGGCACTCGTACAAGAATTCTACCTTTTCATGCTGCTGTTTCACAAGAGTTGCGGCAGGCAAATATGAAAGAGTTTGCTGCTTCTCCATCTAAAAATGTCTCCTTGTTTTGGTCTGCACCGACAGGTATGTATAGTTGCTTTGTCCGATACTAATCAAACTATGCTTCTAGAGATATATCTGCGTAGCGGCCAAGCTTCATCCCAAAAAGTAAGCCTTTAGTTAAACCATGTGTGGCCTGCCAAGTCCCAGGCCTTCAGTTACCAGTTCAAGCTTGCACAATTATAACGTAGTTGGTGTCAGCAAGAATTAGATGAAAATAGCAATGGCTGGGATAGGCTTTGTTCTGTCTGGTGGATTTTTCGAATTAGTGGGCCTATATACTCACAACTTTTTTGGTATTGGGCTCAGCTCAGTTTCATTGATGGGCAAGAGCCGAGTGTTAGCTAACACTCATGGCACTCACCTAGGTGCTCAGGCAAAGCGAGGTGAAGCCTCTTCTCCTCACCTCATCTCAGGCAAGGTTTCCTCATTTAAGGTAAGCGCCTGAGGTGAGACGCTTGTCCTATGAGGTGTTGCCTCAGAAAAGATCTGTCTAGCTTGACATTTTTCTTTGAACTTTTTATCCCGTCCTTAGTAAAAATAAGGGAATATGACACAAATAATCCTTGAACTTTAGCCCAATATGCAATGTAGTTCCTAAACTTTAACCTTACGTGTAATGTGGTTCATGAATTTTTGGTACATATTCAGTTTAGTCCTGAAACTTTATGAAAATGTTCAATGTAGTCTCTGCTCTTGAATTAATGAAAGGACAATATTGAAAATTTTCATATAATGCGGGGATTAAGTTAAATATGTACCAAAAGTTCAGAGACCACTTTGAACAAATTGAAAGTTCAGGATCACATTGCATAATGGGATAAAGTTCAAGACCGCATTGAACAAATTAAAAGTTTATAGACCATATTGCACATTAGATCAAAGTTCAATGACTATTTGTGTCATTATCCCTAAAAATAAAGGAGAGAATAGGTAAATATCTTTTTGAAAGAGCTGTTGGAAGTGGGGGACAGCTTATAGGCTCTAAGAAGCCAAAAGATTTTAGCTTCTTTTATCTCAAAACGGCCACAATTGTTCTCTCTTGTTCCATCGTCCTCCAAAGCTTATGAGGAAGGACGGAACAAAAAAAAAAAACAATGAAGATCAATCTACTTACCTTCTAATCTGTCCTTTCTAATTAACTTTTATGCACTCACAACATCTTGCACCACTGCAGCATGTGCTACGATGCAGACCTCGATTAATTTGTGATTCTAAGTATGAAAGACCTACTAATTTGTTTCTTGATGGATTAATCCCCATTTTTACGTAGCACCTCCCATCATTGAGCCTAGTGCCTGAGGCATTGTGGGCTCTAAGCCTCTGAAGAGGGCCTAGTGCTTTTAATAGCTCTGGTTGTGATGCGGTCAAATGAAAGGTGGCTGCTTTTAAATATTGGTGGGGTCGCTGGGCACATACAAATTTACCAAAGACATGTCACTCTCATCTTTCATTAAGTATTTGCAAGATCGTCATGATTTTTCAACCATATGGCAGGGCATCGCGAGGAATCGACTTTACCGGAGTGAATCATTTTATTCTCTTCGACTTCCCACACGATCCGAGTGAATATGTCTACCGTGTTGGAAGAACAGCGAGAGGTGCTGGAGGGACAGGCAAAGCGTTTGTCTTTGCAGTTGGGAAGCAAGTTTCTCTGGCAAGAAGGATAATGGAGAGAAACCGGAAAGGCCATCCCTTGCATGATGTGCCCTCTGCTTATGAGTTGATGAGTTGATATGTTCATGCACTAAGCGGGATCTGAGTTCATGCCTGCAGTGGCAGGAGTAGATTCCATCAGTCCATTCTTTTTTTCCTGCATGTTATGGAGGAAGGGCGCGCGGCAAGAAGTGAAATTGTTAAAGGGGGTTGTTTGGTTAGAATCTGGTTCTCCCATTTTGTATCTACATGGAGAGGGGGATCACAGAAGAGTTAATCCAATGTAAGAGCTTGATATCAAGGTTCAAAACCTATATATTTCAGTCTTTATTCAGTCCATTATCGAGGAAAGATTGATGCTCTTGGGGATCAAGACCGACTTAAGAAGTCTCGGAGGCCTATATTGTCTGAAGTTGCACTTTGTTGATAATTAATATGCAATGATAGGAAAGTACGAGATGATATCCCCTGCTGTATGCAATGAATTATATAAAATGACCTGCTGTAGTGAGTTACTAAGCGTTAAAATATAACACATTCACGAACTTCATTTTGCATAGCAAACTTTACTTTCAAGCTAAATTACTAATTTCAAAGGTAATTTAAATTACTTTCTCTAAGGTAAATGACTTCGTCTTAAGAGATGTTACTCATTGTATTATAAATTTCCTTAAAGGTCATACCTTGTAGTTCTTGTGCCTAGCAATATAACTCCAGCGTTGTAATTTAACTTATCTCGGTGTAATCTAGGTTGCACCTATGGTTATTATTTTTCTTTTTCGCCTATTAGTTTAGCTATAGACTTTGTACCGTGAGAATGTTAGTCACCTCAGCATGGTAATTTGTCTTAAACTGTCGCAATGGACAGAACTTGTGCCATGAGAATGTCAATCACCTTAGCATAGTAAGTGATCTTAAACTGTTGCAATAGACAAAACTTGTAATGTGTATTGACCTAAATATAGGTTTTCTTATTGTGTAGTTATAAGAATGGAAAAGACCATTATACTAGAATTTAAGTTTCATTCCATTCTTTGAGGGCCTTCTTGGCGTCGTTCATCTCCTGAACTAGCTTGAAAGTCCCTGGGCCAAACTCTCAAACTTTTGTAGTCTGCATCTTCTAGCCATGCCGTCCATTTGCATGACATGGCTAGAATAAAATGTATTTTATATATCAATCCCTCACGTCTCAATCAATTTTGATAGGGATAATAAAAAAATAGCTCAAGAACTTTGATTAGATGTGCAATGTAATTCATAAACTTTTAATTTGTGCAATGTCGTCATTAAACTTTCACCTAATATGCAATGTTGTTCTTGGACTTTTAATTTATGCAATGTCATCCTTGAACTTGGGCTTAATGAGCTTAATTTCAGTAGACCCACATTTAACTCAGCAAAATGAATGAGTTAAAATATGGCTCAATGACTCATTTTGCCACCTGCATTTATTATATCAAAATTGTACTTATTGGGGTTAATTTTGTATAGCAAAAAATGAAGTAAATGACACTTTGACCTTATATATATATGGATGTCCTAAAAATATTCATCGTGATTCAAGAACCTCTTTATGTAAATGCTTTCTTTTCTAGCAGAATAGCACATCTCACTATCAGGAGTAGCTGGAAGCGAGCTGTATGGTCAAAAATTGTTTTTGTGGTCATGTGGGTTTAATATTTTTTAGAGAGATTTGTTGAGTATGATTCCTGCACACCATCTAATAAAGTACTCGATTAGCATTTTCGCCATCGAGAATCCGATTAATTCGATTACCAACATTTTTTAACTTGAGTTAAGACTAGAGTGTCAAGTGAAAAAAAAAAAAATCAAGAACAAAATGAGAGATGTAGATCCTCATTGTGAATCACATTCAATTTTACCCCGTTAAGTATAACATATTTTAAAAAAATGATAAAGACTTCAAATTCATAACATTTGATATTGGAACTTTGAAAAAACGGTAGCATTTAATTATGTTCTCATTATGAAGCGACCTTTTCGAACCAACTACGTAAACTACCGATTTACTATGGCTGTATTTGGACGTCTTAATAAATCGATGTTTGATTTAAAAAGGAATTTGATTGGTGCGAAAATCCTATATATTTTCTCATGTTCAATTTGTGTTTGAAGGATGATTGACCTTGCTATGCACCATATCACGTCGTCAATGCAATGAGAATGTTCAAGTCTAAACTACTTTTAAGTGGAAAAAATGAGGGAATCATATCAAAGAAATTGGAAGTGAGAACAATGAACCGATTTGTTGAATTATTACCACTTATGATGGTCCGGGCTCTTCATTTGTAGAGATGACTAAACTAGATGATTTTTGGAATAGTCAACTAGATCGATACATCGAGTGATATATCACGGTGCAAATGGATCTTTAAACAGATGGATCATATGTAGCATATTAAGAAAAGTTCAACACACGCATTGTATTCCAATCTAATCAATCAATTTTCTATATTTTTTTATAATTTCCTGGAAAGCATTATCATTCATTGATCATCCAAAGAGCCATACAAGAAGACACCATTTGATGGAGAAATGAGACGATGGGATTGCTCTTGATTGTGGCCTTTCCTAGAATTAGAGCATAGCATAGATCAAGGGCTGCGTAGAGCATCAAAGTCTAAGTTTGCAACCTCTAGACAGATGGCCACTGCTTCAATTTTGACTTAAGGCACAAAAGCGTCAAATGCTCTAAATTGGGATTTTTAGGTGGGAACTTACACTGAATTTTGAACTGCAGTTAAAATAATAGAAAAATCTCATCTCTATTTTGCAAATGATTGTACTCGACAAGATCGCTAATTTGGATTAACCGGTTCCTACAACAATAGAAAGCGATCACTGACTTTTTAGATAATTCTACAATCATGATGATAGGATGGTAGAAACATTATGGGTGCCTTGTCAACATTGACCTGCTTATGGGGCATGCTCCTCATCGAAAGAGGTATGTTTCTAACTTAGATGCCGGGAGTTCGCTCTTGACTATAATGAGTGTTCACTCGGCTCTGAGAAGGAGATGCACTTGGCCTTTAAGGATTGGACACTTGACGCGAATGAGATCGTGCACATCACCATAAAAAAGTGAGCAATTTATTGTGTAGAGTGTACACTTCACCCTGTAGAGCATGCACATTATTTAGAATGGGCCTGCATCTCGTCAGGAACCTCGTAATTTCTCCATAAACAATCATGTCTTGACGCCTTGTATTTAGCTGGTTCAAGGAACGGGGGCCAGAAGAAAAAACAAGAAGTAACGTGCGAACGAGAGGAAGAAGGAATCAAGCGTCATTCTCTCTCTGCCCTCTTCACCATTCCTAGATGCAGGCCCATGTGCAAAGCATCGAAAAAACAACAATCACGTACAAACTATAAATAAAATAGTAAGGAAACTTGAAAAGTAATATAATGGGGGGATGGATTTCATAAGTTGGATTCCCAAGCTTCTGCACATGTCCTGCCATAATTCACCCTTCTTTCGATGCTTTGAGAGAATAAGGTTTAGTGAATAATTAATTGTGCAAAAGACCAATGAAGATAGAGAAGTAATATATGAATTATAAAAATTAGATTCCTTGGCTTCTGCGCATGTCCTGCCATAATCACCCTTAATGCTTTGCGCATGGGGCCTGCATTTAGGAATTGTGAAGAGGGTAGAGAGAGAATGACCAATATAGATACTTGTGAATATAAGAGGAGAATCGAGGTATAGGTCAAAAATTTATTAGCGTTAGGCCAATATATATAAAAAAAAATTGAGATCATGAGACCAAATGGTGGTTATATATTAAAAAATTGGCGCTTATTCAATAAATGGAAATTGTAATTTTAGGGCTAATTTTAAAAAGCGAAAGTTAGACAAATCACACTTTTGGCTTAAGTATATAGATGAAATGCAAGATTATGAGATAAAATGGTGGTCATGCATTGAAAAATGGATAGTTACTCTCTTATATATAAATTGTACTTGTGGGGGGTAATTTCGTTTAGCAAAAAATGAAGTAAATGACACTTTTAACCTAAATATATTGACGTCCTAAAAATATTCATCGTGATTCATGAGCCTCTTTATAAGCGTGCTTTCTTTTCTAGCAGAATAACACATCTCACTATCACGAACATTTCAAAGCGAGCTGTATGTTTAAAAATTATTTTTGTGGTCATGTGGATTTAATATATTTTAGAGTGATTTGTCGAGTATGATTCTTGCACACCATCTAATTAAGAACTCGAATAGCATTTTCCCCATTGAGAATTCGATTAATTTGATTACCAATAACCTTTTAACTTGAGTTAAGACTAGAGTGTTGGATGAAAAAAAAAAATCAAGAACAAAATGAAAGATGTAGATCCTCATTTTGAATTACATTCAATTGTACTCCATTAAGTATAACAATTTTAAGAAATGATAAAGACTTCAAATTTGTAACATTTGATATTGAAACTTTGAAAAAAATGTGGCATTTTAATTATGTTCTCATTATCAAGTGACCTTTTCGAACTCACTATGTAAACTACCTAATTACTATGGCTGTATTTGGACGTTTTAATAAACTGATTTTTGATTTTTTTTTTAAAAAGAATTTAATTGATGCGAAAATCCTATATATTCTCTCATGTTCAATTTTGTGTTTGAAGGATGATTGGGCTTGCCATGCACTATATCATGTCATTAATGCAATGAAAATGTTCAAGTCTAAACTACTAAGCTATGGAAAAAAAAATGAGGGAGTAGAGTATCAAAGCAATTGGTAGTGAGAACAATGAATCGATTTATTGAACTAATATCACTTATAATTGTCTAGGCTCTTCATTTGTGGAGATGACTAAACTAGACAATTTTTGGAACAATCAACTAGATTGATACACCAAGTGATATATCACAGTGCAAATGGACCTTTAAACAAATGGATGATATACAACATATTAGAAAAGTTCAACACATGCATAGTATTTCAATTTAATTAATCAATCTAACTATACCTTTTATAATTTTTCTAGAAAGCATTATCATTCATTGATCATCTAAAGAGCCATGCAAGAAGACACCATTAATTGGAGAAACGAGAGGATGGGATTACTCTTAATCGTGGCCTTTCCTAGATTTATAGTAGAGCATAGATCAGGGGCTGCACAGAGCATCAAAGGCTAAGTTGCAACCACTAGATAGATGGCCACTGCTTCAATTTTGATTTAAGACATGAAAGGGTTGAATGCTCTAAATAGGGATTTTTAGGTGTGAACTTACACTAAATTTTGAACAACGGTTAAAATGATAAAAAATCTCATCTCTATTTTGGATTAATCAGTTCCTATGACAATAGAAAGCGAACATTGACTTTCTAGATAATTCTGCAATTATATCGATAGAGCGATAAGAATATTATGGTGCCTTGTCAACATTGACCCCCTAAAGAGGTATGCTCCTCATCGAAAGAGGTACGTTTCTAATTCAGACACTTGAAGAAGTTCACTCTTGACCATGACGAGTGTTCACTCGATTCTAAGAAGGAGATGCACTTAGCCTTTAAGGATTGGGCACTTGATGTGAACAAGATAGTACACTTCACTGTAAAAAAGTGAGCAATTTGTTGTGAGGAAGGTGCACTTCACCCTAAAGAGCACGCACATTATTTAGAATAGGACTGCATCTCGACAGGAACCTTGTAATTTCTCCATAAACAAGCATTTGTTGACGTCTTTCAAGGAATGGGGGCCATACGACAACAAGAAGTATAGTTCATAGGAGAGGAAGAGGGAATCAAGCATCATTCTCTCTCTACCCTCTTCCCCATTGTCAGATGCAGGCCCCGTGTGCAACGCATCGAAAGAACAACAAAAACATATGAACAAAATAGCAAAGAAAATTGAAAATAATATACATGGAGAGAGAGGGAGAGTAATATACAAATTATCTGTGCAAAAGACCAACGAAAATAGGGAATTGGTATATGAATTAAAAAAGTCGGATTCCCTGGCTTCTGCGCTTGCCCTGCCAGGCAGACAAAACAAGAAGCATATTTTAATATGACCCTAGACCAAATATAACAAGAAAGCTTTATTATGAATATAATCATTTTAAAACGGAAAAAGAAAATGATGCTTGAAAGTTTGCACTTTAATTTTATCTACGGCCACTCAATGTTTTTGCCGCTAATCTAATACATAATGTATCTTTCAAAGAACAAAGCTAGGTAGTAACAACAGTAATGAAGAGAAAGTAGCAATTTTTTTTCTGGCCATTATTTAAAAACACTTTTGTTAATACACAACTTTTAGTATATTGAGTTCTCATTTAATACATGAAAAATTATTAGAATCCATATGATCAATGATTATATGTTGGTATTGATCTACATAAATTGAATTATATATTAATTTCTCCCTCGTTTGAAAATGCGATGAAGTTCACATGGCTGCATCGATGATACGATGATGCCAGTGTCTATATGATGCATGATGATGATGGGTGGGTGCAAAAAATTGAGTGGGAGAGAAATGAAAGAACAGCCTTATTTCTGATTCCAGCCTTTCTGTGGCTTTAATAATGCCAAGACTTCGGGTCCCATTTCCGACCAACTTGTTCCCATGAAATTAAACAAAATGAAATGAATGATGAGAGACTAAGAAGGTGTAGAGATTTGAGTGCAGAGAAGAACGAAAGAAGGGGAGTGTCAAAGAGCAATTGGTGGAGAAAAAAACACAGCGACTTTTTGCTGGAATATCTAATTATCAATGGCCGAGATTTAGTAAACACAGACCCAAACGACAAGGAAGAAAGAGGAGATGGGTATGGACTATGGAGCACTGTAGCTTAACCTTAGTTAAGGCCTTAGCTAAAAACCAGTCAATTACTTGGGAAGCTGAAAATTTCGTAGTGGATTGCTCCAAGTCGTCACCGGCCAAAACTAAATAACAAAGAAAGACCATCGTTGCCCGTTACCTCAATCAAGACAAGTATAGTTGACTTATAAACAATCCAGTAATAGCAAAAGGTGATCCATAAAAACGTGTGTCTACTTTAGTGATCAGAGTCACCACCATTGATGTTTAAGTCTCAATTCTTTCCTCCACCGTGGAAGGATAAACGTGGATTGAGCACTAGTCTTAAACCTGCTCTTTGACTAAATTAAAAGATCTATGACTAAATTAACATAATTGCAAAAAATTTATGAATTTCACTTTTTTGGTAATTTTCTTCTGTGAATGAGATGATATATTATCATGAGAAGCATGGACTTCACAGTATAAAACTGAGCGATTTATCGTGAGGACAGTGCACTTCACCCTAAGGAGCATGCACATTGTTCAGAGGAGGATTGCATCTCAACAGGGACCTTATAATTTCGCCGTGAGCAAGTATCTCTTGGCACCAAGAAACGGAGGGCAGACAACAAGAAGTACTGTTCGAAGGAATGTGTGTAAGAAGGGATCAAACGTTTCTCTCTCTACCCTCTTCTCCATGTGCAGTTGCAGGCCCCATGTGTGCAAAGCATCAAAAGGACAGCAACATACAAACTGTCAATAAAAAAGCAAAGAAAATCGAAAAGTAATAGAGAGAGAGAGAGAGAGAGAGAGAGAGAGTAATAAATAAGTCATTACAAAAGAGCAATGAAAATAGGGAATTAAGATATGAATTATAAAAGTTGGATTCCTTGGCTTCTGCGCACGTCCTGCCACGCTCGCTTCTTTCTATGCTTTGCACATGGGGCCTGCGTCTGGGAATGATGAAGAGGGTAGAGAGAGAATGGCGTTTAATAGATAAATTATTTGCTCAAAAAGAGCAATTTTAATAGAGAAGTAATACATGAATTATCAAAGTTAGATTCCTTGGCTTCCGCGCATGTCCTGCCACAATCACCTCCCCTTCTTTCGCTTTGCACATAAGCCCTGAACTGCACATGGTGAAGCGAGTAGATAGAGAATAACGTTCTGCAACAGCACATGAGGTCTTGCGCATGTCCTGCCACACTCGCTTTTTTCTATGCTTTGCACATGGGGCCTGCATCTGGGAATGATGAAGAGGGTAGAGAGAGAATGGGGTTTAATAAATAAATTATTTGCTAAAAAAGAGCAATGAAAATAGAGATGTAATTGATTCCTTGGCTTCGGCGCATGTGCTGCCATAATCACCTCCCCTTCTTTCGATGCTTTGCACATGAGCCCTGAACTGCACATGGTGAAGAGAGTAGATAGAGAATAATTACTGCAACTCCACGTAAGGTCCGCTCCCATTTCTTAAACCCCCCTTAAACAGAGTCCTCAGGCTAACCCACTTCTTGAACCGCCGCTTAAACCTTGTAATTAATTAAACTTATCAATTTGTCCATCTTTGGATAAAATATTTACCTTGTGGACCAAATGTAGTTAGGTTGGCAAAACAGTAAGCATATGTTAATATGACCTGCGGACTAAATAAAATGAGGAAGCTTCGTTATGATTATAATCATTATAAAAGAGAAAAAGAAAATGATGCTTGAAAGTATGCAATATAATTTGATCTATGGCCACTTATTTTTTGGCTGCTAATCTAATGCGTAACGTACTTTTCGGAGAGTGAAGCTAAGTAGCAACCATAATAACGAAGAAAAGCAACAGTTTTTAGTTCTTTCTAGCCAATAGTCAAAAATGATTTTTTTATCAAGTATTTCTGGACATTTGTTGAGCAAACAACTGAATAATTTTTGGAGCTTTCAATGCATTGAGCTCTTATGCTACGTTGAATAATGATGAGACCCATATGATCAATGGTCACCATCATATTTGCTCTACATAAACGAAAATTTACGTAATAACTTCTTCTTTTTGATAGAGCAGCACGAGATTGCATCAATAAAACCATGATGCCATATGATCTATTTGATGCATGATGGTGGATGGGTGCGTTTGGGAATCATGTGATGTAAGTGGTGTGAGAGAGCTGATGAACAATTATAAAGAAGATCTATTTGATGCATGATGGTGGATGGGTGCGTTTGGGAATCATGTGATGTAAGTGGTGTGAGAGAGCTGATGAACAATTATAAAGAAGTCTTGGAATTCGGGCCGACTTCTTTGCCTTCTGAGCGTTGAGTGGCTTTAATGATGCCAAGACGCGGTTCCCATTTCTGACCAAATGGTTTTCGGGAAATTAAATCAAAAGAAATGAAATTAAATCTGATGATATGAGATGAAATGCAACGGCGGTTTCTTCCGAGAAAGGGCAACATAAAAACAAAGAGACGCGTGGGAGAATGATGATAAAGAACGACGGATTCTGAAGGAGAGAAGAATGGTTGTGCCGAGGAGAAGAAAGAGCAAAACAGATTTGAGTGCAGAAAAGGATGGAGGAAGGGGAGCGTGGAGGAATGAAGAAAGAAATACTTCAACTTTTTGTTGGAATATTTTATTATCAACGACCGAAATCCAGTACTAGCAATCCAACTATTTTAGAACCTTAAACAAAGACCCAAGGAAGAAAGAGGAGATCGCTTTGAGCTATGGGAGAAAATAGAAGGTGCATTTAATAGACCACATTGGATGATATAATAAATCATACATGGAGCGACACGTGGCAAATTCGGGCCCACTTATGGAGCTATTTAGTCAAGAACTTTACTGAACACCAATCAATTCCTTCCGAAGCTGAAAATTTGGTCGCACATTACCGGTCACCTCAATCGAGATGAGAACAGTGGACTTGTAAACAATTGAGCAATACCAATGGATCACCCTTAAAAAAGTACAAATTTATACAGATCTATGATTTTCCGCATTTTGTATTTACTTTACTAACTAGTCACCACCACTAGTGTCCTGAGATGAAAGTCATTATCTCACAGCTTAAAAGTCTTTGATTTCACATTATCATTTGATGCTGTTGTCTTGAAAATAAGAACTCTTGTCCACCCCACACCCCTCCCCCCAAAAACAGAAAAACGAAAGGCTCTATACAATTTCTTTCGACCCTTCCAGGCGCTCTCATTTAATCCTCTGCACTCGCGAACCAAGCCATGCCTATCGCGGAGCTCTTTCTTAGCGCCTTTCTTCAGGTGCTGTTTGATAGGTTGGCCTCTCACGAGCTTCTCAACTTTGCACGGCGTGAGGGTATCGATGTGTTGCTGAAAAAATGGGAGGAGATGCTAGTCAGCATCAACCAGGTGTTGGGTGATGCAGAGGACAGGCAACTGAATGGTGATGGCGGGGTGAACTCGTGGCTCAAAACTCTTAGGGACTTGGCCTACGACATTGAAGACTTGCTAGATGAGTTCGCCATAGAGTCCGCGAAGAATAAGTCCGAGGTAGAACTTGGCACTAGCAAGGTGCGTTCCCGTCTTCCGAGTTGTTGCTTCAAATTGAGCCCGAGTGCATTTATGTTCGACCGTAAAATGAGATCCAAGGTGGAAGAGATGGATGGCAAGTTAAAGGATATCATTACTCAGAAAAATATTCTGCACCTGAGAGAGAATAATGAGAAGCGATCAGCATACGGTCGAGTGGATAAGCCATTTCGCACTACAAATTTGCCTGAGTCTTGTTTTGTTAGTAGGGAGGTTGAGAAAATGGAGATCCTTGAATTACTGACCGAAGAAGAAAATGATAGGGCTTGTGTGGATCCAAAAGTGATTCCCATCGTAGGGATGGGGGGTCTTGGGAAGACGGCTCTGGCTCAGCAAGTCTACAATGATGATAGAGTCACCAACTATTTCGATGTGAAAGCATGGGCTTGCGTTTCTGATGATTTCGATGTGCTTGCTATTACAAAGAAGATCCTTGAGACAACCAATGGCCATTTGTCTTGTGAAGGTAAGGACTTGGATTGGCTTCATGATAAGCTCAAGGAACACCTTGCTAGGAAGAAGTTTCTTGTCGTTTTAGACGATGTTTGGAACGAGAATTATGGAAACTGGACTATCCTCATGAAGCCTTTTCAATTGGGAGCAAAGGGAAGCAAGATCATTGTCACAACTCGTAATTTCCGCGTTGCTGAAATAGCCCGTGCTCGACCCTATACTCTTAAACCGTTGTCACAAGATGCTTGTATGACTTTGTTCACATTTCATGCTCTTGGAGCAAGAAATTTCGATCATCATCCCGATCTTGAAGTATTGGGCATGAAAATAGTGGATAAATGCCGAGGGTTGCCATTAGCTGTGAAGACTTTGGCTGGGCTACTAAGCTTTAGAGTTAGTCCTCATGAGTGGCAAGATCTATTGAATAGCAAAATTTGGGACCTCCCACAAGAAAGTAATGACATCCTTCCAGCTTTGAAACTTAGCTACCTCCATCTCCCTTCGAATATGAGGAGATGTTTCGCTTACTGTGCTATATTTCCCAACGACTATGAAATTGAACGAGATGAGTTGATTCACTGGTGGATTGCAGAGGGCTTGTTGGAGGGAAAAGAAGGAAAAAGCTGTTGGAATGTCGGTTTGAAACTTTTTAACGAGTTAGTATCCAGATCATTACTTCAAGAGTCGAGTAGTAGTGAATCACGATTCTTGATGCATGATCTTGTGAGTGACTTGGCCAAGCTAGTTGCCGGCACAGCCTATTTTGGCTCGGGGATATTTGACTTTAAGGGTGATCAAAATAATGCATTTTTGGCTCGTCATGCCTCATTCATTTCTAGCCAGCACATTGTCCAAGAAAGATTCAAGATATATCATGGAATGAAGAGACTTAGGAGCTTTATATCATTAGCGAAGCAACCTATGTATTATAATAGGTCATATTTGTCCGAGAAAGTACTATGTGACTTGTTATCCGAATTTAAGTTTTTGAGGGTGCTTTCATTATGTCACTATTGCATTAGAGAGGTACCAGATTGCATTGGCAAATTGAGACACCTGAGGTACCTCAATTTGTCGAATACTGACATTGAAATGCTTCCAAAGTCAATTGTTGCATTGTACTACCTAGAGGCCTTGATGTTGCGAGGTTGTGAAAACCTTATTGAATTACCGGAAGGTATGGAGAAATTGATCAATCTAAAATTTCTTGACTTGACTGATACTTCGAGCCTAAAAGCAATGCCATTGTATATAGGTAATTTGGTGGGTTTTGAGATGCTGTCCAAATTTTTAGTGGGAACGAAAATAGGGTCGAGGTTGAAGGAGTTAAAAAACCTAGAGAACCTTGGAGGGGAGTTGTGCATCTCTAATTTGCATAAGGTTCGAGAAGCCAGAGATGCCAGAGATGCCAATTTATGCATGAAGGAGGGAATATGCCGGTTGACCATGCAATGGTGTGAAAATTTTGGAAATTTCCGAGATAAAGAGCTTGAAGCAAAAGTCCTTGACTTTCTTCGTCCTCACCCAAAACTTGAAAATCTCGCAATATCCTACTATGGTGGCTTAGAATTTTCATCATGGTTAGGAAGTCCCTCATATGTTAATATGGTGCATTTACGTTTACATGGGTGTCGTCGGGTCAAAGCGCTAGCTTCATTGGGACAACTATCTTCTCTAAAAGAGTTGTATATTGAAGGTCTAAATGCAATACACATGGTAGGGTCTAAATTTTATGGAACTAAAAGTCCTTTTCCATCCTTAATGACTTTGGAATTCAAGGACATGCCATCGTGGGAGGACTGGTCTCATTGCTTCGGCAATGAAGAAGTAGGAGTTTTATTCCCTTGTCTTGAGCATTTGGTCATTCGGGATTGTCCTAGGTTGATTGGAAGATTGCCTAGTCGATTGAGCTCCCTCAAAAAGCTGGAAATCAACTCCTGTCCTCGTATGGATGCCTCGTCCTCTATTGTTAGCCTTCCATCCCTCAATGAATTAAACTTTGGAGGTTGTAATGAGGGCGTGCTGAAGAGTTTGGTAAACTGGACATCTCTAACTGCTCTTGTCATACAAAATGTTGCTGAATTAACTTGCTTAAATTATGGGTTTACAAGATCCTTGGTCAAGTTGGAGAAGTTGGAGATGAAAAGTTGTAAAAATTTGATGTACTTGTGGCAAGAGAGAGATGTAATTCGGAATCTCGCTTGTCTAAAGAGCTTAGTTGTCGAAAATTGTCCGGAATTGATATCATTTTCAGTTGGGGAAGGAGATATAGAGTTGCCTAGCAAGCTACGGAATTGCATCAATTTGGAGAAGCAGCCAAGCAAGATTTATACACTTTCCTCTCTTCAAGACTTGAGGGTCGAGGAGTGTCCAAAACTCGTGTCTTTCCCCGAAATAGATATGTTGGCGTCATTGATATCATTAATTATCAAAGATTGCAAGATGTTGCAATCTTTACCTAAAGGATTAAGTGTTCATATGGATGAACCAAGCAGCAGCGCTAATAATCACGGTGACATGACGTCTTGTTTGCAAAAATTAGAAATCTACAAATGCGATTCTCTACCAGCCTCTCTATTTAGCGAGAGTAGATTTTTACCAGCGACCCTCAAGACACTTGAAATTTCGTCTTGTAGGGGAGTGGAGTCGCTCGCGGAGATACCTGTAGACCGTCTTCAATCACTTCAAAGCATCAATATTACCTTTTGCAAGAACTTGAGAAGCTTACCACAGGGGCTGGACACACTTTCCCATCTCACTGACTTGTGGTTGTCGGAGTGTCCTGCATTGGAGCTGGAGTGCTTCCCTCCTATTCCTCTCGGCATCTCGTTGTTTGGGCTTCAGGATTGTCCAAAGATAAAATCGCTACCTAATCAGTTGCATCGACTCACAAATCTCCAAAGTCTGAAAATTAGGAGGTGTGAGAGTATTACGCGCTTCCCCGATGGAGGGTTGCCGCCCCAGCTAGAAAGCCTTTGGGTAATTGAATGTAAGAATATGAAGCAGCCGGTGAGGGAGTGGCTCACCCCTCTCACCTCCCTTCAACTTCTATGGATCGACGGCAGCGCGGGACGACTGGGAGAGGAGAAGGGTCTTGTGCTTCCGCTCCCTTCCTCTCTGACCTTTCTCTCTATCAATGATATGGGGAAAATGGAAAGACTGTCCAGCAGTCTCCCACTCTCTCTCCAGACCTTGATTTTCTCCAGTTGCCCGAAGCTGAGGGAGTTGCCCCAGGATGCCCTCCCTCCCTCCCTAGAAATTCTCTGGATCAAAGGATGTGGGATTCTGGAGGTGCGATGCAGGAAAGGGACCGGCAGCTATTGGCCCCTCATCCGCGAAATCCCAGTAGTTAGATTGGGAGATGACTACCTTGAGTCAATATGTTGAGAGAAGGGATTCGGACTCTGAATATTCTACGTGGGAAGAGATTAAGGGTATTTTTAATATGTGAGGCCTTGGCTCTTTTTGAAGAGGAACGGGGTTCGTATTTCAGACCCCAAAAATTTTAGATCATCGGGTCAAAGCTGAAGCTTCTGGGCGTCCACCTCCAGAAATGATGGCTACCGAAAGCTCCTTCGCCTCCACCTCCAGCTCCAGCTCCGGCTCAGTCGCGCCCCCACTCTTTCTCCTTCCGCCTGTCCGGTCGGGGGGCGACGCGGGATGCCCTAGGAGATTCCGTCAGGGGCCTGCCTACTGGCTGATCGATGATGAGACGGTAGGGTTGGATTTATCTCTAGTAATCGAGCTGTTAGTTTGCATTCGACTGTAGACGTGTTCAATGTGAATGTGCAAGTCGGAATGACTGATGCGGTTTGTTCTGATGACGAATTTCCCTTTTTATTTGTTGGGGGTTTCTTTTTCTATGCTTGCATTGTTGACAATTGGTATCCAAGCTCTTGGAACGACTCAAGCGATTTGTTGTATGCATCGTGTTCAGATGGAGGATAACAAATCCAACACTAGATCTTCTTTTGGAGCTTATCTGAATCATACAGTCTTGGGCAAATGATTTTGGTTTTCTTAGTCTGGCTTGAAAACGAATGTATGCGAACAGAGTTAGAAATTTCTCTCCCATTTCAATCTGTGCTAAGACTTTCTTGTAGCGTACTGAATCCCTCCGTGCAATGCGAAATGGCAGAGAGTCAAAGCTCTTGCTGAATGATTGTCCAAGCTAAAGCAAGTGGGTAGTAGAGATTATGAACCAGTAGCAGAAAATCTCTCTTTTCCTAAATTGGATCGACTGGGGAAAAATAAGGAAGCAGCTGTCTTTGTACTTGGAGGAAAGGTTTCAGGTGCTTACCAATCCAAAGCTGCCAAAGACACTGCAGCAAGGACTGACACGGAAGAAATGGATCATTCAGCGCACCTAATGGAAATTGATAAACAAGGCATATTTGCCACCAGAATAGTTGGAACAGAGCCTTCACTTGGCAGTTCTAATGCAGATTTCAGAGGATGGGGCAGGGGGTTTCTGTGGATGCCTTTACATCAAGATGTTCCATCTACACCTTGACAAAAGGAAGGTCTTCTCCTGGTGTACTGCAACTTAGATTGCTGCTAATGGATGACTGTAGGTGATGGCATTCAAACCTTTAATTGAGGGAAAGATGTGTATTATAGCTGATCAGAGTGGTTCAGGAAAACTGCTGGCTTATCTTGCACCAGTAGGCCAACATCTTGGGGAGGAAGAGCTGCAAGGACTTAGCAAATCATTCTCACAAAGCCCTCGAGCTGTCATTCTGGTGCCTACTGCTGAGTTAGCTTCACAGGTTGGTAGTTGGTGTCCTTTCTTGTGCCTTTTCCTTTGCCCTTACGTGCTTTGGCAAGCAACTCATCAACTTTTACTACTTTATGGCCAATTTAAGCGCTCATCCTATACTGTGATAGGCTATTGCTTAAGAAGCAAATTTGTGGTAAAAAGCACTCCAACTCATTTTCGGTTGCAGTCAACCTGTTTTTAACAACTTGTCACCTATAATACTCAAATTGTCATCTCTTCTTTCAGAAAAGGGAAAAAAAGAAAAAAAAAGAAAAAAGAAAAAGAGATTCCTAAGTGTTGCAATCTGAAAGATTGTATTGGGTTCCTGAAAAGCCATATATACAATTGAAGTGGAAAAGTTTCTTAATAATTTGCATAATTTACTCATGAGACAAAACTGGTAATCTCCTTAGAGCTGTTGAAAATGGAGGTGTTCTGAATTTGTTCTGAATTTAAAGATACTCTATAGTTGGTTTTATGAACAGCAATGCTTGTTTTTGCTAGTAGTGGATGACAAACATAACATAATTTTTTGCGCTTGCATGAGTGAGCATTAAAATTCTATAGTGAGTTTTATGTAGGTTTTGAGTAACTGCTGATCCATATCGAAGTTTGGGGCTCCATTCCGGTCTATGGTTGCCACAGGTGGTTTCAGGCAGAAAACTCAGCTGGAAAGTATAGAAGAGGGTGTTGATGTCCTAATAGCCACTCCTGGTTGCTTTCTTTCTCTCATTAAAGGAGGCTTTTTGGAGTTGAAGGATCTTAGATGGTAAGCCTGTGCATTGTATAATGCTGCATGAATAAGTTCAGGTGCACGAGCTATTCGAAATCATCATCTTCTCATCTGTTTTTGAGTGAAGAATGTTATTGTGCCACAGTTTTCTTGATTTAGTACTTCCACCATTCATCATCACCAATCTTCGAATCTTTGAGGAAAGGAAAAGATTAGCGAAATTTCTATTCTTATATACACAGCTGGATCTTGATTTTCTGGCTCGAGTTATGGAGAACTTTGCTTTGATTAACCAAAATGTTAGATATATTGCTATTCGTTAGCCCCAGTACAAATCTTTGAGAAATGACTGGTGACAAATTGAGAAGGCTCAAGTCGTCATATTGTTTGAGTCCATGCTATGCTACAAACACAACTCTACGTAGCTATGATGTACTCAATAATAGAAGAATGATATCTTTATGCATCCTGCAGATTGTTTTGCAACTGCTGGTATAATCTATGGCTTCACACTGCAGCTTGATTTTGGATGAGGTGGATATTCTCTGCAATGATGAAGAGTTCGAAGCAGCGTTTCAAAGCATAATCAATTCTTCACCTGTAGCCACCCAGTATCTGTTTGGGACAGCCACATTGCCGGTAGATATATATAACAAAATAGTTGAAATTCCTCTCAACTGTGAGGTGATCATGAGACCTGGCATTCATCGGATAAGCCCTCACCTCGAAGAGGTTGGTCTAAAGCTGTATTATTTTCCTTTCCATTATTTGCCAATGGATACTTTACTATTATCTAATTTAGGCACAAAAGGATTCACGTCCGTGTCTGAACATTTTTTTGGATGCGTATGGACAACAAATTACTCATAACTAACCTGTTGGTTATGCTCCCTAAAAGTGATGGAGCATCGTTTTATGTTGATGCTTTGGTTTTGGGGGTGGATTGTTACTGCATATTGATGGGGGAAGATGGAGAAGTCTCTGAAATTTCATTGATTGTGCTGAGATGATTAAGGATTATATTACGGTCCTATCTGTTTCTCTTCTTTCCTCAATTTGCAGAAGAGGTTTTGCTGTTGTCCTAAATGTTGTTTCTATTCATTTTGCCAGTTCATTGACTCTCAGAATTTAACTTTGTATAGAGGTATTGTAGAAACTAATTTAGGCTGCATATACTGGAGAAGGATTATTTTCACAACATTAATCCTAGATAGGCTAAGAGCTTTCTCATGCAGGTCGAACAGTAATCTTCTGTTACATGAAATTGCTTTGTCCTTCCCCCTTGATGAACATGTTGCATAAATTTGCTGTGGTAGCTAACCAGTGCTTCTCCTCCTATTTTCCTGTTAAGAAGAAAACTAATGGAATACCATTGTAATAGGGGAGAATTTAAGAGTTACATATCATGTCCAGTTTCTCATAGATTGTAGTGGAGAGGAAGACAGTGAAAAGACCCCAGATACTGCATTTCTGAATAGGAAGTCTGCTTTTATTCAGCTTGCAGAAGAAGGCCCGTAACCAAAACGATTGTTTTCTGTAACAAGGTATGTTGATCTTTCGGTAAAGACTGCTTGAAATTGACTCATCATTACATTTCCTTCTTTCTCCCAACCATCTCACTGACTCCTGACCTGGAGTTTGAGAGAAGGTTCTGAAGCCACTGAATGGAGGAGTCATCATTACTTTGTCCTCTTCTCCATATACAGATTGAGACATGGCGAAAAGTTGAAAATCCATTGAAATGCATTGACAGAAAAGGTGCTGATACACGAGTTCTACCTTATCATGCTGCTGTTTCACAAGAGTTGCGGCAGGCAAATATGAAAGAGTTTGCTTCTTCATTTAAAGATGTCTCCCTGTGCTTGGTTTGCACTGACAGGTATGTATAGATGCATTGTGCGATATCAATCAAACTATGCTTCTAGAAATAGATCTGCTCTGCGGCCGAGCTTGATCCCTAAAAGTAGGCCTTAAGTTAAACTGTGCATAACCTGCCTAGACCCAGGCCTTCAGTTCTCAATCCAAGCCTGCACATTTAATAATGGAGTCAGTCTCAACAAGAATTAGATGAAAATAGTAATGGCTGGGATAGGCCTTGTTCTGTCTTGTGGGTTTTGTGAATAATTGGGATAGGCAAGAGCTCAGTTTTAGCTAACACTTGAGGCACTCACCTGGGCGTTTTAGCAAAGTGAGGTGAAGCCTCTGCTACTCACCTCATCTCAGGCAAGGTTTCTTCATTTAAGGTAAGCACCTGAGATGAGGTGCTCCTCCTCTGAGGCATTGCCTCAGAAAAGATTTGTCTATGTTAACGTCTTTGCACCAGTGCAATTTGTGCTATGATGCAGACCTCGAATAACTTGTGATTCTAAGTATGAAAGACCTAATCATTTGTTTGTTGATGGATTAATCCCCACTTCTTACTTGGCACCTCTCATTGTTCAGCCTAGTGCCTGAGGCACTGTGGGGTCTGAGTCTCTTAACAGCGCCTAGTGATTTTAACGGCACTGTTTGCAACACGGTCAAACGAAAGGCAGAGGAGGGTCACTGGATACACATGAATTTACCTAAGACATGTCACTCCTTAGGCATTTGCAAGATCCTGATGATTTTTCAACCATATGACAGGTCATTACGAGGACTCGACTTTACTGGAGTGGACCATGTTATTCTGTTCAACTTCCCATGCGATCCAAGCGAATTTGTCTGCCACAGAGAGAGGTGCTGGAGGGAAGGGCAGAGCGTTCGTCTCTGCAGTCGGGAAGCAAGTTTCCCTGGCAAGAAGGATAATGGAGAGAAACTGGAAAGGTCATCCCTAGCATGATGTGCCCTCCGCTTATGAGTTGATGAGACGTTCGTGCACTGAGCGGGATCTGAGTTCATGACGGGAGTAGATCCCATCAGTCCATTCTATTTTTCCTGCATGTTACGGAGGAGCAGCGCGAGGCAAGAAGTGAAAACGTAAAGGGAGTTGTTTGGTTAGAATCTGGTTCTCCCATTTTGCATCTCCATGTTGAGGGGGATCACAGAAGCGTCAATGCAATGAAGAGCTTGATATCAAGGTTCAAAACTTATATATTTTGGTCTTTATTCAGTTCATTGTGGAGGAGGATTGATGCTCCTGAGGTCGAGACCGAGTTAAGAAGTCTCGGAGGCCCATATTGTCTGAAGTTGCACTTTGTTGATAATGAATATGCAATGATAGGAAAGTTCGGGACGGTATCCCCTGTTGTAGCAAGTTACTGAGCGTTACGGTATAAGAAGCTAATTTACGAGCACAAAATATAATGTACAAACTTTATACTGCATAGCCAACTTTACTTTCAAGCTAAATTGCTCAAAAGGTAAATTAAATTACTTCCTCTAAATGTAAATGACAAAGAGCTGTCCGATTTAGTGATTTGTTACTTCGATTGTGTCCAAAATATATTAAAATTCTATTCTTCCCTCAATGATTGCCTGAGTCAGGCCCATGGTAACCAGCGGGAGATTCGCGATGCACTTACGGACTTTGAAGAAGAGAGAGGAGAGAATGTGGGAGGGAAGAAGTATGTCTAGACACTGCGGGAGCTCAAGAAATTCAAAGAAGCAGCCAACCCATTCACGGACAAGTTCTTCACTCTCCTTCGCTCGGTGAATGAGCAGCAGGCAGAGATGTTGCAGAAGTTGCAGAGTTGTAAGAAGAAGCTTGCCAAAAAAATTAAATCTGCACAAGCTTGCAGAAGGGTGAGCAATGCCATATTTGTGACCGCCTTCGTGGCCACTGTGATCTTCACAGTTGTTGCGGTTGCGATAGGTGCACCGCCTGTTGCGATTGCTGTAGCTACTGATCTGACAGCTCCAATAGGGACAGTCGGCGAGTGGCGTTACTCTTGGTGGAAAAAATACCAAAGGGAACTTGCAAAAAAAGGGAGTTGATTAACTTAATGACTGCGGGAAGTGGAACCATGATCTCAATCAAAGAGTTGGAGACGATTCAATCGCTTGTGTAAGCTGGAAACTGAGATTGAGTCGATCGTGCAAAATGCTGACTTCGCTCTTGGAGAAGAACAGGAAGAAGCGGCGAAGCGTGGAGTGTTGGAGATCAAAAAAAGGGTGGAAGATGTCATGGCAGATATTGATGTTCTCTGTAAGCAAGCTGATAAGAGTAGGCGTGATATAGAGTGGGCGAGGAAAGTGATAGAGCATAAATTAAATACATATTCCAGCCATTAGTTATTTTTTTTATGCTTAGAAAGTTAACAGTCAATGCAGTTCACTGTCTTCGATGAACTTTATGTTGCAAAGATCTTCTCGGTTTTCTCCTTTTGGTCGAACCTGATCTGCGAATGTGGCCTCAACCAATTCATACAAATATTAGGAGTACAGAGATTATGAAGCAGTTCTACATTGGTGTGCTTCAAAATGCAGATGCCTTTCTCTGGGAGAACTTTTACCTCTTCGCTTCATCCTGTTAATCTAGCTGCTATTGCTGATTTGTTTGCTTGATTCACTCTGAGAGAGAAAATTGATTCAAGCGTTACACTAATGTGGTTTTCCAATTGATTCTAAATGCGACATATTAACAAAAATTTCTGTCATTTGCCGGTAATAATATATGGAGGGACACCATAAGCTTCGGAGTCTCATACCACATTCTGCTCATGGAGTGTCAGGCAATCTGAGGATGCCAAAATATTGAGGTTGCTGAGGTGCATCTCTTGGCAATTAATTCATTGTGGAAAACCATTAGGAAAACTAGCTTGTTCTACAACGACAGGATAATTTGCACGGCTGTTGTAAAATATCTTGGCTCTTTACGATTTAGTTCTTCAAGTTTACTTACCAAGTCACACAATTGTTGCTAAAAATACCTTATCCTTTTTTTACTCTCATTGGCCATGTTATTTACTAGTGTATTTTCATTCATGAAAATGAAGTGATTTGAGAGTCTGTGCATAGCCTGAAAGGTACTTTAGCGTCATCTCTCAATGAAGAACGCTAGTGTAAATGTTTAGATTCTCAAGTGTGAAAGTATTAACTACAAAATGATGTCAGAAATGCATGGACTGATTGTTCCTCTCGTCATCTGCTAAACCATGCATCCCTCGAACTACAAAATTTCGGGGACTGAATAAAGTCAGTTGCATCCGCGATATTCATTCAGCATTTCCTACAATTTCATGGATTAAAATGGAAAGAGTTCCAGTGGCACCATAAAGTTCGGTAACAAAATGTCAATGTCATTCTATAGCATCCCTCACGAAACACTGCTAGTGGGCGATGCGTTAGTAACACTCGAAAGATCTAGAATTCCTTCCTCCGGGCATCACGTTGAACAAGACCCACACCAGCTGTTAACTATCATCTACCACAGGTCATGCTGTTGAAACTGCTCTCTGATTGGATTGGCTTTACATACTAAACGAGAACTGAAGACGAGATAAATCAAAACAAGAAATGCCAAACTTCAGAAGTTCTGATAATCAGATGAAGATCTTGAGATTGGCCCGCTCGTGAGACACAAATCCAACATGCAGTCATGCAATAGTCTCCCTCATTTCTGTATATGGTAATAGTTAAAGTATGGTACTTCAAACCACTCACTGACAAAAGAAACCTGCAAAAATGTACTAAAACCTTCATTCTCACAGCTTCTTTCAACAGGTAGATGGCAGAATCACATAAAATGAATCACATTTTGCATTTGAGAGATACTAAACATGAGCATGAGCATCTGCTAACACTGAAGCAAGACCCGAATACACATCAAATCAACAAAATTCATGACCCCAGACATGACGATTTGCTCTTTATTGTTCTTTCCTTTCCTCTGTCCACCTCATATTCGTCGTTGTCATCTGCATCCTTATCTGCATCCTCATCATCAAATATAGAACTACGAGGAAATCTGCTCAGTTCATGCTTCTCATCTTCTTCAGCAAGAAATTCCAGCCCATATTTTGTGTCTCGGTGTGTCACAAGAAGCTAGCGCAATAATCTATCTTCCCTATTCAAGTAATGCAGCTCTTTGCTCATCACTGGTGAAGCCATCATGGTCAACTGCATCATCTGACCCTGCATGATGTGCAACAGAAACATAAAAGTGATATCAGCGTCTAGATCAAAGAAATCAACATGAGAGAAATAGCAAGAGACCTAGAATCCTCTTTCCTCCACAAGGTAAAAGTGCAACCAACTAAATATCATCTTACTGCTTCATCAGGAAGAGTAGCAGATAGAGAGCCCATCCAAACAGTACATATTACTGCCAGGACATGGGTAAATTACACTATACATCACTCAACTTTTAACTTTCAAATAGATCACTCAACTTTCAAGTTCAGCATAGAGATCACTCAACTTTGGTTTTGTTCTCCATAAGGTCACTCTGTTGACTAGCTGTTCAAAATCCCATTAGAAGTTTGACCTGGCATCATTGTAATATTGACACGGAAGGCGCATGTGTTTTTATTAGACTTTCATTGTAGGTCAGTCAAGTGTAGGTAATTTTACTTTGCCACTCACTCAACTTTAGATAAATTTCATTTCAGTCACTAGACTTTAATATTGAACTCATACTGCCATTTCAAATTAATATCAAAATCAGATTAAAATGATCAAAACCAGCTGTCAAATCAGGTTTCCAATGAGTTTTTCACAGGTCAATCACCAAAGTTATTCGATTGAAAGCAAAACCAAAGTGAATGAAAGTTTGAAAATAAATAGCCACTTCAAAAGTGAGTGAATAGTAGAGTAAACTATAGTGTGATTTTCCTGCCAGACCAACGTTGCAAAATTAAATCTTCCATCAATTGCTACAGTAGCCATTGATTAACTTTGATGGAAAAATGACCATGGTAAGTATTAACAGCAATAAGCTAGGATGGTAACAGCATCAGTGCAAAACCGAACATACAACTCCAATCCAGTATGGGATTTCCTCATAAGCTAGTTAATATTTGTTCCAACATATCTGCCTGTATAATTACCATCTCCTACGGCTTCCACTCCTAACATAAGGCAAGGAGCCAGCCAAAGACATTATCACATTATGAGATTTTCTCATAAGCTAGGATAATCTTGCTCGACATATGTGCCAACATAATCAATTTCTCCTGCGGCTTGCTACTTCGAACATGAGGGAAAGAGCCAGCCAAATACATGGTCGCGTTAAGCATTCCAGTTGTGAAACCTAATAGATTCAGCATTTCTGCATCATCTTCTGTCATATTCTGTTACGTTATCTTGTTCTAGAGAGTACTCTCCGTTATTCTGTCAAACCAGATAGCTCATTTGTAGCTTCCAAGTTACATAAACCAGGAATTTAAACAAAGAAGATGAATCAAATCTAATTGCATATCACAAGCACAACATGAATTGACAAGCCAACAAGAGAATTATCTGTAGATGGAAAGCTCGGAACAAGCAAGCAGAAGGGCTCGAATTTCAACAGAAGAATCACCTGAAAGAATCGCCCATCAAGCTTCTTGATACCATAACCCAGCTGGACCGTCTCGAATGATTTTACCTCAGTGACGAACCCCGTTTTTCTTATAGACGTCTCTTCCTATCCGAGCCACCATATCCATCAAAGCTTCCTTCTTGACATGGGGTTTCAGCAAAAGCACGCAGTCATACAGAGGCATCTCGTTCTCTCCCCCCCAAAACCCCTGTTCAGCTGAACTTATCTTCTAGACTGTCAAGAAGAGTTATTCCATCAAATCAAATGAGTGGATGACCCTTACATCGCTATGGAACTGCAAGTACTGCTAAATCTATAGCCATCACTACTAGAACGTGAAAAGATAAGTAATGAGACACGCTAGAGACCAGGTGCTCTCGGATCCAGCCTGAAAAAAAACAGGGTCCCTGAAAATATAATAATATAATCGCGTGAGGTAAAATAATGAATGAAATGTCTATTGATCTAGGCATTTCATCGAACAGATAGAATGAATTTTAACCGAATGAGGCAACAGAATCAACCACCGAATATACCTACCAATGAGGGAGCAAGAAGGCGGCAGGGGAGACAGAGAAGCTCTGGAGGCGGCGGAGAGGCGGCGGCGGAGGAAGAGGAACCCTGGTGGAGGCGGTGAGATGAGGAGCAAGTGGGGCCCAACGATTGAGTCATTTTTCAACCCTCACTTTTGGTAACAATTGTATTGAGTAAGACTAAAAGAAAGAACAAAAAAAAAAAAAACCAAGAAATTTATAGCAGCGAGTGAGATACAGTGGCAGAAAATTGGCTATGTAGAGGAACTCTTTAGCAAAGACCAGTGTGCCATCGAATGCAGTCGGTGACCGACATCGAAAAGAAAACATCACCTGAAAACGACTGCAAAGTGCAAACAAATTGAGGGAGGCGATCAAGAAACAAGCCCATGTTTTGTATTGACATGTTTTTAAGACAAGATACCAAAGAGAAAGGGCTGAGAGACAAGACCGTAGCACGCAAGAAAACAGCAAGAGAAGCTGATTTTATTCACAGAGAAAAGGAAACATCAACTGAAAACGACTGCAAAGTGCAAACAAATTGAGGGAGGCGATCAAGAAACACACCCATTTTTTGCATTGACATCTTTGGCGACAAGATACCAAAGAAAAAGGGCTGAGAGACGAGACTGTACGCAAGCAAGAAAACAGCAAGAGAAGCTGATTTTATTCACACATAGATAAAAAGAGAGAGAGAGAGAGAGAAGCTGGTTCTATGATACCTCGTGGCCTGTAATCTCGCCGCTTGCCACTTACTGAATTTTCATGGACTGGGACATAACTGGAGTCTATACGAGGCACCATTATACCAGCGCGGGATATGCAATAACTGTGGGGCTGGGTTGGGATAGGATGAGATGTCACGTTTCTTGCCCAGTACCATTTATTTACATCGTTGGAGCTTCAAGAGGGATCGAAAGAGGAAAAGGGAGGGTGCGAAAGGGTAGTCTTTTTATATGGCATGATATTATTTAGTCTTATTTCATTAATGTCCAATTTATGTTTTCCAGAATTTTATTTCTCAAGAAAAAGGACATTTCTTGACGTGATTAATTGTCCTGATCTTTAAACTTACATCGTAAAAAAGCAAGTCAATCACGTTTTAAAGAAATGATTATGTACTACAAAAGAGCTCTTTATAATTTCAATACATGGCGTATACCGTACATTTATTTAAGGTTGGCTATCGCGAAAACTAATTGGTAAGTTTAACGGTTTGATAAGTGGAAATTGGTAGATTAAAAAAATTGATAAATTAAAAAGAAATGAAATAAAAGTGGGTAAAGAAATGTAAATAAAAATTGATAAACCAACACTCACGGACAACCTGATGCGAGAAAAACTTACTATAAAAATTGATTAATTTATATAAGAGTTGATAAATTTAAGACTTTTGGAAGAAAGAAAAATAAAAATTGATAAGCAACGCAAATGATAGTGGGTAGCCCAAAACTTGACGGTAATTTAATGAGAAAAAAAAAAAAAAAACTCGGTAAGTTGCTTAAATAGAGATTGGATATTTTTAATGAGAGTTTGTACTTTTAAGACGCTAGTGAAAAAGGAAAACAAAAGTTAATAAAAGACAAGAACAATCAGTAATTTGCATTCTGTCAAAACAATTGGTATTTCATGAAAATGTCAATAAGTTACTAACAAGTAACTGAGAAATTAGATGATTACTAATTTCTTTTAACAGCGATTTTTATACTTTCACCAACTCCTTTGGCATGGAAAAAACAATTTTTTTTTTTTGGGGATGAAGTAATAGAATCATCCGTCTATATGTGTCAGTATGGATGATACATATTTAATATTCGAATTAAATGTTCGAATATACCATGAATGGACTAAAAAGGTCAACATGCGAATCACGTGCATTTCATTCATGTCGTGATTATGATTAAGCTCATTTCAAATGCATTTAACCGGGTGCTATAGACACGAATTGTGCTCGAAAGTCGTTGGGGTCCTATCCAAAGGCGACTACTCTTTTCGGGTAAAAAATTAATTTTCCTCAAATTATCTTTTTTGTCGTTAAGAAAAGTGATACAAACGTGAAAAAATAACTATGACTTCATTAAAAAAGTGAAAATAAAAAATTTAAAAGTACGAGCTCGAGCGAGAGGAACCTGCGGAGGGGAGGGCGCCGGCAAATTGGTGGTAAACGCTTTTTGCTCGGGAGATTTGTGAGAGCGTCACTCTCGCTCCATCGCTCGGAAGACATCGCTATCACCATCATCTGTACAGCTTTGGAAGAAGATGAGAAAGTCTTGCCATTGATATGTTATGAGATAATGGAGGACACCACTATCGTCATCGTCCAATTCATATCCCACATGTCTTTTTCTACGATTTTCTATACTTTTTTTTTTTTTTTTTTTTTGGTAAGGGATTTTCTATATTTTTATAAACTTGTAAACTCAAGATTTTGAATCGATATCACATCGAATTAGGTTTGTTGTAATTGCAGTGAATTAATAGATCAACGAAAGTGAGCAAAATGAGATTCATTTTTTTTTTAGTTCATCTATCTCATTAATTCATGTATTTTTCAAGTTCATATATTTTTAAAATTCATATATTTATTGTGTTTATGTATTTATTTGATTCTTATATCTATTTAATTCATGTACCTCTTTAGTGCATGTATCTGTTATGTACATAACTTCTTAAACTTTATAAGTAGATTTGAAATTCTTCATCCAAAGTATCACTCGAATCACCTGCATCTTCTCACTTCAATTTTTCTCTAAGTGTGCTGGTCTCAATAAATGCTTGATAAAGTCTTGTATGTATGGTGCTAATTCAAACGGGTTCAAGATATTGTATTTCAAGAGACATAGTAGTTCGTGAAGTTGCTTAAATCATTAGCAAAAACTAACCACTTTAAGATTATTCAATTAACTGTATCTCACTTTCTATTTAATTCTTTGTTGTCATTTTCTCAAAAGATATTAATTTCTGGTTACAACTATACTCTTCCTCCAATATGTCATTTCTTCTATGATCTTCCAATTGGGTTTACACACAATTCATACGTAGGAGATCTCCTTCCTTTTAGTTGGACATTTTAATACATATAATTGTCTTGCCATAGTTATCTAAAAACTATGATTATCTATGCTGGTTGTGATCCTTAAATCCTATGGTGGGTGGGCGGGTGAGTGTGTTAGTTAGAGAGAGATCCATGACCGCCATCAATGTCTGCAAAATCAACTCCTAAGGATCTATTTCAAAGAAAGAGACCTAGTGGCGGCTCAAGAGCAATAACCACTGCTGTGACAGCCCGAGTATGATGATCGCCTCGACGACAATCGCGGCAGTTAGTTCAACCGATTTATGCCGCTCTCTCTCTTCTTAACGCCCTCTCTCTCACTCGCAGCGCTCTCTTTCATCCTTTTTTTCCCCTTGTTTTTCCTTAACCAATCCCCACATAATCAAATTATAGTACCTCCAACTTATTGGAAAGTAGCCTGCTCGGAGAGCAGCATCAACCATAGGGTAACATTCAATCGTGCTCATTATTTGCGAAAAGCTGACGGCCCCACTCCAAAATCTCGTGAAACATTTCATGGCAGGCGGGGCATTAAAAAACGTTGACATCTCTTCTTTTATTTTCATATTTTTGTGTGCATCGCTTGAATTTCAACGAAATTTGGAATATTCGTAGACTTTTTTTATTTCCTAAAAAATAAATATTTTAAAAATATTTTAAAAAGATATTATTTGAATTATTTATTTTTGGTAAAATCATTGTGACATGTTTATCACTCAATCCACCGTGGCAATGTTGTCACGCGGACAAACATCAGGCTTCTTAATTTTCGGTCCTCGTGCCTTACAGCTGCTCTGCATGTCGGACTGAACAGCCAAACAATATGGGAAAGTTTAGGCCCCACCCCGGTCACAAAAATCAGCTTCGACATTGGGACTCATCATGGTTTGAAACTTCTCTTGAAACTTTGAATGACAGAAGGGCTTTATTGGCCCATTGTGGAAAAGCTGGGGTTTTGATTTTTTTTTTTTTTTTTTTTTTTGCCCCTTTGCTATTGGTTAATTTTTAAATTCTCATTCCCCTTTGAACGTTTTGTTTGGATAAAAAAGTTCCATTCCACTCTTTTGAGGGCCTTCTAGGGCTCATTCGCCTTCTGAACCAGCTTCGCAGCCCCTTGGGCCAACCTACGAGGTATTAGGCGATGGGCCTTGAGAACAAATCTCTCAATTCTTTCAATTTCCATCTTCTAGCCAAGACACAATGATTCATTTGCATGACATGGTCACTTGAGAATGTATTTTATATATCGATTACGCTGTCAAGATACACGGACCGATTAATTACATCTGATCACGCATCTCTCTCAATTTAACCTTTTACTTTTGATTGGCTCATTTTCCTTTGCACTATTATTGAGTGATATAATCACAAAATGTAATATATTAACTTGGATGGAGTAGTGACGTAAGATGAAATTTATCCCATGTGAATATACATTCCAATTTTGGAAGAGCGGAGCACTTTTCACACTTATTTCCTTGGTCAGAGAGGCCCAAATTTTTTGAATGTATTCAATGGTGTCCTTGACTAGTGAAAAAGTACATATACATTAGGCGAAAATACTCCCATAAAAATTATAGTCACGATTAGATTATCAGTATCTCATTGTGTGAGTTAATTTCAGAAAATTCCTTTCCTCATATACTAATATATTGCCTAATAAAGTGATGGTGGTGATATCACAATAAATCAGGGAATGCCTTGAAATATTCAATGGTGCTCTCAAATGTGTTGTGGCAATACCTTTATAGGAGTTCCCCTCTCTTTCTTGTATATATATATATAATTTTTTAGTTAGGTTTACAAAATTTATAAATACACACCAAATTGGATTGAAAACAATTGATCGAAAACTTCGAAAGTTCCTCATCAAGACTTCAAAGAATCTATGGCTCAGTTTCTAATATGTATTGGTCGAGTGTCGAAAAGTGTATGAAAGTATTGAACAAGTATTGAAATGTTCAACACGATACCAAAGCCCTTGAAAATTGTCAATGCTTCCTAGGTTACTAATTCCTTTCCTCACATTTGATATAGTGCGAAATGAAGTGATGGTCCATATATCGCAATAAATCATGGAATGTCCTAAAATATTTCATGACACTCTCAAATGTGATGTGGTAGTGGTAACTCTGTAAAGCTTCATTTTTCCTTCTCGTATATATTAATTCTTAGTTAGGAGAAAAACTTACAAAATATATTAGTATGCACCAAATTGGATTGAGAATAATAGATTGAAAAATCTTCATCACTTCCTTATCAAGACTTTAAGGCCTTATAAAATTTCAGTAATACCTTTTATATCTTTTATTTGTAGGCCTTCCTCTTTATCCAAAATATTTAACCAAGATCGACAATTAATAAATAAAATTCAAAACTTATGGTACGATATTTGGATAGTTTATTTTTAAAAGGGAAAACTTTCTCCATAAAAGTTGTTAATTTTCAATGTAGTGTTTTATTGCGAGTTCTTCCAATATATCTTGAAAGTCGTGAAAAAAAAAAGTTTTGGAAAAGATAAATATAAGCCCTCGTGCCAGTGTTAATATTTGTTTTATTTTGTTAAATTTTGAGGCGTTTTGGGCTTAAAAAAAAAAAAAATATCTTCATCTTCATCATCATCGTCATCTTCTTCATCTTCATTTTCTTCATTTTCTTCTATTTTTTTTTTTCTGGGCATGCACGATGATGCTAGCGAAAGCTCCTTCTACTCCCATCAGCCTCAAATCCACACCCTTCACCTCCACCTCCAGCTCCGTCGCGTACCCTTTCTCCTTCCGTCCCCGTCTCCTCGCCTCCCGGGCCCTCGGCGCTCGCCGCCGCCGCCTCCGCCTTTTCGGCGGCGGGACCCGTAATTTCGCCGTCCGGTCGGGGGCTACACGAGGACGCCCTTGGACACCCGAGGGCCTACCAGCTGATCGACGACGAGACGGGCGAGCTGTTCATCGTCTAGGGCGGCAGCGACGACCCGGCCGACTCCCCGGCTCCGCCCAAGGACGTCCTCCGGTGGAAGCCCGCGAGGAAGAGCGGCGGTTCTAGTGGAGGTGATGCTTCGCTGCGAATTGAGTTTTTGGTCATGTGGATGATTGGGTAGTATTTGGTTTCAAGAGCGCGGCAGATAAAGGGGATTATGAATACTTTCGCTATCTTTTTTGGGACGATGGTTTGATGTTACTAGCGTACTCTCATTTGGGTTGCTGAGCTGAAAGTTAGGTTAGATTATATCTCATTAATTGAGCTATACCTTGCGTAGTTTGCATTCAACTGTAGACGTGTTTGATGTGAATGCGCAAATTGAATAACTAATGCGGTTCGTTCTGATGACGAATTCCCTTTTATTTGTTGGTTCTTTTTTTTTTTTTTTTTGGGTGTATGCATTGTTAATAATTGTTACCTGCGCCGTTGGAACAACTAAGGCAATTTGTTATATGCATTTGGTGCTGTGCAAATGCCAAAGCTGAACCATTGTGTTCAGATGCATAACAAGTCCAACACTAGTTCTTTTGGAGCTTATTTGAATCATGCAGTCTTGGGCAAAAGATTTTGGTTTTCTTAGTTTGGCTCGAAAACGAATATATGCAAACAAGTTAGAAATTTCTCTCCTATTTCAATCCGTGTTAGACTTTCTCACAGCATACTTAATCCCTCTGCATAACGTGTAAAGTTGGAGCTTGGAGATGAATTTGTTTTTACATCGATAAAATGAAATCTGACAGTCATTTCTTTTGCAGGCAATCATCATGGGTCAACGCTGCCGAAAGATGATTCTCCCGCAGCAAGTGTGAGGGGCAGAAGTTTTGGACGATTGAAATCGCAGAGAGTCAAAACTCTTGCTGAAAAATCTTCCAAGCTAAAGGAAGCGAGTCACAAGGATTATGAACAAGAAATAGAAAATGTGCCTTTTGATGTGCCTGATCTCTCTTATTCCAAATTGGACCAACGGGGGAAAAAGAAGGAAGCAGCTATCATTGGACTTAAAGGAAAGGATTCAGGTGCTTACCGATCCAAAGCTGCCAAAGACGCTGCAGGGAGGACTGACACTGCAGATGTGGATCATTCAGTGCACCGAACGGAACCCAATAAACATGGCATATCTGCCACCAGAGTAGTTGGAACAGAGCATTCAGTTCGTAGTTCTAATGCAGATTTCCGAGGATGGGGCAGGGGGGTGCCTGTGGATGACTTTAGATCTGAGTCAAAAGATCTAAATTTGCATAGGAAAGTTTCCTCCAATGGTGACTTCTATAGTTGAAAGTCCTTTGAAGACTTGGGTTGTAGTGACTATATGATTGAATCTTTGAGGAAGCAGCAATTTCTGCACCCCTCACATATTCAGGTATGTCAATAGTATGATCTACTCAAAGTCAAAGGTTTCAACTTCTTGTTCTCTTTTTTGGCTGGTAAATGAAAGGAACTTGGTCGTTGCTTCCTTAATGCTGTTTTAGCTGGCAGTATACTAAATTTGAGCACGTTCTAATTATTTCCATTATATCTACTGTCTGCATGATATCCACATTGGGCTCTAAATCAATGATGACCTTGTTTCTGTATAGTTCTAGAGCTTGCATTTGTCGTCACTTTATCTGTAAGTGTGAATTTGTAGCTGATGGATGTGGAAGTCATTGAAGGGCCAACCTATACCATCGCTTTTTGTCTTTTCCTTCTCATGGGTATTGATAAGTAATTACATCAAGATGTTCTATCTACAGCTCGACAAAAGGAAGATCTTCTCCTAGTGTACTGCAACTCAGATTAATGCTGACTATGAATGACTGCAGGCAATGGCATTCAAACTTGTAATTGAGGGAAAGACTTGTATTATAGCTGATCAGAGTGGCTCCGGAAAAACGCTGGCTTATCTTGCACCAGTAGTCCAACGTCTCAGACATGAAGAACTGCAGGGACTTAGCAAATCCTTCTCATGAAGCCCTCGAGTTGTCATTTTGGTGCCAAATGCTGAGTTGGCTTCACAGGTTGGTAGTTGGTATCCTTTCTCGTGCCTTTTCTTTTACCCTTACGTGCTTTGGCAATCAAGTCACCAACTTTTACTTGTTTATGGCCATTTTAAGCTCTCATCCCATACTCTGATAGGCTCTTGCTTAAGCAGCAAATTTGTGGTAAAAAAGCACTCCAATTTATTTTCAGCGACAGTCGAATTCTTTTGAACAACTTGTCGCCTATAATACTCAAATTGTCATCTCTTCTTTCAAAAAAAAAAAAAAAAAAAAAAAATGGAGATTCCTAAGTGTTGCAATCTGAAAGATTGTATTGGGTTCCTGCAAAGACAAATATGCAATTTGAGTGGCACAGTTGCTTATATGATGTGCATAATCCGTTCATGTGGCAAAACTGGTAATCTCCGTGGAACTGTTGAAAATGTAGGTGTTCTGAATTTGGAGACGCTCTGTAGTTTGTTTTATTTATAGCAATGTGTGTTTTTGCTAGTAGTTGATTACAAACTAACGTAGCCCACATGAGTGATACTTAATATCTATAGTAAGTTTTATGCAGGTTTTGAGTAACTGCCGATCCATATCAAAGTGTGGGGCTCCATTCCGGTCTATGGTTGCCACAGGTGGTTTCAGGCAGAAAACTCAGCTGGAAAATATAGAAGAAGGTGTTGATGTCCTAATAGCCACTCCTGGTCGCTTTATTTTTCTCATTAAAGAAGGCTTTTTGGAGTTGAAGGATCTCAGATGGTAAGCCTGCATTGTATAATGTTGCATGAATGAGTTTGGGTGCATGAGCTATTCAAAATCATCTTCTTCTCATATGTTTTTGAGTAATGAATGTGATTGTGCTACTGTTTCCTAGATTTAGTACTACCACCATGTATCATTACCATTCTTTGAGGAAAGGAAAATATTAGCGAAATTTCTATTCTTACTCTTACCTACACAGCTGAAACTTGAATTTCTGGCTTGAGTTATGGAGACCTTTGCTTTGATTTACAAAAAGGCTAGATATATTGCTATCCGTTAGCCCCAGTAGAAACTTTGAGAAATGACCGGTGACAAATTGTGAAAGCTCCACTCGTCATATTGTTTGATATAGGATATGAAGTTAAAAAATCTGTCGTTAATGGATTTTCCTGCTAAGAATTTGAATGACATCAAAGCCTGGATGGTTTTGGCATTCGGCAGATTTAAGTCCATGCTATACTACAAACAAAGAATTCTATGTAGCTATAGTGTACTGAAATATAGAAGAATGGTTTCGTTGCACATGTTGCGGATTGTTTTGCAACTTCTGCTATAATTTATGGCTTTATGGTGCAGCGTGATTTTGGATGAGGTGGATATTCCCTGCAAAGATGAGGAGTTTGAAGCAGCTTTTCAAAGCATAATCAATTCTTCACCTGTTGCTACACAGTATCTGTTTGTGACAGCCACATTGCCCGTAGATATATATATAACAAAATAGTTGAAATTTTCCCCGACTGTGAAGTCATCATGGGACCTGGCATTCATCGGACAAACCCTCACCTCGAAGAGGTTGTTTTAAAGCTGTATTATTCCCCCTTCCATTATTTGCCAGTGGATACATTACTGTTATCTATTTTAGGCACACAAGGATTCAATTCCGTGTATATACATTTTTCTGGATGCTTTTGGACTATATATTGCTCATAACTAAGTTTTCGTTTATGCTTTTTAAAAGTGATGGAGCATGGTTACCTTGATGCTTTGGTTTTGGGGGTGGATTGTTACTGCATATGATGGGGGAAGATGGGAATTGGAATGAAATTTTTTCCTTGAGTGACTCTTAGCACATATGTATTGATTGTCTATACTATTCTAGTGGTCAAAAACAGTCTATACTATCTAAAGATGCCACCAGCATTCTGTAAGCCATTAAAACTGCTTGGAGGTGAAGAAAAGGAGAAGGCTCTGAAATTTCATTGATCCCGCTGAGATGATTGTAGATTATATTAGGATGCTATCTCTTTCTCTTCTTTCCTCAATTTGCAGAAGAGTTTGTGCTGTTCTCCCGAAAATTCTTTCTATTTCACTTTGCCCGTTTGTTGATTTTCAAATTTTTACTTTGTACAAAGGTATTATAGAAACTAATTTAGGCTGCATATACTGGAGAAAGATTATTTTCGCGACAGTAATCCTAGATAGGCTAAGAGCTTTCTCATTCAGGTTGAACGGTTTTCTCCTGTTACATGACATTGCTTTGTCCTTCCGTCTTGATGAACATGTTGCGTAAATTTGCTATGGTAGCTGACCAGTGGCATTCCTTCTATTTTCCTGTCAAGAAGAAAACTAACCAAATACCATTGCAATAGAGGAAAAATTTAACTGTCACATGTTATGTCCAGTTTCTTGTAGATTGTAGTGGAGAGGAAGACAGTGAAAAGACGTCAGATACTGCATTCCTGAATAAGAAGTCTGCTCTTATTCAGCTTGTGGAAGAAAGCCCAGTAACCAAAACGATTGTATTCAGTAAAAAGGTATGTTGATCTTTCAGTGTGAGCTGCTTGAAATTGATTCATCATTACATTTACTTCTGTCTCCCACCCATCTTGCTAACTTCTGACCTGGAGTTTGAGAGACAGCTCTGAAGCCACCTCGATGGAGAACTCATCAATACTTTTTAACTTGTCCTTCCTCTTCTCCATATACAGACTGAGACATGTCGCAAAGTTGAAAATGCATTGAAGCGCATTGACAGAAAAGGTGCTCGTACAAGAGTTCTACCTTTTCATGCTGCTGTTTCACAAGAGTTGTGGCAGGCAAATATGAAAGAGTTTGGTGCTTCTCCATCTAAAGATGTCTCCTTGTTTTTGGTTTGCACCGACAGGTATGTACAGTTGCCTTGTCCAAAACTAATCAGACTATATTTCTAGAGATATATCTGCTCAGCAGCTGAGCTTGATCCCTAAAAGTAAGCCTTTAGTTAAACTATGTGTGGCCTGCAAAGACCCAGGCCTTCAGTTATCAATTCAAGCTTGCACAATTATAACGTAGTCGGTGTCAACAAGAATTAGACAAAAATAGCAATGGCTGGGATAGGCCTTGCTCTGTATAGTGGATTTTTCAAATTATTGGGCCTGTGTACTTGCAAGTTTTTGGGTATTGGGCTCAGCTCCATTTCATTGATGGGCAAGAGCTTAGCGTTAGCTAACACTCATGGCACTCACCTAGGTGCTCAGGCAAAGCGAGGTGAAGCCTATGCTCCTCACCTCATCTCAGGCAAGGTTTCCTCATTTGAGGTAAGCGCCTGAGGTGAGGTCCTTCTCATGTGAGGTGTTGCCTTAGAAAAGATCTGTCTAGCTTGACATTTTTCCTTCGACTATTTTATCCTGTCCTTAGTAAAAATGAGGGAAAATGACACAACTAGTTCATGAAGTTTAATCCAATGTGCAATATGATTCCTAAATTTTCAATTTGTTTAATACGGTCCATAAACTTTTTGTACATGTTAAATTTAGTCCTTAAACTATATGAAAATGTTCAGTGTAGTCCTACTCTTGAATTAATGAAAGGACAATATTGAACATTTCAATATATTTCAAGGATTAAGTTGTGAACATGTACTAAAAGTTTAGGGATCACATTGAACAAAGTGAAAGTTCAGGGATCACATTGTACATTGGGATAAAGTTCAAGGACCACATTGAAAAAAATTAAAAGTTCATTGATCACATTACACATTGGGTCAAAGTTCAATGACGATTTTTGTCATTATCCCTAAAAATAAAGAACAGAATAGATAAATATCTTTTTTGAAAGAGCAGTTGGAAGTGGAGGACAGCTTCTAGGCTCTAAGAAGCCGAAAGATTTTTAGCTTCTTTCATCTCAAAATGGCCACAGTTGTTCTCTCTTGTTCCATTGTCCTCCAAAGCTTGTGAGGAAGGACAGAACCAAAAAAATAAACAATGAAGGTCGATCTACTAATCTTGTAATCTGGTCCTTTCTAATTCTTTGTTAACTTTTATACACTCACATCTTGCAGCACTGCATATTTGCTTCGATGCAGACCTTGATTAATTTGTGATTGAAAGACCTACTAATTTGTTTCTTGATGGCTTAATCCCCACTTTTACTTGGCACCTCCCATCATTCAGCCTAGCGCCTGATGCATTGTGGGCTCTAAGCCTCTTAAGAGGGCCTGGTGCTTTTAACAGCACTGGTCGTGATGCGGTCAAATAAAAGGTGACCGCTTTTAACTGTGGCTGGGGTCGCTGGGCACATACAAATTTGCCAAAGACATGTCACTCATCTTTTTGCGAGATCCTGATGATTTTTCATCCATATGGCAGGGCATCGCGAGGAATTGATTTCACTGGAGTGGGTCACGTTATTCTCTTTGACTTCCCGAGGGATCCGAGCGAATATGTCCGCCGTGTTGGAAGAACAGCGAGAGGTGCTGGAGGGACAGGCAAAGCGTTTGTCTTTGCAGTTGGGAAGCAAGTTTCCCCGGCAAGAAGGATAATGGAGAGAAACCGGAAAGGCCATCCCTTGCATGATGTGCCCTCTGCTTTTGAGTTGATGAGTTGAGACTTTCATGCACTAAGCGGGATCTGAGTTCATGCCTGCAGTGACAGGAGTAGATTTCATCAGTCCCTTCTTTTTTTCCTGCATGTTACAGATGAGGGCGCGTGGCAAGAAGTGAAAACGTAAAGGGGGTTGTTTGGTTAGAATCTGGTTCTCCCATTTTGCATCTACATGGAGAGGAGGATCACAGGAGTTAATGCAATGAAGACCTTGATATCAGGGTTCGAAACCTATATATTTCAGTCTTTATTCAGTTCATTGTTGAGGAAGATTGATGCTCTTGGGGATCGTGACTGACTTAAGAAGTCTCGGAGGCCTATATTTTCTGAAGCTGCACTTTGTCAATAATGAATATGAAATGATAGGAAAGTACGTGACCGGATTCCCTTTTGCATGCAATGAATATATAAAATGACCTGCTATAGCGAGTTACCGAGTGTTATGATATCAAAAGTTTACGAACTTTATTTTGCATAGTGAACTTTACTTTCAAGCTAAATTACTCATTTCAAACGTAAATGAAATTACTTCCTCTAAGGTAAATGACTTCATTTTAAGAGATGTTACTCCTTGTATTATAAATTTCCTTTAAGGTCATACCTTGCAGTTCTTGTACCTAGTAATTTAACTCCAGCATTGTAATTTAACTGATCTTGGCGTAATATGGACTGCACCTATAGTTATTATATTTTTTTTTCATGTATTAGTTGAGCTATAGACTTTGTACCATGAGAATGTCAATCACCTCAGCATAGTAATTTAATCTTAAATTGTCGCAGCAGATAGTAACTTGTAATTTGTACTGACCTCGATATGGTTTGATATGGTTTTCTTACGGTGTAGTTGTAAGAATGGAAAAGACCATTTGACTGGATTGAAAGTTCCATTTCATCCTTTGAGGGTCTTCTTGGTGCCATTCATCACCTGAACCAGCTGAAAAGCCCTTGGGCCAAACTCTCGATTTAGTAGTCTACATCTTCTAGTCATGGATGGGCTGTGGAGTCATGGGCCCGGTGTTTCATTCATTATTCATTTTTATTATTATTCCTGCAAAAATGTATATTTCGATTTATCAGTAAAATATTTGATAAGAAAAATTTTGCTGGTAAAAAATTGAGGTGTCAACAACAATCAACGCTTTCACTCATTTGGGTATCGAATTCCATCGTAACATTGAATATTTTGAATCAATTATCAACATAAAGTTGTTACGTGTCTGACTTATTAATTATAATTTCAAAGTCCTTTGGGTCAAAGAGTGTCATAAATTTTCTAGAATAAGGTAACAAGAAAATTATCTTAGTACAATTTAACCGCATGGAGTTCATGCAGGGACAAATTGGATTGAATAATAATGACGAATCTAAAATTAAGACCATAAAAAATTGAAGGAATAATATTATAAAAGTCCTCAAATTGATACACTTGTGATAAATTTATCTGAAATTGATTTTTAACCACAAAAAATGCCAAACTGATATACCTATACAAATTTATTGAAAACTAATGTTTTGGCCACAAAAATCCCAAACTGATATATTTGACAAACTAGTACACTTGTGACAAATTAATGGTAAAACCTCAAACTTGAATTGTTATGTGTCATCCAACTCAGCAATTTAATGGTAAAATTTAATGAAAATTAATTAAGGATAAATTTGTCATAAGTGTGCTGGTTTAGGATTTTTGATAATCAATAAATTAGTTTGCGGTCAATTTGTTATAAGTGAACTAATTTGAGGTTTTTTGTGGCATTAACCCAAAACGGAACAATGTACACAAGTTATAGAATTAGAAAAATGTACTCGTCCCTTTCACCACTAATTATTTAACTGATATGATAAGCTAAGGTATCTTAGACTTTACAGGCCTATAGATACATATTTCGCTTATAATGCATGCTCAGTAAAATCCCATTAACACAAGGATTTAATTCTTCGACTTCCACGGTCAAGTCTGCATGAGAGAAGTACCTTTCTCCAATTACCTTTATAATTTATATTGCTTATAATACTTTCTCTAAATTCGAAGGAGATGACGAAAACCATCATTTCAACCTCTCCCTGTCCTAAGTTGCCCAACCTCCGTAACAAAAATTCTTCTCTCCAATTCTGCAGTTTTTCGTCGTAATCCTCCTCCCTTCCACATCTTCTTCATTCCATTCGCTGATGCACCATAGACGACAGCAAACCAATGAACAAGCTCGTCATTCTCGTAAGCCCATACGAGACCTCCCTTTGCAAGCCGCGGTGGCAGTGGCGGCAGCCCGGGGGGTGGCGATGGGGTACAGGGGAGAACTTGAACTCGAATCATCAATATCATATTCTAGTGCCTAAACTAGGAATGACCAACTTTAATAGAAAATCTTTGACGTGGATGTTGACCATCATATGTGATACGATCGCCACATTGGTAATTTTTGGCCAAAATTAGTTGGAATGACTACATTATTAAATTGCTAAAAGGTTTATGATTAAGTTGACAAATCGTTAAAAAATTTAGAACTAAATTGACCGTTGTGCAATAATTTAACATTTTTTAGACAATTATCCCCAATAAAAAATGTATAGTACTCCCTACATTATACGATTTTACTTGAATAAATATTATTTTCTGTAAAGTTTCATTGAATTTTCTTATATATAACCATAGAAACTAAAATTTATGAAATAATTTGTCTCACTTTTTAGGTTGTGATTCCTTATTTGCCATCGTGTAAGTGTACTATTCCTATACATTTGAAGTCATCAGATGGCAAGCATTAGTTTCCTAAAGCTTTTTAGTTCTTAAGTTCAATTAAAATTTTCATTTTCCTTAAAGATGTAAGTTGAAACCCACCCTAAAAAATTCACAACATAAAATCTTTTAGGAGAGTCTGACCCATGTTGATTGCTCTGATTTATTATATGTGTTCATTCATATTGAATAAATTTATGTCACCATGAAATATTTGATGAAGGATAATAATGATAAGGAAGTACCCATAGCTCATCCTACTCCAGCACATTAGAAAGTTACTTAAAACTTGAGTGATAAAGGATCCGGTTTTAATGTTGACCGGTTGGTACTATGTTTTGAGGAGGCAAGCCCAACCAGCAAGCCTCACGGCCTTGCGGTTATAAAGCAGGCCAATCCCTACTCCATGCTAATGGTGTGAGCGGGAAATGATAGGAGACGACCTGTTCATTAGAATTGCAAAAGCATCGCCCCAAACTGAACAATAAGGGAAATGTCATGCCAAAATGAAATTAGAATTACTTAATTGCATTATTGCCAAATGCCATGTCTTTCTTTGGGCTCCTTTAGAGTAGCCCATGTCATTATCTACGAGAAAGTAGTGAATACTTGAACTTCATTTGCAACAACCATATTTTTCACTTCCAAGGAAGGCTTTTTTCCCCCTAATTAGAGGGGAATACTGTTTGTGGAGTTCTTTTTCATACAAGTTTAGTGAAAGGTTCAACTTCAACTTCAACATGCAATGTTGCGCATAAGTTTGTTAATTATATTCAGAGACAACTAATCACAAAGTGTTTAATAGCTATGTAAATCCTAGTGAGACTTCTATGATTTCTTTATGAGATTTAAAGATTGTTTCGTAAGGCATTGTACAAGCTATATATTTGTGTGCATTATTGAGTATAAGTGGTGGCTAAGAAAACTTGAAAGTATTTGAGTGACTCGAGCAAGGTTATAACCTCCATAATATCTCTTGATCAATTGTGAAATCTTATATTGCTCTCCTCGTGGACAAGATCAAATTGACCGAACTACGTAAATCCGATTTCCAATTTTACTTTTCTGTTTTCTGATTTAATGTTGTTATTCATTGTTACTTTCACAACAAAAATCAAGATAAAAAAATTCCAAAAAAAAAAATATAAGTATTGAGGTGTAAATTTCAATTCATCTTGCGTGACTGCATAGATCAAATTCCAGTTGTTTTGAAAGTGAGGACAATTAATAGGTCCATGTATATGTCCACTTTACTTAATAATGAAATATCCATTTCCAAAAAAAATTGATCCTACATGTTTGGAGAAAAATCAATACAATAAAACTTGAATTAATTGATTAATAAGCACTCTAGAGGTAATTCCTTTAGAAGAGAAGCTTTGGTTATTTTGATTGAAAAAAAGCTGCCGTTGTAGTCAACTTTTTCCTATCCAATCAAAACATTTCATGGCCAATGGTCACATTATAGTCACTTTTGAAAAAAGCCAAGGGAAAAGAAGACAATTATTGTCCTCTACAGACTTGTAGTGGTCCTAGTGGAAGGTGGACCCTGGTATGGAGACCTTTGCTACTTTGTATCTGAATAAAACAACTTATGGACCTACAAGAAGTGACAAGATGAAGATAGTCCCAAGTTCACAAAAGTTCATCCAATCGAACGTGGCATGTCCAATTGAAATGCGCCACGTTTTTTGTAAGGGACTTGTAGTGGAGGGTGGACCTTATTATAGAGACTTTTTCTACTTTATGTCTGAAGAAAATAACGTATGGACCTACAAAAAGTGACAAGATGAAGATAGTACCAAGTTCACATAAGTTCATCCAATCAAATGTGGCATGTCCATTTGAAACGCGCCACGTTTTCGGTTGCAAATGATTCGCAATGTTAGTGGTACTTTGGGGAAAAAAAAGGCAAAAGGAGAAGTAGACATTATTGTCCTCTATGGACCTATAGTGGACTACAGACCTTATTCGTGTTTGAATAAAACAAAGGATGGACACGTGAGACGTGAAAAGATAAGATGATCCTATATTTGCAAAACCTCATCCAAAAAAAAGAGCATAAGAACGATATTATTGTCATAATTATTGTATGATATCCATTTTGATCCCAAAACTTTTCAAACAAGAAATCATCAATCCATATTTAAAGAGGTTTATTGTATGGATTCCAATGTAATCCCCCTTTTTTTTTTTTTTAATTTTACTAATGTGGCTCTAAATCTTTGTATGAGTTTTCAATATAATTGTTCTACCTAATTTTCGCCTAAAATTGCTAAAATTGCGGTCCAATCATCGTTAGCATCTTACATGACACGCTAGCAATCTGACCTAGACAAATTACAAGTATGATTCATAGATACTATCTAATCACAATTTCCAACGACATTTTCTTGTTGAGAACCGGCTTTATTAGATTTCCAATATCATTAAAGCCGAATTGAGGATAAAATGTTTCATGAAAACAAGAATAAAATAGGATGTTTATATCATCATTGCGAATCACATTTAATCCTACCCCAGTAATAATAATAATGACTTATACTAGCAGTGCTTCTTAGATAATCCTAATGGTAAACACAACATGCCATTGTTGAAAGTGATTTATGTGGGTTTTTTTTATTTATATATTGCAAGACCTTTGCATGATTAGGTATTATTGTGAGAAATGAAAGCATTATAGAAAGAATGGGATAATTTAGCGTATAATTCAAGTGACAAAAGGGAAAAAAAACAACAAATAAAAAGAAAAACTATCGTGGGAGAGTTGGGATCTAAAAAATTCATGGTAAGGGGTTACAGTTAACAAGTGCTGGTTGCTTAAAGTTAGAGATTGTATGTCTCACGTGATTTCTCTATTGCCGTCTCAACAAGATGTCAATACATTCAATTACAAGTTTCTTGAATAAGATACTAATTATCAAATTATAGGGACACAAATAGAGACAAAGGATCTCATCCCCTCGAGAATTACACGAAAACCTGAAAGACCTACCTATATGCAAACTTTGTAAACCCATTTCCAATCTAATACACTAAAATGAAATGGTTGACCCAGTCATTGAACATAAACAGGGCAAAGTAGCCTTCTAAGGATGCTCTTGACCTTGCCTTCTCACACCTCCCACCTTCAAACTTTTATGTAATTGACAACTCATGACACGAAAAACAATGATAATAAAAAAATCTCAACAAAAAACCATCATATTTTAGCCTCACGTTCATTTGATATGCATATGCTATGATACTGATTCTACATAAAAATACTAGGTTGATCTTCCAATGAGATTAGTAAGTGAAATAAAAATATATCACATCACTTTACCAATTTAGTAAACTAGTGGTGGGTCTCCTAGTATTATCTTATGTTATTTCTCTCTATTCTTTTGGGTTCCGTGTGCTAGTTAACTTACTAGAGATGACTGATTTATAGTTTGTGATATGGCAGATGTGAAAGTTATAACAAAAATTAAAACCAAGAAGAATAATAGACCACCAAATTTAGATGGAAAACCCTTGTGGAAAAAAATCATGAAGAGAGAAGAAGCAAAATCCATCATAGGAAATCAGTGATTACAAAAAGTGGCTAAAAAATAAAGACTCTTTCTGTCTCAACTTCTTAATCTAATAACTCGATAATAATGATATTTATATTGCTCTCAAACCCTAATGTCAGTCCAAGTCCGTAGAGAATTCAAGACATACTCAATTGATTCTTCTTGTTGACACCACACTATCATTTTCAGAGGATTAAGAGATGTTGAAACTCTGACACCTACCTGCTCGATTGAAACCCTCTCATTGAGGATGATTTAGCGTTAGAATTATGTAACGCGTGTGTATCTTGACCACGATGCTCTCGTGGCCTCATCAATGAATGTACCTTAGCCTATTCACAAATTTATCCTTCTTCTACCTTTTTCATTTTTTTTTTTTTTTTTTAGGCGGTGGGGGTGTTTTTCTTTCTTTTTTTCTTTTTTTTTGGGGGGTGTTGTTGGGCAAAAAAAGACTGATCACAACGGACGAAGGTGTGCACTGCATGTAGCTAATCAAGAAGTTCTTCGGAAGTTGCCATGTGATTGCAAAGCCCAGATTTTGAGAAGCTTCTCCCAGCAAGAACATTTATGCATTAAACATCAACAGTTCACAATTTCCACAGAAAAAGCCACAAAAAGGTCATCCTTATTTACACTTATCTTTAATGAGTTTCAATAGAAAAAAACATTTGCTAACATGAATGTTTTTTTCATGGACAACAAGAAAGTTACATTACTTAGGTAAATTCTAAATTCATAGAGTACCCTACTATTTTTATGAGTTAGGCAAGAAGTGGATTTAAACTTGGTGGAAACATGATAATAAAGTATTTTGCATCTAGCCTAATGAAAAATTCGAAGAATACAGACATACAATTCTCCTTTATGTTTCAATTATTTAACCGTTGGAACTTTAGAAAGGTAGAAGGCAATTTTTCCCCGGATCTTTTCTGAGCACCGAGTCAACGAAGACTAGTAGGAAACTTCAATGTAAATTCAAACACAAAGCAATGACAAATACTAGTAGGAAACTTCAATGTAAATTCAGACACGAATCAATTGCTCTCCTTTGCTGACTTTTCCGAGACCTATGCACACAAACAATTACATGCCCTGGTTAAATACCTAGGAAGCATATGCTTGACCTTTAAAGAATGTGCGCTTGACCTGAATGAGAGCAAAACGCATTCACTTTACCTTAAAACTATGCAACTTATTGTGAAGAGGGTGTACTTTTTGCCCTAAAGAGAATGCACCTTCTCTAGGATAGGAATGCATTTCAATAGGGACCTGTAATTTCTCTATAAATAAATATCTTTTGATAGGGCATCATTGATTAAACTTATTGATTTGCCCAAGTTTAATGAAAATTTGGTGGGTGGACGGATCATAGTTAGGTACTCTCACTGTTCTCCTAATTAAACATAAGCATTTATTATTTGGTATTGCAACCTTGAAATTTCAAATTTTATTTGACCTTGAGATGCACGAACTATTTATGATTTTTTTTTTCTTTTTATATTTAGTGATCAAGTGGTGTCTAAACCTTCACCCGCTTCAATTACTCCACCTTTCCAAGCCATCATCAATCATTTGTTATGATGTGATGCCATAGCAAAATCTGTAATTTAGGGATCCGGTTATTTTTGCACCTAATGTAAGATTTATGCACACTAATAGTAATAGGGCACGAACTAAGTATAAATCAAATTCCACCCATTTGAATGGCTGGTGGGCATGTTACCTCTTCTCCTCTTGGGAAAAAAAAAGCATATATATTGTTTTTTTGACCCATGGACCAAATGAAAATAAGGAACCTTTTTTTTATGAGTATAATCATTGTTGCTTGGCAAAAAGGGGAAAAAAACACATCGAAGCTTGAAGGTTTGCAATTTAGTTCGATCTGTAGCCACCTGGTTTATTTTTCATCCAATCTAATCCAATTGTGTATTCTTGAGAGAGCATATCTAGGTGACAACTCGAGAATTTAAGAAAATATAACCTTTTTTCATCTTTCTGGCCACCATTTAAAAATGGTTTTGCTGTCAAGTGTTTTTAGACACTTGTTCAGTAGTCAACTACGAAAATTTGAGAGATTTCAATGTATTGAGCTTTCGTATTACGTGGAATAGTGGCTGGGATGCATATGATTAATGATTAATGATGATCCAATTTACATAGATTAAGTTTACGTAGTAACTGCTCATTTTATTTGACAACGGGATGGGGTTCGGGAAGCTGCATCAATGAAGCCAAGTGACGCATGACAATGGTGGATGGGTGCATTTGAGACTTGGTGTGATGCGAGTGGTGAGAGAGAACTGACGAATGATGATAAAGCAGAAGTTTCGGTCCCACTTCTTTACCTTCCGAGCCTTCTTTGGTGGCTTTGATGATGGCCAAGACTTGGTCCCACGTCCGATCAACTTGCTTCCGAGAAATTAAGGCAACTGAAATGAAATTAAAAATCAAATGAGATGAGATGAAATGCAACGGTAGCGTCTTCCGAGAAAGAAAGACCAAGAAAACGATAGGAGAAAGCCAACAAACGAAAAGACGGAGAGACAGAGAGTGATGAAAAAGAACAACATATACTGAAGAGGAAGAAGAGGAGGAGGGAGGATGGTTGGGCCGATGCAAAAGTCTTTCGACTGGCGTGTTTAGTGGTGCTTAGAGCTTCTCCCCGACGGGGTAGGGTATCAGTGTTCTGCTGTATAGGCGTAAATAATGGAAGGAAGGTAATGCGGCCAGTTCATAGTTTAGCTAAGTTTGCTTTAAATGTGAATCCCTTTGAAAATATTTGCTCTTGTTTTCAACTTGTGTTTGAGTGGGTTTACATTCGTTTGAAATCACATTAAAGAAAGCTAACATAAGACGGTGCTGCCTGTCTTGGCCCTGTTGCTTCCTTGTATAGCACACCTATCATAGACAATCAATTCCACCATCTCATAATGCTGCAACAATGGGAAAAACATAGCACTCAAGCACAATAAAGAACACCATAAAATATTAGGATCCTTACTGGGAATCACAGTCAACCGTACCCTATTAAGTACAATAAGCTCAAGAAATGATAAAAACTTGAAATTCCTAACATTTGATATTGGAACTTTGAAAAAATGGTGGCATTTTAATCATGTTCTCATTATCAATTGACCTTTTCTAACTCCCTCCGTAAACGACTTGACTACTATGAGTGTATTTGGTCGTCTTAATTAACTGATGTTTGATTAAAAATAAAAATTTGATTTATGTGAAGATCCTATATATTTTCTCATATTCAATTTTGCGTTTAAAGGATGATTGACCTTGTTATGCACTATACCATATTGTTAATGCAATGGATATGTTCGAGTCTAAACTACTTAAGCTATGGAAAAAAATAGGGGAGTAGATAATCAAAGTAGTGAGAACAATGAGCCGATTTGTCGAACTTTTTATCACTGATAATAGGTAGGGCTCTCCATTTGTAGAGATGACAAAGCTAGATGATTTTTGGAGCAGTCAATTAGATTGATACACCAAGTGATACAGCATACTACAAATGGACCTTCAAACAAATGGATGATATGTGGCATATTAAGAAAAGTTTGACACACGCATAGTATTCCAATTTAATCAATCAATCAAACTATACTTTTTAATATTTTGTTGGAGAGCATTATCATTCATTTATCATCTAAAGAGCTATACAAGAAGAGACCATTTGCTGGAAATGAGAGGATGGGATTACTCTTAATCGTGGCCTTCCCTCGAGTTAGAGTATAGATCGAGGGATGCACAGAGCATCAAAGGCTAAAGTTGCGACCACTAGATAGATGACTACTGCTTCAATTTTGAGTCAAGGCACAAAAGGGTCAATTGTTCTAAATTGGGAGTTTTTAGGTGGGAACTTACACTGAAATTTGAACAACGGTTAAAATAATAAAAAAATCTCATCTCTATTTCACAAATAATTGTATGGGACAAGATCTAGTTTAGATTAACAAGTTCCTATGACAATAGAAAGCGAAGACTAACTTTCTAGACAATTTCAAAATTAAATTGGTAGAACAATAAGAACATTACAAGTGTCGTCAATATTGACTCACTTAAGGGGTATGCTCCTCATCGAAAGAGGTACATTTCTAATTTAGATGCTAGAAGGAGTTCATTCTTGATTATAATGAGCGTTCACTCGACTCTAAGAAGGAGATGCACTTTGGCCTTTAAGGATTATGCACTTGATGTGAACAAGATCGTGCAAATCACCGTAAAAGAGTGAGCAATTTATTGTGAGGAGGGTCCACTTCACCCTAAAGAGCATGCACATTATTTAGAATAGGACTACATCTCGATAGGAACCTTGTCATTTCATAAACAATTATCTCTAGACGTCCTGTGCTTAGCTGGTTCAAGGTATGGGGGCGCAGACGACAACAAGAAGTACTGTGCGGAGGAGAGGAAGAAGGAATCAAACGTTCTCTCTCTGCCTTCTCCACCATTCCTAGATGCAGGCCCATTTGCAAAGCATGGAAAGAAAAACAATAACATATGAACTATAATTGCACATGGGGCCTGCATCCGGCAAAAATGAAGAGATTCCTTGACTCACGCGTATGTCCTGCCATAATTACCCTCTTTTCGATGCTTTGCACATGGGGCCTGCATCACGTGTATGTCCTGCCATAATTACCCTTCTTTCGATGCTTTGCACATGGGGCCTGCATCCGGCAATAATGAAGAGCGTAGAGGGAGAATGACGTTTGATTTTTTTCTTCCTCTTCTTCGCTCAATAATTCTCGTTGTTGCTTTATAGCTTTTGTGTTCTTGCTGGCGCCCTCGGGCTTTTTTATCGGATCCTCGTCGCTCTTGCTCCTTTGTTAAGAGTGCTTGTTTGGATATGATCTTTTGTACTCTTGTCCTCCTCATTAATATTATTACCTTTACCAAAAAAAAAAAACAAATTCTCGTTGTCGTCTAGCCCCCGTTTCTTGAACCACCCCTCGAACCCCATCCTCCTGCTGACTCACTTCTTGAACCGCCCCCTTAAACCTTATAATTAATTTAATTTATCAATTTGGCCATCTTTGGATCAAATATATATCCGTTGGACGAATTGTAGTTAGGCTGACAAAACAATAAGCATATTTTTTCCCCTTTTCTAATGATTATACCCATAATGAAGCTTTCTCATTTTATTTGGTCCGTGAGCCAATTTAATTCTATCTCGATCCCGGACCACTCAATTTTTTGTCACTAATCTAATGCATAACGTAACTTTCAGAAAGCAAAGTTAGATAACAATGACAGAAATGAAGAGAAAGTAACAATTTTTTTCTTGACACTTGGTGACCAACTAAGTAAGTATATTATACAGCTTTTAATGCATTGAGTTCTCATGAGATATGGAATAATGGTTGGGACTTACATGATCGATGTACGAGACAGCGTCAATGAGACGATGATGCCAATGTCTATGTGATGCATGATGATGATGGGTGGGTACAAAAATAAGTGGGAAAGAAATTGAGAGAGCAGCCTTTTGTCTGATTCCAACCTTTCGGCCACTTTAATAATGCCAAGACTGGGGCCCCATTTTTGACCAACTTGTTCCCATTATATTAAATCAAATGAAATCAACGATGAGAGATTAAGAAGGTGTGGAGATTCGAGTGCAAACAAGAACGAAGGAAGGGGAGTGTGAAAGAGCAATCGGCGGAGAAAAAAACACAGCAACTTTTTTCTGGAATTTTTAATTATCATAGGCCGAGATTTAGTAAATAGAGACCCAAATGATGAGGATGGAAAGAGGAGACGGGGATGGACTATGGAGCACTGTAGCTTAACCTTAGTTAAGACCTTAACTAAAAATCAGTCAATTACTTGGGAAGCTGAAAGCTTGGTAGCAGATTGCTCCAAGTCGTCACCGGCCAAGGCTAAATAACAAAGAAGCCCGTGGCTTCAATCAAGACAGGAATAGTGGACTTATAAATAGTATGTAATAGCAAATGTGATCCATAAAAAACTGTCTACTTTACTGGTCAGAGTCACCACCATCAATGTCTAAGTCTCAAATCTTTCCACCACTGTTGAAGGATAAACATGAATTAAGCACTAGTCCTAAACCTGTTTCTTGGCCAAATTAAAATACATAGGACTAAGATTACATAATTATAATAAGTTCAAATTTTTTTTAGTAATTTTTTCCTAAGAGTGAGAGGGTATATTATCACGAGAAGCATGCACTTTCTTTTAAAAAAGTGACCGATTTATCGTGGGGAGAGTACACTTCACCCTAAAGAGCATGCACATTATTTAGGGTAGGACAGCATCTCAACAGCGACCCTATAATTTCGCTATGAACAAGTATCTCCTGGCACCGAGAAATGGAGGCCACACAACAAAAAAATACCGTGCGAAGGGGTGGAAGAAGGGATCGAACATCGAAAGAACGACAACATATAAGCTAAAATTTTATTTAGCAAAGAAAATCGAATAGTAATATACATGGAAGGCGGGAGGGAGAGAGAGAGAGAGAGAGAGAGAGAGAGAGAGAGTAATAAATAAGTTATTTGTATGAAAGAGCAATGAAAATATGAAGGATAATTTGAATTATAAAAGTTGGATTCCTTGGCTTCTGCGCATGTCCTGCCATATGGTCACCCTTCTTTCTATGCTGTGCACGTGGGGCCTGCATCTGGGAATGATGAAGAGGGTACAGAGAGAATGGCGTTTAATAAATAAATTATTTGCTCAAAAAGAGCAATGAAAATAGAAAAGTAATACATGAATTATCAAAGTTTGATTCCTTGGCTTTCGCGCATGTCCTGCCATAATCACCTCCCCTTCTTTCGATGCTTAGCACATGGGGAAGAGGGTAGATAGAGGATAACTTCTGCGACTCCACAAAAGGTCCGCTTCCATTTCTTAAACCCCCCTTAAACAGCGTCCTCAGGCTAACCCCACTTCTTGAACCACCGCTTAAACCTTGTAATTAATTAAATTATCAATTTTTCCATCTTTGGATAAAATATTTACCTCGTGGACGAATTGTAGTTAGGTTGGTGAAACAGTAAGCATATTTTAATATGATCCGCGGACTAAATAAAATGAAGAAGCTTCGTTATGAATATAATCATGATAAAAGAGAAAAAGAAAATGGTACTTGAAAGTTTGCAATATAATTCGATCTATGGCCACTCAATATTTAGCTGCTAATCTGATGCGTAATGTACTTTTCAGAGAACGAAGCTAAGTAGCAACCATAGTAATTAAGAAAAGCAACAGTTTTTTTTCTTTCTAGCCACTAGTCAAAAATGATTTTTTTTATCAACTATTTCTGGACATTTATTGAGCAATCAACTGAATACATTTTGGAGCTTTCAATGCATTGAGCTCTTATACTAAGTTGAATGATGTTGAGATCCATATGATCAATGGCACGACCATATTTGCTCTACATAAACTAAAATTTATGTAATCATTTCTTCTTTTTGATAAAGCGACACGAGGCTGCATCAATAAAACCATGATGTCATATGATCTATGCGATGCATGATGATGTTAGATGGGTGCATTTGGGAATCATGTGATGTAAGTGGTGAGAGACAGCTGATGAACAATTATAAAAAAGAAGTCTTCAAATTCGGGCCGACTTCTTTGCCTTCTGTGCGCTGAGTGGCTTTAATGATGCCAAGACTTGGTTCCCATTTCTGATCAAATGGTTTTCGGGAAATTAAATCAAAAGAAATGAAATTAAATCTGATGATATGAGATGAAATGCAACGGCGGTTTCTTCCGAGAAAGGGCAACGAAAAAACAAAGAGACGCGTGGGAGAATGATGGTAAAGAACGACGGATACTGAAGAAGGAGAGAAGGAAGAATGGTCGTGCCGAGGAGAAGAAAGAGCAAAACAGATTTGAGTGCAGAAAAGGATGAATGAAGGGGAGCGTGGAGGAAGGCCCACGGGTCGTGAACTTCTTTTCCCGAAGAAGAAGCAAGGACGGTATCTGACTGAAGAAAGAAACACTTCAACTTTTTGTTGGAACATTTTATTATCAACGGCCGAAATCCAGTACTAGCAACCAACAATTTTAGAACCTTAAACAAAGACCCAAGGAAGCAAGAGATCGCTCTGGGCTATGGGAGGAAATATAAGGTGCATTTAATAGACCATGTAGGATGATATGATAAACCATACATGGATCGACATGTGGCAAATTTGGACCCACTTATGGGGCTCGGTAATCTAACCTTAGTCAAGAACTTAACTAAACACCAATCAATAAGCTCAAAATTTGGTAGCACACTTCCATTAGTCATCATCAGGCGAAAACAAAATATAAAAATAGACGGTTGCCGGTCACCTCAATCGAGATGAGAATAGTGGACTTATAAACAATTGAGCAATACCCTTTAAAAAGTATATATATACTTTACTAGCCAATCACCACCACTAGTGTCCGGAGACGAAAGTCATCTTACAGCATAAAAGTCTTTGATTTCACACTATCATTTGATGCTGTTGTCTTGAAAATAAGAACTCTCGTCCACCCCACACCCCTCCCCCCAAAAACAGAAAACGAAAGGCTCTATACACTTTCTTTCAACCCTTCCGGGTGCTCTCATTTAATCCTCTGCACTCACGAACCAAGCCATGCCTATCGCGGAGCTCTTTCTTAGCGCCTTTCTTCAAGTTCTGTTTGATAGGTTGGCCTCTCGCGAGCTTCTCAACTTTGCACGGCGTGAGGGTGTTGATGTGTTGCTGAAAAAATGGGAGGAGATGCTGGTCAGCATCAACCAGGTGTTGGATGATGCAGAGGACAGGCAACTGAATGGTGATCTCGGGGTGAACTCGTGGCTCAAAAATCTCAGGGACTTGGCCTACGACATTGAAGACTTGCTAGAGGAGTTTGCCATAGAGTTCGTGACAAATAAGTCCGAGGCAGAACCTAGCACTAGCAAGGTGCGTTCCCTTCTTCCAAGTTGCTGCTTCAGATTGAGCCCGAGAGCATTTATGTTTGATCATACAATGAGATCCAAGATGGAAGAGATGGATAGCAGGTTCAAGGATATCATTACTTGGAAAAATATTCTGCACCTAAGAGAGAATAACGGGAAGCGATCATCGTATCGTCAGATGGATAAGCCGCTTCACACTACGAATTTGCCCGAGCCTTGTTTTGTTAGTAGGGAGGTTGAGAAAATGGAGATCCTTGAATTACTGACCAAAGAAGAAAATGATAGGGCATGTGTGGATCCAAAAGTGATTCCCATCGTAGGGATGGGGGGTCTTGGGAAGACGGCTCTGGCTCAGCAAGTCTACAATGATAATAGAGTCACCAACTATTTCGATGTGAAAGCATGGGCTTGCGTTTCTGATGATTTCGACGTGCTTGCTATTACAAAGAAAATCCTTGAGACAACTAATGGCAATTTGTCTTGTGAAGGTAAGGACCTGGATTGGCTTCATGATAAGCTCAAGGAACACCTTGCTAGGAAGAAGTTTCTTGTCGTTTTAGACGATGTTTGGAATGAGAATTATGGAAACTGGACTATCCTCATGAAGCCTTTTCAATTGGGAGCAAAGGGAAGCAAGATCATTGTCACGACTCGTAATTTCCGCGTTGCTGAAATAGCCCATGCTCAACCCTATACTCTCAAACCGTTGTCACAAGATGCTTGTATGACTTTGTTCACATTTCATGCTCTTAGAGCAAAAAATTTCGATCATCATCCTAATCTTGAAGTATTGGGCATGAAAATAGTGGATAAATGCCAAGGGTTGCCATTAGCCGTGAAGACTTTGGCTGGGCTGCTAAGCTTTAAAGTTAGTCCTCGTGAGTGGCAAGATATATTGAATAGCAAAATTTGGGACCTACCACAAGAAAGTAATGACATCCTTCCGGCTTTGAAACTTAGCTACCTCCATCTCCCTTCGAATATGAGGAGATGTTTCGCTTACTGCGCTATATTTCCCAATGACTATGAAATTGAACGAGATGAGTTGATTCACTGGTGGATTGCAGAGGGCTTGTTGGAGGGAAAAGAAGGACAAAACCGTTGGAATGTAGGTTTGAAACTTTTTAACGAGTTAGTATCGAGATCATTACTTCAAGAGTCGAGTAGTAGTAAATCACGATTCTTGATGCATGATCTTGTGAGTGACTTGGCCAAGCTAGTTGCTGGTGCAGCCTATTTTAGCTCGGGAGCATTTGACTTTGAGGGTGATCAAAATAATGTATTTTTGGCTCGTCATGCCTCATTCACTTCTAGCCCACACATTTTCCAAGAAAGATTCAAGATATATCACAGAATGAAGAGACTTAGGAGCTTTATATCATTAGAGAAGCAATCCAAGTGGTATGGTGGGCCATATTTGTCCCAAAAAGTGCTATGTGACTTGTTATCCGAATTGAAGTTTTTGAGGGTGCTTTCATTATATCACTATCACATCAGAGAGGTACCAGATTGCATTGGCAAACTGAGACACCTAAGGTACCTCAATTTGTCGAATTCTCACATTGAAAAGCTTCCAAAGTCAATTGTTGCATTGTACTACCTAGAGACTTTGATGTTGCGGGGATGTCGAAACCTTATAGAATTACCGGAAGGTATGGAGAAATTGATGAATCTAAAATTTCTTGACTTGACCGATACTTCGAGCCTAAAAGCAATGCCACTATATATAGGTAATTTGGTGGGTCTTGAGATGCTGTCCAAATTTGTAGTGGGAACGGAAATAGGGTTGAGATTGAAGGAGTTGAAAAACCTAAAGAATCTTGGAGGGGAATTATGCATCTCTAATTTGCATAAGATTCAAGAAGCCGGAGATGCCACAGATGCCAATTTATGCATGAAGGAGGGAATATGCCGGTTGACCATGCAATGGTGCAAAGATTTTAGAAATTTCCGGAATGAAGAGCTTGAAGCAAAAGTCCTTGACTTTCTTCGGCCTCACCCAAAACTTGAAAATCTCACAATATCCTACTATGGTGGCTTAGAATTTCCATCATGGTTAGGAAGTCCCTCATATGTTAAGATGGTGCATTTACGTTTACATGGGTGTTGTCGGGCCAAAGCGCTAGCCTCATTGGGACAGCTATCTTCTCTAAAAGAACTGTACATCCAAGGTCTAAATGCAATACACACGGTAGGGTCTGAATTTTATGGAACTAAAAGTCCTTTTCCATCCTTAATGACTTTGGAATTCAAGAACATGCTATCGTGGGAGGACTGGTCTCATTGCTTCAACAATGAAGAAGTAGGAGTTTTATTCCCTTGTCTTAAGTATCTGGTCATTGAGAAGTGTCCTAAATTGATTGGAAGATTGCCTAGTCAACTAAGCTCCCTCAGAAAGCTTGAAATCAAGTATTGTCCGCTTATGGATGCCTCGTCCTCTATCGTTAGCCTTCCATCCCTCAATAAATTAAACTTTGGAGGTTGTAATGAGGGGGTGCTAAAGAATTTGGTAAACTTGACATCTCTAATCACTCTTGTCTTGCAAGATGTTGCTGAATTAACTTGCTTAAATTATGGGTTTACAAGCTCCTTGGTGAAGCTGAAGAACTTGGAGATTGAAAGTTGTAAAAATTTGATGTACTTGTGGCAAGAGAGAGATGTAATTCGGAATCTCGCTTGTCTAAAGAGCTTAGTTGTCAAAAATTGTCCGGCATTGATATCATTTTTAGTTGGAGAAGGAGATATAGAGTTGCCTAGCAAGTTGGAGACAATGGACTCACGGAATTGCATCAATGTGGAGAAGCAGCCACGCAAGATTTATACCCTTTCCTCTCTTCAAACCTTGACCGTCACTCGGTGTCCAAAACTTGTGTCCTTCCCCGAAATAGATATGTTAGCGTCAGTGAAAACATTATATATCCAAAATTGCGAGATGTTACAATATTTACCTAGAGGATTAAGTGTTCATATGGATGAACCAAGCAGCAGTGCCAATAATCATGGTGATATGATGTCTTGTTTGCAAAACCTAAGAATCTACGAATGTCATTCTCTACCAGCCTCTCCAATTAGCGAGAGTAGTTTTTTACCAGCGACCCTCAAGGCACTTGAAATTTGGTCGTGTGAAGGAGTGGAGTCGCTCGCGGAGATACCTCTACACCGTCTTCAATCACTTCAAAGCATCCGTATTATCTCTTGCGATAACTTGAGAAGCTTACCACAGGGGCTGGACACACTTTCCCATCTCACTTTTTTGTGCTTGTCGGCGTGTCCTGCACTGGAGCTTGAGTGCTTCCCTCCTCTTCCTCCTGGCATCTCGGAGTTTTTGCTTTTTAATTGTCCAAAGATAAAATCGTTACCTAATCAGTTGCATCGACTCATGAGTCTCCGAAGTCTATCAATTAGTGGGTGTGAGAGTATTACGTGCTTCGCTGATGGACGACTGCCACCCCAGCTTCAGTCTCTTAAATTGCTTAAATGCGAGAATATGAAGCAGCCGGTGAGGGAGTGGCTTACCCCCACACCTCCCTTGAATGCCTGGAAATCGACAGCGGGGTGGGAGGAGTGGGAGAGGAGGAGGATCTTGTGCTTCCACTCCCTTCCTCTCTGACCTTTCTCTGTATTAGAGATATGGGGAAAGTGGAAAGACTGTCCAGCAGTCTCCCTCCCTCTCTCCAGTTCTTATGGATCTGCGATTGCCCGAAGCTGAGGGAGTTGCCCCAAGATGGCCTCCCTCCCTCCCTAAAACATCTCTGGATCGAAAGATGTGGGATTATGGAGGAGCGATGCAGGAAAGGGACCGGCAGCTATTGGCCCCTCATCCGCGAAATCCCACAAGTCACATTGGGTTATGACAGGGACGATTCAATTACTTGAAAAGGGGGATTCGGACTCTGAATATTCTACACGGGAAGAGATTAAGGGTATTTTTAATATCTGAGGCCTTGGCTCTTTTTGAAGAGGGACGGGGTTCGTATTTCAGACCCCAAAAATTTTAGATCATCGGGTAAAAGCTGAAGCTTCTGGGCGTCGCAAACTATAATGATGGCTACCGAAAGCTCCTTCGCCTCCATCTCCACCTCCAGCTCCGGCTCAGTCGTGCACCCACTCTTTCTCCTTCCGCCTGTCCGGTCGGAAGGCGACGCAGGATGCCTTAGGAGAGTCCGTCGGGGGCCTGCCTACCAGCTGATCGACAACGAGAGGTAGGTTGGTTTTATCTCAGTAATCGAGCTATTAGCTTGTGTGTAGTTTGCATTCGACTGTAGACGTGTTCGATGTGAATGTGCAAGTCGGAATGACTGATGCAGTTTGTTCTGATGACGAATTTCCCTTTTTATTTGTCGGGGGTTTCTTTTTCTATGCTTGCATTGTTGACAATTGGTATCCAAGCTCTTGGAACAACTCGAGCGATTTGTTGTATGCATCGTGTTCAGATGGAGGATAACAAAGCCAACACTAGATCTTCTTTTGGAGCTTATTTGAGTCATATACAGTCTTGGGCAAATGATTTTCGTTTTCTTAGTCTAGCTTGAAAACGAATGTATGCGAACAGAGTTAGAAATTTCTCTCCCATTTCAATCTGTGCTAAGACTTTCTTGTAGCATACTGAATCCCTCTGTGCAATGTGAAATGGCAGAGAGTCAAAGCTCTTGCTGAATAATTGTCCAAGCTAAAGCAAGTGAGTCGTAGAGATTATGAAGCAGTAGCAGAAAATCTCTCTTTTCCTAAATTGGATTGAATGGGGAAAAATAAGGAAGTAGCTATCTTTGTACTTGGAGGAAAGGTATCAGGTGCTTACCAATCCAAAGCTGCCAAAGACGCTGCAGCAAGGACTGACACGGAAGAAATGGATCATTCAGCGCACCTAATGGAAACTGATAAACAAGGCATATCTGCCACCAGAATAGTTGGAACAGAGCCTTCTCTTGGCAGTTCTAAGGCAGATTTCAAAGGATGGGGCAGGGGGGTTTCCATGGATGCCTTTCCATCAAGATGTTCTATCTACATCTTGACAAAAGGAAGGTCTTCTCCTGGTGTACTGCAACTCAGATTGCTGCTAACTGTGGATGACCGCAGGCGATGGCATTCAAACCTTTAATTGAGGGAAAGACGTGTATTATAATTGATCAGAGTGGTTCGGGAAAAGTGTTGGCTTGTCTTGCACCAGTAGGCCAACATCTTAGGGAGGAAGAGCTGCAAGGACTTAGCAAATCGTTCTCACAAAGCCCTTGAGCTGTCATTCTGGTGCCTACTGCTGAGTTAGCTTCACAGGTTGGTAGTTGGTGTCCTTTCTTGTGCCTTTTCCTTTGCCCTTAGGTGCTTTGGCAAGCAACTCATCAACTTTTACTAGTTTATGGCCAATTTAAGCGCTCATCCTATACTGTGATAGGCTATTGCTTAAGAAGCAAATTTGTGGTAAAAAAACACTCCAACTCATTTTCGGTTGCAGTCAACCCGTTTTTAACAACTTGTTGCTTATAATACTCAAATTGTCATCTCTTCTTTTAGAAAAGGAAAAAAAAAAGAAAAAGAAAAAGAGATTCCTAAGTGTTGCAATCTGGAAGATTGTATTGGGTTCCTGGAAAGGCATATATACAATTGAAGTGGCAAAGTTTCTTAATAATATGCATAATTTACTCACGAGGAAAAACTGGTAATCTCCTTAGAGCTGTTGAAAATGGAGGTGTTCTGAATTTGGAGATACTCTATAGTTGGTTTTATGTACAGCAATGCTTGTTTTTGCTAGTAGTGGATGACGAACATAACATAATTTTTTGCGCTCGCATGAGTGAGCATTAAAATTGTATAGTGAGTTTTATGCAGGTTTTGAGTAACTGCCGATCCATATCGAAGTTTGGGGCTCCATTCCGGTCTATGGTTGCCACAGGTGGTTTCAGGCAGAAAACTCAGCTGGAAAGTATAGAAGAGGGTGTTGATGTCCTAATAGCCACTCCTGGTTGCTTTATTTCTCTCATTAAAGGAGGCTTTTTGGAGTTGAAGGATCCTAGATGGTAAGCCTGTGCATTGTATAATGCTGCATGAATAAGTTCGGGTGCACGAGCTATTCGAAATCATCATCTTCTCATCTGTTTTTGAGTAAAGAATGTTATCGTGCTACTGTTTTCTAGATTTAATACTTCCACCATTCATCATCGCCATTCTTCGAATCTTTGAGGAAAGGAAAAGATTAGTGAAATTTCTATTCTTATACACACAGCTGGATCTTGATTTTCTGGCTCGAGTTATGGAGAACGTTGCTTTGATTTACAAAAATGTTAGATATATTGCTATTCGTTAGCCCCAGTACAAATCTTTGAGAAATGACTGGTGACAAATTGAGAAGGCTCCACTCGTCATATTGTTTGATATAGGATATGAAGTTAAAAGATCTTTTGTTAAGGGTTTTGCCTGCTAAGAATTTGAATGACGTCAAAGCCTGGATGATTTTGGCATTCAGCAAATTTCAGTTCATGCTATGCTACAAACACAGAGCTCTACGTAGCTATGATGTACTCAATAACAGAAGAATGATATCTTTACGCATCCTGCAGATTGTTTTGCAACTGCTGGTATAATCTATGGCTTCACGCTGCAGCGTGATTTTGGATGAGGTGGATATTCTCTGCAATGATGAGGAGTTGGAAGCAGTGTTTCAAAGCATAATCAATTCTTCACCTGTAGCCACCCAGTATCTGTTTGGGACAGCCACATTGCCGGTAGATATATATAACAAAATAGTTGAAATTCCTCCCGACTGTGAAGTGATCATGAGACCTGGCATTCATCGGACAAGCCCTCACCTCGAAGAGGTTGGTCTAAAGCTGTATTATTTCCCTTTCCATTATTTGCCAATGGATACATTACTATTATCTAATTTAGGCACAAAAGGATTCATGTCCATGTCTGAACATTTTTTGGATGCTTTTGGACAACAAATTACTCATTACTAAGCTGTTGGTTATGCTCCCTAAAAGTGATGGAGCATTGTTTTAGGTTGATGCTTTGGTTTTGGGGGTGGATTGTTACTGCATATTGATGGGGGGAAGATGCAAAGTGGGTGAAGAGTGGAATAAAAATTTTTCCTTGAATGTCTCTTAGCACATGCGTATTAGTAGTCTATAGTATTCTTTTGGCTAAAAGCGATGTATACCATCTAAAGGTGCCACCAGCATTCTGTAAGTCATTTCATCTGCTTGGAGGTGAAGAGAAATAAAATCAGGAGAAGTCTCTGAAATTTCATTGATTTTGCTAAGATGATTAAGGATTATATTAGGGTCCTATCTGTTTCTCTTCTTTCCTCAATTTGCAGAAGAGTTTTTGCAGTTGTCCTAAATATTGTTTCTATTCATTTTGCCAGTTTCTTGACTCTCAGAATTTAACTTTGTATAGAGGTATTGTAGAAACTAATTTAGGTTGCATATACTGGAGAAGGATTATTTTCACAACATTAATCCTAGATAGGCTAACAGCTTTCTCTTGCAGGTCGAATCTGTTACATGAAATTGCTTTGTCCTTCCCCCTTGATGAACATGTTGCATAAATTTGTGGTGGTAGCTAACCAGTGCTTCTCCTCCTATTTTCCTGTTAAGAAGAAAACTAATGGAATACCATTGTAATAGGGGAGAATTTAAGAGTTACATATCATGTCCTGTTTCTCATAGATTGTAGTGGAGAGGAAGACAGTGAAAAGACCCCAGATACTGCATTCCTGAATATGACGTCTGCTTTTATTCAGCTTGTGGAAGAAAGCCCAGTAACCAGAACAGTTGTTTCCTGTAACAAGGTATGTTGATCTTTCAGTAAAGACTGCTTGAAATTGACTTATCATTACATTTCCTTCTCTCTCCCGACCATCTCACTGACTCCTGACCTGGAGTTTGAGAGAAGGTTCTGAAGCCACTGAATGGAGGAGTCATCATTACTTTGTCCTCTTCTCCATATACAGATTGAGACATGTCGAAAAGTTGAAAATGCATTGAAGCGCATTGACAGAAAATGTGCTGATACACGAGTTCTACCTTATCATGCTGCTGTTTCACAAGAGTTGCGGCAGGCAAATATGAAAGAGTTTGCTGCTTCTTCATCCAAAGATGTCTCCTTGTGTTTGGTTTGCACTGACAGGTATGAATAGATGCGTTGTGCGATATCAATCAAACTATGCTTCTAGAAATAGATCTGCTTTGCGGCCGAGCTTGATCCCTAAAAGTAGGCCTTAAGTTAAACTGTGCATAACCTGCCTAGTCCCAGGCCTTCAGTTCTCAGTTCAAGCTTGCACATTTAATAATGGAGTCAGTCTCAACAAGAATTAGATGAAAATAGTAATGGCTGGGATAGGCCTTGTTCTGTCTTGTGGGTTTTGTGAATAATTGGGATAGGTAAGAGCTGAGTTTTAGCTAACACTCGAGGCACTCACCTGGGCGTTTTAGCAAAGCGAGGCGAAGCCTCTGCTACTCACCTCATCACGGGCAAGGTTTCTTCATTTAAGGTAAGCACCTGAGATGAGGTGCTCCTCCTCTGAGGCATTGCCTCAGAAAAGATTTGTCTAGGTTAACGTCTTTGCACCAGTGCAATTTATGCTACAATGCAGACCTCGAATAACTTGTGATTCTAAGTATGAAAGACCTAATAATTTGTTTGTTGATGGATTAATCCCCACTTCTTACTTGGCACCTCTCATTGTTCAGCCTAGTGCCCGAGGCACTGTGGGGTCTGAGTATCTTAACAGCGCCTAGTGATTTTAACGGGACTGTTTGCAACAGGGTCAAATGAAAGGCAGAGCAGGGTCACTGGATACACATGAATTTACCTAAGACATGTCACTCTCATCTTTCCTTAGGCATTTGCAAGATCCTGATGATTTTTCAACCATATGATCTTTCCTTAGGCATTTGCAAGATCCTGATGATTTTTCAACCATATGACAGGTCATTACGAGGACTCGACTTTACTGGAGTGGACATGTTGTTCTGTTCAACTTCCCGCTCGATCCGAGCGAATATGTCTGCCACAGAGAGAGGTGCTGGAGGGAAGGGCAAAGCGTTCGTCTCTGCTATTGGGAAGCAAGTTTCCCTGGCAAGAAGGATAATGGAGAGAAACTGGAAAGGTCATCCCTTGCATGATGTGCCCTCCGCTTATGAGTTGAGATGTTCGTGCACTGAGCGGGACCTGAGTTCATGACGGGAGTAGATCCCATCGGCCCATTCTATTTTTCCTGCATGTTACGGAGGAGCAGCGCGAGGCAAAGTGAAAACGTAAAGGGAGTTGTTTAGTTAGAATCTGGTTCTCCCATTTTGCATCTACATGTTGAGGGGGATCACAGAAGCGTCAATGCAATGAAGAGCTTGATATCAAGGTTCAAAACTTATATATTTCGGTCTTTATTCAGTTCATTGTCGAGGAGGATTGATGCTCCTGAGGATCGAGACTGAGTTAAGAAGTCTGGGAGGCCCATATTATCTGAAGTTGCACTTTGTTGATAATGAATATGCAATGATAAGAAAGTTCGGGACCGTATCCCCTGTTGTATGCAATGAATATATAAAATGACTTGCTATAGCAAGTTACTGAGCGTCGATATAAGAAGCTAATTTACGAGCACAAAATATAATTTACAAACTTTATACTGCATAGCCAACTTTACTTTCTAGCTAAATTACTCAAAAGGTAAATTAAATTACTTCCTCTATATGTAAATGACAGAGCTGTCCGATTTAGTGATTTGTTACTTCGACTGTGTCCAAAATATATTAAAATTCTATTCTTCCCTCAATGATTGCCTGAGTCAGGCCCATGGTAAGCAGTGGGAGATTCGCGATGCAGTAACGGACTTTGAAGAAGAGAGAGGAGAGAATGTGGGAGGGAAGAATATGTCGAGACACTGCGGGAGCTCAAGAAATTCAAAGAAGCAGCCAACCCATTCACGGACAAGTTCTTCACTCTCCTTCACTCGGTAAATGAGCAGCAGGCAGAGATGTTGCAGAAGTTGCAGAGTTGTAAGAAGAAGCTTACCAAAAAAAATTAAATCTGCACAAGTTTGCAGAAGGGTGACCAATGCCATATTTGTGACCGCCTTCGTGGCCACTGTGATCTTCTCAGTCGTTGCAGTTGCGATCGGTGCACCGCCTGTTGCGATTGCTGTAGCTACTGCTCTGACAGCTCCAATAGGGACAGTCGGCGAGTGGTATTACTCTCGGTGGAAAAAATACCAAAGGAAACTTGAAAAAAAAAAGGGAGTTGATTAACTTAATGACTGCGGGAAGTGGAACCATGATCTCAATCAAAGAGTTGGAGACGATTCAATCGCTTGTGAGTAAGCTGGAAACTGAGATTGAGTCGATCATGCAAAATGCTGACTTCGCTCTTGGAGACGAACAGGAAGAAGCGGTGAAGCGTGGAGTGTTGGAGATCAAGAAAAGGGTGGAAGATGTCATGGCAGATATTGATGTTCTCTGTAAGCAAGCTGATAAGAGTAGGCGTGATATTGAGTGGGCGAGGAAAGTGATAGAGCATAAATTAAGTACATATTCCAGCCATTAGTTCTTTTTTTATGCTTAGAAAGTTAACAGTCAATGCAGTTCACTGTCTTAGATGAACTTTATGTTGCAAAGATCTTCTCGGTTTTCTCCTTTTGGTCGAACCTGATCTGCGAATGTGGCCTCAACCAATTCATGCAGATATTAGGAGTATAGAAATTATGAAGCAGTTCTACAGTGGTGTGCTTCAAAATGCAGCTGCCTTTCTCTGGGAGAACTTTTACCTCTTGGCTTCGTCCTGTTAATCTAGCTGCTATTGCTGATTTGTTTGCTTGATTCACTGAGAGAAAAAATTGATTCAAGCGTTACACTAATGTGGTTTTCCAATTCATTCTAAATGCGACATATTAACAAAGTATCTGTCATTCGCCAGTAATAATATACGGAGGGACACCATAAACTTCGGAGTCTCATACCACATTCTGCTAATGGAGTGTCAAGCAATCTAAGGATGCCAAAATATTGGGGTTGCTGAGATGCATCTCTTGGCAGTTAATTCATTAGCAAAACTAGCCTGTTCTACGACGACAGGATAATTTGCACGGCTGTTGTAAAATCTCTTGGCTCTTTACAGTTTAGTTCTTCAAGTTTAACTACCAAGTTGCGCAACTGCTGCTAAAAATACCTTATCCTTTATATACTCTCATTGGTCATGCTATTTACCAGTGTATTTTGATGAAGGAAAATGAAGTGATCAGAGAGTCTGTGCATAGCCTGAAAGGTACTTTAGCATCATCTCTCAATGAAGAAATGCTGGTGTAATTGTTTAGATTCTCAAGTGTGAAAGTATTAACTACAAAAAGATGTCAGAAATGCATGGACTGATTGTTCCTCTCGTCATCTGCTAAACCGTGCATCCCTTGAACTACAAAATTTCAGGGACTGAATAAAGTCAATTGCATTCGCGATATTCATTCAGTATTTCCTACAATTTCATGGATTAAAATGGAAAGAGTTCTAGTGGCACCATAAAGTTCGGTAACAAAATGCCAATGTCATTCTAAGCTCAGCAGCATCCCTCACGAAACACTGCTAGTGGGCGATGCGTTAGTAACACTTGAAAGATCTAGAATTTTTTCCTCCAGGCATCACGTTGAACAAGACCCACACCAGGTGTTAACTATCATCTACCACAGGTCATGCTGTTGAAACTGCTCTCTGATTGGATTGGCTTTACATACTAAACGAGAACTGAAGACGAGATAAATCAAAACAAGAAATGCCAAACTTCAGAAGTTCTGATATATCAGATGAAGATCTTTTGAGATTGGCCTGCTCGTGAGACATAAATCCAACATGCAGTCATGCAATAGTCTTCCTCATTTCTGTATATGGTACTAGTTAAAGTATGGTACTTCAAACCACTCACTGACAAAAGAAACCTGCAAAAATGAACTAAAACCTTCATCCTCACAGCTACTTTCAACAGGTAGATGGCAGAATCACATAAAATGAATCACATTTTGCATTTGAGAGATGCTAAACACGAGCATGAGCATCTGCTAATGTTGAAGCAAGACCCGAATACGCATTAAATCAACAAAATTCATGACCCCAGACATGACAATTTGCTCTTTATTGTTCTTTCCTTTCCTCTCCGTCCACCTCATATTCGTCGCCGTCATCATCGTCGTCCTCATCATCATCTACATCCTTATCTGCATCCTCATCATCAAATATAGAACTACGAGGAAATCTGCTCAGTTCACGCTTCTCATCTCCTTCAGTAAGAAATTCCAGCCCATATTTTGTGTCTCGGTGCTTCACAAGAAGCCAGCGCAATAATCTATCTTCCCTATTCAAGTAATGCAGCTCTTTGCTCATCATTGGGGAAGCCATCATGGTCAACTGCATCATCTGACCCTGCACAATGTGCAACAGAAACATAAAAGTGATATCAGTGTCTAGATCAAAGAAATCAACATGAGAGAAATAGCAGGAGACCTAGAATCCTCTTTCCTCCACAAGGTAAAAGTGCAACCAACTAAATATCATCTTACTGCTTCATCAGGAAGAGTAGCAGATAGAGAGCCCATCCAAACAGTACATATTACTGCCAGGACAAGGGTAAATTACACTATACATCACTCAACTTTTAACTTTCAAATAGATCACTCAACTTTCAAGTTCAGCATATAGATCACTCAACTTTGGTTTTGTTCTCCATAAGGTCACTCTGTTGACTAGCCGTTCAAAATCCCATTAGAAGTTTGACCTGGCATCATTGTAATATTGACACAGAAGGCGCCTGTGTTTTTATTAGACTTTCATTGTAGGTCAGTCAACTGAGGTAATTTTGCTTTGCCACTCACTCAACTTTAGATAAATTTCATTTCAGTCACTAGACTTTTATATTGAACTCATACTGCCATTTCAAATTAATATCAAAATCAGATTAAAATTATCAAAACCAGCTGTCGAATCAGGTTTCCAATGAGTTTTTCGCAAGTCAATCACCAAAGTTATTCGATTGAAAGCAAAACCAAAGTGAATGAAAGTTTGAAAATGAATAGCCACTTCGAAAGTGAGTGAATAGTAGAGTGAACTCTGGTGTGATTTTCCTGCCAGACCAACATTGCAAAATTAAATCTTCCATCAATTGCTACAGTAGCCATTGATTAACTTAGATGAAAAAATGATCATGGTAAGTATTAACAGCAATAAGCTAGGATGGTAACAGCATCAGTGCAAAACCGAACATACAACTCCAATCCAGTATGGGATTTCCTCATAAGCTAGTTAATATTTGTTCCAACATATCTGCCTATATAATTACCATCTCCTATGGCTTCCACTCCTAACATAAGGCAAGGAGCCAGCCGAAGACATTATCGCATTATGAGATTTTCTCATAAGCTAGGGTAATTTTGCTCGACATGTGTGCCAACATAATCAATTTCTCCTGCAGCTTGCTACTTCGAACATGAGGGAAAGAGCCAGCCAAATACATGGTCGCATTAAGCATTCCAGTTGTGACACCTAATAGATTCAGCATTTCTGCATCATCTTCTGTCATATTCTGTTACGTTATCTTGTTCTAGAGAGTACTCTCCGTCATTCTGTCAAACCAGATAGCTCATTTGTAGCTTCCAAGTTACATAAACCAGGAATTTAAACAAAGAAGATGAATCAAATCTAATTGCATATCACAAGCACGACATGAATTGACAAGCCAACAAGAGAATTATCTGTAGATGGAAAGCTCGGAACAAGCAAGCAGAAGGGCTCGAATTTCAACAGAAGAATCGCCTGAAAGAATCGCCCATCAAGCTTCTTGATACCGTAACCCAACTGGACCATCCCGAATGATTTTACCTCGGTGACGACCCCGTTTTTTCTTATAGACTTCTCTTCCTATCCGAGCCACCATATCCATCAAATCTTCCTTCTTGACATGGAATTTCAGCAAAAGCACGCAGTCATACAGAGGCATCTTGTTCTCTCCCCCCCAAAACCTCTCGTCAGCTGAACTTATCTTCTAGACTGTCAAGAAGAGTTATTCCATCAAATCAAATGAGTGGATGACCCGCACATTGCTATGGAACTGCAAGTACTACTAAATCTATAGCCATCACTACTAGAACATGAAAAGATAAAGTAATCAGACACACTAGAGACCAGGTACTCTCGGATCAAGCCTGAAAAAAACAGGGTCCCTGAAAATATAATAATATAATCGCGTGAGTTAAAATAATGAATGAAATGTCTATTGATTTAGGCATTTCATCAAACAGATAGAATGAATTTTAACCGAATGAGGCAACAGAATCAACCACCGAATATACCTACCAATGAGGGAGCAAGAAGGCGGCGGAGAGGCGGCGGCGGAGGAAGAGGAACCCTGGTGGGGGCGGTGAGATGAGGAGCAAGTGGGGCCCAACGATCGAGTCATTTTTCAACCCTAACTTTTGGTAACAATTGTATTGAGTAAGACTAAAAGAAAGGAAAAAAAACCAAGAAATTTATAGAAGTTTAATGTTAAATCGAAATGTGATAAAAAAGTATCAAGACCATTTAGGTGTCAAAAATGAAAGCATAGAATGTCTTAATCTCGAGTCCCGTGTATTAATTAAGGAGTAGGATCAATTTTAGCTATTAAATGAGATAAAATATATAAAGAGTATCGTAAACATTTATATTGAACCGATACAATCTTTTAGACATATTATATGATATATTGCATTGCGTTGAGGTAAAATCTCGAACTTATGGAAGATTTCATGTATTGTATTTATCATGGTTATGAAGTATTAAAAGCTATTTCATATTAAAAAAAATATATATCACAAGAAAAATTAATTTAAAAGATTTTGATTAGCTTGAATTCAACAAAGAAGTATTTCCTAGAACGTGTTCACACTCTATTTTTGTTTTCTATTAAGGGCATGGGGAAATATCCCCTACTCGCTCTATGGCTCCATGGATGTTCTAGTGTGATAAGAAAAGTGAGAAAAGCCAATTTACTAGTTGTTTATTGCATAAAAATAAATAATTTGAAAAATATTTTTCTATCTTGTGACCCTCTCGTATGAGCATTGTCAAGATCTGATGGGTTTAAGAATAATGCCAAAAGCAGACTAATGTTTCCAAAATGACTTGAGTCCTTTTAACCATTATTTTGCTTGACATTGGGAAATTATAATTAAAATAGATAAATTCAAGAAGTCCAACTTAAACAGAGTTGCGCACTTAGCCTATTAAGACTAATTAGGAGCCAAGCGAGGCATGGGATGACACCTCACTTTTTATAACATGTATCGAGACAGTAACCTCCATAAGCTAAGTTTGAGTTAAGTCAAATTTCTTGTTCAAGAGATCGATCTACCTAAACCTAAGCTAAATCAAAGGTGCTCAATAAAATCTCTAAACTAAACATTATGTTATTCGACCGAAACTAAGCTATATCTGTTACTAAGATTTACCAACCTAATCAAGACCTGCTTTTTAAGGTACTTTCAAATTTCTTCAATTTTTTCAATAATTACAAAAATGGGGACTCGGGCTGGGCCCTTGGGCCAAGTCCCAATGGAGGTATCACCTGGCTCAGGCCTTTATGTCCGGCCCCCCTTCAAAACTAGACCAGACGAATCCCAATCCACCAAATCGAATTAAACCCTAGACTCATCTAAATCGAATTACGACCCAAATGCAGCCCCATTGTTTTCATTTATTTTTTCCTTTTGTTTTGCTTTACCTGCGAATTTTTTAATTCTTCGAATGATATAAAAAGAAACGAGTATTTGAAATTCAAACTTCAACATAAAAATATCAAAGCAAGAACCCTCTCTACATGCACCTTTGGCAGCAGCGCCATAAATAAGAGTAAGACCCACCATCAATGGCCTCCCCCTGATGCCATATTCGGCGTCACCATTTGCCCAATTCATAAACACCAATGCCATGAACATCACTGAGCCAAAAGGCTTCATCTCTTTCCGCCGGACACTATGGCCCTGCATGTTTGTGTTCTTTTAAAGTTGTAATGAACACAATTTCTATTTTTCTCGTTAAAGCGGAAAAAAAAAAAAAACGAAGCCGGGTTTGTTTACGTTTTTGTTCCAGGACTTGTTTTCGTTCAAGGAACAAATTTGGAATAGAAAAAAAAAAAAAACTCGGGAATACTTTCAAAAAAATAATTTTTCTCTCCTATTTTTTCCTTTCTCTTTCTTTTCTTTCTTCTTTTTCTTTGGTTAGTCGCCGGCCTCGGCCATGGCCGTTGAGGGTGGCGACCTTGCCGGAGCATCACCGACCCTTGGTGAGGCCATCAGCCCTCGTCGGCCGAGTCACCGACCATGGCCGAGGCCGGCGATCGGCCAAAAGGAAGAAAAAAGAAAAAAAAATTAAAAAATTAAAAGAAACAACAAAATTATACAAGTTTACCAAACGTGTTTCTATTATTTTTCTATTCCAAGAATAGAAATTTTGTACAATTACCAAATGCGTTCTTCTGTTAAAAAATTGTTCTCTAGAACAAAAATAATTTTTTATATTTCTATTCCTTAAAACAATTTTTTAACGGAAAAGTGCCAAAAAAAGTCTTAAACATTTTGTCTTTGTGCCGATTTAATCCTAAACCTTTTTTGGTGCCGATTTAGTCCTAAACCTTTGTACGTTGTGCCAATTCAGTCCTTTTTGGCCAATTTTGGCCGGATTTTGCTGATTGGACACCGACCGACTTACGTGACTGACGATCGGCGCTAACGTAGACACATTTTAATAATATTTTAATATTTTAGAATTTTTAAATTTTTTTCTTCTCCTCTGCTTCCTCCAGCCGATCACCGGACCTCGCGACCGGCCGAGGCGACGGCCGGCAAGGGCCGGGCCGCCCTCGCCGGCCACCTCGCGGGCGAGGTCGAGCCTCGCACCGGGCGGCGAGGCGAGAGGTTGAGCCTTGAGCCTCGCTGGCCATGGGCGAGGTGGGAGGCCCGAGAACGAGATCCGAACAGTGAGAGAGAAAAAAAGCCCTAGGGAGAGCGAGATCTAAAGAGAGAGGGAGACCCTGCCGCGTGAGGCCTCCGCCGCCCGACGCCGCCCCGTTGCTTGCCGCGGCCTCACCTGTTGCCTCCCCGTCGACTAGCCGCGAACCCCGCCATGTTGAGCTTGCTGCTGCCGTTACCCCAATGTAGATCTGCCGCCGTTCTTACGCCCGGAGCCCGACGCAAGCTGTCGTTGTTCCTCCTCGACGTCGGGTGCGTCGTCCTGCCTACCGCCCAGCACGAGGCTCAACCTCGCCCGCAAGGTGGCCGGCCGGTAGTCGCCTTGGCCGGTCACCGAGGTTCGGCGACCGGCCGGAGGAAGAAGAGGATAAGAAAAAAAGAAAACGAAAAAAAAAAAAAATTCAAAAAAATTCTAAAATATTAAAATATTATTAAAATGTGTCAATGTCAAGACCGATCAGGTCACGTCGGCGGTTGGTGTCCAGTCAGTAAAATCCAGCCAAAATTGACCGGAAAGGACTGAATCGGCACAATATACAAAGGTTTAGGACTAAATCGGTACTAAAAAAAGGTTTATGACTAAATTGACATAAAGACAAAATGTTGAGGACTTTTTTGGCACTTTTCTCATTTTTTAACAGAAATGTTATCAAAGCACTCTATGATTCTCACTCTGAAACAAAATACACATACAAGAGAGAGAGAGAGTGAACTCACGTTGCTTTATATAAGGAAATATCCAACTGCCCATTTAAGAGCAGAGACCTTTTTTCAATATTTTCACTTACTTTTGAGCTGGAGAGACAGAAAGACAGACAAAAAGAAAAGTAATGTCGTGTTGTAACAGTGATATTAGCAGCGAGAGAGATACAGTGGCAGAAAATTGGCGGTCTATTGTTTTGAACCAGATATTTTATGTAGAGGAACTCTTTAGCAAAGACCAGTGTGCCATCGAATGCAGTCGGTGACCGACATCGAAAAGAAAACATCACCTGAAAACGACTGCAAAGTGCAAACAAATTGAGGGAGGCGATCAAGAAACAAGCCCATGTTTTGTATTGACATGTTTTTAAGACAAGATACCAAAGAGAAAGGGCTGAGAGACAAGACCGTAGCACGCAAGAAAACAGCAAGAGAAGCTGATTTTATTCACAGAGAAAAAGGAAACATCAACTGAAAACGACTGCAAAGTGCAAATAAGTTGAGGGAGGCGATCAAGAAACACACCCATTTTTTGCATTGACATCTTTGGTGACAAGATACCAAAGAAAAAGGGCTGAGAGACAAGACTGTACGCAAGCAAGAAAACAGCAAGATAAGCTGATTTTATTCACACACAGATAAAAAGAGAGAGAGAGAGAAGCTGGTTCTGTGATCTCGCCGCTTGCCACTTACTGAATTTTCATGGACTGGGACATAACTGGAGTCTCTACGAGGCACCATTATACCAGCGCGGGATATGCAATAATTGTGGGGCTGGGTTGGGATAGGATGAGATGTCACGTTTCTTGCCCAGTACCATTTGTTTACATCGTTGGAGCTTCAAGAGGGATCGAAAGAGGAAAAGGGAGGGTGCGAAAGGGTAGTCTTTTTATATGGCATGATATTATTTAGTCTTATTTCATTAATGTCCAATTTATGTTTTCCAGAATTTTATTTTTCAAGAAAAAAGACATTTCTTGACGTGATTAATTGTCCTGATCTTTAGACTTACATTGTAAAAAAACAAGTCAATCACGTTTTAATGAAATGATTACGTACTACAAAAAGAGCTCTTTATAATTTCAATACATGGTGTATACCGTACATTTATTTAAGGTTGGCTATCACTAAAACTAATTGGTAAGTTTAATGGTTTGATAAGTGGAAATTGGTAGATTAAAAAAGTGATAAATTAAAAGAAATGAAATAAAAGTGGGTAAAGAAATGTAAATAAAAATTGATAAACCAACACTAATGGACAACCTGATGCGAGAAAAACTGACTATAAAAATTGATTAATTTATATAAGAGTTGATAAATTTAAGACTTTTGGAAGAAAGAAAAATAAAAATTGATAAGTAACGCAAATGATAGTGGGTAGCCCAAAACTTGACAGTAATTTAATGAGAAAAAAAAAAAAAAAAACTTGGTAAGTTGCTTAAATAGAGATTGGATATTTTTAATGAGAGTTCGTACTTTTAAGATGCTAGTGAAAAAGGAAAACAAAAGTTAATAAAAGACAAGAACAATTAGTAATTTGCATTCTGTCAAAACAATTGGTATTTCATGAAAATGTCGATAAGTTACTAACAAGTAACTGAGAAATTAGATGATTACTAGTTTCTTTTAACAGCGATTCTTTTACTTTGGCTGCGTTCGTGAGTGGCATTTGCAAGCCACTTTAAGCCCCCAAAGCTCCTTGGGCTAATTTGTGGGTGTTTGGTAAAAATTTCCAAACCCCCTTCGGGGAATGCTAAGCATTCCCAAGGTTGAAAGCCCAAGGTAGGTGGGGGGTTGCCTTGGGCTTTCAGCCTTCTCGGCATGCTGAGTTGAGCTTAAATAAAAAAATTTCCTTCCCAAATTGTCCCCGTTGATTTTTCGTTTTTCCCTTTTTACCCTGACTGTTCATCTTCTTCTTCTTTCTTCTTCGTGAGCGGTTGCCGACGATAGGCACGCAATCGCCAGTGATCGTCGCGCCCGCCATGCCACGACCTCCACTGCGGCCGTGCGACCCTTCGGTGAGGGTCACATGACCCCGCTCGAGAGGTCGCCGCGAAGGTCGCGACCGCGACCCATTTGGTCGCAGATTTGGTCGCCGCCGCGACCTTCGGCTGCGACCGGATGGGTCGCCGGCCGCGAACTTCGGGCGACCTTCGCGGAGGTCGCGACGCAGATCCGCTTTGCCGGCCGTGCTTTAGGCGACCTCCACGGAGGTTGTGACCTTCGCGCGACCCATCTGGTTGCGACCTTCGCGCCGCGACTAGATGGGTTGCCGACCACGACCTTCGCAGAGGTCGCGACGCAGATCGGGTAGCGACCAGATCCGTGTCGCCGGCCATGCCGGGCGACCTCGCGAAGGTCGCGACCTTCGCGCGACCCATCTTGTTGCAGATTTGGTCGCGACCACGCCGGCCGCAACCTTCACGCGCGACGGATGGGTCGCCAACGACCTCTCGCGGTGCGGTGGGTCGCCGGCCCAGATCCGGGGTTGCGGAGGTCGCCGGAGGTCGCCGGGGTCGCCGTTAGCCGCCGGATGCCGCTTGCCCTTGCTTTGGTTTTCATTTTTTTTATTTTTTATTTTTCTTTTGATAATTTTTTTTTTTTCACAAAAGTCATTTGTCCCCCAGACACCATTTTACTCAAAGATACTTCACAAAGGGCTTTTAAATTACAATTTACCAAATACAGTTTGCATTTTGAAAAACACATTTAACTCAAAGGTCTTTGCATTTTTCTAAAAATTTTCCCCAAAAGTCTTCCCAAACGCACCCTTTCACCAACTCCTTTGGCATGCAAAAAACAATCTTGTTTTTTGGGGATAAAATAATAGGATCATCCGTCTATATGTGTCAGTATGGATGATACATATTTAATATTCGAATTAAATATTCGAATATACCGTGAATGGACTGAAAAGGTCAACATGCGAATCACGTGCATTTCATTCATGTCGTGATTATGATTAAGCTCATTTCAAATGCATTTAACCGGGTGCTATAGACACGAATTGTGCTCGAAAATCGTTGGTCCTATCCAAAGGCGACTACTCTTTTTGGGTAAAAAATTAATTTTCCTCAAATTATATTTTTCGTCGTTAAGAAAAGTGATACAAACGTGAAAAAATAACTATGACTTCATTAAAAAAGTGAAAATAAAAAAATTTAAAAGTACGAGCTCGAGCGAGAGGAACCTGCGGAGGGGAGGGCACCGACAAATTGGTGGTAAACGCTTTTTGCTCGGAAGACATCGCTCTCATCATCATCTGTAAAGCTTTGTAAGAAGATGAGAAAGTCTTGCTATTGATATCTTATGAATGGATGTAATGAGATAATGGAGGACACCGCTATCGTCATCGTCCAATTGATATCCCACATGTCTTTTTCTACGATTTTCTATAGTCTTTTTTTTTGGTAAGTGATTTTTTATACTTTTATAAACTTATAAACTCAAGATTTTGAATCGATATCGCATCAGAATTAGGTTTGTTGTAATTGGGGTGAATTAATAGATCAACGTGAGCAAAATGAGATTCATTTTTTTTAGTTCATCTATCTCATTAATTCATGTATTTTTCAAGTTCATATATCTTTAAAATTCATATATTTCTTGTGTTTATGTATTTATTTGATTCTTTTACCTATTTAATTCATGTACCTCTTTAGTGTGTGTATCTGTTATGTACATAACTTCTTAAACTTTATAAATAGATTTGAAATTCTTCATCCAAAGTATCACTCGAATCACCTACATCTTCTCACTTCAATTTTTCTCTAAGTGTGCTAGTCTCAATAAGTGCTCGATAGAGTCTTGTATGTATGGTGCTAATTCAAACGGGTTCAAGATATTGTATTTCGAGAGACATAGTAGTTCGTGAAGTTGCTTAAATTGTTGGCAAAAACTAACCACTTTACGAATATTCCATTAACTGTATCTCACTTTCTATTTAATTCTTTGTTGTCATTTTCTCGAAGATATTAATTTCTGGTTACAACTATACTCTTCCTCCAATATGTCATTTCTTCTATGATCTTCCAATTGGGTTTACACGCAATTCATACATAGGAGATCTCCTTCCTTTTAGTTGGACATTTTAATTCATATAATTGTCTTGCCATAGTTATCTAAAAACTATGATTATCTATGTTGGTTGTGATCCTTAAATCCTGTGGTGGGTGGGCAGGCGAGTGTGTTAGTTAGAGAGAGATCCATGACCACCATCAATGTCTGCAAAATCAACTCCTAAGGATCTATTTCAGAGAAAGAGACCTAGTGGCGGCTCAAGAGCAATAACCACCGTCGTGACAGCCCGACTATGGTGATCACCTCGACGACAATCACAGCAGTTAGTTCAACCGATTCCCGCCGCTCTCTCTCTTCTTAACGCCCTCTCTCACTCTCAGCGCTCTCTTTCATCCTTTTTTTTCTCCTTGTTTTTCCTTAACCAATCCCCACATAATCAAATTATAGTACCTCCAGCTTATTCGAACGTAGCCTGTTCGGAGAGCAGCATCAACCATAGGGTAACATTAAATCGTGCTCATTATTTGCGAAAAGCTAACGGCCCCACTCCAAAATCTCGTGAAACATTTTATGGCAGGTGGGCCATTAAAAAAACGTTGACATCTCTTCTTTTATTTTCATATTTTTTTGTGCATCGCTTGAATTTCAACGAAATTTGGAATATTTGTAGAAGTTTTTTTATTTCTAAAAAATAAATAATTTAAAAATATTTTAAAAAGATATTATTTGAATTATTTATTTTTGGTAAAATCATCGTGACATGTTTATCACTCAATCCACCGTGGCAATGTTGTCACGCGGACAAATATCAGGTTTCTTAATTTTCGGTCCTCGGTCCTTACAGACTGCTCTGCATGTCGGACTTAACAGCCAAACGACATGGGAAAGTTTAGGCCCCACCCCGGTCACAAAAATCAGCTTCGACATTGGGACTCATCATGGTTTGAAACTTTTCTTGAAACTTTGAATGAGAGAAGGGATTTATTGGCCCATCGTGGAAAAGCTGGGGTTTTGAATTTTTTTTTTTTTTTGCCTTGTTGCTATTGGTTAATTTTTAAATTCTCATTTCCCTTTGAATGTTTTGTTTGGATTAAAAAGTTCCATTCCACTCTTTTTGAGGGCCTTCTAGGGATCATTCACCTTCTGAACCAGCTTCGCAGCTCCTTGGGCCAACCTACGAGGTATTAGGCGATGGGTCTTGAGAACAAAATCTCTCAATTCTTCCAATTTCCATCTTCTAGCCAAGACACATTGATTCATTTGCATGACATGGTCGCTTGAGAATGTATTTTATCTATCGATTACATCAAGCCAATGTACGGATCGATCTTTCACATCCGATCACGCATCTCTCTCAATTTGATCTTTTACTTTTGGTTGGCTCATTTTTCTTTGCACCATTATTGAGTGATACAATCACGGAATGTAATGTATTAACTTGGATGAAGTAATGACGTAAGATGAAATTTATCATAAATGAATATATGTTCCAATTTTGGAATAGCGGAACACTTTTCAAACTTATTTCCTTGGTCAAAGAGGCCCAAATTTTTCGAATCTATTCAATGGTGTCCTTGACTAGTGAAAACATACATCTAAATTAGGCAAAAATACTCCCATAAAAATTATAGTCTCTATTAGATTATCAGTATCTCGTTGTGTGAGTTAATACTAATATATTGCCTAATGAAGTGATAGTGGTGATATCACAATAAATTAGGGAATGCATTGAAATATTCGATGATACTCTCAAATGTGTTGTGGCGGTACCTTTATAGGAGTTCTCTTTTCCTTCTCATATATATTAGTTTTTAGTTAGTTTTAAGAAATTTATTAATACGCACCAAATTGGATTGAAAATAATTGATTGAAAACTTCGATAAGTTCCTTATGAAGACTTCAAAGAATCTGTGGCTTAGCTTCTAGTATGTGTTAGTCGGGTGTCGAAAAAGAGTATTAAACACGTATCAAAATGTCCAGCATGACCTCTTTGGAATTATAGGTGCTTTCTAGGTTACTAATTCATTTCCTCACATATTGATATATTGCATAATGAAGTGATGGTCAATATATCACAATAAATCATAGAATGCCCTGAAATATTCCGTGATACTCTCAAATGTGATGTGGTAGTAGTTATTAATTCTTAGTTAGGAGGAAAACTTACAAAATATATTAGTATGCATCAAGTGGATTGAAAATAATAGATCGAAAAATCTCCATCACTTCATTATTAAGACTTTTATATGCTCCTCATTGAAAGAGGTACGTTTCTAACTTAGACGCCAGGAGTTCGCTCTTGACTATAATGAGTGTTCACTCGGCTCTGAGAAGGAGATGCACTCGGCCTTTAAGGATTGGACACTTGATGTGAATGAGATCGTGCAAATCACCATACAAAAGTGAGCAATTTATTGTGAAGAGTGTACACTTCACCCTATAGAGCATGCACATTATTTAGAATGGGCCTGCATCTCGTCAGGAACCTCGTAATTTCTCCATAAACAATTATCTCTTGACGTCTTGTATTTAGCTGGTTCAAGGAACGGGGGCCAGAAGAAAAAACAAGAAGTAACGTGCGAACGAGAGGAAGAAGGAATCAAGCGTCATTCTCTCTCTGCCCTCTTCACCATTCCTAGATGCAGGCCCCATGTGCAAAGCATCGAAAAAACAACAATCACGTACAAACTATAAATAAAATAGTAAGGAAAATTGAAAAGTAATATAATAGGGGGATGGATTTCATAAGTTGGATTCCCAAGCTTCTGCACACGTCCTGCCATAATTCACCCTTCTTTCGATGCTTTGAGAGAATAAGGTTTAGTGAATAATTAATTGTGCAAAAGACCAATGAAGATAGAGAAGTAATATATGAATTATAAAAATTAGATTCCTTGGCTTCTGCGCATGTCCTGCCATAATCACCCTTCTTTCGATGCTTTGCGCATGAAGCCTGCATTTAGGAATTGTGAAGAGGGTAGAGAGAGAATGACCAATATAGATACTTGTGAAAATAAGAGGAGAATCGAGCTATTGTAAAAGTATAGGTCAAAAATTTATTAGTGTTAGGCCAATATATATAAAAAAATTGAGATCATGAGACCAAATGGTGGTTATACATTAAAAAAATAGGCGCTTATTCAATAAATGGAAATTGTAATTTTAGGGCTAATTTTAAAAAGTGAAAGTTAGACAAATCACACTTTTGGCTTAAGTATATAGATGAAATGCAAGATTAGGAGATAAAATGGTGGTCATGCATTGAAAAATGGACAGTTACTCTCTTATATATAAATTGTACTTGTGGGGGGTAATTTCGTCTAGCAAAAAAATGAAGTAAATGACACTTTTAACCTAAATATATTGATGTCCTAAAAATGTTCATCGTGATTCATGAGCCTCTTTATATGCATGCTTTCTTTTCTAGCAGAATAACACATCTCACTATCATGAACAGTTCAAAGCGAGCTGTATGGTTAAAAATTATTTTTGTGGTCGTGTGGGTTTAATATTTTTTTAGAGTGATTTGTCGAGTATGATTCTTGCACACCATCTAATTAAGAACTCGATTAGCATTTTCCCCATCGAGAATTTTATTAATTTGATTACCAATAATTTTTTTAACTTGAGTTAAGACTAGAGTGTTGGATGAAAAAAAAAAATCAAGAACAAAATGAAAGATGTAGATCCTCATTTTGAATTACATTCAATTGTACTCCATTAGGTATAACAATTTTAAGAAATGATAAAGACTTCAAATTTGTACCATTTGATATTGGAACTTTGAAAAAATTGTGGCATTTTAATTATGTTCTCATTATCAAGTTAGCTTTTCAAACTCACTATGTAAACTACCAAATTACTATGGCTGTATTTGGACGTTTTAATAAACTGATTTTTGATTTAAAAAAAAGAATTTGATTGATGCAAAAATCCTATATATTTTCTCATGTTCAATTTTGTGTTTGAAGGATGATTGGCCTTGCTATGCACTATATCATGTCGTTAATGCAATGAAAATGTTCAAGTCTAAACTACTCAGCTATGGAAAAAAATTGAGGGAGTAGAGTACCAAAGCAATTGGTAGTGAGAACAATGATACGATTTGTTGAACTATTATCACTTATGATAGTCCGGGCTCTTCATTTGTGGAGATGACTAAACTAGAGAATTTTTGGAATAGTCAACTAGATTGATACACCAAGTGATATATCACAGTGCAAATGGACCTTTTAACAAATGGATGATATACAACATATTAGAAAAGTTCAACACATGCATAGTATTTCAATTTAATTAATCAATCTAACTGTACTTTTTATAATTTTCTAGAAAGCATTATCATTCATTGATCATCTAAAGAGCCATGCAAGAAGACACCATTAATTGGAGAAACGAGAGGATGAGATTACTCTTAATCGTGGCCTTTCCTAGATTTAGAGTAGAGCATAGATCAGGGGCTGCGCAGAGCATCAAAGGCTAAGTCGCAACCACTAGATAGATGGCCACTGCTTCAATTTTAATTTAATACATGAAAGGGTCGAATGCTCTAAATAGGGATTTTTAGGTGTGAACTTACACTAAATTTTGAACAACGGTTAAAATGATAAAAAATCTCATCTCTATTTTGGATTAATCATTTCCTACGACAATAGAAAGCGAACATTGACTTTCTAGATGATTCCGCAATTATATCGATAGAGCGATAAGAATATTATGGTGCCTTGTCAACATTGACCCGCTAAAGAGGTATGCTCCTCATCGAAAGAGGTACGTTTCTAATTCAGACGCTTGAAGAAGTTCACTCTTGACCATGACGAGTGTTCACCCGATTCTAAGAAGGAGATGCACTTAGCCTTTAAGGATTGGGCACTTGATGTGAACAAGATAGTACACTTCACTGTAAAAAAGTGAGCAATTTGTTGTGAGGAAGGTGCACTTCACCCTAAAGAGCACGCACATTATTTAGAATAGGACTGCATCTCGACAGGAACCTTGTAATTTCTCCATAAACAAGCATTTGTTGACGTCTTTCAAGGAATGGGGTCCATACGACAACAAGAAGTATAGTTCATAGAGGAAGAGGGAATCAAGCGTCATTCTCTCTCTACCCTCTTTCCCATTGTCAGATGCAGGCCCCATGTGCAACGCATCGAAAGAACAACAAAAACATATGAACAAAATAGCAAAGAAAATTGAAAATAATATACATGGAGAGAGAGAGGGAGAGTAATATACAAATTATCTGTGCAAAAGACCAATGAAAATAGGGAAGTGGTATATGAATTAAAAAAGTCGGATTCCCTGGCTTCTGCGCATGCCGTGCCAGACAGACAAAACAATAAGCATATTTTAATATGACCCTAGACCAAATATAACAAGAAAGCTTTATTATGAATATAATCATTTTAAAACGGAAAAAGAAAATGATGCTTGAAAGTTTGCACTTTAATTTGATCTACAGCCACTCGATGTTTTTGCCGCTAATCTAATACATAATGTATCTTTCAAAGAACAAAGCTAGGTAGTAACAACAGTAATGAAGAGAAAGTAGCAATTTTTTTCTGGCCATTACTTAAAAACACTTTTGTTAATACACAACTTTTAGTGTATTGAGTTCTCATGTAATATGAAAAATGATTAGAGTCCATATGATCAAAAGTTATATGTTGGTATTGATCTACATAAATTAAATTATATATTAATTTCTCCCTCGTTTGAAAATGCGATGAAGTTCACATGGCTGCATCGATGATACGATGATGCCAGTGTCTATGTGATGCATGATGATGATGGGTGGGTGCAAAAAATGAGTGGGAGAGAAATGAAAGAACAGCCTTATTTCTGATTCCAGCCTTTCTGTGGCTTTAATAATGCCAAGACTTAGGGTCCCATTTCCGACCAACTTGTTCCCATGAAATTAAACAAAATGAAATGAATGATGAGAGACTAAGAAGGTGTAGGGACTTGAGTGCAGAAAAGAACGAAAGAAGGGGAGCGTCAAAGAGCAATTGGCGGAGAAAAAAACACAGCGACTTTTTGCTGGAATATCTAATTATCAATGGCCGAGATTCAGTAAACACAGACCCAAACGACAAGGAAGAAAGAGGAGATGGGTATGGACTATGGAGCACTGTAGCTTAACCTTAGTTAAGGCCTTAGCTAAAAACCAGTCAATTACTTGGGAAGCTGAAAATTTCGTAGTGGATTGCTCCAAGTCGTCACCGGCCAAAACTAAATAACAAAGACCATCGTTGCCCGTTACCTCAATCCAGACAAGTATAGTGGACTTATAAACAATCCAGTAATAGGAAAAGGTGTGTCTACTTTACTGGTCAGAGTCACCACCATTCATGTTTAAGTCTCAATTCTTTCCTCCACCGCGGAAGGATAAACGTGGATTGAGCACTAGTCTTAAACCCGCCCTTTGACTAAATTAAAAAATCTGCGACTAAATTAACATAATTACAAAAAATTTATGAATTTCTTTTTTTTTGGTAATTTTTTCTTGTGAATGAGATGGTATATTATCATGAGAACCATGGACTTCACAGTATAAAACTGAGCAATTTATCGTGAGGACAGTGCACTTCACCCTAAGGAGCGTGCACATTGTTTAGAGGAGGACTGCATCTCAACAGGGACCTTATAATTTCGCCATGAGCAAGTATCTCTTGGCACCAAGAAACGGAGGGCAGAAAACGAGAAGTACCGTTCGAAGGAGTGTAAGAAGGGATCAAACGTCATTCTCTCTCTACCCTCTTCTCCATGTGCAGTTGCAGGCCCCATGTGTGCAAAGCATCAGAAGGACAGCAACATACAAACTGTCAATAAAAAAGCAAAGAAAATCGAAAAGTAATAGAGAGAGAGTAATAAATAAGTAATTAGAAAAGAACAATGAAAATAGGGAATTAAGATATGAATTGAGAAAATGTCACAAATAGTCCTATATTTTTCTCAATGTCGATTATGTCCGAGCTTTCGATTGGCACCGATTTGGTCGAATTATTGATAAAATGTCGATTTAGTCGAGCTTTCGAATGACTCAATTTGGTCCTAAACTATTAATAAAATGTCCGTCCAGTCTCGAACTTTCGATCGGCTCAAGTTGTCTGGAACTATGATGAAATGTCAAATTTAATCCTTCGTTCTTGTTTTTCTTTTTCTTTTTCCTTTTTTTCTCCTTTTTCCTTTTTTTTTTTTCGCTTTCCCCGGCGGACGGCGCGTCGCGAGGGCCCCTCGCCGGCGTCCTCGCAAGCGCCGGCGAGGGGACGCGGTGAGGGGCCCTCGCCGATCCGGTGAGGGAGCCCCTCGCCCTCGCCCGACGCGGCGAGAGGGCCCCTCGCGCAGACGCCGGCGAGGGCCATCCTCGCCGGCGTCGCGTGGGGCTCTCCCTCGCCGGATCTGCGAGGGAGAGCCCCTCGCCCGCTGCGAGGGGACGCCGGTGAGGGGCCCTCGCCGATCCGGCGAGGAGCCCCTCGCCCTCGCTCGACACCGGCGAGGGCTCTCCCTCGCGGATCGCGCGGGCCGTCCTTCGACGTCTGCGAGGGAGAGCCCCTCGCCGGCATCGGGAGAGGGCAAGGGGCTCCCTCGCCGATCTTGCGAGGGAGCCCCTCGCCGGCGCTTGCGAGGGACGCCGGCAAGGGGCCCTCGCCGGACGCCGGCCGTCCGCCGGGGAAAGCGAAAAAAAAAGGAAAAAATGAGAAAAAAAGGAAAAAAAAGGGAAAAAAAAAAGAAAAACAATAACGAAGGATTAAATTTGACATTTCATCATAATTCGAGGACCAACCGAGCCGATCGAAAGTCGACCTGATCGGACATTTTATTAATAGTTCGAGGACCAAATGAGTCATTCGAAGTTCATGGACTAAATCGGACATTTTATCAATAGTTCATGGACCAAATTTTAATCGAAAAAGTTAAGCCGACAAAATGGACATTGAGTAAAAAATATAGGAACTATTTGTATTTTCCCATATGAATTATAAAAGTTGGATTCCTTGGCTTCTGCGCACGTCCTGCCACGCTCGCTTCTTTCTATGCTTTGCACATGGGGCCTGCGTCTGGGAGTGATGAAGAGGGTAGAGAGAGAATGGCGTTTAATAAATAAATTATTTGCTCAAAAAGAGCAATGAAAATAGAGAAGTAATACATGAATTATCAAAGTTTGATTCCCTGGCTGCCGCGCATGTCCTGCCACAATCACCTCCCCTTCTTTCGATGCTTGGCACATAAGCCCTGAACTGCACATGGTGAAGAGAGTAGATAGAGAATAACGTTCTGCAACAGCACATGAGGTCTTGCGCATGTCCTGCCACACTCGCTTCTTTCTATGCTTTGCACATGGGGCCTGCATCTGGGAATGAAGAAGAGGGTAGAGGGAGAATGGGGTTTAATGAATAAATTATTTGCTAAAAAAGAGCAATGAAAATAGAGATGTAATACGTGAATTATCAAAGTTTGATTCCTTGGCTTCCGCGCATGTGCTGCCATAATCACCTCCCCTTCTTTCGATGCTTTGCACATGAGCCCTGAACTGCACATGGTGAAGAGAGTAGATAGAGAATAACTACTGCAACTCCACATAAGGTCCGCTCCCATTTCTTAAACCCCCCTTAAACAGCGTCCTCAGGCTAACCCACTTCTTGAACCGCCGCTTAAACCTTGTAATTAATTAAACTTATCAATTTGTCCATCTTTGGATAAAATATTTACCTCGTGGACCAAATGTAGTTAGGTTGGCAAAACAGTAAGCATATGTTAATATGACCTGCGGACTAAATAAAATGAGGAAGCTTCGTTATGATTATAATCATTATAAAAGAGAAAAAGAAAATGATGCTTGAAAGTATGCAATATAATTTGATCTATGGCCATTTATTTTTTGGCTGCTAATCTAATGCGTAATGTACTTTTCGGAGAGTGAAGCTAAGTAGCAACCATAATAACGAAGAAAAGCAACAATTTTTAGTTCTTTCTAGCCAATAGTCAAAAATGATTTTTTTTTATCAAGTATTTCTGGACATTTGTTGAGCAAACAACTGAATAATTTTGGAGCTTTCAATGCATTGAGCTCTTATGCTACGTTGAATAATGATGAGACCCATATGATCAATGGTCACCATCATATTTGCTCTACATAAACGAAAATTTATGTAATAACTTCTTCTTTTCGATAGAGCAGCACGAGGCTGCATCAATAAAACCATGATGCCATATGATCTATGTGATGCATGATGGTGGATGGGTGCGTTTGGGAATCATGTGATGTAAGTGGTGTGAGAGAGCTGATGAACAATTATAAAGAAGTCTTGGAATTCGGGCCGGCAAGAAGGATAATGGAGAGAAACTGGAAAGGTCATCCCTAGCATGACGTGCCCTCTGCTTATGAGTTGATGAGACGTTCATGCACTGAGCGGGATCTGAGTTCATGACGTGAGTAGATCCCATCGGCCCATTCTATTTTTCCTGCATGTTACGGAGGAGCAGCGCGAGGCAAGAAGTGAAAACGTAAAGGGAGTTGTTTGGTTAGAATCTGGTTCTCCCATTTTGCATCTCCATGTTGAGGGGGATCACAGAAGCGTCAATGCAATGAAGAGCTTGATATCAAGGTTCAAAACTTATATATTTCGGTCTTTATTCAGTTCATTGTCGAGGAGGATTGATGCTCCTGAGGATCGAGACCGAGTTAAGAAGTCTCGGAGGCCCATATTGTCTGAAGTTGCACTTTGTTGATAATGAATATGCAATGATAGGAAAGTTCGGGATCGTATGCCCTGTTGTATGCAATGAATATATAAAATGACATGCTCTAGCAAATTACTGAGCGTTATGGTATAAGAAGCTAATTTACGAGCACAAAATATAATTTACAAACTTTATACTGCATAGCCAACTTTACTTTCAAGCTAAATTATTCAAAAGGTAAATTAAATTACTTCCTCTAAATGTAAATGACAAAGAACTGTCCGATTTAGTGATTTGTTACTTCGACCGTGTCCAAAATATATTAAAATTCTATTCTTCCCTCAGTGATTGCCTGAGTCAGGCCCATGGTAACCAGTGGGAGATTCGCGATGCACTTACGGACTTTGAAGAAGAGAGAGGAGAGAATGTGGGAGGGAAGAAGTATGTCGAGACACTGCGGGAGCTCAAGAAATTCAACGAAGTAGCCAACCCATTCACGTACAAGTTCTTCACTCTCCTTCACTCGGTGAATGAGCAGCAGGCAGAGATGTTGCAGAAGTTGCAGAGTTGTAAGAAGAAGCTTGCCAAAAAGATTAAATCTGCACAAGCTTGCAGAAGGGTGAGCAATGCCATATTTGTGACCGCCTTCGTGGCCACTGTGATCTTCTCAGTCGTTGCAGTTGCGATCGGTGCACCGCCTATTATGATTGCTGTAGCTACTGCTCTGACAGCTCCAATAAGGACAGTCGGCGAGTGGTGTTACTCTCGGTGGAAAAAATACCAAAGGAAACTCGAAAAAAAAAGGGAGTTGATTAACTTAATGACTGCGGGAAGTGGAACCATGATCTCAATCAAAGAGTCGGAGACGACTCAATCGCTTATGAGTAAGCTGGAAACTGAGATTGAGTCGATCGTGCAAAATGCTGACCTCGCTCTTGGAGAAGAACAGTAAGAAGCGGTGAAGCGTGGAGTGTTGGAGATCAAGAGAAGGGTGGAAGATGTCATGGCAGATATTGATGTTCTCTGTAAGCAAGCTGATAAGAGTAGGCGTGATATAGAGTGGGCGAGGAAAGTGATAGAGCATAAATTAAATACATATTCCAGCCATTAGTTCTTTTTTTTTATGCTTAGATAGTTAACAGTCAATGCAGTTCACTGTCTAAGATGAACATTATGTTGCAAAGATCTTCTCGGTTTTTTCCTTTTGGTCGAACCTGATCTGCGAATATGGCCTCAACCAATTCATACAGATATTAGGAGTATAGAGATTATGAAGCAGTTCTACATTGGTGGGCTGCAAAATGCAGATGCCTTTCTCTGGGAGAACTTCTACCTCTTGGCTTCGTCCTGTTAATCTAGCTGCTATTGCTGATTTGTTTGCTTGATTCACTAAGAGAGAAAAAATTGATTCAGTTGCATCCGCGATATTCATTCAGCATTTCCTACAATTTCATGGATTAAAAATGGAAAGAGTTCCAGTGGCACCATAAAGATCGGTAACAAAATGCCAATGTCATTCTAAGCTCAGTAGCATCCCTCACGAAACACTGCTAGTGGGCCATGTGTTAGTAACACTCGAAAGATCTAGAATTTCTTCCTCCAGGCATCACGTTGAACAAGACCCACACCAGCTGTTAACTATTATCTACCACAGGTTATGCTGTTGAAACTGCTCTCTGATTGGTTTGGCTTTACATACTAAACGCGAACTGAAGACGAGATAAATCAAAACAAGAAATGCCAAACTTCAGAAGTTCCGATAATCAGATGAAGATCTTGAGATTGGCCTGCTCGTGAGACACAAATCCAACATGCAGTCATGAAATAGTCGCCCTCATTTCTGTATATGGTAGTAGTTAAAGTATGGTACTTCAAACCACTCACTGACAAGAGAAACCTGCAAAAATGAACTAAAACCTTCATTCTCACAACTACTTTCAACAGGTAGATGGCAGAATCACATTTTGCATTTGAGAGACACTAGACACGAGCATGAGCATCTGCTAACACTGAAGCAAGACTCAAATACGCATCAAATCAACAAAATTCATGACCCCAGACATGACAATTTGCTCTTTATTGTTCTTTCCTTTCCTCTCCATCCACCTCATATTCGTTGTCGTCGTCGTCGTCATCCTCATCATCATCTACATCCTTATCTCATCCTCATCATCAAATATAGAACTACGAGGAAATCTGCTCAGTTCACGCTTCTCATCTTCTTCAGTAAGAAATTCCAGCCCATATTTTGTGTCTCGGTGCTTCACAAGAAGCCAGCGCAATAATCTATCTTCCCTATTCAAGTAATGCAGCTCTTTGCTCATCATTGGTGAAGCCATCATGGTCAGCTGCATCATCTGACCCTGCATGATGTGCAACAGAAACATAAAAGTGATATCAGTGTCTAGATCAAAGAAATCAACATGAGAGAAATAGCAAGAGACCTAGAATCCTCTTTCCTCCACAAGGTAAAAGTGCAACCAACTAAATATCATCTTACTGCTTCATCAGGAAGAGTAGCAGAGAGAGAGCCCATCCAAACAGTACATATTACTGCCGGGACAAGGGTAAATCACACTATACATCACTCAACTTTTAACTTTCAAATAGATCACTCAACTTTCAAGTTCAGCATATAGATCAATCAACTTTGGTTTTGTTCTCCATAAGGTCACTCTGTTGACTAGCCAATCAAAAATCCCATTAGAAGTTTGACCCGGCATCATTGTAATATTGACACGGAAGGTGCATGTGTTTTATTAGACTTTCATAGTAGGTTAGTCAACTGTAGGTAATTTTGCTTTGCCACTCACTCAACTTTAGATAAATTTCATTTCAGTCGCTAGACTTTAATATTGAACTCATACTGCCATTTCAAATTAATATCTAAATCAGATTAAAATCATCAAAACCAGCTGTCGAATCAGGTTTCCAATAAGTTTTTCACAGGTTAATCACCAAAGTTATTCGATTGAAAGCAAAACCAAAGTGAATGAAAGTTTGAAAATGAATAGCCACTTCGAAAGTGAGTGAATAGCAGAGTGAACTCTGGTGTGATTTTCCTGCCAGACCAACATTGCAAAATTAAATCTTCCATCAATTGCTACACTAGCCATTGATTAACTTAGATGAAAAAATGACCATGGTAAGTATTAATAGCAATAAGCTAGGATGGTAACAGCATCAGTGCAAAACCGAACATACAACTCCATTCCAGTATGGGATTTCCTCATAAGCTAGTTAATATTTGTTCCAACATATCTGCCTGTATAATTACCATCTCCTATGGCTTCCACTCCTAACTTAAGGCAAGGAGGCAGCCGAAGACATTATCACATTATGAGATTTTCTCATAAGCTGGGATAATTTTGCTCGACATATGTGCCAACATAATCAATTTCTCCTGCAGCTTGCTACTTCGAACATGAGGGAAAGAGCCAGCCAAATACATGGTCGCGTTAAGCATTCCAGTTGTGAAACCTAATAGATTCAGCATTTCTGCATCATCTTCTGTCATATCCTGTTACGTTATCTTGTTCTAGAGAGTACTCTCCGTCATTCTGTCAAACCAGATAGCTCATTCGTAGCTTCCAAGTTACATAAACCAGGAATTTAGACAAAGAAGATGAATCAAATCTAATTGCATATCACAAGCACAACATGAATTGACAAGCCAACAAGAGAATTATCTGTAGATGGAAAGCTTGGAACAAGCAAGCAGAAGGGCTCGAATTTCAACAGAAGAATCACCTGAAAGAATCACCCATCAAGCTTCTTGATACCATAACCCAACTGGACCGTCCCGAATGATTTTACCTCAGTGACGACCCCGTTTTTCTTATAGACGTCTCTTCCTATCCAAGCCACCATATCCATCAAAGCTTCCTTCCTGAGATGGGGTTTCAGCAAAAGCACGCAGTCATACAGAGGCATCTCGTTCTCTCCTCCCCAAAACCCCTCTTCAGCTGAACTTATCTTCTAGACTGTCAAGAAGAGTTATTCCATCAAATCAAATGAGTGGATGACCCGCACATCGCTATGGAACTGCAAGTACTACTAAATCTATAGCCATCACTACTAGAACATGAAAAGATGAGTACTCAGACACGCTAGAGACCAGGTGCTCTCGGATCAAGCCTGAAAAGAACAGGGTCCCTGGAAATATAATAATACAATCGCGTGAGGTAAAATAATGAATGAAATGTCTATTGATCTAGCCTCTAGGCATTTCATCGAACAGATAGAATGAATTTTAACCGAATGAGGCAACAGAATCAACCACCGAATATACCTACCAATGAGGGAGCAAGAAGGCGGCGGGGGAGACGGAGAAGCTCTGGAGGCGGCGGAGAGGCGGCGGCGGCGGAGGAAGAGGAACCCTGGTGGAGGCGGTGAGATGAGGAGCAAGTGGGGCCCAACGATTGAGTCATTTTCGAACCCTAACTTTTGGTAACAATTGTATTGAGTTAGACTAAAAGAAAGAAAAAAAGAAAAAAAACAAGAAATTTATAGAAGTTTAATGTTAAATCAAAATGTTATAAAAAGTATCAAGACCATTTAGGTGTCAAAAATGAAAGCATAGAATGTCTTAATCTCAAGTCTTGTGTATTAATTAAGGAGTAGGATCAATTTTAGCTATTAAATGAGATAAAAGATATAAAGAGTAACATAAAAGTTTATATTGAACCGATACAATCTTTTAGATATATTATATTATATGATATATTGCATTGTGTCGAGGTAAAATCTCGAACTTATGGAAGATTCCATCTATTGTGTTTATTGTGGTTATGAAGTATTAAAAGCTATTCCATATTAATAAATAAATAAATAAATCTATCACCTTTACCAAAAAAAAAATAAATAAATCTATCATAAGAAGAATTAATTTAAAAGATTTTGATTAGCTTGAATTCAATAAAGAAGTATTTCCTACAACGTGTTCGCTCTATTTTCGTTGTCTATTAAGTGCATGGGGAAATATCCCCTACTTGCCTCTCTATGGCTCCATGGATGTTCTAGCGTGATAAGAAAAGTGAGAAAAGCAAATTTACTAGTTGTTTATTGCATAAAAATAAATAATTTGAAAAATATTTTTCTATCTCGTGACCCTCTCGTATGAGCATTGTTAAGATCTGACGGGTTTAGGAATAATACCAAAAGCAGACTAATGGTTCCAAAATGACTTGAGTCCTTTAGAACCCTTATCTCACTTGACATTGGGAAACTATAATTGAAATAGATAAATTCAAGAAGTCTAGCTTAAACAGAGTCGCGCACTAGCCTATTAAGACTAATTAGGAGCCAAGCAAGGCATGGGATGACACCTCACTTGTTAATAACATGTATCGAGACAATAACCTCCATAAGCTAAGTTTGAGTTAAGTCAAATTTCTTGTTCAAGAGATCGATCTACCTAAACCTAAGCTAAATCAAAGGTACTCAATAAATCTCTAAGCTAAACATTATGTTATTCAACCGAAACTAAGCTATATTTGTTACTAAGATTTACCAACCTAATCAAGACGTGCTTTTTAAGGTACTTTCTAATTTCTTCAATTTTTTCAATAATTACGAAAATGGAAACTCGGGCTGGGCCCTTGGGCCAAGTCCCAATGGAGGTATCACCTGGCTCAGGCCTTTATGTCTGGCCCCCCTTCAAAACTAGACCAGATGAAGCCCAATCCCCAATCCACCAAATCGAATTAAACCCTAGACTCATCTAAATCGAATTACGACCCAAATGCAGCCCCATTGTTTTCATTTATTTTTTCCTTTTTCCTCTCTTTTCTCTTTTTTTTTTTTTTTTAATAACTATTCTGAGTAGTCCATCGTCTTCTTCATTATACGGAGAAGGCCGAAAACACCATAAAATATCCACCTTCCAATTCATCGGCACTAATCCACCTATACCCATTGTCAAACCCTTCCCCATCGAGCAGACCAGATGCTTTCAGATTCAAGTTTAATGACAATGAAATATAACCAGAATTGAATCATTACGCTAAGAAAATGATTAGCATACATCCACACATCTTTAGATTGAACAAAAATATGATCTATTTCGTGTGTCTAAGAGGCATATTATCGAACAATTTGCATGCGTGGAATGCAGGGCAAACCTAAGTGTTATTGAACCAAGCTTGAGGGCCAAATCTACTCGAAATCAATCAAGAACGAGTGCAATCGGTGACACAAACTTGAATACAATTGATTCAGCCTTAAGGTAAAATATGCCATCACGGGTTTCTTCCTCAGAAAAATCGGGTATTATAGAGAGGGATGAATTTTAAATGGTCAGTTGAGTGTGAAGAGGTTGCAATCATAGCTAACTAGGTCGAGGCTTGAAGCTTCAAAGATCGTCGAATGCCAACATCTGGGCTAATAGGATATTGGTGCTTGCAATTCGAGCTCTTCACCTTTTCCGACCACAAAACATGGCAAAACAGAGGGTCCCAAACTCCCAGGTATAGCCAGGTGGGTAATTCATGAACACAACGAACAACGCCGGAAATCCCTTGGCTATGACTGTACTACCTCAATGGTACAATTGGAGAGCCAAAATGAAGATTGAGCCAAAAATCAAATTTCTCATTCCTTTTCTAATTTTTTTATTTGCTAATTTATTTATCTATCAAATTTTTGTTGTTGTTTTCGTTATTTATTTATTTATTTATTTATTTATTACTTTTATAAGGATGAGTGCTTGAATTGTAAATAATGAAAACACTTTTTATTGCCCAATTATTTTAAACAATACAAACTATCATTTTTAGGAAAAAGTTTTTTTCTAAATTATTCATTTTCTGCAAAGTAAATAGATGATAAAGTTGTTATACTAAAAACTTTGCGATGGAGGAAAATTCTCTGAAAATCATTAATTTTCATTTGTTCCGTAGTTTAGGAATGTGAAAGAAGTAATTCTTTTCTCAAATAATCAATAATGAATTGATCTAGTTACAAATATATAAATATATATATATATGTGCGTAACCCTACTCATATATTTAGGAAACTATTATACTCTTATTACTCAAAATATTTTCCAACACTCCCCTCAAAGTGAATGAAATGTTGAAAATGAATACCCACGTCCAAAGTAAGTAAAAAGTAGAGTGAACTCTAGTGTAATTTTCCTGCCAGACCAACATTGCAAAATTAAATCTTCCACCAATTGCTACAGTAGCCGTTGATTAACTTAGATTAAAAAATGACATTAGTAAGTATTAACAGCAACAAGCTAGGATGGTAACAGCATCAGTGCAAAACCGAACATACAGCTCCAATCCAGTATAGGATTTCCTCATAAGCTAGTTAATATTTGTTCCAACAAGAAATCGTATACCTGAGTTGAACCTTCAAGAATTTTGACACGAACACTTCCAAGAAGTGGGAAATCGATCCGAAGTGCGAAAAAAAAAAAAAAACAAATCAAATCAATGGAAAAATCGGACAAAGTCCATTGGCTACGAATTATGAAGATACCGTTCAGAACGGCAACAACTTCTTCATCTTTCAGATTATTAAGGCGTGTCATTCAATATCCCAAGCTCAACCAACCTAAAGGGCAGAAAATTGACAATCCCATTGAGGATGATTTAGTGTTAGAAATATGTAACGCGTGTGTATCTTGACCACGATGCTCTCGTGATCTCATCAATGAATGTACCTTAGACTATTCATAAATTTATCCTTCTTCGACTCTTTTCATTTTTGTTTTTTGTTATTTTGGGCGGTGGGTTTTTTTTTTTTTTGGGGGGTGGGGTGTTGTTGGGCCAAAAAGACTTATCAATGGACAAAGGTGCGCAATGCACGTAGCTAATCAAGAAGTTCTTCAGAAGCTACCATGTGATTGCAAAGGCCAGATTTTGAAGAGGCTTCTCCCAACAAGAATATTTAGGCATTAAACATCGACAGTTCACATTTTTCGATAGGAAAAGCCAAAAAAAGGTCATCCTTAATTACACTTATCTTTAATAAGTTTTGTTAGAAAAAATTATTTGCTAACATGAATGTTTTTTTATGGACAGCAAGAAAGTTACATTACTTAGGCAAATTCTAAATTCATAGAGTACCCTACTATTTTTATGAGTTAGGCAAGAAGTGGATTAAAACTTGGTGGAAACATGATAATCAAGTATTTTGCATCTAGCCTAACGAAAAATTCGAAGAATACAGACACATAATTCTCCTTTATGTGTCAATTATTTAACCATTAGAACTCTAGAAAGGTAGAAGGTAGTTTTTCCTTGGATCTTTTCTAAGCACTTAGTCGGCGAAGACTAGTAGGAAACTTCAATGTAAATTCGGACTCGAATCAATTGCTCTCCTGTGCTGACTTTTCCGAGACCTGTGCACACAAACAATTACATGCCCTGGTTTCAAATACCTAGGAAGCATATGCTTGACCTTTAAAGAATGTGCGCTTGACCTGAATGAGAGCAAAACACATTTACTTTACCTTAAAACTATGCAACTTATCGTGAAGAGGGTGCACTTTGCCCTAAAGAGCATGCACCTTCTCTAGGATAGGAATGCATATCAATAGGGACCTGTTTTGACACCTTGTTTTTATAGGGCATAATTGATTAAACTTATTGATTTGTCCATGTTTAATGAAAATTTAGTGGGTGGACGGATCATGTTAGGTACTCTCACAGTTCTTCTAATTAAACATGAGCATATATTATTTGGTATTGCGGCTTTGAAATTTCAAATTTTATTTGACCTTGAGACGCACGAACTATTTATGATTTTTTTTTCTTTTTGTATTTATTGATCAAGTGGTGTCTAAACCAACTTTCACACACTTCAGTTAGTTCACCTTCCCAAGTCATCATCGATCATTTGTTATGATGTGATGCCATAGCAAAATCTGCAATTTAGGGATCTGGTTATTTTTGCACTGTTAATGTAATGTTTATGCACACTAATAATAATAGGGCATGAACTAAGTATATATCAAATTCCACCTATTTGAATGGTTAGTGGGCATATTGATATCTTCTTGGGACAAAACAATAAGCATATATATATATTGACCCATGGACCAAATAAAACAAGGAACCTTTGTTATGAATATAATCATTGTTGCTTGGCAAAAAGGGGGAAAAACAAATTGAAGATTTAAGGTTTGCAATTCAGTTCGATCTATAGCTACCCGGTTTATTTTCCATCCAATCTAATCCGGTTGTGTATTCCTGAGAGAGCATATCTAGGTGACAACTACAGAATTTAAGAAAATATAACCTTTTTTTCTTCTTTCTGGCCACCATTTAAAAATGGCTTTGCTGTCAAGTGTTTTCGGACACTTGTTCAGCAGTCAACTACGAAAATTTGAGAGATTTCAATGTATTGGGCTTTCGTGTTACGTGGATTAGTGGCTGGGATGCATATGATTGATGATTAATGATGATCCAATCTACGTACATTTAGGTAGTAACTCTCATTTATTTGATAACGGGATGAGGTTCGGGAGGCTGCGTCGATGAAACCATGTGATGCATGACGATGGTGGATGGGTGCATTTGGGACTTTATGTGATGTGAGTGGTGAGAGAGAACTGACGAATGATGATAAAGCAGAAGTTTCGGTCCCACTTCTTTACCTTCCGAGCCTTCTTTGGTGGCTTTAACGATGGCCAAGACTTGGCCCCACGTCCGACCAACTTGCTTCCCAGAAATTAAGGCAACTGAAATGAAATTAAAAATCAAATGAGACGAGATGAAAAGCAACGGCAGCGTCTTCGGAGAAAGAAAGACCAAGAAAATGATAGGAGAAAGCTAACAAACGAAAAGACAGAGAGACAGAGAGTGACAAAAAAGAACAACAGATACTGAAAGGGAAGAAGAGGAGGAGGGAGGATGGTTGGGCCGATGCAAAAGTCTTTCAACTCGCATGTTTAGCGGTGCTTAGAGCTTCTTTCCGATAGGGTAGGGTATCAGTGTTCTGCTGTATATGTGTAAATAACGAAAGGAGGGTAATGCAGCCAGTTCACAGTTTAGCTAAGTTTGCTTTAAATGTGTATCCCTTTGATAAGATTTGCTCTTATTTTCAACTTGTGTTCAAGTGGGTTTACATTCGTTTAAAATCACATTAGAGAAAGCTAACATAAGACGATGTTGCTTGTCTTGGTCCTGCTGCTTCCTTGTATAGCACACCTGTCATGGACAATCAATTTTGTTGGAATATAATACGCGAAAATGACAGAATTTTGCAATTTACGTTAATATAAAATCACTAGAAAAATAAATAAAAAATAATAATTACACCATAAATTTTCATGGTTTGATCGAAAGATCGATCATTTTACGTCCACGGGGAGAACTAGTAGTATATAATTCACTATAATTGGAGAATTAGAATTTACAATCATTCATACGTTCAAGTATTTTCCACATCTAAATTTAACTCAAATTCAAAGTGTTTAAAAATAAACAACTAACTTGAATATAAACTCACGATACAAAATTACCGTGCGTTCAAGCTTTAGACAAAATGCTTTGCTTCGCGTTTTTAATCAAAGCTTCAAGGACTTGCTTTAGAATCCTCGCAGATCGTGGACGTGCGGCTATGTAGGTTTTGAGCAGCTCCACGCACACACAAAGGACTTTCTTCTACGCAAGGCTCACCTTCCTCTTTCAGCAAAGAGGAAACTTTTGCTTCTTTTATTTTATTTTATTTCTTCTTTTGTAAATTTTCAAGAGTCCAGTGAATCACGTTTTTGCAAACGCTTAAATTTGAGTCATAATTTAACAATTTTCACCATCTCATGATGCTGAAACAATGAGAAAAACATAGCACTCAAGCACAATAAAGAACACCGTAAAACATCAAGATCCTTATTGGGAATCACAGTCAATTTTACCGTATTAAGCTCAAGAAATGATAAAAACTTCAAATTCCTAATATTTGATATTGAAACTTTGAAAAAATAGTGGCATTTTAATAATGTTCTCATTATCAATTGACCTTTCAAACTCCCTACGTAAACTACTTGACTACTATGGGTGTATTTGCTCGTCTTAACAAGCTGATGTTTGATTAAAAATAAGAATTTGATTCATGTGAAGATCCTATATATTTTCTAATGTTTAATTTTGTGTTTGAAGGATGATTGACCTTGCTATGCACTAATACCATATCGTTAATGCAATGGATACGTTCAAGTCTAAACTATTTAAGGCGTGGAAAAAATTAGGGGAATAGAGTATCAAAGTAGTGAGAACAATGGGTCGATTTGTCAAACTTTTATCATTAATGATAGTTAGGGCTCTCCATTTGTAGAGATGACAAAGCTAGATGATTTTTGGAACAATCAATTAGATTGATATGCCAGGTGATATAGCATACTACAAATGGACGTTCAAACAAATGGATCATATGCAGCATATTAAGAAAAGTTCAACACATGCATAGTATTCCAATTTAATCAATCAATCAAACTATACTTTTTAATATTTTGCTGGAGAGCATTATCATTCATTGATCATCTAAAGAGCTGTACAAGAAGAGACCATTTGTTGGAAACGAGAGGATGGGATTACTCTTAATCGTGGCCTTCCCTAGAGTTAGAGCAGAGTATAGATTAGGGGCTAAGTTGCAACCACTAGATAGATGACCCGTACTTCAATTTTGAGTCAAGGCACAAAAGGGTCAATTACTCTAAATTGGGATTTTTAAGGTGGGAACTTACACTTAAATTTGAACTTCGGTTAAAATAATAGAAAAGTCTCATCTCTATTTCACAAATAATTGTATTGGACAAGATCTAGTTTGGATTAACAAGTTCTAACACCGACTTTTCTAGACAATTCCGAAATTAAATTGATAGAATAATAGGAACATTATGAGTGCCTTATCAACATCGACCCGTTTAAGCAGCATGCTCCTCATCGAAAGAGACACGTTTCTAATTTAGGTGCCAAAAAGAGTTTACTCTTGATTATAACAAGTGTTGGCTCAACTTTAAGAAGATGATGCAGTTTGGCCTTTTAGGATTACGCACTTGATGTGAAAAAGATCGTGCAAATCACCATAAAAAAGTGAGCAATTTACTGTGAGGAGGATGCACTTCACCCTAAAGAATATGCACGTTATTTAGAATAGGACTACGTCTCGATGGGAACCTTGTCATTTCTTCATGAACAATAATCTCTGGACGTCCTGTACTTTTTTTTTTTTTGGTCTAATACGTCCTGTACTGTACTTAGCTGGTTCAAGCTATAGGGGCAGACGACAACAAGTACTGTGCGAAGGAGAGGAAGAAGGAATCAAACGTCATTCTCTCCCTACCTTCTCCACCATTCGCAGGGCCCATGTGCAAAGCATGGAAAGAGCAACAATAACCTACGAACTACAAATAAAATAGCATAGAAAAAAATTGAAAAGTATTATACATGGAGAGAGAGAGAGTAATATATAAATTATCTGTGCAAAAGACCAATCACCCCATGGGCATTATGAAAGTTTGATTCCTTGACTTATACGTACGTCCTGCCATAATTACCCTTCTTTCTTTCGATGCTTTGCACATGGGGCCTGCATCCGGCAATAATGAAGAGATTCCTGACTTACCCGTACGTCCCGCCATAGTTACCCTTCTTTCGATGGTTTGTACATGGATGCGTACGTCCTGCCATAATTACCCTTCTTTCGATGCTTTGCAGATTGGGCCTGCATCCGGCAATAATGAAGAGATTCCTGACTTGCGCGTACGTCCTGCCATAGTTACCCTTGATGCTTTGCACATGGACGCCTACGTCCTGCCATAATTACCCTTCTTTCGATGCTTTGCAGATTGGGCCTGCATCCGGCAATAATGAAGAGATTCCTGACTTGCGCGTACATCCTGCCATAGTTACCCTTCTTTCGATGCTTTGCACATTGGGCCTGCATCCGGCAATAATGAAGAGATTCCTGACTTACCCGTACGTCCCGCCATAGTTACCCTTCTTTCGATGGTTTGTACATGGATGCGTACGTCCTGCCATAATTACCCTTCTTTCGATGCTTGGCAGATTGGGCCTGCATCCGGCAATAATGAAGAGATTCCTGACTTGCGCGTACATCCTGCCATAGTTACCCTTCTTTCGATGCTTTGCACATTGGGCCTGCATCCGGCAATAATGAAGAGGATAGAGAGAGGATGGCCTTCGATTCCTTCTTCCTCTCCTTCGCTCAATAATTCTTGTCGTCTGGCTCCCACTTCTTGAACCATCGCTAGAACCGCATCCTCGTGCTGACTCACTTCTTCAACCAACCCTTAAACCTTATCATTAATTTAATTGATCAATTTGGCCATCTTTGGATAAAATATTTATCCGTTGGACAAATTGTAGTTAGGCTGACAAAACAATAAGCATATTTTAATATGGGCCCACAGACCAAATAAAATGAGAAAGCTTCATTATGGGTATAATCATTATAAAAAGGGAAAAATAGAAAATGGTGCCGGAAGGTTTGCAATTTGATTCGATCCCGGACCACTCAATTTTTTGCCACTAATCTAATGCATAACAGCGAAGCTAGGTAGTAATGACAGTAATAAAGAGAAAGTAACAATTTTTTTCTAGCCATTATTTAAAAAAAATTATTAACTAGTCTTTCTGGACACTTGGTGACCAGCTAAGTAAATTATACAGTTTTTAATGCATTGAGTTCTCGGGTAATATGGAATAATGGTTGGGACTTACATAGTTACACGATCGATGTATGAGACTCCGATCGTCAATGAGACGATGATGCCAATGTCTATGTGATGCATGATGATGATGGGTGGGTACAAAAATGAGTGGGAAAGAAATTGAGAGAGCAGCCTTTTGTCTGATTCCAGCCTTTCGGTCATTTTAATAATGCCAAGACTGGGGTCCCATTTTTGACCATTTTGTTCCCATTAAATTAAATCAAATGAAATTAACGAAGAGAGATTAAGGCTGTGTTTGGTAACGTTTCTTTTTTTTTTTGTTAGGGGAAGAAAAAAAAAAAAAGTGTTTGTTGGGGAACACTTTTTGAACAAAGATATGCGTTTGGTAAATTTGTTAGGGAATAAAAAATAAACGAAACACGTTTGGTAAATTTTTGTTCTTTTTTTATTTCTTTTAATTTTTTTTTTTTATATTTTTATTTTCATTTTTCATTTTTTCCTTTATTTTTTACTTTTTTTTTTTCTTTCGGCCGGTCGCCGGCCTCCGGCGACCGGCCGACGGGGCCGGCAGCCTCGCCCAGCCACGGCGAGGCTCGCCGGCCCCGGGCGAGGCCGAGCTCGGGCTCGCCCAGATCCGGCGAGGCTCGAGCTCGCCCGCGCCGGCGAGGCCGAGCGTCGCCGGATCTGGGCGAGCTCGAGCTCGCCCGCCCATGGCGAGGCCCGGCCTCGCCGGATCTGGGCGAGCCCGAGCTCGCCCAGCCAAGGCGAGGCTCGGCGTCGCCGGCGCGGGCGAGGCCGAGCCTCGCCTTGGCTGGGCGAGCTCGGGCTCGCCCAGATCCGGCGAGGCTCGAGCTCGCCCGCGCCGGCGACGCCGAGCCTCACCAGGGGCCGGCGACGCTCCGGCGAGGTCGCCGACCCTCGACGGCGTCGCCGGCCCTCGACGGCCGGCCATGGCCTCGGCCGGTCCGGCCAAAGAGAAAGAAGAAGAAAAGAGGAAGAGAAGAGGAGAGAGAGAAGGAGAAACAAAAAAACAAAAATTGTTTCTTGAGAATTGTTTCTGGAACGAAAACTTTTGTTGTTTCTCGTTTCTACTCTTTTTTGTTTGAGGAAAAAAACAAAAAAGAAAGTAAACGCAACCAAACGCGTTTCTGTTATTTTTTTTTTCCTGAAACACAAAAACAAAAAAAATGTTTATAAACACTTTTCAGAAGTGTTACCATGCAGGGCCTAAGAGGGTGTAGAGATTCGAGTGCAAACAAGAACGAAGGAAGGGGAGTGTGAAAGAGCAATCGGCGGAGAGAAAAACACAGCAACTTTTTTCTGGAATTTTTAATTATCATAGGCCGAGATTTAGTAAATAGAGACCCAAATGACGAGGATGGGAAGAGGAGATGGGGATGGACCACGGAGCACTGTAGCTTAACCTTAGTTAAGACCTTAACTAAAAATCAGTCAATTACTTGGGAAGCTGAAAGCTTGGCAGCAGATTGCTCCAAGTCGTCACCGGCCAAGGCTAAATAACAAAAAAGCCCGCCGCCTCAATCAAAGACAAGAATAGTGGACTTATAAACAATCTAGTAATACCAAGTAATAGCAAATGTGATCCGTAAAAAAGTGTGTCTACTTTACTGGTCAAAATCACCACCATCAATGTCTAAGTCTTAGATCTTTCCACCACTGCTAAAGGATAAACATGGATTGAGCACTAGTCCTAAACCCGTTTCTTGGCCAAATTAGAATACTTAGGACTGAGATTACATAATTATAACAAGTTTAAATATTTTTTTTGGCAATTTTTCCCTAAGAATGAGAGGGTATATTATCACGAGAAGCAAGCATTTCCCTTTAAAAAAGTGACCGATTTATTGTGGGGCGAGTGCACTTCACCCTAAAGAGCATGCACATTATTCAGGGTAGGACAGCATCTCAATAGGGACCTTTTAATTTCTCTATGAACAAGTATCTCCTGGCACCGAGAAACGGAGGCCACACAACAAAAAGTACCGTGTGAAGTAGTGGAAGAAGGGATCAAACATCGAAAGAACGGCAACGTATAAACTAAAAATTTTATTTAGCAAAGAAAATCGAAAAGTAATATACATGGAAGGCGGGAGGGGGAGGGAGAGAGAGAGAGAGTAATAAATAAGTTATTTGTACAAAAGAGCAATGAAAATATGAAGGATAATATGAATTATAAAAGTTGGATTCCTTGGCTTCTGCGCATGTCCTGCCATACGCTCAACCTTCTTTCTATGCTTTGCACATAGGGCCTGCATCTGGGAATGGTGAAGAGGGTAGAGAGAGAATGGCGTTTAATAGATAAATTATTTGCTCAAAAAGAGCAATGAAAATAGAAAAGTAATACATGAATCATCAAAGTTTGGCTCCTTGGCTTTCGCGCATGTCCTCCCATAATCACCTCCCCTTCTTTCGATGCTTAGCACATGAGGCCTGCAACCGCACATGGTGAAGAGGGCAGATAGAGAATAACTTCTGCAACTCCACATAAGGTCCGCTCCCATTTCTTAACCCCCCTTAAACAGCGTCCTCTGGCTAACCCACTTCTTGAACCACCGGTTAAACCTTGTAATTAATTAAACTTATCAATTTGTCCATCTTTGGATAAAATATTTACCTCGTGAACGAATTGTAGTTAGGTTGGCAAAACAGTAAGCATATTTTACCCGCAGACTAAATAAAATGAGGAAGCTTCATTATGAATATAGTCATTATAAAAGGGAAAAAGAAAATGGTGCTTGAAAATTTGCAATATAATTCGATCTATGGCCACTCAATATTTGGCTGCTAATTTAATGCGTAACGTGCTTTTGAGAGAGCGAAGCTAAGTAGCAACAATAGTAATGAAGAAAAGCAACAGTTTTTCCTTTCTAGCCATTAGCCAAAAATGATTTTTTTATCAAGTATTTATGGACATTTGTTGAGTAATCAACTGAATAAATTTTGGAGCTTTCAATGCATTGGGCTCTTATATTACGTTGAATAATGTTGAGACTCAAATGATCAATGGCACGAGCGTATTTGCTCTACATAAACTAAAATTTATGTAATAACTTCTTTTTGATAAAGTGACACGAGGCTGCATCAATAAAATCATGATGCCATATGATCTATGTGATGCATGATGATGGTGGATGGGTGCAATTGGGAATCAAGTGATGTAAGTGGTGAGAGAGAGCTGATGAACAATTATAAAGAAGAAGTCTTGGAATTCGGGCCGACGTCTTTGCCTTCTGAGCGTTGAGTAGCTTTAATGATGCCAAGACGTGGTTCCCATTTCTGACCAAATGGTTTTCGGGAAATTAAATCAAAAGAAATGAAATTAAATCTGATGATATGAGATGAAATGCAACGGCGGTTTCTTCCGAGAAAGGGCAACGAAAAAACAAAGAGACCCGTGAGAGAATGATGATAAAGAACGATGGATACTGAAGAAGGAGAGAAGGAAGAATGGTTGTGCCGAGGAGATAAAAGAGCAAAACAGATTTGAGTGCAGAAAAGGATGGAAGTAGGGGAGCGTGGAGGGATGGAGAAAGAAACACTTCAACTTTTTGTTGGAATATTTTAATATCAACGGCCAAAATCCAGTTTTAGCAAGCCGACTAATTTAGAACCTTGAACAAAGACCCAAGGAAGAAAGAGGAGGTCACTTTGGGCAATGGGAGAAAATATAAGGTGCATTTAATACATCATGTACGATACAATAAACCATAAATGAATCTGGCAAATTCGGGCCCACTTATGGAGCTCGGTAATCTAAATCTAGTCAAGAACTTAACTGAACATCAATCGCTTCCTTGGGAAGCTGAAGATTGGGTACCACAGGACACTGCCACTGCCAGCCATTAGTCGTCATCTGGCCAAAACAAAATATAGAAAAAGACGGTTGCCGGTCACTTCAATCGAGATGACAATAGTGGACTTGCAAACAATTGAGCAATACCCATGGATCACCCCTAAATACAAAAAAAAAAAAAAATTATATATATACCGTCTTTTTCTATGATTTTCTGTATTTTATCTTTACTTTACGAACTAGTGACCGCCACTAGTGTCCTGAAACGAAAGTCATCTCACAGCTTAAAAAGTCTTTGATTCACGCTATCTAGTGTCTTGAAAATAAGAACTCTTGTTCTCCCCAAACACCAAACCAACCCCACCCCCCAAAACAAAAGACTATACACTTTGTTTCGACCCTTCCGGCACTCTCGTTCAATCCTCTGCCGCTCGCGAACCAAGCCATGCCTATCGCAGAGCTCTTTCTTAGCGCCTTCCTTCAGGTGCTGTTTGACAGGCTAGCCTCTCACGAGCTTCTCAACTTTGCACGGCTCGAGGATATCGATACACTGCTAAAAAAATGGGAGGAGATGCTGGTCAGCATCATCCAGGTGTTGGACGATGCAGAGGACAAGCAACTGAATGGTGATCCCGGAGTGAACTTGTGGCTCAAAAATCTTAGGGACTTGGCCTACGACATTGAAAACTTGCTAGATGAGTTCGCCATAGAGTCTGCAGAAAAAAAGTCCGAGGCAGGACCTGGCACAAGCAAGGCACGTTCCTTTCTTCCGAGTTGTTGCTTCGGATTGAGCCCGAGAGCATTTATGTTCGATCATAAAATGAGATCCAAGATGGAAGAGATGGATGGTAGGTTAAAGGATATCATTACTCATAAAGATAGTCTGCACCTAAGAGAGAATAACAGGAAGCAATCAGCATACTGTCGGGTTAATAAGCCACGTCACACTACGAATTTGCCTGAGCCTTGTTTTGTTAGTAGGGAGGTTGAGAAAATGAAGATCCTTGAATTACTAACCGAAGAAGAACATGATAGGGCATGTGTGGATCCAAAAGTGATTTCCATCGTAGGGATGGGGGGTGTTGGGAAGACGGCTCTGGCTCAACAAGTCTACAATGATGATAGGGTCACCTCATATTTTGATGTGAAAGCATGGGTTTGGGTTTCCGATGATTTCGACATGTTTGCTATCACAAAGAAGATCCTTGAGACAACCAATGGTCATTTGTCTTGCGAAGATAAGGACCTGGATTGGCTTCATGATAAGCTCAAGAAGCACCTTGCAGGGAAGAAGTTTCTTGTCATTTTAGACGATGTTTGGAACGAGAATTATGAAAACTGGACTATCCTCATGAAGCCTTTTCAATCGGGAGCAAAGGGAAGCAAAATCATTGTCACGACTCGTAATTTTCGCGTTGCTGAAATAGCGGGTGCTCAACCCTATACTCTCAAACCATTGTCACAAGATGCTTGTATGACTTTGTTCACATTTCATGCTCTTGGAGCAAGAAATTTTGATGATCATCCTGATCTTGAAGTATTGGGCATGAGAATAGTGGAAAAAGGCCGAGGGTTGCCATTAGCCGTGAAGACTTTGGCTGGGCTGCTAAGATTTAAAGTTAGTCCCCGTGAGTGGCAAGGTATATTAGATAGCAAAATTTGGGACCTCCCACAAGAAAATAATGACATCCTTCCGGCTTTGAAACTTAGCTACCTCCATCTCCCTTCAAATATGAGGAGATGTTTTGCTTACTGTTCTATATTTCCCTACAACTATGAAATTGAACGAGATGAGTTGATTCGTTGGTGGATTGCAGAGGGCTTGTTGGAGGGAAAAGAACGAAAAAGTCATTGGAATGTAGGTTTGAAACTTTTTAATGAGTTAGTATCTAGATCGTTACTTCAAGAGTTAAGTAGTAGTGAATCACGATTCTTGATGCATGATCTTGTGAGTGATTTGGCAAAGCTAGTTGCTAGTGCAACCTATTTTATCCCGGGGGTGTTTGACTTTGAGGGTTATCAAAATAATGCATTTTTGGCTCGTCACGCCTCATTCATTCCTAGCCAATACATTGTTCAAGAAAGATTCAAGATATATCACGGAATGAAGGGACTTAGGAGCTTTATATCATTAGAGAAGCAATCCAATTATTATGATGGGCTATATTTGTCCCAAAAAGTGCTATGTGACTTGTTATACAATTTGAAGTTTTTGAGGGTGCTTTCATTATGTCACTATAAAATCAAAGAGGTACCGGATTGCATTGGCAAACTGAGACACCTAAGGTACCTCAATTTGTCGAATACTGACATTAAAAAGCTTCCACAGTCAATTGTTGCATTGTACTACCTAGAGACTTTGATGTTGCGTAGATGTCAAAACCTCGTCGAATTACCGGAAGGTATGGAGAAATTGATGAATCTAAAATTTCTTGACTTGACCGATACTTGGAGCCTAAAAGCGATGCCGCTATATATAGGTAATTTGGTGGGTCTTGAGATGCTGTCCAAATTTGTAGTGGGAACGGAAGCAGGGTCAAGGTTGAAGGAGTTAAAAAACCTAGAAAACCTTGGAGGAGAATTGTGCATCTCTAATTTGCATAAGGTTCGAGAAGCCGGAGATGCCATGGATGCCAATTTATGCATGAAGGAGGCAGTATGCCAGTTGACCATGCAATGGTGCAATGATTTTGGAAATTTCCGGAATGAAGAGCTTGAAGCAAAAGTCCTTGACTTTCTTCACCCTCACCCAAAACTTGAAAATCTCACGATATCCTACTATGGCGGCTTAAAATTTCCATCATGGTTAGGAAGTCCCTCATATGTTAAGATGGTGCATTTACGTTTGCATGGGTGTTGTCGGGTCAACACGCTAGCCTCATTGGGACAACTATCTTCTTTGAAAAAATTGTATATTGAAGGTCTAAATGCAATACGCACGATAAGGTCTGAATTTTATGGAACCAAGAGTCCGTTTCCATCCTTAATGACTTTGGAATTCAAGGACATGCCATCATGGGAGGAATGGTCTCATCGCTTTGACAATGAAGAAGTAGGAGTTTTGTTCCCTTGTCTTGAGCATCTGGTTATTCGGGATTGCCCTATGTTGATTGGAAGATTGCCTAGTCAACTAAGCTCCCTCAAAAAGCTGGAAATCAACTCCTGTCTGCATATGGATGCCTCGTCCTCTATCATTAGCCTTCCATCCCTCAATGAATTAAACTTTGGTGGTTGTAATGAAGGTGTAATGAAGAGTTTGGTGAACTTGACATCTCTAACCGCTCTTGTCATGCAAGATGTCGTTGAATTAACTTGCTTAAATTTTGGGTTTACAAGCTCCTTGGTCAAGTTGGAGAAGTTAGTGATGATAAATTGTAAAAATTTGATGTACTTGTGGCAAGAGAGAGATGTAATTCAGAATTTTGCTTGTTTGAAGAGGTTAGTTGTCAGAAATTGTCCGGAATTGATATCATTTTCAGTTGGAGAAGGAGATATAGAGTTGCCTAGCAAGCTGGAGACAATGAATTCACGGAATTACATCAATTTGGAGAAGCAGCCAAGCAAGATTTATACCGTTTCCTCTCTTCAAGACTTGATCGTCAATCAGTGTCCGAAACTTGTGTCCTTCCCCGAAATAGATATGTTGGCGTCATTGATATCATTAAATATCGAAGATTGTGAGATGTTGCAATCTTTACCTAAAGGATTAAGTGTTCATATGGATGATTCAAGCAACAACGCCAATAATCACGGTGACATGACGTCTTGTTTGGAAAAACTAAAAATCTATAAATGCGATTCTCTACCAGCCTCTCTATTTAGCGAGAGTAGTTTTTTACCAGCGACCCTCAAGGCACTTGAAATTTCGTCGTGTAGGGGAGTGGAGTCGCTCGCGAAGATACCTGTAGACCGTCTTCAATCACTTCAAACGTTCCATATTACCTCTTGCGAGAACTTGAGAAGCTTACCACAGAGGCTGGACACACTTTCCCATCTCACTAACTTGTGTTTGGGGGAGTGTCCTGCACTGGAGCTGGAGTGCTTCCCTCCCGTTCCTCTCGGCATCTCGTTGTTTGGGCTTGGGTTTTGTCCGAAGATAAAATCGCTACCTAATCAGTTGCATCGACTCACGAGTCTCCAAACTCTTATAATTATTGAGTGTGAGAATATTACGTGCTTCCCTGATGGAGGACTGCCGCCCCAGCTACAGCTTCTTTTGATATTAAAATGCGAGAATATGAAGCAGCCAGTAAGGGAGTGGCTCACCCCCCTCACCTCCCTTGTAGGCCTGGACATCGGCGGCGGGGTGGGAGGAGTGGGAGAGGAGGAGGATCTTGTGCTTCCGCTCCCTTCCTCTCTGACCTGTCTCCATATCAGAGATATGGGGAAAGTGGAAAGACTGTCCAGTAGTCTCCCTCCCTCTCTCCAATCTTTACGTATCTTCGAGTGCCCAAAGCTGAGGGAGTTGCCCGAGGATGGCCTCCCTCCCTCCCTCGAACATCTCTGGCTCGCAGGATGTGGGATTCTGGAGAAGCGATGCAGGAAAGGGACCGGCAGCTATTGGCCCCTCATCCGCGAAATCCCACAAGTCACATTGGGTCATATTAACTCCAAGTCAATTACTTGAGAGAAAGAAGGGATTCGGACTCTGAATATTCTACACGGGAAGAGATTAAGGGTATTTTTAATATCTGAGGCCTTATCTCTTTTTGATCATCGGGTAAAAGCTGATGCTTCTGGGGCGTCAAAAAAAGTATAAAGATGGCCACTGAAATCGTGATCAGCCTTAACTCCACACCCGTCCGCCTCCCTCCAGCTCCGGCTCCGGCTCACTTGCGTCCCACTCTTTCTCCTTCCGCCTGTCCAGTGACGCCCTTGGAGACTCCGGCGGGGCCATACCGGCTGATCGACGATGAGACGGTAGGGTTGGATTTATCTCAGTAATTGAGCTGCTAGCTTGTGCGTAGTTTGCATTCGACTGTAGGGGTGCTTGATGTGCATGTGCAAGTCGGAATGACTGATGCGGTTCGTTCTGATGACGAATTCCCGTCTTATTTGTTGGAGTTTTCTTTCTTTTTTGTGCTTGCATTGTTGATAATTGGTATCCAAACTCTTGGAACAACTCGAGCGATTTGTTATATGCACTGTGTTCAGATGGATAACAAATCCAACATTAGATTTTCTTTTGAAGCTTATCTGAATCATACAGTCTTGGGCAGATGGTTTCGGTTTTCTTAGTTCGGCTTGAAAACGAATGTATGCGACAGAGAGTTTGAAACTTCTCTCCCATTTCAATCTGTGCTTAGACGTTCTTGTTGCGTACTGAATCCCTCTGTGCAATGGGTAAAAGTCAGAGCTTGGAGATGGATTTGGTTTTTCCAACGATAAAATGTAGTCTGATAGTCATTTTTTTTTTTTTTATACAGGCAATCATCATGGGTCAACCCTGCTGAAAGATGATATTCTCCTACAGCAAGCGTGAGTGGTCTAGGTAGAGGTTTTGGACAACTGAAATTACTGAGAGTCAAATCTCTTGCTGAAAAATCTTCCAAGATAAAGCAAGCGAGTCGTAAAGATTATGAACCAGTTGCAGAAAATGTACCTCTTGATGTGCCTGATCTCTCTCTTTATAAATTGGACCTACTGGGGAAACACAAGGAAGCAGCTATCCTTGGACGTGGAGGAAAGGATTCAGGTGCTTACCAATCCAAAGCTGCCAAAGACGCTGCAGCAAGGACAGACATGGAAGATATGGATTGTTCAGTGCACCAAAAGGAACCCAATAAGCATAGCATAATTACCACCAGAGTAGTTGAAACAGAGCGTTTAGTTCATAGTTCTAATGCAGATTTCAGAGGATGGGGCAGGGGGGTGTCCATGGATGACTTTAGATCTGACTCAAAAGATCTAAGTTTGCATAGGAAAGTTTCCTCCAATAGTGACTTCCATAGTCGAAAGTCCTTTGAAGATTTGGGTTGTAGTGACTATATGATTGAATCTTTGTGGAAGCAGCATTTTCTGCGCCCCACATATTCAGGTACATCATAGTTACTCAAAGTCAAAGGTTTCAGCTTGTTGCATTTTTTGCAGGGAAGATGGAAGGAACTTGGTCATTGCTTCCATACTGCTGTTTTAACTGGAAATATACTAAACGTGAGCGCATTCTAATCATCATTATATCTACAGTCTGCATAATATCCACGTTGAGCTTCAAATCGATGATGACCTTGTTTTTGTATAGTTCTAGATGTAAGCTTGCATTTGTCATCATTAATATTTTATCTGTAAATGTGAATTTGGAGCTGATGGATGTGGAAGTCATTGAGGGGCCAACCTATAGCATCAGTTTTTGTCTTTTAATTAGCATAAGTATTGATAAGTAATTGCATTGAGATGTTCTATCTAAACTTTGACAAAAGGAAGAACTTCTCTTTATGTACTGCAACTTAGATTGATGCTAACTATTGATTACTGCTAACTATTGATTACTGCAGGCGATTTCATTCAAACCTGTAATTGAGGGAAACACTTGTAATATAGCTGATCAGAGTGGTTCGGGAAAAACGCTGGCTTATCTTGCACCAGTAGTCCAACGTCTCAGGCAAGAAGAGCTGAAGGACTTAGCAAATCATTCTCATGAAGCCCTCGTGTTGCCATTTTGGTGCTAGCTGCTGAGTTAGCTTCACAGGTTGGCAGTAAGTATTTTCTTGTGCCTTTTCTTTTACCCTTATGTGCTTTGGCAAGCAAGTCACTAACTTTTTTTACTAGTTTATGGCCATTTTAAGTTCTCATCTTATACTATGATAGGCTATTGCTTAAGCAGCCAATTTGTGGTATAAAAAGCACTCCAATTCATTTTCGATGGCCGTCAGTGTGTTTTTGACAACTTGTCGTCTATTTTACTCAAATTGTCATCTCTTCTTTCAAATAAGAAAAAAGAAGAGATTGTACTGGGTTTCTGGAAAGACAAATATACAATTTGAGTGGCACACAGTTGCTCAATGATGTGCATAATCCACTCATGTGGCAAAACTGGTAATCTCCTTGGAGCTGTTGAAAATGGATGTGTTCTGAATTTGGGGACACTCTGGAGTTGGTTTTATGTACAGCAATGCTTGTTTTTACTTGTAGTGGATGACAAACCTAATATAAATTTTTGCACCCACATAAGCAATACTTAATATCTATAGTAAATTTTATGCAGGTTTTGAGTAACTGCTGATCCATATCGAAGTTTGGGGCTCCATTCTGGTCTATGGTTGCCATGGGTGGTCTCAGGAGAAAAACTCAGCCGGAAAATATATAAGGCCTTGATGCCTAGTAGCCACACCTGGTCGCTTTATTTTTCTCATTAAAGAGGGCTTTTTGGAGTTGAAAGATCTTGGATGGTAAGCCTATACATTGTATAATGTTGCACGAATAAGTTTGGGTGCACGAGCTATTCGAAATCATCATCTTCTCATCTGCTTTTGAGTAAAGAATCTAATCATGCTACTGTTTTCTAGATTTAGTACTTCTGCCATGTATCATCACCATTCTTCGAGGAAATTAAAAGATTAGCGAAATTTCTATTCTTACATATACATAGCTGAATCTTGATTTTCTGGCTTGAGTTATGGAGACCTTTGCTTTGATTTACAAAATTTCTATATATATTGCTATTTGTCAACCCTAATAGATTTCCTCAAGAAATGACTGGTGACAATCGACAAATTGAGAAAGCTTTACTTGTCATATTGTTTGATATAGGATATGAATTAAAAAAATCTCGTGCTAATGGATTTGCCCGCTAAGAATTTAAATGACATCAAAGTCTGGATGATTTCGGCATTTAGCAGATTTCAGTCCATGCTAAGCTACAAACAAAGAGCTTTATGAGAATGGTATCTGTATACATGTTGCAGATTGTTTTACAAATGCTGCTATAATTTATGGCTTTACAATGCAGTGTGATTTTGGATGAGGTGGATATTCTCTGCAATGATGAGGAGTTTGAAGCAGCGTTTCAAAGCATAATCAATTCTTCACTTGTCGCCACACAGTACATATATATAGCAAAAGAGATGGAATTCTTCCCGACTGTGAAGTGATCATGGGACCTGGCATTCATCGGACATGCCCTCACCTCGAAGAGGTTGGTCTAAAGCTTTGTTATTCCCCTTTCCATTATTTGCCAATGGATACATTACTATTATCCGATATAGGCACAAAAGGATTCACTTCCGTGTCTGTACATTTTTCTGGATGCTTTGGGACAATATATTACTCATAACTAAGCTATCGTTTGTGCTCCCTAAAAGTGATGGACCATGGTTTTATGTTGATGCTTTAGATTTTGGGGTGGATTGTTACTGCATATTGACAAGGGAAGATGGAAAGTGGATGAAGAGTGGAATGAAATTTTTTTCCTTGAATGACTCTTAGCACATGTGTATTGGTAGTCTATACTATTCTTTTGGCCAAAAGCAGTCTATACCATCTAAAGGTGCCTCCAGCATTCTGTAAGTCATTTAATCTGCTTGGAGGTGAAGAAAAATAAAATCAGGAGAAGTCTCTGAAATTTCATTGATTGTGCCAAGAGGATTGAGGATTACATTATGGCCCGATCTGTTTCTCTTCTTTCCTCAATTTGCAGAAGAGTTTGTGCAGATGTTCTGGAAAATTGTTTTCATTTCATTTTGCCAGTTTGTTGATTCTCAAATTTTTTTTTTTTTTTTTTGGTACAGAGGTATTGTACGAACTAATTTAGGCTGCCTATACTGGAGAAGGATTGTTTTCGCAACAGTATCCTAGATGGGCTGAGAGCTTTCTCATTTGGGTTGAACAGTAATCTTCTGTTATGTGAAATTGCTTTGTCCTTCCCCCTTGATGAACATGTTGCATAAATTTGCTGTGGTAGCTAACCAGTTCCATTCCTCCTATTTTCCTGTCAGGAAGAAAACTAATGGAATACCACTGTAAAAGAGGCGAATTTGACAGTTACATGTCATGTCAGTTTCTCATAGATTGTAGTGGAGAGGAAGACGGTGAAAGGACTTCAGATACTACATTCCTGAATAAAAAGTTTGCTCTTATTCAGCTTGCGGAAGAAAGCCAGTAACCAAAACAATTGTTTCCTGTAACAAGGTATGTTGATCTTTCAGTATAGGCTGCTTGAAATTGACTCATCATTACATTTACTTCTCTCTCCCGACCACCTCAACTCCTGAGCTAGAGTTTGAGAGAAGACTCTGAAACCACCTGGATGGAGGACTCATCATTACTTTGAACTCATCCTTCCTATTCTCTATACAGATTGAGACATGTTGGAAACTTGAAAATGCATTGAACGAATTTACAGAAAAGGCACTCTTATACAAGTTCTACCTTTCCATGCTGCTGTTTCAGAAGGGTCACTACAGGCAAATATGAAAGAGTTTTCTGCGTCTCCATCTAAAGATGTCTCCTTGTTTTTGGTTTGCACCGACAGGTATGGATAGTTGCTTTGTTTGATGCCATTCAAACTATGCTTTAGAGATAGATCTGTTCTGTGGCTGAGCTTGATCCCTAAAGTGAGCCTTTAGTTAAACCATGCATGGCCTGCCAAGACCCAGGCCTTCAGTTCTCAGTTTAAGCTTGCACATTTAATGATGTATTCAGTCTCAACAAGAACTAGATGAAAATAGTATTGGCTGGGATGGGCCTTGTTCTGTCTTGTGGGTTTTGTGAATGATTGGGCCTGTATAGTCGCAAGTTTTCTGGTATTGGGCTCAGTTCGATTTCTTTGATAGGCAAGAGCTGAGTGTTAGCTAACAAGGCACTCAGGTTAGGCGCTCAGGTTTGATGAAGCCTCTGCACCTCATCTCAGGCAAGGTTTCTTTGTTTAAGGTAAGCACCTGAGATGAGGTATTGCCTCAGAAAAGATTTGTCTAGGTTAACATCTTGCACCAGTGCAATATGTGCTTCAATGCAGACCTCGAATAACTTGTGATTTCTAAGTGTGAAAGACCTATTAATTTGTTTTGTGATGGATTAATCATCACTTTCTACTTAGCACCTCTCAATGTTTAGCCCAGCACCTGAGGCACCGTGGGGTCTGAGCCTCTTAACAGTGCCTAGTGATTTTAACAGCATTGTTAGCGACACAGTCAAATAAAAGGTGGGCACTTTTGATTATTGGCAGGGTCACTGGACACATACAAATTTACCTAAGACAGTCACTCTCCTCTTTCCTTCGGTATTTGCAGATCCTGATGATTTTTGAACTATATGGCAGGGCGTCACGAGGAATCAGCTTTACCAGAGTGGATCATGTTATTCTCCTCAACTTCCTGTGCAACCTGAGCAAATATGTCCGCTGTGTTGGAAGAACAGCAAGAGGTTCTGGAGTCTTGGCAGTTGGGAAGCATTCCCTGGCAAGAAGGATAATGGTGAGAAACCGGAAAGGCCATTGCTTGAATGATTTTCCCTCTGCTTATGAGCTGATGAGTTGAGACGTTCATGCACCAAGCGGGATCGAGTTCATGAAGTGACAGGAATATATCCCATCAGTCCATTCCTTTTTCCTGCATGTTACAGAGGAATGGCGTGGCAAGAAGTGAAAATAAAGGGGGATCACTGTTAGGTGAGATTCTGGGTCTTCCATTTTGCATCTCGATGATGACGGGGATCCAAGAAGAGTTAATGCAATGAAGAGTTTTTGATATCAAGGTTCGAAACCTATATACTTTGGTCTTTATTCTGTTCATCGGCGAGGAACATCGATGCTCTTGCTGATCGAGACGACTTAAGAAGTCTCTGAGCCTGTATCTTCTGTAAGTTGCACTTTGTTGATAATGAATATGCAATGATAGGGAAGTACGGGACTGTATCCCCTGCTGTACACCATGAATATATTAAATGACTTGTTGTCGCAACTCACTAAGCGTTCCGATACAAGAAACTAATTTACGTATATAAGATATAATTTACGTACTTCATTTTGCATCTACAATACAATAAGCTGATTTATGAACTTTACTTTCAAGCTAAATTACTCATTTCAAAGGTAAATTTAGGTACTTCCTCTAAGGTAAATGACTTCGTTTTAAGAGATCTTCAATGGTATTTTAATTTCCCTAAGAAGGTCATATTTTTTGTTCTTGTCCTTAGCAATTGAAATTTAACTGATCTTGGCGTAATTTGGATTGCAACTAGAGTTAGTGTTTTTATTTTTCACATATTAGTTAGCCGTAGGCTTTGTACTGAGAGAATCTCAATCATCTTGGCATGGTAACTTATCTTAAATTGTCACAACAGATGGAACTTGTAATCTATATTGACCTCAATAATCGTAGATTGCTTTTTTTTTGTAACTTCATAATGATGTTGCTAGCAATTATTCAATAATACCGTTATTTTCCTCAAATGGTCGTAATTAGTAATTTATTATAGTCAGTAACTTCCCCTCATGAATTTCCTCAATACTCTCAATAATTCTAGCGCCTAGTAATTATCTAACAACATTGTAATTTTACCTCGATGCAGTTTTGGTGATTATACCTCCAACCACAGTGATTTGTATCAAGTCGCCTAATCTCAATTAATCTTATAGCTAGTGCTTTTCCTTTTGGAGTAGTAACTCAGCTATAGAGCTCTTAAAGTAAGAATGCTATCTCTCTTATCACCTCAAAGAATGCTTCGTAAAGCTCTTAGTTGCTTACCTCGCTTAAGAATGACAATTAATAATTACCGATAATAAATCACCTTAAGTTATTGTAAATCGTAACTTCACTTAAGAAATAGCATGCAACTTGAATTTATGGTAATTATCCTTTTCCCTATTCGTAATTATTTACTAAAACAATCATAACATTCATCTTAAAGTTTGTAAATTAATGTAGCTTATTTTGAATAACTACGCTTGGTTGCCGCATTTGTCCTCGATCAAGTGTAAAACTTAAATTTGGTGGACGAAATTCTTTAGCTTCAAATCCGGCGGGGCGTTCAATAGCCTGCTGGACTTTAGAATTTTACTGGGAGTGGAAAAAGTTTAGCATTGGCTCCATTTTGCAATTCAGTTCTTAATTGGAAATGTGTAAAAAAAATGTTCTTATTAGATCGTTCTCGAGAGACGGCATGAAATGAAATCCGTCGCGAATATTTGGCAAAATGACCAAAATCGAACCCGCAAATATTTACGAGGACCGTAACGCAATTTTCCCAAACATCGCGTCGAAAAGGATAAGGCGTCGCGGAAACGAAGAGCGAAAAGTGCCTTCTTCTTCGTCACCATCGCTTTCTCTCTCTTGCACTTGCACAGCGATAAGCCATGGCTGCTTCTACTTCAATCTCGTTCCTCAGCCAGAATCCCTTTCTGGGTTCCTCCCAGAACGTTCTCTCGGTCTCGATCTGCCCGAAATTCGTCGGGACAGTCCCAATGCAGCGGCCGCCGCAGCGCCAGCCTTCCTTCGCCGTCGAAGCCCGGGCCAAGACCCGGAGAGAGGACCGGCTCGCCCGCCACTCGCGCATCAGGAAGAAGGTGCCTTCTGGGTCGCCCTGCTTTTACGCACTGATTTTTTCAGTGATGCCCCCGTCTCTGTTCAAGGTGGTCGAGTGCTCTGGTGAAGGCATTGGTTGGGTTTCATTTGCCTTTTTGGGGCTGGGGGTTCGATTTGGTTCCGTGGGGAGTCTCCGCTCGGAATCGATGGGCACGGTGCGGGGATTAGTTGGGTTCGTGCGGTTTCGTTCGGGGTGAGGAGTGATTTTGAGGAAGAGAGCGTAGGGAGTGGTGTTGTTGTGGTCTAGAATGTGAATGATATAGCTCCGAGCTTGCGGCTGTCGAATTCTGCTTAGGTTCTGTTTGTCGATGCTGTGAATGGCGTATGGGCTGCTGAACTAGGAGAAAGAAACGGAGGAGGAGAGAAAAAAAAATGTGCTAGTTCATCCTCCACTGATAATTTCTCACAAAGTTCTCTGTTTTAATTTTAGAGGTTAACATGTTTATCTGGATTTTCTGCTCTGCATAAATCCGTCCTGTCGACATTCATAGCCTAAGGTTCCTAGCCACGGGGGCTGGTGTGACCCTGGGTTGTTTTGAGTGCTGTGATTCAATCGTGATGGCTGCCACATTCAAACCGAGCACTTTATCACCCGGTCTACACCCAGGGTTTATCGATTAGTAGTTGAGCTTATTTCTACTAGATGTATTGTGGTGTTGGATTCACAGGACAAATTTTCAAGTGATTCTGAGTTTGTAATTGTTGGAGACCATGCTACAGCATTAGGGTTAAAGTGGTGGAGTTGTGCTGGCGAGTTCTGAAATTGAAGCGGTAACTTTCTTTTTTTTTTTTAGCGTGAAATTGAAGTTTTTCTGGTGTTGCAGGTTGAGGGAACTCCAGAGAGGCCGAGACTATGTGTATTTCGTTCCAACAAGCACCTTTATGTCCAGGTGATTGATGACACTAAGATGCACACACTTGCTGCGGTATCAACGATGCAGAAGCTTGTCTCTGAGGAATCCGACTACAGTTCTGGTCCTACCATTGTGAGTATCCAAATGAACCTTAATTCACTGCATGTACTGTAACCGTCCTTGTATAGAAAATAATTGAATTTGAAAAAGAAATGAAAGAGAGAAAAAAATGGGGGACTCAGATAAAGAAGTGCCTTGTCTTCTGTAGATTTCTTTCTGCAATCCATGTGCATTTTGAGATGTTAAATATAATCAAAGGCAAGAAATTCTGCCATGGCTTGTGATTTATTTCTTTCCAGAATCTAGATCCTCTATGAAATCATTTTGAACTGCTGTTCTTTGTGTGCTTTGCTAAAGAAACTCATCCTAGTAACTTGTTGGCACCAGGAAGTGGCAAAGAGAGTGGGTGAAATCATCGCGAAGTCGTGCTTGGAGAAAGGAATCACAAAGGTAGCCTTTGACCGGGGTGGATATCCCTACCATGGACGTGTGGAAGCTCTCGCCGAAGCAGCCCGAGAACATGGTCTTCAATTTTAAGTTCTGATTGCTAGTTTTGTTCATTCCGATCTTCTTTTCTTTGTCAAGAGAACTTTTGATTCAAATGCGAATGCATCAGTTTATGTAGTAGATTTGCTCCTTTTTCAGCTCAATGCAAATTGAGATGCGGCAGTGATTTCCGTACCTTCTGCCAAACAGAATGAAGTAGATTTAACTGAAGTCTTTTGCTGCGGTCTGTGAATGTAGGCAGCTTACCTTTATGTGCGATCACAGTTTAACAACTCAGCGGCTGGATTGAAAAATAACACGATGGATTTGTCTAGGGTGAGCACTTTCAAGTTCTGTATTGATTCTATTTAAAACCTAAAACCTATCCGCTAAACAGATTTCTAATTTTTTAGAATCAGAAACTTACCCTACACACTCTGAAATCTAGAGTTTACCCTATCACAAGTTTTAGGGTCAGTTTCAAGTTTTATCCAAGTTTAACATGTATTATTAATTCAACGATTGCGGTCAATTATCACCTTTAATAACCACTAATCACAATTTATTTTTAAACATAGGGAGAATATGGAATATTAATAAGATAAAAGTCTCGATTATAAAATAAAAGTTCAGATTAGTGATTCTAAATTATATGCATATCATCGGACGTCTTGGAATATCGTAGGATCATGTGAAAATAAACAAAAAAAAAAAAGCACAAAATTTTGTTTCAAATTCCTATTTTCAAGTTCTAGGCCCCATTTATCTAGAACTTGGAAGTTACTCGTTGAAAAGAGTTTTTCAATTTTGGTTCTTATCGGGCCGGTTTTGGGTTCTAGGTTTACTTGGAATGATGCTCACCCTAGTTTTGCCAACAATGTTTGTAAGAAGCTCGACATATTCTAAATACATAGTTTTGGTAATTCTTAGGGCAATGTTCTTTCAAGGGAAGATAAGGCATTACATATGATATTGGGAGAGCATTCAAGCATTCATATGGGAAATGATATATCCAAACTGAGTTCAAGATAGAGTCAATTTATTCAATATGTGAATCACTACCGATTCCTCCTCTTGCGCTTGCAGATCAAGACATCTTTTACCACCCCAATTGACACTTCGCATTAAGAAGCTTCTCAACCGCATCACAATCGTAATTTCTTTTTCGCCAATTCTAGTCCACTTGGCCACTGGTAAATGTACTCCCAAAACCCAGTTTGCCCATTAAAGCCATACATGCCCTCCTCAGAGACAAGCCACAAGCACTGCGTATCGCAGCGAACCAAGTCTCTAGCGAACGAATACGCATCGAATTGGTAATCCTGCACACATTTTCCCATCCCATGTCACAGTAAAACAGAGTTGTACCCCACACATTCACATTGAAATCCCACCCGAATTCGCTTCCATCTGCAACGTTCTGTTCCCCCAGATCGTCGTCTTCGGACTGGCAATGGAGGGTCATGTTCTTGCCGCTCCCCAGCCGGTTCTTGACGCTGACATGGACCTCTGAGAAAACCAGGGCGAAGAAGCTACCTGTTAGGAGGAGGAAGATGATGCCGCCGCTCCTGAATTTGGTCTGAAGCATCCATGTCTCCTCCTTGAGAATGTTTCAGTTTCTTTCGAAGCCAAGCAGGACCGTATCCATTCTTTTCATGGATAGAGAACATGAAGATAATTTGCCATGCTGAGTTTATTCCACCTTATTTTGTTTGCCTTGCTGTCGCGTGGGATAAAGGAGTCATGAAACCGATCTTAAGCGGACGGGGCTGGTTGTCCTTGACCTTTACGTTGCTGTCAGGCGGTAATTTGGGTCAGTTTTCGTCCCGGTTAAGTTTAGATTAACGATTGAATCAAAGGCATTCCATCCACGCTCGGAGCAGGAGATTGTTCTAACGAATTTCAGTCTCTTTTATTGCTTGTTCTTTCACGAAAGTTAACCTTGTGGAGTCGTTAATTTTGGTGTCTGGTCCGGACTTTGGCGTTACTGTAGGGAGATGAACAGGTGAGTCCAAAAGCAGAGCTTTCTTGATTGCGCAATTCGACGTTATCAAGGCAAAGTCCTTGAAGTTTCCTCCGCCGAGATGCCCCCAACGATTGGCCGTACACGACAGTGCCTTTGATGCGATTGGTTGCGTCTCCGACCATTGGACAACGTGCGCATGATGCGTGACTTCGATAGACTGCTGAATTTTGGTACCATTTTGGTGATTTCAATGATTTGAGATCTCATTTCTTGATGATGCTGGATTTGGAATCTACCGGATCAATTTGAGCTTTCAATAGGAAAATCAATCGGCACTACTGACAACGGGTCGATGCATTCAGTATTTCATATTTTGATAGATCCTCTGAAGTTCAAGTCAATTAGTATATAAATGAGAAATGAGAGAAAGTAATTGTAGAGTTCAACTTTTTAGGAGTTCGAAAAAGTCATCGATTTTGTGGAATTTGTCTTTGAATCGATCTAGATTTTTTACTTGATGGGGCGATCGTAACGAACGATGGTGCTTTATGACGCAAGTGACAACCTGCCTTAACAAACCGTGATAAGTGATGAAAAGTGGCAATGCCGATGCGTGTAAGACGTGCGGGAGCAAAACCATCTAGGGGAGCTTTGAATAATGCGGGAGCAAAACCATGGTAGCAAAACCATCTAGGTGGACGAATAACGAGGGAGCTTTTAATGATGTAATGTCCAACAGGTCAACGAAATTATTCAATTAATCCTAAATCATTTACAGATATTAATTCAGTCATAAACTATTCAATTTTATCAATTTAGTTTTGAATTTTTATGCAAAATTTCAAAATAGTCTTCCGATAAAATTGACCACTATATCCTCTAATAGGTTTAGCCTTAAAAAAATGTCTTGTATAAAATGTCATCGGGTAAGAGAGGATTTTGATGGCCGTTGTTACGTACCCGTTGAATCAGATTTGGAACCCGTGTCTTCTAATTAATGAGCAATCAAATCTATTGATATCATCTTTTATCATGACAATTACATTGAGCATTAGCCAGTGAGGAGCATACAGCAACTTTAGTCTTTTACATCATGAGCTATTGACGTAGTTTCTTTAAGGAAGCTTGGGTATAGACATGATTAGTAAAAATCAAGACGTGCACAAAAATAGATATGACCTAAGATTTTATGTGTTGGACCAACCAAACTAAACATCATGGGATTGTCACCATATTATTTTAATCTAATTATTTAGTGGGAGAAAGAAACGTACCATGACTAGGACACAATCATGATAGATTAAAGTAGAGATGGGAGTGATTATGTGGACGTACACGTTCGCACTATCAAGCGCACATCCTTAAAATTTCCGAAGCCATGTCCAAAAGATCCTCTCGAAGAATATTTGTACTTTAATATTTGTAAAAGAATTTAAATCTCGATAGTTTCTAGACAAAAATATTTGGAACTTCTAGGCGACCTTGTATCCCTGGCCTTGACTAACCCCATTGAAATTTGTTCATAAAAACATTATACCAAGTATTCTTAAATAAACTGTAGTTTAGCTGATTGATTGGGGATTGCAGAGTGAGGAAGAAAAGGAGCGAAAATTAAGGGAAAAAAAAGAACCAAGAAACAAGAAATTTAGAGGGAGAATCACTCTCCATTATGTGTGCACGTATTAGATAAAGCTTGCGCAGGAATGAAACATGTAATGAGTGCACATGCGAGTTTTACCTTGCAATTTAATTTTCACGGTCAATTTAGGAAATCTCTAATTCTTATGAATATATTGGTAATAAAATCACCAACTGATGTATAAAAAAGAATTCCAAATGATCTTAAACCTATTTTACGGTGGCTAATTTAATTTTAAACTTCTCAATTTTATATAAACCTTTTGATGATTTACTAATATAATTATTTTAGCCAATTTTAGTAAGAAATCGCTGAGATAGTAGTTTAGGTAGCGCAGGCCATCCTATGTGAATGACCATGGACAATTAGTGTACTTTTTAAAAAAATTTCCAAAATTTTCTTTTATCTTTTCCTTTTTCTTTAGGTGATGGCTTTGCGGCCCTCACCAAGGTCACAAGTGCTTGGGCCTTGCTTAGGGTTGGCGAGGTCACTAGCCCTGCCAAGGCTCCAATGGTCCCGTCAACCCCTACCGGTTAAAGATGAAACATAAAAGATATGAGGAAAAAAAAAAAGAACTACATTGGATTTTCGTGCAAAGTTTTAGAATTAGATTGATAAAATTGAAAAAGTTTAGGATTGAATTGATATTTGTATAATAGGTTTACGACTGATGAAGTAATAATATTAGTGGGTAAAGCTTGTGCGAGGTTGAGCCACATGGCATGCGAAACTTCGATTTTTACCCAACAATTTAATTTGCACCATCACTTTAGGAAATCTCTAATCCTAGTAATTCTTTCTTTCTTGTACACACACACACACACACACACACACACACACACACATATTGATAATAAATTCCTAATTTATGTACAAGAAAGAATAGAGTTGTGCATATCTTGGTGATAAAATCCTAGCAAAATCTCTAATTATTATGCATGTTTTACCAATAAATCTCTAATTGATGTATATTTTGGTGATAAACTCCTAGCAAATTAATTTTCATGGTCACTTTAGAATATATGTAACTCTTGTGCATATTTTGGCGATAAAATGTCTGATAAATTAATTGGAAATTAGAGGTGCTCGGTTCCCGGTTCCCAAAATTAGGAATTGGGGACTGGACTAATTAGTTGTAGGATTGAGAATCAAACCAGACTGGTTTAGTCCAGTCCAATGGAATCGATCACTTTTTTTTTCTCCACTACTTGATGCCTTTTATTATGAAGAAATAAATAAATAAAAAAAGCTAGTCGCTTTTTCTTTTTTTGAAGAGATAAAAAAAAAATATAATGTAGTCGGTTTGGTCCAATTTCTCATTGAAACTAGAACTGGATTGTTCTAACACTGATTTCACTTTTAGGAACTAGAAACCAGATCGATACTCTTGGGAACTAGATCGAACCAGCTAGTTTGGTCTAGTCCGGGAAGTTCTCAGTTCAGGCTATCCGTTTTGTTCACTCCTACTAGAAATGATAGAGCAATGCTTATTTTTGTAATAGTTCTATCAAATCTCTTGCGTATATTTTGCTAATAAATCTCTAATTGATGTAAAGGAAATAATAGAGTTATGAAAGTTTCGGTAATATATAAAAATAATTACATATGACAATCTATCAATTCTATTTAGACGAATGATCGAAGATCCATGGCAGGTAGTATTCTATTTTCTTTTCAAATACTCTTTTTCTGAATTTAAGTTGTATTGCACGATAATTCTTATTATTTAAAATGAGAACAAAATCCTAAAGCAAGGTTTTATTACAAGTTCATTCTTATCACTATCAATAAGGCTTATTGTTTTAGAAATTTGTGTTATCCGATTGCTCGTTTTTCAAAAATAAATATGTAAATCTACTTGTTTAGGCAGTAGACAGTAGCATATGTAGTAAAGTCTATGTGATGGTGGACTTTCAACCTTGTAAACTAAATTTTCTACAAGTTGGATGATGCATTGGTAGTAAACAGTCTTCATATCTAATGTTGAAAAAACATGATTGAAAATTATAGGAGCATTGTTAGGTCAACTATCATTGTAAAAAATTAATTGTATCTTTAGTTTTAGATGAGTGACATATGTGTTTGGTGTCGGTTTTATAAATAAATTGCTCCACATATTGAATATCCAACAGTAAATGTCAAATATATTTTAAATTGGTGATGGACCTACTAAATGACCAAATTTTATATTTCTTCATAAGAGTACATTTGTAAAATTATCTGGAAACTTTATCACATATATAGCATCAACCATGTAATCTAGATACTTAACAAAGTATAAACACAAGGATTTATTCATAGGTTTAATATACATGGCACATAAGCATTAAGGCAGGTAAGTATAACTAAATCCTAATTATAATTATTTCATCACTTTGCCATTGATGAGGGCAGATATATTAGTATAAATTGTAATCTCCAAAAGTCTCGAATTTCGTGTTGACTAATTGAATTTCTGAAGGATGAAAATTTCAATTGACCTTTCGAAAGACCATTAAATATACTCTTCAATCCGTGCAACTCACCAACCAAAAAAAAGGAAAAAAAATTCCGTGCAACGCATGAGCAACTCTCCATTCTATATATAAATACACACAGATATATATCCAATAATTTGTGTCTGATGGTGACAATATCTTTAATCCTAAAAAAATTTTAATTCCGCATTTCTAATCCCTATTGCATTTATTTCTAGTAGATATATTCTCATTTGTTCATATGCATAATTCTCTAATGTAATTATGCATATCTCGGTTATAAACATATTTTAAAATAATCGCCATTATATAAATAGACTCTATTTGAAATACCCTTTTATTAAATGTTTACAAATAATTGTTCATGACGAGATGTTATAAGGGGAAACCTATCTCATAGTTGGCTCACATTTAACGGAAAAAACGTATTAAAATCTCAATCTCATATTGTGCTCATATTCGACAAATAAACAATATCTAACAAATGATGTAGGAAAGTTGTCAGTAATAACTTTTAATGACAAAAAGAAAAGGATTAATACCGTGAAAAACACTAAATTAATACATCTATGATATTTTTACTTCAAATTAATTTTTTGACTACCAAAAACTCAAACTAATATACATTTGATAAATTCACCCTAAACTGATATACTTGTGATAAATTTACTTTGCGTTAGTTTTCATTAAATTTTATTGTCAAATTATTAAGTAGGGTGACACATGACAATTGACAAATGTATCAGTTTGGGATTTTATTCTCCATTTATCATAGTTGTACCACTCTTGTGATTTTTATGGTATTAATCTAATTTGGATTACATTACTAGTTTGGATTTTTTTGGCTCAAATAAATTAATTTAAGATAAATTTGTCACAAGTGTACTAGTTGGGGATTTTTTATGGTCAAAAAATTAATTTGAGATAAATTTATCATATGTATACAAGTTTGGAGTTTTTTGTATTATTAACCCAAAAGAGAAAACCTCTAATCTCTCGTTTTACTTTATTTTTGTACTTATGCATTTAGAGGGTCCCCTAAACAAAAAACGAGGGGGATTATGGCTTCATTTGTTTTGTGAAAAATAAAAATTTTAAAAATATTTCTTTTTTTGAAAATGATTATCTGTATCACTTAAAATAATTAATCAATGAAAAATATATTTATTATCAACAATAATCTAAGTCTTAATATCTTCTTAGGCAATCAATTTTTTTAATTTATTTATTTTTATGAGCGATGTTAGTGATTATTTTTAGGAAATATTTTCCAAAACATTCATTTTCTATAAAACAAACGGTAAATCCGAACATCCGGAGTTGCGCATCAACAAGGATGAAATCCATAATTTCTTCGTAATAGAGATGGGTCACCATGACGAATTGATGAGTAAAGCAATTCGATCCCATATATATAATGGACATCCATCTTATATTTATTATTTTGTACTTAGCCAAACATATGATATCTTTGTCAATTGCTCATTTAGTAATTATACCTTTCTATTTTACGTCTTTGCTTTGACACGTTCCTTCCTTCTTTTGTTGACATGTTCTTTTTTTTTTTGGTCGGCTTGTTGACATGTTCAAATGAATACCTTACTCCGCCACAGAATATTCTACGATCATTCGTATGTCCGTACTCTCTCCTATTAATTCTTCTTTGCTGTCCACGAAAATGATTGTTTAAAAAATCCATTAAAATATTTAGGTATTATTGAGTGCATTCATCTGGAGTCTCTTACGGTCCAATCATCTTTCATTAAATCGAAGTCAATGAATTTTAGCAAATCATGATTCTCATTTTTTTCTCCCAATTGTTTGTTTATGTTTCATCTTGAATCATCAAGTGACTAAAGTCAAGTCTCAATTAAATCCAATTGGTATGAGTGATGCAAAGTTGGATATAATCTTGGAATTGAAGGTAGTTGACTTATATATATAAAAACCAACAAGATCAATCATCCATTTTTTTAATAAAAGGAGTGAAAAGAACCTGGTCGGGTATTTGATTAAGATTCGTGTTTTGGATAGGATCATACGAAGCTTATTATAGCGCTCTTATCATAATAAAGTCCGGGTCAGAAAATAGTGTTGTTGAGGTAGCGCTACCCAAGGGCATGACCGTGAAAGGCTTTCGTATAAAAAAAAAGAAAAAGAAATAATCTATTTAGGGATTTGAACAATCGCGTAATTAAGTGGAATTATAGAGGACGGCTGTACACGCATTCACCCTGATTGATTTTTTTTTTGGTCGGTACCCTGATTGATTTAAACGTGCAAATCGCTTAGATTGATTAATATGAAGTTATCCATTGCACTTGCTTGTTATTATGGATCATCCTCAAACAAAAATAATTCAATTTATTCACATGTTATTAAGCCACATGTCTGTGTAATACGACGGCTAGACACTTTATTGTAAGTTGAATTTCACACAAATTGTTATTGCAATTTATCACATGTTTTTAAGCTACATTATGTAATATGATGGCTGGACACTTAATTTTAAGTTGATTTTCACATATGATAATGTCAATTTAATCACATGATTTTAAGTTAAATTCCTACGACGGCTAAACACTAAATTTTTAAGTTGATTTTGATAATGTCAATTTAATCACGTGGTTTTAAGTCAAATGCCTACGCAAAACGACGGCTTGACACTTAATTGAAAGTTGTATTTATTGAGTGATTGTTGTAAAAATGGAAGAAATCAAATGAATTGAGTCTTGTTAGAAAACTAATACCCCAGATGCGATCCTCGCGGATTTTTGAAAATTTAAAATTCAAAATTTTGATGCACATCAAATTCGAAAAATCTGTCAAGCCAACAAAAAAGTATAATAAAATTACCAAGAAGAAACTCACAAAAGAGTACAACAAATAACCAAGATAAAATTCAAACTTGAAAGAGGACAACATAATTTGACTCTAAACCGAGATGACTTGATGTGTTTTAGTATTTTTTCCCACAAATACTAAACTATTGTCGATGGCAATTATACGTTATTGCCTAGGTCTAGGGGGAAAAAAGCCAAATTATATGTACATATCAATCGAAAAAGCCCGCCTTAGGTATAGCCTAGATGTGGAATTGTGTTCGTTTGCTGGCGAATGGAAATCGGACCTATGTGGTGCGCCTTATTTGCACACACGGGTCGGATTCTTGACCTTTCTCGCTGCTCCGATTGGGTTTAAATTTATGAACAACGAGATAAGCACGATCACAAATTATTGTTCGACACAAATTATTGTTCGACAAGTAGAGGCATGGCAAAGATAAGAACCTTATCATCGACGACGATTGACCAAAATACAAATACAAATCCACGAACTCTTGCTGTACGTTCTTCTTGCTGGCCTTCACGTAAGACAGGATGTCGATGTTTAGGTTTCCATAGAACAGCGTAAGAGCCTCAGCGCAGATAAGCTAAAATACTCTTTTTTTTCTTTTTGGTAAATGGCGACTTCATGTCATAAAGGAAACGTCGCATAATCGATGACACTGGAACTACGTGGCCAGATAGAAGATTATCGGAGAATTCTTTGGTGCATCTGAATCTGAACGATGCAAGTCAAAACTGGAACTCTGTCAACTCTTTCTAGGTATAGGCAGCCATTGACATACACAGACCTCACTTATCAATTATTAGGGTTGTTTATATGGGAAATACTGCGTTGACTTTCATCCGTATTGTGATATGATTGACATCCTTTCAAGTAGTCTATATTAATTGATTTTCATTTAACGGAATCTTTTCTTTTCTTAGTTTGAAAGTTTCAATGGAATCCGATCACCTTATCCTCTCTCTATCTCTTTCTTTCGTGAACCTAACAAATTGAACTGTTAATCATAATGAATTTGATGTCATCTAATATCCGTAATATTGCACTATCCATCTTGGCTTGATTACATATGACAATCCACTTTAGACGCTTCTTCAAGAATATCAGTCAACAATTAGTGCAAATCGACTCATTCAATCGTCTTAAATGGGTTGACATCAGCTCGGTGCTTTTCCAACCCTCTAGCTAAAAAGTTAAAAGTGATAGGGGCATATCATTAATAGCACCAATATGATAAATAGTGTCTTTGACCCTTTACGCGTGACGAAACAATTATACACATGAAACCCTTGTTTCATCATTAATATCCAAAACACTAAACTCGATGTCATTAGTAATCTGTCTCCCGATTTAGATGCAAAACTAGAATGCAAAACCCCAAAATAGATGATCAACTCGCTCCTGATCATGACCAGCATCTGTATGGCTTCAACTTGGGAAGGCACATCTTAACACCAACCTCAGATTACACGAAATTTCAAGAATAATTAGTGGTTCAAATTGAATAAAAAAATATCCGTTCATTGCATCGTCAAATGTACATAAGAAAGTGAGTTGTTTTGATGTAGTTTAATCAATTATTGGACGCGAAAAGGGCGGAAAAAGAAGTTTGACGTTCCTCTTTCCACCACTCGTCGGAAAGTCTAAAAATTAATCGGGTGATTGCGAGTTTGCGGTGATGAAGGACAATAATACACATTATCCTAATTGTTACAGCATAGAACGAAGTAAGCCATGAGTATAAAAATCGGAGGTATAGATGCTGGGCTAAGTCTGGCACTGAGAAAAGTCAAAGCAATTCGTACAGCTGATTGCGGAGAGAAAAGGAAGTTCCAACAGCATCTTTTGGTGATGGACAAGGATTAATTTGTTCTCGTAATAAATATGATATGCAAATCCTAGTTCTGACCATTTTTATCATCTTCCACGCCCTGCAGTTGCATGACTAGGAAATAATAAGGTTGTCGCGGCTTGCGTGTGGCGCAGCCTTGCTGGTGGCTCAACTTATTTTATTTTATTTTTAACAATATGAAATTTCAATTTTCTTTTGATTTCTTTTTTATTCGAAAGAAAAGAGACAAGAGAGAGCCTAAGATTATTCAGATTTCACACTAAATGAATATTCCTTTGCCCACGAAATAGAGAACAATATGATGACTGCTGGAAAAATTGCCAAAACAGTCTTAAATTTATTTCATTTTTGTTAATTTAATTATAAATGTTTTAATTGCATAAATTAAGTTTAAATCTTTGCACATTTTACCAATTAAATTCATTCACCCAATTTTAACCAAAAATTACTAATGTGGGCGCCGGCCATCTGATGTGGCACGGCTGGCACTAAGTTGGATATTTTAAATAATATTTTGGAATTGTTTGGCTTTTTTTTCTTTTTTTCTTTCCTTGTCTTGACTTTTTTTTTTTTTTTAGTGAAAGTCGTGATGCCCTTGGTAGCTCTTGGCCAAGCGACTCACCCAATATTGGTGAATTTGGCCGACGCTCGGTCCAAAAACCAAAGAAAAAAAAAAGTAAAGAAAAGGGAAAAAAAGAGAAAAAACATAAATCCAAAATAAAATTAAAATTAAAATATTAGGAAAAAATGTTCATGTCAGCTCTGCCCATGCCATGTAGTATATTCAATATCCACGTTGGTGATTTCTAATTAAAATTAGTTGGATTGACTCAATTTGTACAATTATAAAGGTTTATGATTGAAATTGGCAAAAATACAATATGATGAAAGACTTTTTCGGTAATCTTCCCTTTATTAGTCGCCACTAAAGATAGAATTTATCTTGCATAAACCCCTCCACGGGGAGATTTTTGTCGTCCAATTGTGTTATCTTTGGTGTATATCATAAGCAAAGATCTTACTTGAGAGACGTAAAGATCTAGTGCATTACAAAAAATAAATAAATAAAAGTAATAAAGTAAAATAAAATAAAAAGGCTTCTTTAAAAGCCGTATTTGTACGGAAGAGATTGATGAAGATAGGACTTGTCCAGCGAAAAAAAGAGAGACCAGATAATCCATAATTTTATGTACAACTTCTCTTCCCCTTTTTGTTCAATTTTAATATTTTGGCCACTAAGATATGGTGCATATAGACAACTATAAACAAGTTATCATAAACTAACAAACCCTCTTTCGACCAAAATAAAAATAAAAATAACAAACCCTCTCTATATATAGAGGCCGGTTTGCTATACCGCCATCGCGCCCTTCCATATCCTGAGGGTTTCTCAACGATATTCCGAAGACAACTCTGTCTCTGTGATACCAAAAAGTTTCGTGCTCCGGTGTTGACAGGTGTTCTCTGCATTAGTCTCTCGCATCTTTCCCTTCTTTGTTCAAGATCCCTTTAGAAAAAGGAAAGTCCTGGTGGTATCTCTCTCCCTCTCTCTCTCTCTCTCCCTCTCCCTCCTATGCTTCTGAAGAAACTCAAATTCTCTTCAGAAGTTGCACATCGTACGCTCGGGAAAAGAATGATGATAATAGGGGAGGCCCGAGGTTGATGGGGTCGTGAGGAGAGGAGTCTTTTTTTTTTTTTTGTCTTTCTCCGTTTGCGTACTCGCATTGATTCTTGAATTTCAGATATCAGGGTTGTCTTGGGGTAAAAAGTTTGTAAAATATCGATGGCGGGCAATGCGACGGTTTGTCCCACGCCGATGAAGGCGACGTCGAACGGGTCTTTCCAGGGTGACAGCCCCCTGGATTACGCGCTTCCTCTGGTCATCCTCCAAATATGCCTCGTCGTGGCTTTCACGAGGCTGCTTGCATTGGTTCTCAGGCCTCTCAGACAGCCGAGGGTCATTGCGGAGATCATTGTGAGTTTCTTACCTATCATCATCGTTCCACGAAGAAAAGAGTGTTTATTTGGGAAATTCTAGGGGTTCGTATTTCTTGAACATTCATATTAATTCTGAAAAAATGGAGTGCCGTTTTATATGTTCTTTCCAAAATGATCCACCAATTTCCTAGAGAAATCATCCACGACCTAGCCAAGGTCCTGAGAGGCCTTTTGCTATAATATGAATGCACATGGCGATTAATCTAAGGGAGCTTGTTTGTAAAGTTTATGTGAATTCATTGTTGTCATCAAGTCTCACGTTAGAGAAACAGCAGACACTTGGTTGATGAGATTTTTATGACTCCAGGGTGGAATCTTGCTGGGGCCTTCGGCATTAGGAAGAAGCGAGAAATTCCTGCACGCAGTTTTCCCGACACAAAGCATGACCGTCCTCGACACGCTCGCAAACATAGGCCTCCTCTACTTCTTGTTCTTGGTCGGCCTTGAGCTCGACATCAGTGCCATCAAGAGGACGGGCAAGAAAGCCCTAGCAATCGCATTAGCCGGCATCAGCCTCCCTTTCATCCTGGGAATTGGCACGTCGGTGGTACTCCGGTCCACGATCTCCAAAGGAGTGAGCCAAGGGCCGTTCCTCGTCTTCATGGGTGTGGCCCTATCCATCACAGCCTTTCCCGTCCTGGCACGCATACTCGCTGAGCTCAAGCTCCTAACCACTGACGTGGGTCGCATAGCCATGTCAGCAGCCGCAGTCAATGACGTGGCGGCATGGATCCTGCTTGCACTCGCCATAGCCTCTCAGGCAGCAACACGTCCCCGCTGGTCTCCCTGTGGGTCCTGCTCTGTGGGGTTGCATTCGTGTTATTTGCGATCTTCGCCCTCAACCCGGCACTCGCTTGGATGGCACGCAGGTCACCCGAGGGTGAGCCCGTGAAGGAACTCTACATATGCATCACGCTGTCACTCGTGCTGGCCGCAGGCTTCGTGACCGACACCATCGGCATACATGCACTCTTCGGGGCTTTCGTGGTGGGCATTGTGATGCCTAAGGACGGGCCATTTGCCAGCGTCCTGATCGAGAAGATAGAGGACCTTGTGTCGGGGCTCCTCCTGCCACTCTACTTTGTGTCAAGTGGATTGAAGACAAATGTCGCGACGATACAAGGAGCGCAGTCCTGGGGGTTGTTGGTGCTTGTCATTTTCACAGCTTGCTTTGGGAAAATTGTGGGGACATTGTCCGTGTCAATGCTGTGCAAGGTGCCATTTAAGGAAGCTGTCACTCTTGGGTTCCTGATGAACACCAAAGGTTTGGTGGAGCTCATTGTGCTCAACATTGGGAAGGATAGGAAGGTACATCATGCTCATCCATTTTTTGCTAAACACAAAATTTTACAACTAGCAAATTGTCGTGCTTTATAATTAGTCCTGAGCTAAGAATATCAATCTGATAATTGCCAAACTTAGTCTGGGATAACAAAGGCATTTCAGGAAAACTAGTAGGAGTGACAGCAAACTGATTCCCTTTTTTTTGCCCTTTATCCCAGGTGCTGAATGACCAGACATTTGCAGTCTTAGTTCTAATGGCCCTATTCACCACCTTCATCACAACCCCAGTAGTGACAGCTGTGTATAAACCGGCAAGGAGAGGAGTGCCGTACAAGCACCGGACGATCCGGCGAAAGGACCTTGACACTGAGCTCCGGCTGCTGGTCTGCTTCCACAGCACGCGCAACATACCTACCATGATCAACCTCATTGAGTCGTCCCGCGGGACTCGGAAGAGGGGCCGCCTCAGTGTCTATGCCATGCACCTCATGGAGCTCTCAGAGCGGTCCTCGGCCATTTCCATGGTGCACAAGGCGAGGAGGAATGGCCTTCCATTTTGGAACAAGGTCCGTGACGACCAGGACCAGATGGTGATTGCGTTTGAGGCCTACCAGCAGCTCAGTTCCGTCACCTGTGCGCCCCATGACCGCTATATCCCCTCTCAGCACCATCCACGAGGACATCTGCACAAGCGCGCACCAGAAACGGTCCGCGATGATATTGCTCCCATTCCACAAGCACCAGAGGTTGGATGGTGTGATGGAGTCACTCGGCCACTCATTCCAAGTTGTGAACCAGAGGGTCCTACGCTATGCACCGTGCTCGGTTGGGATACTTGTGGACCGCGGCCTAGGAGGCACAACCCAAGTCTCCGCCAGTGATGTCTCGTACACAATTGCTGTGCCCTTTTTCGGAGGCCCTGATGATCGCGAGGCACTCACCTTTGGGGTTCGCATGGCAGAGCATCCTGGGATTGTGCTCAGTGTCGTGAAATTTGTTTTACCTCCAGGAACTGCAGTTGCAGCACAAGAAAGTAGTGAAGATGATGACAGTCCCAACGATTTGTTAGACTTGACTACCGGCAAAAACGAGTCTATTACCTATGAGGAGAGGACTGTGGGAACTAAGGAAGACATTGTTGCTGCCTTAAAATCAATGAGCAGGTGCAATCTGTTCATAGTGGGAAGGACGCCTTCCACTGCGCCGGTATTGGTGGACCGGACGAGTGATTGTCCGGAATTGGGCCACGTCGGGGGCTACTTGGCCTCGTCAGGCTTTTCAACCACTGCATCGGTTCTGGTGGTTCAACAGTATAACCCGTTGGGGAGTCTTCACCCTCTGGTGGAGGAACAGACGAGCGCAGATGCCTCTGACGTGCCAGATACACCATTGGGACATTACTCCAGTGGCGTTAATATTGTCTGAAGTTCTGTCTCACACGTACTTGTGCATCATTTCTTTAAACTCAGCAAAGTCCCTTTCAATTCACACTTATATCGAGTGAAACTATTAGGTCATCCTAGTCAAATAACAGATCTCCTCTATCCACTATTTCGAGGAGATTGTAAGGCCGTGCATTTCATGTTGCCATGCCTTTGACATGATTATGTGTACAAAACTGGAGCCGGTCGAGGCTTGATGAAATCTTTCGGGGACAGAAGACCGGAGGAAAGCGGTGGGAGATGTAAAATTTGTTACCTGTAATGTAAGCGTGCGACTTCAAGGGGTAGAACATTGTGGGCGCAAATGCTCACAAACACCAAGAAAGTTGGCAACATTGTAATAAAGAACATTATCAATCGGAAGGGATCATTTTCTCTAGCGACCATCTTGTCCAGTTCCTCAGAATCGACCAGGCCAGCTATGGCAGAAGAGGAGAGAGATAACAATATAACGTAGATTCTATATATCAACTCAAATCATCTCTCATAAAGATTTAAATGAATCGTCAAAAGCTGGTTGAACCTAGTCCATGTTCAGCCTATTGGAGCACAGGTCTCGTATGTAAGAATAAACAGAGAAAAGTGGAAATGAAGTCGAAATTGCCAAAGACTTAATTTGAACAGCTGTACATCACAAATCAGAGCAACAATGATCTCCTGTCACATTTCCCAAGAGCTACCTTAGCTTCCGAAGCGGCAATGCTCGTCCAAAGAGCTTCTCAACTTCAGTCGCTTCCATCTTCAGCTCATTCAATACCTCCATTTCCTCTTGACTAAGGCGTCTCAAGAAGTTCTCCTCATCTTGTCTGAGCTCTCTAAACCCTTCAGTCAACCTCTGGAACAAAGTCATCTCGGTCTTTCCCACTTTTTGAACCTCATCTTCAATCTGCTCGACCTCCCTCACAATAGTCTTCTCACCTTCCTCCACTGTCTTCTCTATTCTCTCCACAAGAGGCGGCTCGGGGCCGCAAGTATTATCGGTTCGGATGAAGTCTTTAAAGTCTCTTCCTACACTCTTCGCAGCTCTTTCGAGTTCTGGTACGATACTATCTGGCAAAACTGCGCTTCTCGTGTATACAACTGCTCCTCCGTACCCATCCCATGCATCATTCCTGCCCCGATAGTATACGAATACATAATCATCTGGCTTGTTTTCTGTCTTGGATGACAATATATACCTGCCAAGTTTGTAGCAATGAAGAAATTACTGAAAATTAAATTCGTCAATTAACCAAACCAAAGTAATAATTTTCGAGATGACATTATATATCAGATAAATAATCCACTTGATCATGAACGAGATCATTTTGGCCCCATTCTGACTGCTATATCAGGAAGTTTTCCTCCATGTTACTGACTATCTAATCTTCAGTATGAGCTTTCCAGTATATCTTCACCCAATAATTTCAGTCCTAGCTTTGACACAACAAATTGAGTAACAAATTGAAAACTAAGTGAAAGCATTCAGCAGCTAATTTGTTTCATGCATTTGGGCATAATTTATAGTCTGTCAAATTTCCAAGGATTAAACCACGGAAACTCAATACTCCTATTTCTCCAGGATAAAAACTGAGTAATATAATTCCCCACACATCACATACATGATAAGCCTTCTTTTGTTCGAAACTTGAATAATACAAGATGATTTGGAGGTTGCTCTGTACATATGAAGTCATGGACAAGATTATAGTCATCAGAAGGAAATAAGTTGCATGAGAAACTGGTACTTAAGAGCGTTGAAGAAATTGCTTCAAGGAATTACCAGTCATCTTGATAATGGAGATATTCATTATCATGATTGTATAATATCCCGGGCTGTTCAGGGTCCTGTACAAATCTCTGTACAGCTGTTCGGGTGAAGAACCCACTATCTGGAGTATGTATCCTCCAAGTCAGATTGCCCATGAGCTTGTTTGATTCCGTATGAAATTCATGCAATTGGCAATCGAAAGTGTCAAAGGTGGGATTTAAGCCACTAGAAATGAACCACTTCCCACTGAAATCTGCCATGTTGAAGCTCTTAACAAGAACTGCAGGATCAGGAACAGGAAATTCTCCAACATCAGATTTCCTAGGTACACACTTCTTCCTTGAAACTGCACATTCATTGAATTCATCCACAACACTATTTTCAAAAAGATCCCCACACTTGATCTGAAAAAAAAAAAAGAAGAGAAAGAAAAATTTCTGTCAGAAAAGTGAAACAACTATACTTGAAATCCTGCCTCGGATATTTTCTTTTTAAGCCAAATATAGCGCACTCAATCCAATTTTAGCAGAAACGAAATATTTTAAACAGAGCATTAGCATTTTGTTCTTCCTCCTATGACATGAGAAGCAGCACAGAAAACTCGGAGAGGTAATGCAGCGAAAAGGGTTAACTAATAAATCAACTATGAAAGGTGGTGCCTAGGCTCTTGATCTGATGATTTATTTCTCTCTTACAGTTGTGTCCATGTACATAGATGTCTTTACAAAATGGTAATTTCAGAGCAAACCTGGCATTCAGTCTCGTCAGGCCGATTGTTGCACGTCTGGAGACAAGCAACATTCGCAGCACATGATGGATTTGCGACGCACTTGGCCAATTCTATCCTGCTCATTGAACCAGATCAATTAACTCAGGAGGATTATTCTCCATTTCTCTACCATCATATTTTATAGTCATTTCATTACCCTCTAGCCTACACATCTGCAATCAACTCAATAATATTTACCTCATGTTTCGCCTACTAATATAGAAGATGAGCTACTGGTTTTTTTGAACCCTCAAGGATAATGACATCAGCTTTGAAGGAAAACTGAGCTGAAAATTTGACACAAATAATTTTTCCAACTGATAAAGTGACTCTTGGCACAGCAGCCGAGAATCTGAGCAAGGCCAGATAACAGAACGACTTTCAACTTTTTCACGAGCAAAGCTAACTAAGACAGACAAGCAATTTGCTATAAGCATGGAAATATATTTATGATATCATGATTCCTTCAGTCAATTATGCTAAATAGTTTCAAGACAGTTCTTATGACTTACTATTTTTGACCAAATGTCAATTGTCCAGTCATGTCACATGTAAAAAAAGGACGCAGGTGTCAACCATGTGAAGTTCTCTAAAGCTCAAGGGTTAAAGGATGTATTACATATGACACAACATAAAATGAACAGTGCCTAATTCAGCCACTCGAAAGATTAAAGGGAGGAAATACCTGCACTCTTTTAGCAAGCAAGCGCAGGTTTTGAGGGCATCAACTGCATCAGCAGAGGGAATTATCAAGAATGTGCAGGCAGCTAAAGCAGCTAGTTGGATGACACGCCGCTGACTCCATTCTCTCACTAGATGAAATATCTCCCGTGCACTCTCAGTTACCTTGGAAGAGACAAAACAATGTCATGTACCCAGCAGTTCTCCATGAATGGAACAAGAGAAGAATTCAAGTCACCCACTACCTTAGGCACTCCTGAACGACTTCCACGCGACAAAGTAACTTCCTCTTTCCTTGGCAATGGAAAACCAGAACAACTTGATTCGGAGCGACAATGGCTCTCTAGAGAGCATTTCGTTTCCAATCGCCTCGTCGTCTTTATGCCCATCCACATCGTGGCTCGAGCTTTACCACGATAACACAGCAGCTTCGCCATATGAGAACTTCTATTGGCCAAAATGGTGACCGCAATTGATGCGGCGCCAATGCTCTCGTCACGGAACAGACAGATGGAGCCCGCAGCCACGGACGCCATGGTCCGGATTTTTCTCCCCCTACTACAAGCTGATTCCCCCCAGTGAAATTTAGCTTCTTTCACTGTCAATTGGTCTTGCACTCACGCCTCATCTCCCAAACAAACCGAAACAAGAGGGAAACAACTCCAACCCAGATGATTAAACAGTCAAATTCCCACCGTATTCAACTCAAAATCCAATCTTGGCCCAAACTCCGGACACGGGAGACGGAAACTCTCAACCAATAAACAAGAAACCGAATGCACAGCAGCCCAGGAATCACCCCAACCTTCACCACCCATTCATGGTTTCCAATTCGAGAAGCTACTTCACCGAATGAATAGCTCAGCTAAAAAGAAGGGGAAAAAAACAAAAAACGGACCTTGACGACAGGTAGGCAGGATTCGAGAATGGAGAGAGGCTCGCCTCTGCTCATCTCGAAGGAGAAAAATTCGGGCTTTGCAGAAGAAGTGCAGGGGAAAAGGGCGCCAAGCTTAGCTGTGTGGGGCTTGGAAGGGAGTGACGCTGGATAAGAAATTGTGTGGAAATAAGACATGTGACGTTGGTGCAAGTAATATCAATCCTTCCTTCTTTTCTTTTTCTCATTTTTTTTTTAAATTGTATTATCGATTTCCTCTGAGAAAATAGTTATTTTATTTTTTTTATTTTCTCCTGTAAATTATATGATATAAGTTAGAATCATTTTTAGTGTGTATTTAAATTTATTTTGCTTTTCTTTTCAATATTTGTGCAATGCCTGGCCTTGGCTTTCGAAAATACATATAAATATGTTTTAAAAGGATTTATCAATTAAGTCCGTTGTCGGGCTAAGAAATAAGTTATGCGATCTCGATTGAATTACAGACACACATAGTGGAATTCAAATAAAGTTAACACAAAACGCGGGTGTGTCATATACTCGACTATGAATACATAAGCGGATTGAATAATAACCTTATTTTAAAATATGTATCTACTAATTTTATAGAAAGTAGAAATGAATGAAGACTTGACGCACTATGGAAAATGATTTTGATCTCAAACATGTGAGAGATTGATGATACGCGATTAGAGTATCTTTCCATGTTATGTGAGCCGGAGGGCATTTATAAAATATTTTTCTTGTTTTCTTTGATTTACCTAGAAGAAATTATAATTTTTTGAGAACAATGTCCGTAGAAACTAATTTTTCGTGAATATTGAAAACATTTTCTATTAATTAATTTTTCTAAGAAATATGAGCAATCATTTTTTAAAAAGTATTTTTCAAATCTTGAATTTTTCGTGAGATAACATCTCCCAATAAAAATTCTTACCAAAAAAAAAAAAAAACAGCTCCCAATAAAATTTTGTTATGCAAATTATCTTTATGATCAGTAAATATATGATAACGTGTCTCAATTTTTGATGTTTTAGATTTTTTATTTAATCTTTGCGTCCAAAACTGTGGTAACATTGCAATCTCAACACTAAATGCAGACACTAATTATGTTTTACTGTCAGATGCTAATGCTTTTTTTTTTTTTTTTTATTTGAAAATGTATAGAATTTCACCAGCTCTGGAATTGACCCGATGGTAAGAGTGTTCAAATTCTTTTGTTTCAAGAAATATGAAATCAGAATAGGAAAAAGCAAAATTAAAATATTGAGATTCGTGAAAAGCACAACCACTGGTCTATTATGTAAAAGTGATTTTCAACATTAAATGCAATTTATTTAGTGTCAACGGACAAACCGGCCGAAAAATCAAGATAAGTCCATATCCTTCAACGAAAATAGTTTATGATGCAAAAGTCACTTTTCAGCATTCAATACTGTTTATTTAATGTCAGCACCTAAATTAGCAAAAAACCAAATTGTCCACGCTATTCAAAAGAAGATTGTCTATGATTAATCTTTTGTATGTTTATAAAGAAATTAACAAGGGATATGTAAATTGTATTCAGGAATTTCAAATCCAGCTCAAACATAATCGAATTTCATTACTCTTATTTCTATTTCATATTGCTTAATTTTTTTTCTTGAAATGTCTAAGTGGTTATTAAGGTTTAACATCTATGGTGCAATTTTTTCCAACCACATATCCTACTAACAGATATTAGAGGGAAAATATTTTACCAAATCAAAAATTGCATTAGCTTATGATTTAAGTAGTACCGACGCTGATATGTGATATGCGACACAATACGACATGATACACTAATATATCATTTCTAAAAAAAAAAATAGAGAATTTCAAAACATATTGTATATTAATGTATATTTTATATATACATGATAAATTATCATTTTTATGATTATTTTAATCAAATTAATTTGATTTAAATTTATAAATATATAAATAATAAACAAAGAGCCTATAATGAATTTACACCATAAACATTAATCCATCATTTTTAAATATCATTCATTGTTTTAATTTTGAGCAATGCCGGCAAGAGGAGTGACATTTGTCGAGAGGAGAGGGGAATCATGTATCAAGGAATTAAGAGTTAGAAAAGGAGAAAACTAGTTTTTTTTTTCTTTTCCTCATTTATTTTTTTTTATTTTTGTACATATTTACATTTTGACCACTTATTTATTAAAAATTTTGAAATTGACCCATCCATGTTGGGATCACACGTTTGTCCAAAGAGTTAACAATATGTCGGATTTTCCAACACCTATTAACTGCGAGTTGAGTGTCACATGTCAAGAGAGTTGATCACATGTCAGACTTTCCAACACTTGTTGATTGTGAGTGGACTTATGTTAACATGTCTAACACAAACACAAAGACTTGGAAAGAGTGTCATTACTTCCTAGTTCATGAGCAATTATGCATTGATAGTTGAAGGTGAATTGCAAGTCTCATTTGATGAGGAGAGAATGACAATATCATAAAATATTTTCCATTTGAATTATGAAAGATGAAAAAAATTATTTGAAAAAATATTTTTAATATATGATCGCTTACAAAAATGAATAAATAAAAATATTTTCATCTTCCATGAAATGTTTAGACATAAATTATTATTGAAAATGAAAATATTTTTCACTAATTAATTATTTCAAATGATATGATTGATCAATTTAAGGAAAATTTCTAAATCATTCATTTTTCATGAAATAAATGAAGCATCTAAGCACTTCAAAAACCTTGAGAGATTTGTTTGTCGATACTACTATTAGGGGGTTTCGAATATCATCAAACGAGATCCAGTCTTGTATGGTACTAACTAAGACATCGCAACATCTCGACATCTTGAGGTACCAAAATTTCTCGCAGATGACCTAGTGACGTCTTCTCGGTTCTCTCTACCATACTAAAGATTTCGCCGCCCTCGAATCATTTGATGCGACGCGGCGTTGTGATTAAGGGAAAACCTGATTGGATGAACGGTCCGAAAATGATTAAAATTTAGTTGGGAGTTAGTAACTAGGGAGAGGTTAGTTGTCTCCACCGCAAGAAGCAGACGATATGCGAGAGGAAGTTTCATGGCATATCTGGTTCCGATCCTTGAAGCAATAAGAACGACAAGGAAGCCTTTGATACAGACATTTCCTCGGGAGTCCAAGGTTCGGCGGCTGGAAGCAGCACGCATGTAGGCCAGGATATTCCAAATGAAGTTGACGATCACAAGGAACAAGATCATATATAAGTACACCACCTCCCTCGTCTCTTCGAAAAATTTCAGCCGTTTCTCCTCCTGTGCATTGTGGCGTCTGAAACCCGAGTAGAGCCGTCTTCTGCAGGCGAGTGCACATCGTGCTGGAGAAGGAATGGAGGCAGCAAGAGGACGTGTGTTGCAGCTGTGTCTTGTCGGGTTCGCTGCTCTGCTTGGTCGCACCCTGAGCGATCCATCCCCGGCACCTCTGCCTGATCCAGGTCCGTTGCTTCTTTTCCCTTCCCTTTGTTTCGGGGAACATAAGGTCGAGATTAGGATAGGAAAGTTCTTTCACGAGCAGCATCGATCGACACATGTTGAATTGCCAAACCTCGATGCAATGCACATCACGCTTTCATCTGCTCCTGTCTAAGTTTGATGACAATACATGGATAAATGCAAGTCTTTCTAGTTCATTAGATGATGAAATTTCTTCTTACAGACAATTCAAATGGAAAAACACAATACCACCATGCCAGAAATAATATCTTTGCTCGATGAATCTAAGCATGTAGGAATAAAATCCGTATAAATCAGTACTAGTGAAAAGGTTGTAAGCAGAACGAAGGATGCAAAAAACTTGCTTGGCGACACTTGATTCACACCCAGAAAGAATAGAAAAGCACACTCCATGAAAATACCACTTGCTGTTTCCTCCATCGCGCCTTGTTGCATTGCAGCCTGTCCACTGAGCTCATTCCCCTATAAACCAACCGGCGAATGCGTCGGCGTCGGCGTCCAAGAAAATACCACTTACTGGGGTTGCTATCCCACAACGCTTTGCTGCGGAAATGTCCTCCAGGCTTTGTCCCAATCCTTGGCTCTTCACGCAAGAAACACAAGCAGCATCTTTCTCAGCAGAGACCAGTGGAGCGACTGTAGCGAACATTTACTCCAGCCACTGTCCCCACCGGCTAATTCATGTCACTTTGACGATCTCTTCTATGGAAGCAGCCAGTGCTCTAGCTTGTCGCCATCATTAATCAACAAAATGGATTCGTATAGAGATGCACAGGGTAATTGCTCAAATTTCAACAGTTCGTACGATGACGTCTGCAAGAACTGCATTTTGGCAATAGGCGAGGCAACGAAGAGCATCCTAAATTATTATCAGGTAAACGACAATGATACAGAAAGGGCAATTTGTGGGGTGGCTGTCATTACTTATCTAGCCTCTGGAAAAGTAGAGGATCCTGCGTGGATGGATGACTTCTACAGATGTCTGCCTGCTCTAGACAAGCTGGGTAACAAGCTGGGTAAGGACTACAGCCAAAGATGACATCTACTACGTTTAGAACATGCAAAATTTGTGCTTCGTGTTGCCTTATAACTAAAGATTTCACTGGTTTTAAATCGAATGTCAACTAAATTCTGCAAAAATGTTTGATAACGTGACACGAATAAGAGAATGAAGAAAACTGCCCTATCTAATTTAAAAACTGATGAATGATTTTGTACAAGGAACTTGTCTTGCAAGAATGAAAAAAACAGAGCATCTTCAGACGAAGTGCTATTCTATATGCGCCTATTTCCCTTCAGGAAAATCGGATACCCATTTCATTCTGAACACATTCCCACCTGCTCAGTTGCATTAAGAGTATGCATGCAGTTCTATTTGCTTACCTGTCTCAACACGATCTCATCTTGACTCTTCTCTTCTCTGTCAACAGAACCAGATTACATCAGAGTCGAAAGTAAGTAGACATTCACCAACTCTGCAAAATTCATAGCTTGCCTTCTTGACTCATCATGATATCTAACACAAATCAATCGTAGAGTCATCAGGTTCCGCAGTGAAGGTGGCATTGGCAATGCTGATTGCGACCGTTGGACTGATGCTGGTCATTACCCTGGTAAAATACGTGACGAGGAAGAACCAACCTCCCAAATCGGTTCAGCAGAAGGAGATGACCACGTGGTCTGGCCTCTACAGATTCTCAAGGGCAGAGATCGAAAATGCAATTAACTACCGTAATGAAAAGAAATGCCTCGGCCGAGGAAGTGCAGGCCGGGTCTACAAAGGCGTCTTGCCAAGTGGACAAGCTGTAGCTATAAAACACATATTCAAGAGCAACACATCCGACTCTTTCAGGAGGGAAGTTGAAGGTCTTTCGAGGGTCCGACATCCAAATTTAGTATGTCTCTTCGGCTACTGCATTGAAGATGGCGAGCAGTACCTGGTCTACGAATATTGCCCTGCCGGAAATCTAGCTTATCATTTACTAAGTACATCCGGATCCACTTCATTCCTACCTCTATCGGTTTTTTATTCTTCGAAAAAAAAGAAGGAAAGAAGCTTATCTCGGAAAGGTAACTTTTATTTCATATTTTTCAACCTGAGCTTGTTTTGTCCTAATTACAGGGAAAGACACTGTCTTGACCTGGGAAAGGAGAGTCAAAATTCTAAGGGAATGCGCTTTGGGCCTGAGATATCTCCACCACTACGTAGACGGCTGCATCGTTCACAGGGATATCAAGGTAATGAGTACCGAGCTACCCCTTGATCCTCCATTTAAAGCCGTTCCGTGAAAGCTTCCCTATGAAAATGCCTTCCAAGATTTTTCCACTTATGCTTAGTCATTTCAATGCACTGATGTGCGGGCTCTAGCGTATATTTCCTATTTGCACTGGACAAAGCAACGACTTACACGTCTGACCAATGGTACAAAGATAATGGCTTGCACGCAAAGCTGGAAACCAAATTAAGCGGTGGGTTTGCTTGGTTGGATGTTTATAATGGTGTGAGCTTGATTTGCAGCTTACCAACATCCTCTTGACTGAGAACTTGGAACCAAAGCTCTCGGATTTTGGGCTGGCAAAAATCCTGAACATGGAGGAGAGCAAAGTTTTTACTGAAGTCAGAGGAACGATAGGTTACATGGATCCAGAGTACATGAGCAATGCCAAGCTAACCTGTGCCAGTGATATTTACAGTTTTGGCATTGTCGCGCTTCAACTTCTTTCAGGACAAAAAGTTATCGAGCTAGATCTTGAGGCCAGAGATCAGCTGACGAGGAAGGTACAGCTTAGTTTGTGACGTTATGCATGCTGAGCATTGATCAGCAGATTTGTGATCGTGATTTGGTGTTGTTTTTTTGGCAGGCGAGGGATGTCAGCATAGGCAAACGGCGACTGTCAGATTTTGAGGACCCAAGACTAAATGGAAACGTCAATAAGGCGGACTTTGAGTCCATTTTGCAAGTTGCTGTCTTCTGCGTAGCCAAAGAAAGCAAAGATCGGCCCACAATTGATATGTTCTTTGACGACCTCGAGAAAGCTTGGAAGAACACAGTTGCCAAGGTAAGCAGCAGCACTTTATGGCCCTTAATCTGATATTTGAAGCAGTATTGTGTCTGCTATTCTGATAGTGATAGTAACAATTCCAATACTTCACACAGTCGCAGAAGGAAAAGAAGGAGAATTACTCGACATCGACATCCTTTTCAAGATCATCAGATGTACATCAAGTCTGAACACACTACCATGTTGCTATTGCAGCAGCAGAAGGTTTTGTACGGCTGTCATAAGTCAGTGTAAAGATCAACTTTCTTCAAGAAAATAAGCATCTGACAATGTCCGCGTTTCCAGTGTCAAGACTGTCTCTGCTTCTCCTCTTGAGTAAGCGTACATACAAGAATATATTTTATATATATTTATAGAAGGTATGGAAACCATAGGAAGTAAAACTGGGTGAAAGAAGACTTTCAAGCAGTCAAGTATGAGGTGTTGAGTCGAAGTGAACGAGTGGAAATCTTCATGACAAATTCAAAAGTTCAGTGAGTTCCAATCATGATCAGAGGTAACTGGAAGGATGATCAAAGGAACTGCACTTGTTTTGTACATATTGCAAGTTTAAAGAATATATTTGGCATTTCAATAATATAAGGTATGTTTACACTGAGGAACTACACTTGTTTTGTACATATTGCAAGTTTTATGAATGTAATTTACACTTCAATAATATGATCATAAGTGTATTTGTTGAAGCATACGTACAGTGGAATAAGAGTCTCACCTTCACATCCAAGTGGATGACTTTAATGTTGAGGACTAAAATTAAATAGTTCAAGTATCAGAAGGTGTGTTTACACTTAAGCAAGAAAAACAGGTGTCACATAACATGAAAATTACCACGGCTCGCTTTACTGTAGTAACTCTTCATTTCGTTTCATTAAAGAATTAGGAAAAAGAAATCATTATTCTCGATTTTCAATTTCCTCAGAAAACATCATGAGTCGATGAATGTCAAAACTATTCTTCGTGATGGCAATTGAAAGAACATGTGCGGTTATATTATTTCAGAAAATAAAGGAATTCCATCCTCAAGTTTTTGCTAATCACATCATATATCCTCTAAATTTCTAAAACAGACACTTTGCACTTAGTCGAAAAATCTTACTACTTGCATCCTAAGGTTTCAAAAAAATTTACACCCTGCACCTACTAGCTTTTTCTCAACCTGTTTCCTAACTGTGTTGCAGCTTTTCTGAAATATTAGATTGCATGCGTAGGGTTCTGAAACTAAAAGGCGAAAACATGAGTCAGCGTTTGATGACTCCACATTCCATGTCATAAGGAAGCGCTGGCCTTGGTGCTATCCTAGCAAATTTTTCCTCAGTGGCACTTCACAACTACAGACAATATCATAGGCACACCTCCGCTTCATCCATCCTTCTTATCCTCCATGAGTGAAATATAAATAAATTCCTCCATTATTTCCAAATTTATTGTATGTTTGAAACTCTAATTTTTACTGAACTCACACTCTACATTCTATCTCTTTAACCAACTTACACTCCATGAACTAATGAATAATGATGTTAAACAAAAATTTGTCAAGTGCACAATCGAAATAATGGAGATTGAGAGGAGGACCGAGAGTCAGAGAGCAAGAAGGTTTTTATCTATGAGCGACAGGGCGAGTGGCAAGCACAAGACTTAAAACGATCAAAAGCAGTTTTAGTCCCCTGGAGTATGTATGCTCAGCAAATAAAACCATAGATGAGAAAATGCAAAAGAACATGCCATCAACTGTGTTTGCATTAAAAATCACAGAAGGAAAAGAAAGAAAGCAAAAGTTTAAGGCATTGGATGACATCATAGGATCAGAACCATACCCTTCCTCGGAGATTGCTGACTGCATAGGTCAATTTCCCACAATTCTGGACCATCCTGATGTGAAAGTGCTGATTGCTCTTGGTGCATCAAGTACTTATGAGGCATGGAAAGAGTAAGAAACATCTGAAGTGCTGTACCAACAGGAATGTCCACAATTTCCTGCATGAGCTTTTAACGCAAAGGAACAAAAAATCAATTTGTACAACATTACAAGCTACAGAGACTGACTCACAAGCTCTCAACCTAACTTCCTAATATTCTCCAAAAGTCCAAGTCACCTCCAGACATACCAGCGCATCCTGCTAGATACAGAATTGAGAAGACATGCAATCATGTCCAGGAGATGTAACCAGAGAGATTCTTCATTATGGGAGACATAATGTATCACATGTCTTTACCCCAGATTTGTCCTCTATTGACTTTTGGCTGAAGCCATGTCACGTGAACTCTGATTGTTTGACATGAGACATGGCTCTATGAGTACCACTATATTAACTTACCTTCGAAAATTATCCAAGCTTTCAAGGTATTAAAATGCAAAATGTGCATGATAAAGTTCACATTGATGTACCAGAAAAAATAGGATGAGAATTTAACCACTAGTCACTGATTCAACATAGAGAGCATCTTTCAGCATGCACAATCTTATGCTAGTCTTTTTTTATCTGTATATGTCAAATGGCACCTCAAACAGCACATTTATAGCATCAGAGATTCACGTAAATGTAACGTAATAAGAAGATGCAGAGATTGTATGCATCCTCAGTTTGCAATTCATACATTATCACAAGACAAACTCATACAATCACCATGACTTTCATTTACATTCTCATGCTCGCGCATGCACGCTGAGAAAGAGAGGCCAATTCAAATGACTGGAATTCCACAAGATAGGAAGTGCTCCCACATCATCTTTATTGCATCTTTGAGCAGATCAGAGATTGAATTGGTATCCAGACTCTGTCCCTGAAAATTGTGGTAGTAGTAGTAAGCAAAATGAAAACCACAAAACCATTGGATATTGATATTTTGTGTCCTTGTCAAGCATACAGAATAAGATGCAATTAAACACAAAACCTCATATGAGATCTGATGATGAAGACGATGAGCCACCAGGTATGACAAACCACACATGTATATGTTGTTACAGGCAGTTCATTTGTAAGAAAATACTTAACCTTTGCCTCAGAAACAAATCCTTTGACATAGATTATTTAATGTAAAAAAGAGTTAACTGTGCATCGTATAGCTGAAATACTTAAAATAAAAAAATAAAAATGAAAAAAAGAATCACCTCGCTTCCCTTCCTGAAAAGGAAGTTCTAGGGAAAATAGATTCGAACTTAAAACTTGGAATACACTTTACCAGATTTCAGAACCTACCGGAAATTCTATGCCTAAAACAAGTTAACATGTATTGGGAGGCTTTCACAAATCGACTATGAATCCAGAAATTACAGGATGCTTCAGCTGTCGATTCTATATTGAGCTGATGATCAGACCTATGGCTGGACCGCATGGAACCAATTCGCATTCAAAAGCAAAGTACACACAAAGAAACTAAATTTTTTTTAGCAGGGGACAAATGAACTTACATGCAATTCAGAAGTCATTCCATTCAATTTCAAGGTAATTTCTTCACTAACTTCCTCCTGGGAACTCCTCAAATTAAACCGTTCAGCGTGTCTCACCTTCAGCCTCATTAATGAATTCCTATAAGTTGAAGAGATTGTATGCCAAACCCCAATGACGCTGTATCTATCCACAGAAGATGCCTTCTCCAGAGGCCATCTTAAACCCCCTTTAACACTAGAATCTAAAACTGCAGAAGTAACCAAATCCCTGATGCTGTTCTTTTCATTTTCCTGTGAAGCATGAACTACTTGAAGTAAAATACAGGGAGTAACAATTACGATGGCAATATGGCAAAAAATTTGATTGCCCAGAGAAATAAAGTTGAGTTCGAAAATTGTCTCAAGCATAAGTTCTCAGTAAATTCAGCTGTGAACAAAAATTTTGACAATTTCCATTCTCTTTTACATACAGATTTCTCTCAGTATAGGTCACTTCACTTGCTTTCTTATGCTGCAATATGAACTGGCACAAGAAATGTCTCCAGGAAGAGCAATTTGCCATGTTACATGACATATAACAAGGCTAAGAGTCATTCCTTGCAAATTATCTACCAAGCTATATTACCCTCATTGTTCAAAAGGTAGGACTCGAGATGAAGAAGTTACTGCATTAAGAGCTATGGTGAGTCCGGATTGGCTCTTACATCTTACATTTTACTTAGTGAAAAAATTAGCTACTTACACGCTTGAGCTTTTTTCTAATCCAAAACACTTAAGACTTGCACAAAAGTGAAATTTAGACACGTAGCATCAGATACAATATTTTGATATTAGAAAAAAAAATTTTAAAATTTTGGAGGGAAAGTTAAAAAAAAAAAAATTGTTTTCACTTAAGCTAAAACAAACAGGCCCTATTAAGTTCCTCCAACAAAGTAAAGTTTCACACAGATCTTGGCTTCAACTACTTACGCTGATAGCCGTCAAAATTCTCTTGGTGCGTAACATCAACCTCATATCCAGATCCTTATCGAGGCATGATACATCAACTACCAGGTGTCGCACCTGCCCTAATTCGACCTACAACCAAAATTCGCAGTCGTTAATACCTTCATATACAATGAAAAAACCCAATCATCTAGGAAAAGGTATAGTCCATTTATAACTCCACAAAATCAGCATGATGCACGCTTTTACTTTGATCTAAAATGAGATAATGCCTCTAGGATGAAACAAGTAGGGTAATAATTCATATAAGCTCTCATTATGTGGTGAGAAGCAGGAATTTGCCTTATAGAGTTCGACCCTCTGCTCAGCCTCATGAACAATACATTTGCAGCAGATGGTTGCACCTGGCCTGGACTTATCAGATAACTGCACCACAGAAAGATGGATGCAACTGACCAGTCAATACCATGGAAATGCATAAGAAAGATTAAAAAGCAGGAATTAGAGACTTAAGCACCTCGACATGATATACACCCTTTTCGCCTTCAAAACTAAGGCCAATCTCTGGGATAACTTTACCAGTCACATTTTCCACATAAGAGGAAGGAAGATATGCGTAAAATGATCTTTTCAACCATTTCAATGAGGCCTCTGTAACAGTAACCGTATCTCCACAAGTTTCCACTGGAAATGAAGGACTCCTGCAGCCAAAAGTTATGTTAAGCTCACGTGTCTAACTTGTTATCCAAATATTTCACAACTACACGAAAAATAACTAGAAGGAGCTCAACCCCACAACTATGCAAAACAATTATCCTTTATTAGCAGCAAAGCCTAGCTTGAGCAGTATTTGCAATGTGGAGCGCGATTTTAAAGAGATACAATTAGCAAGGTGCTCTAAAGTCTGAGAAATTTGCATGATCACACAGCTGCATATTCAGATTCTCAAAATGTTAAATTGCATTGTGTGGATTGACTTTTAATTTTTGCTTTTTGTTTAATCTAAATATTGCAACACATGCACTTTTGACTTTTTTTTTTTAATTTCTAAATAGTTTAAACTTTCACAATATGCAGTTGTTGACAGGAACATCCACATATAAATTTTTTCATAATCTTTTGAAATTTGGATAAAATATTATGGCAGAAAAGCAAAACAGAATTTTTTACTTGAAGTTAATTCTAAACAAACAAGCGCTTGATAAATTTCTTTTGTGTATTGAAAGCATTGCCAAATGCTGAATTCTCTCTAAACCACGTTTAGTTCCATGGGGACATAAACCAAATGAAACAGAGTCAAGCAACTTACCCACGAAAAAGAACTTTGCCAAATCTAGCAACCATTGTTGGTTTTATTTCTCCCATGCTCTGATCCTTAATCTCACTCCTCAAAACTTCAAACGAACAAAGTAAATCCTGCATCACAGTTTCGGCTATATGTTCCCAAGGTTTCTTCCTATTGTCCCAGCCCGTTTCATCATCTTCTGAGAAGTGAAGAATGCCATTAAAGTCAACATGAATCCACAGTTCAAGAAATCTAGAGCTCATGGGATCTCATTATCTAAGGAACGATCACTTACCCTTAACTGTACAACTTTTGGTTAAGGCTAGCTGTTTTTCTCCCGGTCCCCATTCAATGGGGACCGGCTTCAGAAAGACGCTAGAAGGAAGACGATCTCTATCATCACCCAAACCAACAGCCAACCATCGATACGTGGCCGTGTCTGCGTGCTCGATCCTCCCACTCAGATGAGCTTTACTGTTAGGCGACCTCGAGTTAAGACCTTTCTTGAACTGCCACACGAGCGATGTGGGAGGACGGGACGGGCCAGCCCCCTCCTTCGAATGTCGCTTGTGCGGAGGAACGTAGGCCATGGATAGTTACAGCAGCCCGAAACAGAAAGCTGCAAGTCAAGAAAAAAACATGCCCGCAATTTCTCTTGAGAAGCATGAGACAATGACACTGGCAAGGTGAGCGTTGATCACCCAGAACAACCCACAGACCAAGAACGGGACTAAGAGAACCGCCCTATCCCATTCACTACACGCAGCTATACATGCAGATTTTCAGATGATATCACTCAAGAGGCATTCAGCAAAAAACGAGAGTAAGTTCGAGAATTGACACACTCGAACGCATCGACAGACGTACCAGAGAGTGTTCAGTCACTTGAGGATGGCTTCTTGCTGCTTTCGCGAGACGGGTTGGATTGGCCATGATCGACGGATTATATATCGAATGGAGAAAGCTGAACACCAGCGCGCTTCCTCTCTCTCTCCCTCTCTCTCTCGAGGAAGCAATGTCCTTCGCGAGCAAGTAGAGAGAAAACTTTAGGAGTGACTGGGACCCCATGGAAGGAGCTTCATGATGAAGGGACCTCCTCGAGGAAGACGTACGTTTGGGAAACGGGAGAGAGAATGAGGATTGACTGTTCTCCCAGAGATAAAAAATGAAGTGAAAAATTATACTTTTGTGAGAAGGACAAAAAGAGATTTTTTTTTTTTTAACAGGGACAAAAAGAGATTTGAGTTTATCTATTTCTCATAAAATTAATGATTTGACAAAAAAAAATCAAATCGTCAAAGTTTATGTTATGCACAAAAACATGTTAGGCTGCGTTTGTTTTTATTTCTTTATTTCTGTTTCTAAATATTTTTTTTTGTTTTTGGGTTAATACCCTGAAAAACCCCAAACTGGTATACCTGTGACAAATTTACCTTAAACTATCTTTTTTACCATAAAAAACTCAAAACTAGTACACCTGTGACAAATTTACCCCAACTGACCATAAAAAACCATAAACTGTTACATTTATGACAAATTTACCCCAAACTAATTTATTCGACCACAAAAAGCCCTAAACTGATAAATTTGTGACAAATATATCTTCCGCTAAATTGGATTAATATCTCAAAAATCACAAATGTAAACTATGACAAATTGAGTGTAAAATCTCAAATTGGTATATCAATCAACTGTTACGTGCCATTTAACTTAATATTTTAACGGTAAAATTTAACAAAAACTAACCGAGGGTAAATTTGTCACAAGTATATTAGTTTTGGGTAAATTTGTCAAAGGTATACCAATTTAGGGTTTTTTGTGGTAAAAAAAATAGTTTAGGGTAAATTTGTTACAATGTGTCTGGTTTGAGATTTTTAGGGTATTAACCTTTTTTTTTTTGTTCCGGAAACAAAAAAAGGAAATGTAAACGCGTTTGTTTCCATTTTTATTCCAAAATTATTTTTTTTCGTAAACATATCTCGTAATAGAAACAAGTTAAAACAAAAAAAAAAAAAGTTATTTCTTATTTCTAACAAAATTTAGGAACACTTTTCATTTTCTTCTCTTTTTTCTTCTTCTTTTTTTCTTTCTTTTTCTTTGCCGCCACCGGCCTCGCCCCGGGGGCCGGTGACCGGCCGTCGAGGGCCGGCGAGGGCCAGCGACCTCGCCGGAGCGTCGCCGGCCCCCGGCGAGGTCGAGCGTCGTCGGCCCCTAGCGAAGCTAGGCCTTGCCTTGGCTGGGCAAGCTCGAGCACCTAGCGGTGGCCCGGCGATGCCGAGCCTCGCCGGCCGCTGGGCGAGGTTGGCCTTGCCAAATCTGGGCGAGGTTGGCCGATCGCCGGCCATGGCCGAGGCTGCGACCAGCCAAAAGAAGAAAAAAAGAAAAAAATGAAAAATAAATAAGAAAATAAGAAAGAAAATAGAAAAAATAAAAGAAATAAAAAAAAAGTATACAAAATTACCAAACGTGTTTCTGTTCATTTTTTATTTCCGGAACAAGTTTACCAAATGCGTTTTTTTGTTCAAAAATTGTTCCCCGAAACAAAAACATTTTTTTCTATTTCTATTTCCTGGAACAATTTTTAAACAGAAACGTTACCAAACGCACCCTTAGTGGCCAATTATAAAAAGGGTTAGTATTCTAAAAAAACCCAAAATTAGTAAACAAATACATCTTGGGCCTCCTCGTCAAAGTTTATATCATGCACAAAAACAAAAATACTCTCTGTTAAATTGAATTAATACCTCAAAAATGGTACAATTATGACAAATAGAGAGTAAAATCTTAAACTCATACACTAATCAACTGTCACGTATCGTCCAACTTTGTAATTTAACAATAAAATTTAACGAAAATTAATGGAGAGTAAATTTATTACAAGTGGACTAGTTTTGGGTAAATTTTTTTTGTGGTTAAAAAATTAATTTGGAGTAAATTTATCGTAAGTGTACTAATTTAAGATTTTTCGGGATATTACTCCTTATAAAAAAATTATCATCATAAATTATTGTTAATAATAAAATCATTTTTCGCTAACTCATGAAACTAGGCGACGGAAACGACTAGTTGCTTGTTGATTTTCCGTGAAATAGAGGACGCAGAGGGCTTCTCTATTTTCTCTCAATATATGAATAACTTAAAATAATAATAATGGGTGAATATAACGATGAAGGAAATTACACTTTCGTTGATTTGTTTGATAGTATATCGAATAGAAATCAATGATCGGCGAGACGGTGAAGGCGACTGTCAGAGGTCTCTTGGTGGCTCTATGGTGTTGCGGGGTCTGAGCTTCCGAGCTGTTCAGTTTGCCCGGAGGGCGATCTTGCCGATCCCTCACCAGTGGATCCGGTGAGGGGACTCACCCTTGCCCGATCCAATGAGGGCTTGCCTCACTGATGGCTGGGTGGCCCTTGCCCGATGACGGCAGGGCGAGCTCGCCCCAATTGGGCCTAGCCGGCTATCACACCCCAAAACCAATAAGAATGGGGGATGACACAGCCATCCTTCCTCCCGAAGAACGCAGCCTCAAAGCTCTTAAAATCCAACTCAAAAAATCTCCACATCCATATCACTCCCGTACATACTCATTGTTAGTCGAGAAACCTGAAAAAGATTAGAGAAACCTGAAAAAGATTAGAAAATAGAAGGGTGAGCAACCACAGCTTTGTGAGTAACGCATCTCTTTTAAGCGGATCGAGTACCCACTATGCATATATATAAGTATAGAGCACTATCGAAAAATCATAATCTAACTCATTAAATATACATATCAAATCAAGAATGAATCGTTCATTTCAACAAAACTTTTATACAAATCGGAAATACACATTTAAATTCACAATCACGAATCAACTATTAATGGTCAAGTCTATTGATTAATCTCTATCAAAAACTACATCAATAGTCTAATCCATTTCACGTGCCAATGAATTTCATTAGTTAATCTCATACCACATATCCATGGTCTAATAAAATTATACATTGATGGTCCATTCCCACGACTAATCTCAAATTATACGTCGATGGTCCATTTTATCAACCAAACTCATATCACATGTCAATGGTCCACTCTATTGACCAAACTCATATCATATGTCAATGGTCCACTCCATTGATCAATCCGTTGCTCGATATCAAACCATGATCGCGATACAATGCCTGGTTCCCCCGGCAAGGTTTCCACCTATTATTAGCCAGTGACTTGACCTACAAGAATATCTTAGTATGCGCATACTCACAAACCCCTCATTGGGCTTATATTGATATTGAGCATCAACACCAATCGAGAACAATACTATCCACAATCTATGAAGCCAAGTCCATAATTCATTTCATACATCACCAAAAGATTTCGTAACTTAACTCATCCACCAAAAATACTTTTCATAAAATATTCTCAACTAATTTTAAGGCTCGTCTCATAAATAAATTTTATAAACTGAATCAAATCAAATACATTTTGAAAGGCTTATCACAAATAGATATTTATATAGTCTTACATAAGCCATCTCAAAGTTGAGATTTTCATAAAAATGTTTCACAAACCCAAAACATGTAATATTTCTCAACTTCGTTCATTGAACAAAATATATATTCATAAAAAAAGTCCTCATACTATTTTCAAATATCAAAACGTAGTAAATGCCCGATTCAGCTTTTATGCAATAAACATGCTTAGTCATAACTCATAAAATATCAAAATTTTATTATTTTGAAGACATTAGCTTATAAATTCTTAGAAGAGATAGCATCACTCACCTTTGAATACTTATGACCCAATAACAAGTTTTACTTGAATTGTCGAACTCGCAATCCTATCAAATAAGCGAGAAGCAATGTTACAATAGAATAAAATGTTACCTTTACTATTACTTGATTAAACTAAGCATGAGTACTTAGAAAACTACTCCCATGTGCTAATAAATCGCTAAACCAAAGTAATTTCTCAAAGCTGTCCATAGCACAGAGCTTGAGTAGGAAACTTTATCATGTCATAATTTTCTCCACCGAACTCCATTTCAAGTGCACTTATAATTAAGTGAAAGCCCATCCAACATACTACAAGAACCCCAATTTAGCCTTTAGCCAACCTGAAATCAAGCCGAAAATCAACAAAATATGGCTCAAAGTCCTAGTCGCACACTGTTCATCATGTGCGATAAACTTCAAAATTTTGTTTCGGACAAACCGGAAACTCAAATCACGATCCTAAGGTGGCTTGGCGAGGTTCCCATGAGAACGCACGAAACCCTTTTTCTTCTTCTTCTTCTTTCTCTCTTCCTCTTCCTTTCTTTGAGCGGAAGCTCTCTCTCTCCCTTTCTCTCTCTCCTCCTTTTTCTTTCTCTCTTTCCCTTTTATCTTCTCCTTTTTCCCTTTTTTTTTTCTTTCTTTCTTTTCTTTCATTCTCTCTCTCTCTCTCTTCTTTTTCTTCTTCTCTCCCAAAGACTCTCGGTCTCTCTCCTTCTTCTTTCTCCTTTTTATTTTTTGACTGGGTCAAAACCCATATTTTATATTGGCCGCCTCAGTCCGGCGACTAGCCCTCCCCCCTGGCCAGTTGCTAGAAGGAGGAGGAAGAGAGAAAAGAACAAAAAGAGAGAAAAAAATAAAAAAGATGAAAATTTTAATAAAAAATTCAATAAAATAAAATAATATTAAAATATTATCGCTAGCACTAGTCAGCTAAATTTGGCCGGAAAAACTGAACCGACATAATTGCAAAAGATTTAGGATTAGATTAGCCAAAAAATAAATTTAATACTGAATCAATACACTTGTAATAGATTTATGAATTTTTTGGTAATTTTCTTTGAGACAACTATATTAACTTACCTTCTAAAACTATCTTCGTTTTCAAAGCATTAGAACTCCGAAATTAAACAATTAAGTTTACACTAACCTACCGGGAAAAAAAGAACGTTGAGAACTTCAACACCAGTCGCTGATTCAATATGTAGAGCACATTTTAGCATATACAATATTATACTATTGTCCTATCGATTAATGTCTGATGTTACTCTTCTTCTTTTTTTAATCTTAGACTGATGGTACTTTAACCAGCACATTTATCGTATCAGAGTTGGCGAAACGCCTAATAAAAATCAACATACAATATTCCGAGGCTCGCATAATTGTAAATTATAAGAAGATGCAGTAGCTCATCAAAGCTCTACAATTAAAAAGAAGATTTCATTTTGAAGCAAATCGCTAGAGGATGCATAAAGCGATAGTGATAGATTAATTTCATTCTCACAAGGCCAAAAAAAAAGAGAATCGAGGATTATATACATCCTCAGTTTGGAATTCATACATTCTCACAAGACAAAACTCATACAGTCACAATGACTTTCATTTGCAATCTCTCTCTCTCTCTCTCTCTCTCTCTCTCACACACACATTGAGAAAGAGAGGCCAATTCAAATGACCGTACTTCCACAAGATAAGAAGTGTTCCCACATAATCTTTACTGCATCTTTAAGCATATCACAGAATGAATCAGCTCCCAGATTCTGTCCCTGAAAATCGTAGTAGCAGTAAACATATAAAAAAAAAAAATCCCAAAACCATCAGATATTTGACATCTTGTGTCCTCGTCAAGCATTAAAGAGTAGGACGCAATTAAGCACAGCACCTAATTTGAGATCTGATGATGAAGACAATGCCAAGGAAGTTATTACAGGCAGCTCAATTTGTAAGAAAATATTCAAGCCTTTGCCTCGGAGACAAATCCCTTTACATTACATTTAATGTAAAAAAAAGAGTTATACAACACATGGTGTTTCGTTGAGAGCACAGCATTCTCATGAAATGGTAGATTCAACACACACAATCAAATTGACATCTCCAGAGGCAGAGTCGCAATTACGACTTCTATAGAATTTGCAAAGTTGAAAGAATGCAACCCTATGTAACAGCTGAAATACTTAAAAGTAAAAGAGCAGTAACTCAGAATTACTTCATCTATCAAAAGATAAATTTGTTGAAAAGGCAATTCTAGTGAAAATAGACTCAAACTTAAAACTTGGCATGAACTTTATCAGATTTCAGAAGCTACCGGAAATTCTATGCCGAAAATAAGTTAAATATGCATTGGAAGACTTTCACAGATCAGCTATGAATCCAGACATTAAAGGATGCTTAAATATTGAACCAATGGTCAGACCAACAGCTGGAGCACATGGAATCAATTCGCATTCACAAAGCACAACACACGCCAAAAAGCTAAATTTATCATAACAAGGGAAAAAGAACTTACATGCAATTCAGAAGTCAATCCATTCAACTTCAGGGTAATTTCTTCAGTAACTTGCCCATGGGAGCTCCTAAAATCAAACCGATCGGCATGCTTCACCTTCAGTCTCATGGATGAATTATTATAATTTCTAGAGATTGTATGCCAAGCCCCAACAACCCTGTATCTATCCCCAGAAAATGCCTTCCTTAGAGGCCATCTTAAACCCCCCTTCACACTAGAATCTAAAACTGCAGAAGAAACCATATCCCAAATGCTGTTCTTTTCATCTTCCTGCAAACATGAACGATTTGCTGGGAAAAAAGTTGATGGCAATGTGGCAAAAAAGTTGATTGCACAGGGAAATAAACTTCAGTTCAAAAATTATCTCAAGCATAATTTGCTGGGAAATTGGGCTGTGAACGGAAATTTTGAGAATGGAACCATTGGTCCTTCCCCTTCTCGTTTACATACTGACTGGCCCAGGAAAAGTCTCCAGGAAAAGCAATTTGCCATGTTACGTAACCCATAACATGGCCAACAGTCATTCTTTGCAAATAATCCACCAAGCTATGTTGCACCTATAGTTCCATAGGTAGGGCTTAATACAAAGAGGTAATTACCGCAATAAGAGCCACAGTCCGTCTGGATTGGGTCTTACATTACTTTTTACCTTATCAAAATTTAGCTACCTGCATGCTTGAACATTTTTCAGATTCAAAACACTTGAAACTTTCACAAAATTCAAATGTAGACATGTAGATTCACATATAATATTGCAGGTAGTTTGAAAGACAATTAACACTACCTCAACTTTATTGGTTTCACTACATTTGTAATAGGAACTGCTCTCTTTCTAAATCCTCTTTTTTCACTGACTTAGAAGACATTGATACAAATGCCCTTCATGAATACTATAGATTCTGCAAGCTACTCCCCTATCACAGTTATATTATAAAATAAAAAGATCCGAAAGACATTAGCAAGGGATAGGCAAGATTGATTGACCGAATAAGCACTTCATGGGATACAATGAATAGTGAAGCCTCACTAAATTCCCTCTTTGCTGCTAAGTATAGGTTTTAGATTGATAAGCCCGTAGAACCCCGGGGGAGTTCCACTTCCCAAGGACAAGGAGCTACCCTCCCAACGGACGGGATGAGGATACTCCTTATCAATCTTCAGGCATGGGCATGGAAGTACCTCATAGGATCAGGTATGCACTTGATCCTATGAATAAGTACTTCACAGGGTGGACTTGCACAATTTTGAAAGAAGTGTTGGTCCAATTCTACCTTCTAATGAAGAGCTTGGAGTGCCATGTATGATTGGAAAACTAGGTAGCTCGGTCGAAGGAGGAGGGAAAAGGAGGATTTTCCCCATTGAAGACTAGGTTGATAAGATTTTTTTTTTATATAATTTTTTAAAATTTGAATTTTGGCTGGAAAGTAAAAAAAATAATAATCTGTCTTTACTTTAAGAAAACAAACAAGCCCTAGTAAGTGCCTTCAACAAAGTGAAGTTTCGCATAGGTCTTAGCTTCAATTACTTACGCTTATAGCCGTAAAGAGTCTCTTGGCGCGCAACATCAACCTCATATCCAGATCCTTATTCAGGCACGATACATCAACAACCACGTGTCGCCTCTGGCCTAATTCGACCTAAAACCAAAATTTGTAGTTGTCAATACCTTTATAAACAATGACAAAAACCCAATCATCTAGGAATAGGTATACATATACAACTCCCCACAATTAGCATGATGCACGAACTTTTTAGCACGAAACAAGTAGGATAATATTTAGCATAATCTCTCATTTATGTAGTGAGAAGCAGGAATTTGCCTTATATGGTTCAAGTCGCTGCTCTGCCTCAATAACTCTACATTTGCAGCAGATGGTCACACCTGGCCTGGACAAATCACATAACTGCACCACAGAAAGATGGATGCAACTGACCGGTTAAAATCATGGAAATGCATAAGAAAGACAAAAAAGTAAAAAAGTAGAAACTAGAGACTTAAGCACCTTGACAAGATATATATCCTTTTCATCTTTAAAACTAAGGCCAATCTCTGGGATAACTTTATGAGTCAAATTTTCCATATATAAGGAGGGAAGATTTGTGTAAAATATCCTTTTCAACCATTTTAACGAGGCCTTCGTAATCATATGTCCACGAGTTTCCACTGGAAATGAAGGACTCCTGCGCCCAAAAATTATGTTAAGCTTATGTTCTATCTTGTCATCCAAAAATTCACAACTACACTGAAAATGATTATTATAAGGAGTTCAACCTCCCAACTATGCAAAACAATTATGCTTTGTTAGCAGCAAAGCCTAGCTTGAGTGGTATTTGCAACGTAGAGCGCGACTTTAAAGAGATACAACAAGCTAGGTGCTCTGAAGTATGAGAAATTTGCATGATCATGCAGCAGAATATTGAGATTCTAAAAAATTTAAGTAGCATTACTAACGGTGTGTTTGGATAGCTATTTCCATTTTGCTTTTTGTATAATCTAAATAGTGCAACACATGCACTTTGACTTCTTCTTTTTTTATATTCCTAAACACTTGAAACTTGCGCAATATACATCAACACAAAGATCCACATATATACTTTTCATAATTTTTTGAAATTAATTGGGCAGAAAAGCAAATGGGAACATTTTACTCATGTAATTCTAAACAAGCAAGCCCTTGATGAATTTCCTTGGTGTATGCAACCATTGCCAAATGCTGAACTCTCTCTGAACCAAGTTTAGGTCCACAGGGACCTCAACCAATGAAACAGAGCCAAATGTTACATAAAGTAGCAGTAGCTAATTATTCACCAAAATTAATTTAAGCAACTTACCCACGAAAAATAATTTTCCCGAATCTAGCAATCATTGTTGGTTTTATGCCATCCAGGTTCTGATCCTTAATCTCACTCCTCAAAGCTTTGAATGAACAAACTAAATCTTGCATCATAGTTTCGGCTATATGCACCCAAGGTTCCTTCCTATGGTCCCGGCCCCTTTCATCATCTTCTAAGAAGCCAAGAATTCCATTAAAATCAACATGAATCCACAACTCAAGATATATAGAGCACATAGGATCTCATTATCAAAGGACATCACTTACCATTTACCATAGAACTTTTGGCTAAGACTAGTGGTTTCTCTTCTGGTTCCAATACAATGGCTTCAACAGAGACCGGCCTGAGAAAGACGCCAGGAGGAAGACGATATCTGTCATCATCCAAACCAACAGTCAACCATCTAGATATTGCCTTGCCTGCATACTCGATCCTCCCACTCTGATGAGAAATAGGTTTGGGCGGGGGCGGCTTCAAGTTAAGATCTTTCCTGAACGATGCTGGAACACAGGACGGACCATCCCTCTCCTTCCAATGTTGATTTTTCCCAATCTGATGAGCACTAGTTTCGGGTGACCTCAAGTTAAGATCTTTCCTGAACCGCCCCTCAATCAATGCTGGGAAACGGGACAGGTCATCCCTCTCCTGCCAATGTTGATTCCTCCCATTCTGATGAGCAATTGTTTCAGGCGAACTCAAGTTAAGATCTTGCCAATGTTGATTCCTCCCCATCTGATTCTGATGAGCAATAATTTCAGGCGACCTCAAGTTAGGACCTTCCCTGACTCGCCACACAACCGATGGTGGAACATGGGACGGGCCATCGCTCTCCTTCCAATGTTGATTCCTCCCAATCTGATGAGCAATTGTTTCGGGCGACCTCGAGTTAAGATCTTGCCAGTGTTGATTCCTCCCTATCTGATTCTGTTGAGCAATAATTTCAGGCGGCCTATTGTTAGGACCTTCCCTGACTCGCCACACAACCGATGGTGGAACACTGGACGTGCCATCCCTCTCCTTCCAATGTTGATTCCTCCCAATCTGATGAGCAATACTTTCAGGCGACCTCCTTGCAACCGATGGTGGAACACGGGACGGGCGATTGCTCTCCTTCCATTGTTGACTCCTCCCAATCTGATGAGCAATAGTTTCAGGCGACCTCCACGCAACGGATGGGGGAACACGGGACGGGCCATCCCTCTCCGTCCAATGCCGATGATTCTGCCCATTCTGATGAGCAGTAGTTTCCGGCGACCTCCACGCAACCGATGCCGGAGCACAAGACGAGCCATCCCTCTCCTTCCAATGCTGCTTATGCCGAGGAACGTAGGCCATGATAGCTACAGCAACCCGAAACTTGAAGCTGCAGTCAAGAATAAAACATGCCCACCATTCCTCTCAAGAAGCCTAAGAGAATAATACTGGCGGGTGAGTGTTAATCACCTCAAACCCACAGACCAAGAACTGGACTAAAAGAATAGCCTCATCCCATTCATGACACATAGCTACAGAAGCAGACTTCCAGATGATATCACTCAGAGGCATTCTCCCATTTGATACAAGAGCACAACATCACTAAACGAGAGTAATTTCGAGAATTCACATGTATGAGCGCATCTACAGACAGTACCAGAGTGGGTTCAGTCAGCTGAAGAATGTTTCTTGCTCCTGTCACGAGACAGATTGGACTGGCCCCGATCGTGGGTCGAATGTAGAACTAGAGAAGCTGAACAGTCAGCGCGGCTCCTTTGTCTTCTCGCCCGTGGAAGAAGCCACGAGCAAGTAGAGAAAATTTGAGAGTGGACCCCATTGACGACAGGGCCTTCCCTAGGAAGGAAACGCTTTTTTTGGGAGACCAGAGCAAGTGAGAATTGACCTGTGTTTGACTGAAAAAAATGATAAAGAAAAATTGAATTTTTCGTGAGGAAGGAAAAAAGAAAATGACTCGAAAATTTAACAATTTGAAAAAGAAAAATCCTTATTGTCACCATTTTATATTATTTAGGAAAAAGAGTTATCAGAAAAAAATTTCATTATCAATCCAGATTGTTTATCATAGACTGTTGGTAATGATAAAATTAATTTTCATTAACTCATTAGATTAAGTGACAAATATGATTAAATGTAGAAAATTTATTTTTCAAATTACTGATTCTTTGTGAAAGAAACGATGCGAACGGCTTGGCAATTTTCCCTTTACAATTTTTTTCCTGCTTCTCTTGTATGAACCAAATATAATTACAAATGAGGAAATGAAGATGAAAGAAATTTGAATTTCGTCAATTTGTTTGATCTTAAATTGAATAGAAATGACCGGGGGAAAGAAAGGAGATGTTTTTTTATTATTTGCATGTGAAAACAAAAGAGTGACGACAAGACTGGGAAAAAGGAAAAGTGAAAGAGAGTAGTTTATGTATTAGTGCCTTTATTCCAATATCTTTTCACATTTTATTTAAAAAAAATCATTAATTCAATCATAAATTTTTCAATCAAATTAATGTAACCATAAATTTTTGGAAAAAATTTGAATAAGTGCCTGAAGTGAAATTCTATTCTCAAAAAATGTCCGAAATGGATTTTGTCTAAAATAAGAATATGAAGTAGTCAAATTTGCCTCAAATAAGAGTCTAAGCTTCCATATGCATCTCACATGTCACTCTTCAAGCTATGAGCAGGGGCATTTTCATCCAAGCATGTCTTTTTCTTTCTTTTTGTGTTTTTCTTCTTTTCTCTTTCGTCTTCTTTTGATTGTTCTGAAACTAAGAAAAAATTAAACCTTGTGTGAGCTAGGAAAAAATGACTCAAGAGCCAAAAGGTGGTGGCCTCAACCTCATGAAGTCTCCAAATCTAAAGATAAAGTCCAAATCTGGCAAATCCCCTGTTGGTCTCCCCAGAAAACAGAACAATTGACAAAGAAACATATACCCTGGGGCAATCCAACGCCCAAAACCGCCAAACGTAAGTCATATAACCACGTTAAACAAAAGGGCAAATTTGTTTTGTTTTGTATTTGGGGTTTGGGGATTGGGGATTCCTGAAGTTGAGGAATTGGCCAAAGAAGAAGAGGGGGCAGAAATGGGGACGGGAAGGCCAATGACAAGGAAGAGACAGAGAAGAGAGCCATCACTTTGCTTGGGTCACGCCCGCTTCTCCCTCTCGTAGACAAATTCACCGATGCCCATGGCCTAGTCCATATCCAATAGCAGAATGGGAATGCCACCATCTTCTTCTATGAACAAAAAATGAGAAAGAAAAAGAGAAAAAAATGCTCTTGGACAAAAATGTCCCAAAACATAATTTATAAAGTAACATGTGAGAGGCTCATTTGGGTTGAGACCCTCATTTGAGATTAAATTGACCACTTCAAGCACTTGTTATAGACAAAATCCACTTTAGGCTATTTTTGAGAAAACGACTTTACTTCGTACCCTTATTTAAAATTTTTCCTAAATCTTTTGACAATTCACAAAAGTAATTATTTCGACCAATATTAATTGAAAATCAATGATATGACTGCCTACCATCTTATGTGATATAATCAATGTTAACTCATATAACTTTGTAAATTTTTTTCTTTTTTCCATTTTCTTTTTTTTTTCCTTTTTTTTTCTCATTCCAATCCATCAGCTCGCAACTTTGGTGGTCGCCTACAATAGGCAAGGGTCCACGAGCCCTCACCACCCGCCGACGAGGTGTTAGCCATCGAGGGTCTCCAGTCCATAGTCCAAAAATAAGAAATTAAAAAAAAAAAGAAAAGGAAAGCAAAAAGGGAAAAAAATTTAAAAATTATTTAAATCTTCAAAAATTATCCATGTAACATCCACATCAATGAAAAGAATTACATTGACAAATTGTCAACAATTATAAAAAAAAAAAATTGACATAATTGAATTAGTCTCATCACCATTGTAGTACACAGATACCAACATCAATATGTTGAAAGAACATAGATCAAATACCTATAAGGACCACCCACCGCGGTGGCTCCGTTGGGTAGGCTTCAGACTTCCACGTAGGAGGTCTGGAGTTCGAAGCCCCTGCAATGCAAGTTGCAGAGACTTATCCGGGGTGCGTGGGTGGTGATTTCCTATGTGCCTCCCCAGGGTTTACTTCCCAGCGGTCGGCTGTGCGGGAGTTCCTTGGGTCACCAAAAAAAAAAAAATTACCTATAAGGAACTCCTAAAATCTAAATTAGGAGAAGAGAGTGGCCTAATCTCAGAGCCACATCACGGCATCCTCCTTGGCGGTTGTTGATTGGACGAATGGCCAAATTGGTCTATACGTTCACCCAAAATCAGCCGCAGAAATCTATTCACAAACAGAAACCCCCAAAACAGATTGAGAGAGAAAAGAAAAAACAATCAAAGAAAAGAAAAAAAAAATCAAAGACTAAGTAGGCTCTTAACTTAAAAAAACTGAAGCCGAGAGCCTATCGAATAGCTTCATAAGAGGAAAGAGTTTTTGGAGGATGAGGGAGTTTTGAGAGATAGAATTTAATACACTGAATCAATACCGAAAACAAAATAAGAAGAAAAAAAAAGATAATGAGCTAAGATGAGAGCTCATGATTCACTCTACTCCATATGGATCAAACTCCCCAAATGGTTACCATCGCAACACTCAATAGGAGCTTACTCCTAGATAGTTACCAATCGCATTCTCCACTAGGAGATCTGGCTCACACTGATATGAGCAGATCATTACAACTCTAAGTTTAGGGTGAGTTTGTCGTACGGAAAAGAAAATATTTTAAAAATATTACTCAAAAATAGTTGATTATATTACTTAAAAAAATTAGTCAATGAATTTTTTTTTTTTTGGGTAAGTAATTAGTCATTGAAATTTATTTTCATTATTGACAAGAATTTATTCCTAACGATTTTTGTGGGTGCTAAAAAGATTGTTCATTCATTCATTTTTTTGTAAGCGATGTGAACATATATTTTTAGAAAAGTATTTTTCAAATTTTAAGTTTTTTGTTAGACAAACGCATCCCTTGATTATTATTTTTTTCCCTCTGCTTGTAAGACAACAACACCAATGTCAATTTTCAAAACTTAGCGATTCTATCCACGTTTGAACAGAAAAATGAAAATTTACTTCGAAATAGTGACCAAATATTAAGTTGGGGACCAAATGCCTCCAAAAATTTTAACTCCGAGGATCAAAATTGAATAATTACAAGGGTACAAATGTTTATTTCACAGCACATCAGGTAGATTGTTCACCTTTTGGGATGATCTCCAGTTCTCCTTATTTGAACAACCTCTATTTTTACTGAACTCACACTCTGCATTCTCTCCCTCTAACCAACCTATACGCCATGGACTAGTGACATTAAAACAAAAGATTTGTGAAGTGAATGAGGGAAGTAAGAGAGAGAGAGAGAGAGAGAGAGAGAGGGTTCTACTTAGAAGCGAGAGGGTGAGTGGCGAGCACGACTTAAACCATGCAAAACTGGTTATAGGCCCAAGGAGCATGCATGCTCAGCAAAGGAAACCATAGGTGAGAGAACTGCAGAAAAACAAGCCATCAATCATGTTTGTATCAGAAGTGCTCGAGCAAATGAAAGAGAAAGCAAAGGTCAAGACATTGGAATACACCATAGGATCAGGGCCATACCTTTCCTCAGAGATTGCTGGCTGCATATATGTCAAATTCCCACAACTCTTGACCATCCCGATAAGAACCTGTCGTTCACTGTTGGCACATCAAGTTTATACGAGGCACAGATAGAGTGAGAAAGATCTGAAGTGCTGTACCGACATAAATGTCCACAATTCCTGCACGAGCTGTTAGCACAAAGAAACATGACATCAATGTGTACAACATCATGGACTCCAGAGACTAAATAACAAGTACTCAATCTAATCTCCCGAATATTCTCCAAAAAAATCCAAGTAACCTCCAGCCATAGCAGCGCATCCTGCTAGATAAAGAATTCAGAAGAAACAACGGATCTCTTCTTTGTTGTGTAAGACATAATGTATCACATCTTTACCCTAGATTTGATCCTCGACTTAATTTGGTTGAAGCCATGTCACTTGTGTCGTCTGATCGCTTGACACTGGGAAATTATATTAACTGACCTTCTAAAGCTATCCAAGTTTTCAAGGCATTCAAGTCCGAAAATACATGAGTTTAAATTGACCTATCGAAGGAAAAAAAAATTGATGAGAACAACACCACTAGTCGCTGATTAGAGAGCATCTTTCAGCATACACGATATTATACTAGCGTTCTTTTGATCAATATGTCTGATGGCACTTTAAATAGCACATTTATCACATCAGAGCTGGCGAAACGCCTAATAAACATCAACATACATTATTTCAAGACTCACATGATTGTAAAGTATAAGAAGATGCAGTAGCTCATCAAGCTCTATAATGAAAAAGAAGATTTCATTTTGAAGCAAATCACTAGACGATACATAAAGCAATAGCGATAGATTAATTTTATTCCCACAAGGCGAAAAAAGAGAATGAGGTATATATATATATATCTTCAGTTTGGAATTCATACATTCTCGCAAGACAACTTATACAATCACCGTGACTTTCATTTACACTCTCTCTCATACCCACTGAGAAAGAGAGAAAAAAGAGAATGAGGATCATATATATCTTCAGTTTGGAATTCATACATTCTCACAAGACAAAACTCATACAATCACCATGACTTTCATTCACACACTCTCTCGTACACACTGAGAAAGTTCATTCACTCTCTCTCTCTCTCTCTCTCTCGCTCATACACACTGAGAAAGAGAGAGGCCAATTCAAATGACAGTACTTCCATAAGATAAGAATTGCTCCCACATCATCTTTACTGCATCTTTAAGCATTTCACAGACTGAATCAGCTCCCAGATTCTGTCCCTGAAAATTGTAGTAGTAGTAAACATAAAAAGGAAAAAATCCCAAAACCATTGGATATTGACATTGTGTCCTTGTCAAGCATAGGGAGTAAAATGCAATTAAGCACAACACCTAACTCGAGATCTGATGATGAAGACGATGCTGAGGAAGCCATGAGGTATGACAAACCCACATGTATAGGTTATTACAGGCAGCTCATTTTGTAAGAAAATACTCAGCCCTTGCCTCAGAGACAAATCCCTTTACATTATATTTAATTTTAAAAAAAAAGTTAATTAAGTGTTGTATTACACATAGTTTTTGATTAAGAGCACATCATCCTCATGAAACAGCAGATTCAACACACTGAATCAAATTGATATCTCAAGGGGCAGAGTTACGATCAACTACTATAAAATTTGCAAAGAATAACGAATGCAACCCTATGTAACAGCTGAAATACTTAAAAGTGAAAGAAAAGTAAAAAAAGAATCACAACTTCACCAATAAAAAGATAAATTCGTTGAAAAGGCAATTCTAGTGAATATAGATTCAAACTTAAAACTTTGGCATGCACTTTATCAGATATTAGAAGCTACCGGAAATTCTATGCCTAAAATAAGTTAAATAAGCATTGGAAGGCTTTCACAGATCAGCTATGAATCTAGACATTGCAGGATGCTTCAATTGTCGATTCTTGTATGTATTGAGCCAATGGTCAGACCAACGGCTGGAGCACATGGAATCAATTCGCATTCACAAAGCACAACACACGCAAAAAAGCTAAATTTATCATAACAGGGGAAAAAGAACTTACATGCAATTCAGAAGTTATTCCATTCAACTTCAGGGTAATTTCTTCAGTAACTTCCCCATGGGAGTCCCTAATATTAAACCGATCGGCATGCTTCACCTTCAGCCTCATGGATGAATTATTATAAGTTCTAGAGATTGTATGCCAAGCCCCAATGACCCTGTATCTATCCCCAGAAAGTGCCTTCCTCAGAGGCCATCTCAAGCCCCCCTTTACACTAGAATCTAAAACTGCAGAAGAAATCATATCCCTAATGCTGTTCTTTTCATCTTCCTGCGAACATGAACAATTTTAAGTAAATTAAAGGGAACACATCTATGACAGCAATGTGGCAAAAAAGTTGATTGACCAGTGAAATAAAGTTGAGGTTGATAATTGTCTCGAGCATAATTTGTCAGGAAATTGTGCTGTGAATGAAAATTTCGAGAATGCAACCATTGGCCCTTTCCATTCTCTTTTACATACTGATTTCTCTCAGTATAGTCACTTTATTTGCTTTCTCATGCTGTAACATGAACTGGCCCAGGAAAAGCAATTTGCCATATTATATAACCCATAACATGGCCAACAGTCATTCCTTGCAAATAATCCACCAAGCTATATTGCACCCATAGTTCCATAGGTAGGACTCGAGACTAAGAAGCAATTACCGCAACAAGAGCCACGGTGTGTCTGGATTGGGTCTTACAGTTCACTTTTTACTTAATCTAAATTTAGCTACTCACATGCTTGAACATTTTTCAAATTCAAAACACTTGAAACTATCACAAAAGTCAAATGTAGACATGTAGATTCACATATAATATTGCAGGCAGTTTGAAAGACAATTAACACTACGTCAACTTTATTGGTTTCACTACATTTGTAATAGGAACTGCTCTCTTTCTAAATCCTTTTTTCACTGACTTTGAAGGCGTTGATATGAATGCCCTTCATGAATACTATAGATTCTGCAAGCTACTCCCTTTTCATATTAATATTATGAAATAAAAAGATTCAAAAGACATTAGCAAGGGAGTGGAGAGATTGATTGACCGAGTATGCACTTCACGGGATAGGATGAATAGGGAAGCCCTCACTAAATTCACTCTTCGATGCTAAGAATAAGTTTTAGATCGAGAAGCCTGCAGCACCCCCCATGGGGAGTCCACTTCCCAAGTATGAGGAGCTCCCCTCTCAATGGATGGGGATGAGGATCTTTCCGATCGATCTTCATGCATGGCCATGGAATCAGGTACGCACCGTATCCTATGAATAAGTACTCCACAGGGGTGGATTTGGACAATTTCGAAATTAAGTGTTGGTCCAATTCTACCTTCTGCTGAAGAGCTGCCACGTATGATTCAAAACTAGGTAGCTCGGTTGAAGAAGGCAAAATGCGGACTTTCCCCATTGGAGACTAGGTTGATAAGATGTCTCATTATTTTTTAAATTTTGAATTTCGGCTGGAAAGGTAAAAAAAAAAAAAAATACTTTTTGTCCTTTAAGTTATAACAAACAAGCCCTGGTAAGTGCCTCCAACAAAGTGAAGTTTCACATGGGTCTTAGTTTCAATTACTTACGCTAATAGCCGTAAAGAGTCTCTTGGCACGTAACATTAACCTCATATCCAGATCCTTATTGAGGCATGATACATCAACAACCATGTGTCGAATCTGGCCTAACTCAACCTACAACCAAAATTTGCTGTTGTCAGCGCCTCTATAAACAATGACAAAAACCCAATCATTTAGGAATAGGTATACATATATAACTCCCCACAAATAGCATGAAGCACGAAGCTTTTAGCACGAAACAAGTAGGGTAATATTTAGCATAATCTCTCATTATGTGGTGAGAAGAGGGAATTTGCCTTATACAGTTCAAGTCGCTGCTCTGCCTTAATGACACTACATTTGCAGCAGATGGTCGCACCTGGCCTGAACAAATCACATAACTGCACCACAGAAAGATGGATGAAACTGATCAGTCAAAATCATGGAAATGCCTAAGAAAGACAAAAAAGTAAAAAGGAAGAAACAAGAGACTTAAGCACCTGGACATGATATATATCCTTTTCGTCTTCAAAACTAAGGCCAATCTCTGGGATAACTTTATGGGTCACATTTTCCATATATAAGGAAGGAAGATTTGAGTAAAATGTTTTCTTCGACCGTTTTAATGAGGACTTTGTAACCATATCTCCACGAGTTTCCACTGGAACTGAAGGAGTCCTGCACCCAAAAATTATGTCAAGCCTATGTTCTATCTTGTTATCAAAGTATTCAAAACTACACTCAAAATGATTATTATAAGGAGTTCAACGTCCCAACTATGCAAAACAATTATGCTTTGTTAGCAGCAAAGCCTAGCTTGAGTGGTATTTGCAACGTAGAGCGCGATTTAAAAGAGATACAGTAAGCAAGGTGCTCTGAAGTATGAGAATTTTGCATGATCATGCAGCAGAATATTGAGATTCTCAAAAATTTAAATTGCGTTACTAAGGGCATGTTTGGATAGATTTTTCCTTTTTGCTTTTTGTATAATCTAAATACTGCAACACATGCACTTTGACTTCTTTGTTTTATTCCCAAACACTTGAAACTTGCACTATGCAAAAATCGACACGAAGATCCACATATACTTTTCATAATATTTTCAAATTGTTTAGTGGAAAAGCAAAGAAGTACTTTTCATAAACAAGCAAACACTTGATAAATTTCCTTTATGTATGCAAACCATTGCCAAATGCTGAACTCTCTCTGAACCACATTTCGGTCCACGGGGACATCAACCAATGAAACAGACCCAAATGTCATATAAAATAGCAGTGGCTTAACCAATATTAATTCAAGCAACTTACCCATGAAAAATAATTTTCCCGAATCTAGCAATCAGTGTTGGTTTTATTGCGTCCATGCTCGGATTAAGGATCTCACTCTTCAAAGCTTTGAATGAACAAACTAAATCTTTCATCACAGTTTCAGCTATATGCACCCAAGGTTTCTTCCTATGGTCCCGGCCTGTTTCATCATCTTCTGAGAAGCCAAGAATTCCATTAAAGTCAACATGAATCCACAACTCTAAGATATCTAGAGCACATAGGATCTCATAATCAAAGAAGCATCACTCACCACTAACTACACAACTTTTGGCCAAGGCTAGCAGTTTTTCTCCTGGTTGCTGTTCAATGGCCTCAACAGAGACTGGCCTGAGAAAGACGCTAGAAGGAAGATGATCTCTATCATCATCAAAACCAACAGCCAACCATCTAGATATTGCCTTGCCTGCATACTTGATCCTCCCACTCTGATGAGAAATAGGTTTGGGCAATTTCAAGTTAAGATCTTTCCTGAATGATGCTGGAACACGGGACGGGCCATCCCTCTCCTTCCAATGTCGATTCCTCCCAATCCGATGAGCAATAGTTTCAGGCGACCTTGAGTTAAGACCTTTCCTGAACCTCCACGCAACCGATGCTGGAACACGGGACGGGTCATCCCTCTCCTTCCAATGTAGATTCCTCCCAATCTGATGAGCAGTAGTTTCGGGCAACCTCGAGTTATGACCTTTCCTGAACCTCCATGCAGCTGATGCTGGAACACAGGACGGGCCATCCCTCTCCTCCCAACGTCGTTTCCTCCCAATCTGATGAGCAATACATTTGGGCGACCTCGAGTTAACACCTTCCCTGGACCGCCACGCAACCGATGCTGGAACACGGGATGGGCCATCCCTCTCCAGCCAATGTTGATGCCTCCCAATCTGGTAAGCTATAGTTTCGGGCGACTTTGAGTTAAGATCTTCCCTGAACCGCCGCGCAACCGATGCTGGAACATGGGACGGGTCATCACTCTCCTGCCAATGTTGATGCCTCTCAATCTGATGAGCAATATTTTTGAGCGACCTCGAGTTAACATCTTGCCTGAACCGCCACGCAACCGATGCTGGAACATGGGACAGGTCATCCCTCTCCTGCCAATGTGGATGCCTCCCAATCTGATAAGCAGTTGTTTTGCACGACCTCGAGTCAAGACATTCCCTGTATCGCCACGCAACCGATGGCGGAACACAGGACAGGCCATCAACCCTCTCCTCCCAATGTCGCCGACGTGGAAAACCAGAGGCCATGATAGTTACAGCAACCTGAAACTAAAAATTGCAGTCAAAGGAGGTAAAAAAAAAAAAAAAAAACATGCCCACAATTCCTCTTAAGAAGCATAAGAGAACAACACTGGCGGGTGACTGTTAATCACCTTAAACACACAGACCCAGAACTGAACTAGCTACAGAAGCAGAGTTCCAGATGATATCACTCAGAGGCATTCTCTCATTTGATACAAGAGCATAACAAAACTAAACAAGAGTGATGTCGAGAATTCACATGTACGAGCGCTTCGAGAGACGTACCAGAGTGGGTTCAGTCAGCTGAGCATCTTTTCTTGCTCCTGTCACGAGACAGATTGGACTGCCCACGATCGTGAGTCGAACGTAGGATCAGAGAAGCTGAACGTCAGCGCGCTTCTTCATCTTTTCTTTCGTGGAAGATGCCAACTAGCTTCGCGAGCAAGTAGAGAAAATTTGAGTGAGTGGACCCCATTGACGACAGGGCCTTCCCGAGGAAGGAAACGCTTTTTTGGGAAAATTAGATTGAGCGAGAATTGAGCTGTTTTTGACTGAAAAATGATAAAGAAAATTGAATTTTTCAGGAAGGAAAAAAAGAAAATCGACTCGAAAAATTAATAATTTTTAAAAAGTTCCTAATTGTCAGCATTTATATCATTTAGGAAAATGAGTTACCGAAATATATTCTCATTATTAGTCAAGATTTTTTATCATAGATTATTGTTGCAATAAAATTATTTTTCATTGACTCATTCAACTCAGCAGCAAAGATGATTAAATGTAGAAAATATATTTTTCAAATTCGCTGGTTCTCTGCAAAAGAAACTATCTGAAAGGCTTGGCATTTTCTTTCTACAATTCCCCCCCCTCTTTCCCTTTTATAATGTAGTTCCAAATGAGGAAAATAAAATAAAAGAAATTTGAATTTCATCAATTTGTTTGATTTTAAATTGAATAGAAATGACATGGAAAGAAATGAGACGTGATATTATTTGTATTTGAAGACAAAGGAGTGTGGATAAGACTGGGAAAAAGGAAAAGCGAAAAGGAATAGTTTATGTACTAGTGTCTTTATTCAATGATCTTCTCAAAATTACTAATTCAATTATAAACTTTTTAATGAGAATGATATATAATCATAAATCTTTTGACGATTTACTAAAGTAATTATTCCAACTATTTTTAACTGAAAATTGCTTACGTGAATACTTACCGTCTTATGTGACATAGCTAACATTAACGCACATAACTTTTGTAATTTTTAAATAATTTTAAAACATTATTTTTCCTTTTTTTTTTTTCTTTTTCTCTTTTTCTTATTTCGCTTTGCTGACCCATGGTTGATGGTCGACAGTGGTCGCTAACAACAAGCAAAGGCTTGCAAGCCCTCACCTAGTCGCCAACAAGGGTGTTGTAGCCCTCGCCTAGAGCCAACAAGGGTCTTCGATCCACAATCCCAAAAAAAAGAAAAAAAAGAAAAAAAAAGCAAAAATGGAAAAAATTAGAAAATGTATTTAAATATTAAAAAAATTATCTATGCCCACATTAGCAAACGTCCTAATCAGTGAGAGGAATTACATTGACAAATTGTCAGAAAATGCATAAAAAAATTGATATAAGTGAATTAGTCACGTCTAATAAATTTAAGACTATTTTGGTAATTTTCCCTACTTTGTTTGTTAGATTTAGCCCCTAAATTAGTCTTTGAATACAATTTTTGGATCAAATTCATATTTGCAATGAAATGTAGACAAAAATCTTGACCAAGTGACAGAATTTTTTTTTTTGGTTAGAAAAAGATTGCTTTCATTTCTCAAAATAATACTCAAGAGGTATATAGAAGACTGTCAAACCTGACAAAAGCAAATGCCATAATGCAAATAACAAAGCACAATTGCAACTAAAGGCACAATCTCATTCCTTAAAAACAGATCTGTCAACCGTAAATGTTCAATAGCCAATTACTAGATTTAGTAACAAGTACATGCCGAAATTCCCCACTCCATTTGCAATAGCTTGCGGTACGCATTTAGATTCAACATCCTCATCAACATTGTCCTATAAAGACACTAACATCGACATGTTAAAAGAAGATGGATCAAAAAGTGTAAGCAACTCCTCAATCTAGACCTAAATCTAAATCATGAAAGTAAAACTCCAAGATCTAGAACAAAATCTAAATCGGGAAGAGAGTAGCCTAATTTTGAAGAGATTTTGGAGTCACGTCACAAACATCCTCTTTAGTGGCTATTGATTGGACTAATGGTTGAACGTTCACCCAAAATCAGCTGTAGAAATTTATTCACAAAGACAAACTCCAAAAACAGATCCGGATAGAAGATAAGACAATCAAAACTGAAGCTAATAGCCTACAAGAGAGTTTCAAAGAGCGAAGAGTTTTTGGAAGATTAGGCGTTTTGAGTTATAGAATTTAATCCACTAAATCAATACGGAATAAACAATCCCAAAAAAAAAAGAAGATAATGAGCTAAGATGGGAGCTCATGATTCAGTTTACTCCTCATGGATCAAGCTCCCAAAGAAAGTATTTAAATAGTTACCATTTAGGACTGCAATGCTTTAAATTAATCACATCAGAGCACTCCACAGGAGCTTACTCCTAAATCGTTACCAACCGCATTCTCCACTTGGAGATTTGGCTCACATAGATCTGATCAGATCATTACAACTTTAGGTTTAGGGTGGATTTGTTTTATTTAAAAGAAAATATTTAAAAATTATTTTTCAAAAATTATTTGATTATATCATTTGGAAAAATTAGTCAACAAAATTATTTTCCTTATTGATAAGAATTTATTTCTAATGATTTTCTTGGATGCTAAAAAAATTGTTCATTCATTCATCTTTTATAAGCAACGTGAGCAAAATGATTTCGGTAAATATTTTTCAAATTTTAAGTTTTTCATGAAATAAACGCATATTTAGATCATCGCTTTTTTTCCTCTCCTTGTAATATGTCGACACCAATGTCGATTTTTGGTATTAGTCAGCATTTTCTATCCACATATGTACAGAGATATGAAGATTTACTTTGAAATAGTGACCAAATATTAAGTTAGGGACCATGCCTCAGAAAATTTTAACTACGAGGACCAAAATTGAATAATTACAGGAGTACAAAAGTTTATTCCACTGCACATCAGGTATATTGTTCACCTTTTGGGATGATCTCCAATTCTCCTTTTTTGAAGAACCTCTATATTTACTGAACTCTGCAGTTTCTCCCTTTAACCTTTGACCTACACCTCACGAACTAGTGAAATTAAAACAATGGATTTGTGAAGTGAATGATGGAAGTAATTTTTTTGTGGGGCGGGGTGGGGAGAGAGGCTTTTACTTGTAAGCAAGAGGGTGAGTGGCAAGAACGACCTAAACCTTGCAAAACAGATTACAGGCTCCAGGACATGCATGCTCGGCAAAGGAAACAGTAGGTGAGAAAACTGCAGAAAAACATGCCATTGATCATGTTTGTATCAAAACTGCTTGAGGAACGTCATAGGATCCAGACCAAACCTTTCCTCAGAGATTGCTGACTGCATACGTCAATTTCCGACAACCCTCGACCATGCCTATACGAAACTGCCACTCGCTGTTGGTGTATCAAGTACATGCTAGGCCTGGAAAGAAGCAGAAACATCTGAAGTGCTGCACCAACAGGAATGTCCACAGTTCCGGCATGAGCTGTTAACACAAAGGAACATAAAATCAGTGTATAGAACATCACGAACTACAGAGAGTGAATAACAGGTTCTCAACTTAACCCCCTAATATTCTTCAAAAACCCAAGTCGCCTCCAGCCATACCAGGGCATCCAGCTAGATAAAGAACTGAGAAGACCATAATGGATCACACGTCCTGGAGATCCAACCAGAGAGATCATTTGCACGTCTTCTCCAAGAACAACAGAAGATACAGATTGGTCTTTTAATCCAAATTTGTCCACTATTTGATTTGGCTGCCCCATCATGTTCTGTCCGATTGTTTGACACGGGTGAATGGTGCTGCGAGTATTACTATATTTGCCAGATTAGGAACTTACCTTCTAGAATTATCCAAGTTTTCAAGGCACTGAAACACCAAATTTGCATTATTAAGTTTACACTGACCATCGAGGAAAAATGAAAACGATGAAAACTTCACCACTAGTCGCTGATTCATTATAGAGAGCGTTTTCCACAATACACAATATTGTACTAGTTCTCTCTTGATCACATCGCACTTTAAACATCACATTTATAGTATCAGAGCTGGTGAAATGTCCACTAAGCATCAACATACAATACTATACTGAGATTCATATAACTGTGCATTCATAAGATGCGGTAGCTCATCAAATCTCTACAATTAAAAAGATCCCATATTTAAGCATATTGCTAGAGGATACATATATCCAGGGAGATAATATCAAATTCAATCCCACAAGGCCAAAAAAGGACACAAGGCCCGTGTTTTTTAGCCCATACATACATTCTCAGTTAGGAGTTCGACAATTCTCACAAGACAGAATCACACAATAACCATGAGTTTCGTTTACATTCTCTCTCTCTCTGAGAAATAGACGCCAATTTAAATGACTGTATTTCCACAAGATAAGAAGTGCTCCCACATCATCTTTACCGCATCTTTAAGCATATCAGAGGTTAAATCAGTTTCCGGACCCTGTCCCTGAAAATTGTAGTAGTAGATGTCAACAAAATGAAAATCCCAAAACCATTAGATATTGACACTTGAGTCTTTGTCAAGCATAGGGAGAAAGATGCAATCAAACACAAAACCTAATATGAGATCTGATGATGAAGATGATGACAAGGAGGCCATCAGTTATGAAAAATCCACATGTATAGGTTATTATAGGCAGCTCAATTTGTAATAACATACTCAGTCTTGGACTCAGAAAAAAATCCCTTGAAATAAATTGTTTAATCTAAAGAGTTAATTGTCTGTTGTATAGTGTTTCATTAAGAGCACATCATCCTCATGAAACAGTAAGTTCAACTGAATTAAATTGATATCTCGAGGGGCAGAGTAGAATTCACAAATTGTCTAAAACTTTTGCATCAACAAAGGTCAAATAATGCAATCCAATCTAACAGCTAAAATACCTAAACAGTGAAAATAACAAGAAAAAAGAATCACCTCTTTACCTATCAAAAAGATAAATTTGTCTTGAAAAGGAAATTCTTGTGAAATTAAAAGGAACTCAAACTTAAACTTGGCATATACTTTAACTGGTTTCAGAAGCTACTGGAAATTCTTTGCCCAAAATAAGTTATTATGCATTGGCAGGCTTTCGCATATTGACTACTAATTCAGAAATTACAGGATGCTTCAATTGTCATTTCTAATATTAAACCCATGGTCAGACATATGGCTTGAGCACATGGAACCAATTCACATTCACAACAAAGTAAACGCAAGAAAACTATATTTATCTGAACAGGGGACAAAAGAACTTACATGCAATTCAGAAGTTATGCCTTTCAACTTCAGGACAGTTTCTTCAGTCACTTCCCCATGGGAAATCTTAAAATCAAACCGATCCGCATGCCTCACCTTCAGCCTCATGGATGAATTCTTATAAGTTTTAGAGATTGTATGCCAAACTCCAACGACGCTGTATCTGTCTCCAGAAGATTCCTTTCCCAGAGGCCATCTTAAACCCCCTTTAACGGTAGAATCTATAACTGCAGAAGTAATCAAATCCCTAATGCTGTTCTTTTCCTTTTCCTGCAAACATGAACAACTTGAAGTAAATTAAAAATAGTGATAACTATAATGGCAATGTGGCAAAAAATTTAATTGCCCAAGTAAATAAAGTTAAGGTCAAACATTGTCACAAGCATAATTTGTCAGTAAAGTGGGCTATGTATGAAAATTTTGAGAATGCAACTGTTAGCCCTTACAAATTCTCTCTTACATACTGATTTCTCTTAGTATAGGCCACTTACTTGCATTCTTATGCTGTAATAGAAACTAGCAAAAGAAAAGCCTCCAGGAAAAAATTATCCACCAACATAGTATCAAAAGGTAGGACTCAAAATGAAGAAAAATTTACTGCAATAAGAGCCTTTGTCTGTCTGAATTAAAATTTTGCTACTCACACGCCCTAACTCTTTTCAAACCAACACACTTGAAACTTTCACAAAATTCAAATGTCGACATGTAAATTCATATATAATTTTCATTACTTTTTGAAATTTGAATAACATATTAAATTTCAATGGGAAAGTAAAACTAAAAAAAAAAAAAAAAAAAAAAAAAAAAAAAAAAAAAAAAAAAAAACACTTTTTCAAGTAAAGCTAAAACAAACAGGCCCTAGAAAGTGCCTCCAACAAAGTGAAGTTTCACATAGATCTCAGCTTCAATTACTTACGCTAATATCTGTCAAGATTCTCTTGGTGCATAGCATCAACCTCATGTCCAGATCCTTATTGAGGCATGATACATCAACCACCATGTGTCGCACCTGGTTTAATTCGACCTACAACCAAAATTTGAAGTTGTCAATGCCTTTATAAGCAATGACAAAAACCCAAACATTTTGGAAAAGGCATGGTACATATATAGTTCCATACTATTAGCATGTGGATGTTGTTATTTCTATCTAAAATGACACAATGCCTTCTAGCATGAAACAAGTAGGATAATATGTAGTATAAGCTCTCATTATTTTAAGAGAAACAGGAATTTGCCTTATAGAGTTCGAGCCTCTGCTCTGCCTTAGAAACACTGCATTTGCAGGTGATGGTCGAATCTGGCCTGGACTTATCAGATAACTGCACTACAGAAAGAAGGACACAATTGACCACCCAAAATTATGGAAATGCATGACAAAAAAAGTAATAAAGCAGAAACTAGAGACTCAAGCACCTTGACATGATATATATCCTTTTCATCTTCAAAACTAAGGCCAATCTCTGGGACAATTCTAAGAGTCGCATTTTCCACAAAAGAGGAGGGAATATTTGTGTAAAATGATCTTTTCAACTGTCTCAAGGAGGTCTCTGTATTCATATCGCCACAAGTTTCCACTGGAAAAGAAGGACTCCTGCACCCAAAAGTAATGTTAAGCTCATTTGTTATCTTGTCATCCAAATATCCTCCGCTGCAGTCAAAGTGATTATTAAAGGGAGTTCAACCACCTAAGTATGCAAAATAACTATGCTTTATTGGCAGCAAAGCCTAGCTTGAACCGTACTTTCAATGTGGAGCATGATTTTAAAGAGATACAATGAGTTGGGTGCTCTGAAGTTTTGAGAAATTTGCATAATCACACAGCAGAACATTGAGATTCTCAAAATTTAAATTGCATTACTAAGGGCATGTCTGGAGAGCCTTTAAATTTTTGCTTAATCTAAATATTGAACACATGCAATATTCTATTTTGGCAGGAAAACAAAAAAGAACTTTTGATATATACATAAATATTACTTCTAAACACACAAATACTAAATTAATTTCCTTTGTGGATGCAAACCTTTGCCGAATGCTGAACTCCCTTTTGGTCCACAGGGACCTCAACCGATGAAACAGAGTCAAATTTTACATAAAGAAGCAGTAGCTAATTCACTGAAATAATCCAAGCAACTTACCCATAAAAAAGAATTTTTCCGAATCTAGCAACCAGTGTGGGTTTTATTTCTTCCATGCTCTGACCCTCAATCTCACTTTTCACAACTTCAAATGAAGAAACTAAATCAGGCATGACAGTTTCAGCTATCTGTACCCAAGGTTTCTTGCTATGGTCCTGACCCGTTTCATCATCTTCTGAGAAGCCAAGAATGACATTAAAGTCAACATGAATCCACAACTCGAGATATCTAAGGCACAACAGGATCTCATCAGCAAAGGAACGATCACTTACCATTGGCCATACAATTTTTGGCTAAGGCTAGCGGTTTAACTCCTGATCTCCTTTCAAAAGCCTCAACCGAGACCGGCTTGAGAAAGACCCCAGACGGAAGATGATCTCCATCATCATCCAAACCAACAGCCAACCATCTAGAAATCGCCTTGTTTGCATAGACGATCTTCCCACTCTGATCAGCATTAGTTCTAGGCGACCTAAAGTTGAGACCTCTCTTGAACTGCCGCGGTAGCGATGCCGGAAGAGGGGACGGCTCACCGCTCCCCTTCGAATGTCGCTTGTGCGGAGGAACGTAGGACATGATGGTCACAGCAACCCGGAACTCAAAAACTGCAGTCAAGAAAGAACGTGCCCACAATTTCTCTCAACAAGCATTAGAGAAATAACCCACAAACCAAGAACTGGACTAAAAGAACAGCCTCATCCCATTCACGCTACATAGCCACGCGAGCAGAGAAATTACAGAAAGAAAGTACAACAAAACCTTGTACGAGCGCATCGACAGACGTACCCGAGAAAGTTCAGTCACTTGGTGATCGTTTTTGCTACTCTCGCGGGACGAATTGGGCTGGCCATCGTCGTGGGTTTATATAGAACGGAGAAGCTGAGACGTCGGTGCGCTTGGTCTCCCCTCCCGTGCAAGCAAGCAGACGAAGTTCACTTGGTAGCGACCACATGGAAGAAGGTGCCCCTCGAAGAAGGACCCTTACGATGAAGAAGTAGAATACGTTCGGGAAATGTGAAGGGAATGATAGAATCGAATGTTGTTGGAGTGAAAGAGGGAAAAGAAAGAAATGGGGATAAAATTCCAGCTACATATTCTAAACTCTTTTTTCGTCGGTCATAAAATATTCTGAACTTTCTATCGTGAAATATAATTTTTTTTTTTGGGTCTCGCCGTACCCAAATTTGCATCAATGACTTAAAGGATAAGTTATTAATTACTACCATAGAAAACTCCAAATTAATATATATGTGACAAATTTATCCTAAATTTATTTTTTGACCATTAAAAACCACAATTTAGTACCCTTTTAACAAATTTATCATTAATTAATTTTCATTAAATTAAATTATACCACAAACTAGTACATCTTTATTAATGAAGGTAAAATTCTTCGGGGTCTCAGCCTCAAAGGATATAAAGCAAGCCAACGGGCTTCTCCCAAGTAATGTGGGACAAGTATCTAGTTGATCCTTTAGCACCCTGTCCGGATCCACCTTAACCTGGCTGTGATACCAGTTCAGGGTCTCAGCCTCAAAAGACGTCTTGAGAGGTGAGGGGGACCTTCATTCATATAAAGCAGGCCAGCGGGCTTCTCCCAAGCGATGTGAGACAGGTATCTGGCTGACCATCAATTGTTACGTGTCATCCAATTCAGCAATTTAATAATAAAATCTAACGAAAACTAGCAGATGGTAAATTTATGATAGATGTATCGATTTGGTAAATTTATCATAGATGTATTAATTTATGGTGAATATATCATAGATATAGTTTGAGGTTTTTGGTGCTATTAACTCCCTAAAACTATTGCCGATGAAGAATCACACGTGACTTTTGGCTTTTTTATCTTTTTATATTTTAAGAAACCGAAGTTCAAGGTGGACTAAGGTAACCAAAAGACGAGGCAGCGCATGACTGAAATTAGGCCGCCTTATTTGAGGGAAATCTCTCACTCTCACTCTCTCACTCTCTCGTTTCTTCCATGATACATGTATGTATGCCGCCGTCGCCGAGGACAACAACGGGGCGGGTGGTTTACCTTTCAAACGCTCTCACAAGATCGAAGGCCCGAGGTTCGTGTCGCCTGTGCCTGTCCCTAGATCAGCTCGAGACATCACCTCCTAAAGTTTGACATCTCCGGCGCCACCCTCAATATAGCGTGTCTCAACATGGATAACCTCTTAAAAGACGACCTGAAATGACTTTCAGCTGTGCGATCCTTGATCTTTTCTTCAGACGGATTTCGATTTTGAAGAACGAAACGATTTGGGCATTAGGGTTTGAAGAACAAAACGATTTTTGACTTTCGTGGTTCCCAATTCGTTTATCCGGGGCAAATAAAATGTGAAACCGTGTCGTTTAGCTCTTATTTTGCTGACTTCATTTTGCCGGCAAGTCATTTTGGATTGTTTATTTCAAAATAATGTTACCTAAGAATTTCTTACCACTCAAATCACCGATGACATTAGAGTGACTGATTTTTTACTAACCTAGCACTAAGTGATCACTCAAATACCTTGAAACTTACTTGACATATCTTGAAATCAATTCTCTAGTTTTTCCCAAATTAAAGTATGGAGATCAAAGTTGAATACAGGATCATTTTTGCATCACCTATAAAAACACCCCAAAAGCTGCTTTGGAATCGTGCGGTGAACATATTCACATTTTACGCAATCAATCATGTGAAATAAACAAAACTACAATATTTGGTGGTCCATCAATCTTGTTAAGTCACCATCAACTTCGATTCTATGGGATGATTAAGGGTGAGCATGAATATAGAGTGGAACTGATCAAATTGAACTGGTCATAGGAACTAGGTTCATTCTAGGTTCCCTCGACTAGTCCACTTCAAAAAAAAAAAAAGTGAATCTTCAAAAAAAAAAAAATGTGAAACTGATACTGTATCTTTCGGTTCCCAATTCCCAAGTAAGAACCAAACTAGGAAACAAGAACCGACAAATTGAACCAAGAACCGATGAACCAAAGATTATATATTATAAGTGATGTATGTATCTTTTATATTGTTCCCATGTGTACCTAATGAATGAATATTTCATTTAATCTCTATTTTTTTTTTTTAGATATAAACTATCTTATTGAGGAGATGATATGTTGAAGTGAAATGAATATATGCGGTAAATTTTTCTAATAATTATTTTAATTTATTTAATGGTAAATTTAATTTAAAACTATTATTAAGTGATTAATTGTTTTGTTGTTTCTTTTCATTTCAAGTGTTAAAATTTGGAGTAATTTTTCGTAGACAATTGAGGATTCAAGCTTTATATTTAGATTTTATATTATGTATTTTGAACTTATTGTTATTTAGTTCATAAAACATATTCATCTTTTATGGATTGTTGCTATTAATAAATGAGAATTTTTCTTGTTGCATTTACTTTCATTTTGCTAAAATAAAAATGAAACAAAAATTAAAGAAACAGTTCATGGGTGGACTCTAGAACTGATTAATTTAAGAGGATAAGTCCTAGGATATGCAAAGTAGATTTCAAGTTCAAAAAACTAGGGAAGCAGTTTCGACATGATAAGTTTCAGGTTCTAAACCTAGAACGACCCTAGAACTGCTCACCCCTAGGCATAATGGACTCACTTTTTTTGGTTTTTTTTTCTTTTTCTTTTTTATATATAGAAGAAAAAAATCCTATCTTCACAACATGTGCTCTTATAAAATTTCATGAAGAATTCTACACTGGCCAAAAGGACTGTAATGTTCACTTATAACATCCACGCATATCAATATTTGCATCAATAATTTCCAATCAAAATTAACCAAAAAAAATACATTAGTAAATTTCCAAAAGTTTAGGACTAAATTAACACAAGGTAAAACATTTATGACTGAATTGATCATTGTACAATAGATTTATGACTTTTTTGGTAACTTTCATTACTTCATTTTGTCATATTTAGTCCCTAAATTAGTCTTCGATTGCAATTTCTAGACCAATCTCGTATTTGCAATCAAATGTAGACAAAAATATTGACCGAGTGATAGTATTTAATACACTGAATCGATACAGAATACACAATTCAAAAAATAATGATGAGCCAAGATTAGAGCTAAGGATTCGGCCTCCTCCACATGGGTCAAGCTCCCAAATAAAGTATTCAAATAGTTACCATTTAGGACCGCAGTACTTTTTTCTTTTTTTTGAACAAACGGACTGCAGTACTTTAAATTAATCAAATTGCCACACCCGCTAGAAGCTTACTCCTAAATAGTTACCAACCACGTTCTCCATTTGGGGATATGGCATTCATTGATCTGATCGGATCACTACAACCCTAAGTTTAGATAACAGTTTTTTTTTTCCCACCGCTCATAACACATCAACGCCGACGTCGATTTTCGGTACTTACTTAGCATTTTCTATCAACATTTGAACAGAACTATGAAATTTACTTTGAAATAGCAATCAAATGCCTCTGCAAATTTTAACTACAAGGACCAAAATTGAATAATTACAGTAGTACAAATGTTTATTCCACGGCACATCAGGTATATACTGTTCACCTTTTGGGATGATCTCCTTCTATCAAGTCTAGTAGAAATACTCAAGGAACGTCATGGATCTGGACCATACCTTTCCTCGGAGATTGCTGACTGCATATGTCAATTTTCCACATCTCATGACCATCCCGATATGAAATCACTGCTTGCTGTTGGCACATCAAGTACATATGAGGCACGGAAAGAGGAAGAAATATCTGAAGTGATGCACCAACAGGAATGTCCACAGTTCCTGCATGAGCTGTTATTACAAAGGAACATAAAATCAATGTGTACGACATTGCGAACTGCAGAGACTGAATAACAAGTTCTCAACCAAACTCCCTAATATTCTCCGAAAATCCAAGTTGCCTCTAGCCATACCAGGGCATTGTGCTAGATAAAGAATTGAGAAGACATTGTATCATATGTCCAGGAGATGTAACCAGAGAGATCTTTTGCCCGTCCTCTTCATAAGCAATAGAAGATACGGGTTGGTCCATAATCCACATTTGTCCTCTACTTGATTCGGCTATGTTGTCTGATTTTTCAACATGGGACATGGCGCTACAAGTATTACCATATTCCCTGGATCAGGAACTTACCTTCTAAAATCATCCGAGTTCTCGAGGCATTGAAACAATGAATGTGCATGATTAAGTTCACACTGATGCATTGAGGAAAAATGAAAACAACAAAAACTTCTCAAGTAACTGATTTAACATAGAGAGCGTTTCCACAATACGCAATGTTGTACTAGCTCTCTCTTGATCAGACTACTTCACATAGCACTTTAAAAATCACATTTATAGTATCAGAACTGGTTATATGTCTACTAAGCAAGAACATACATTATCCCAAGATCCTCATAAATGTCCATTCATAAGATGCAGTAGCTCATCAAATCTTTAAAATTAAAAAAGATCTCATTTTCAAGCAAATTGCAAGAGGATACATAAAGCCAGAGCAATATATCAAATTCATTCCCACAAGGCGAAAAAGAGAATGAGGCCCATGTTTTTGAGCCCTTATATACATTCTCAGTTACTAATTCATACATTATCACAAGACAAACTCACACAATCACCATGAGTTTTATTCACATCTCTCTCTCACACACACATACACACTGATAAAGAGAGGCCAATTCAAATGACCATATTTCCACACGATAAGAAGTGCTCCCACATCATCTTTACCGTATCTTTTAGCATATCAGAGATTGCATCAGTTCCCAGAATCTGTCCCTGAAAATTGTAGTAGTAGGTGTCAACAAAATGAAAATCCCAAAACCAGTGGATATTGACTCTTGTGTCCTTGTCGAGCATAGGGAATAAGATGCAATTAAACACAACCTAATACAAGATCTGATGATGAAGATGTTGACAAGGAGGCCATCAGGTATGACAAACCCACATGTACAGGTTTGTTACGGGCAGCTCAATTTGTAAGAAAATACACAGCCTTTGCCTCAGAAACAAATCCCTTGACATAAATTGTTTGATGTAAAGAGAGTTGATTGTCTGTTGTATAGTGCTTCAGAAGAGCACATCATCCTCATGAAACGGTAAATATAACACACTGAATGAAATTGATATCTCGAGCCACAGAGTTGAGTTTACAACACCTCTATAATTTTGGATCAACAAAGGTCAAAGAATGCAACCCAATCTAACAGCTGAAATACTTAAACAGTAAAAATAACAAGAAAAAAGAATCACCTCTTTACCTATCAAAAGATAAATTTGTCTTGTAAAGGAAGTTCTAGTGAAACTAAAAGGAATTCAAACTTAAAACTTGGCATGCACTTTAACTGGTTTCAGAAGCAACCAAAGATTCTTTGCCTAAAATAAGTTAATATGCATTTGAAGGCTTCACAAATCGGCTACTAATCCAGAAATTACAGGATGCTTCAATTGTCAATTCTAGTATTGAACTGATGGTCAGACATGTGGCTGGAGCACATGGAACCAATTTGCATTCCCAAGCAAAGTCCACACAAAAAAGCTATATTTGTCTTAACAGGGGACAAAAGAACTTACATGCAATTCAGAAGTTATGCCCTTTCAACTTCAGGACAGTTTCTTCAATAACATCCCCCTGGGAACTCCTAAAATCAAACTGATCAGCATGTGTCACCTTCAGCCTCATGGATGAATTCTTATAAGTTTTAGAGATTATATGACAAACTCCAATGATGCTGTATCTATCTTCAGAAGATTCCTTTCCCAAAGGCCATTTTAAACCCCCATTAACACTAGAATCTATAACTGCAGAAGTAATCAAATCCCTAATGCTGTTCTTTTCCTTTTCCTGCAAATGTGAACAACTTGAAGTAAATTGAAAAGAGTAACAATTGTGATGGCAATGTGGCAGAAAATTTAATTGGCCACTTCACTCACTTAATTATGCGGTAATTGAAACTGGCAAAAGAAAAGTTTCCAGGAAAAGCAATTAGCCATGCCACAAAACATATAACATGCAAACAGTAATGCCTTGCAAATTATCCACCAAGCTAGTTTTAAAGGTAGGACTCGAAAGGAAGAAAAATTTACTGCAATAAGAGCGACAGTCTGTCTGAATTGACTTTTACATTTTACTTTTTACTCAATTAAAATTTTGCTACTCCCATGCTTTAACTCTTTTCAAAACCAACACACTTGAAACTTTCACAAAATTCAATTGTCAACATTTAGATTCACATGTAGTTTTTTGAAATTTGAGTATTATCTTATATTTTGACAAGAAAGTAAAACAAAAGAACACTTTTTTTTAGTTAAGCTCAAAAAAATAGGCCCTAGTAAGCGCCTCCAACAATGTGAAGTGGGACATGGATCTTATAGCTTCAATTACTTACACTAATAGCTGTCAATGTGCTCCTGGTGCGTAACATCAACCTCATGTCCAGATCCTTATTGAGGCAGGATACATCAACTACCATGTGTCGCACCTGGTTTAATTGGATCTACAACCAAAGTTCACAGTTGTCAATGCCTTTATAAACAATGACAAAACCCAACCATTTAGGAAAAGGTACAGTACATATATAACTACATACAATTAGTGTGATGTGTGATATTATTTTTATTGGAAAAAGTGTCAAAAAAGTCCTAAATCTATTGCATCGGCGCCATTTTAAAGGGCATCAATTTAGGCATAAACCTTTTGCATTTGTGCCAATTCAATCATTTGGACTAATTTTAGCAGGATATTTGCTTACGTGGATGCCTGTCAGCCAACGTGGCATCGCCGGTGCTATTGTAGATAATTTTTAATGATATTTTAATATTTTTTTTGATTTTATTTTTATTTTATTTTTTTGCCTTTCTTCTTTCTTTTGCCAATGACCAGCCATCAGCCATGGCAAAGCGAGCTGGCCTTGCCTGGGCAAGGGCTGGAGCCCTTGCCCAACCAAGCCTCATTCACCAGGTATGACGAGGCTAGCCCTCGCCCAGGCCAAGGCAGCCACTTGGGCAACACTCAGCAAGGGCAAGGCCGCCCTAGCCTAGACCAATGGCAAGGCCAACCCTCGCCTAGTTGGGACTTGCCTATGGCAAGTGACGGCAACCCTTGCCCAGGCAAGGCCAGCTCACCTACCATGGCTAGTGGCCAACAAAAGGAGGAAGAAAGACAAACAGAGAGAGAGAGACTGAAAAAATATTAATTGTCCACGTCAATGCCAGCGGTGCCACGTAAACTAGCTGGCATCCACATTAACACTATGCAACCAAAATTAACCGGAACAACTAAATTGACACTAGGTCTAAAGGTTTAAAACTAAATTGACACAAATACAATAAGTTTAGGACCATTATGTCATCTTTCCCTATTTTTATCTAAAAGACATAATGCCTTTTAGCATGAAACAAGTAGGGTAATATTTAGTATAAGCTCTCATTATTTAAATAGAAGCAGGAATTTACCTTATAAAGTTCGAGTCTCTGCTCTGACTTAGAAACAACACATTTGCAGGAGATAGTTGCACCTGGCCTGGACTTATCGGATAACTGCACCACAGAAAGAAGGACGCAATTGAACAGTCAAAATTACAGAATTGAATGACCAAAAAAGTTAAAAAGCAGAAACTCGAGATTCAAGCACCTTGACATGATATAAATCCTTTTCATATGCAAAACTAAGGCCAATCTCTGGGATAATTCTAAGAGTCACGTTTTCCACAAAAGAGGCAGGATGATTTATGTAAAATGATATTTTCAGCTGTCTCAATGAGGCCTCTCTAAGCATATCTCCACAAGTTTCCACCGGAAATGAAGGATTCCTGCACCCAAAAGTTATGTTAAGCTCATGTGTCTATCTTGTCATCCAAATATCCTCAACTACAGTCAAAATGATTATTATAAGGAGTTCAACCACCTAACTGTGTAAAAATGATTATGCTTTGTTAGCAGCAAAGCCTAGCTTGAGCGGTATTTACAATATGGAGCACGATTTTAAAGAGATACAATGAGCAAGGTGCTCTGAAGTTTGAGAAATTTGCATAATCATGCGGCAGAACTTTAAGATTCTCAAAATTTTAATTGCATTATTAGGGGCATGCCTGGTCAGCCTTTTACTTTTGGCTCTTTGTCTAATCTAGATGTTGCAACGCGTGCAATATTCTAAAATTTTGGCAGGAAAACAAAAAAGTACTTTCTACATAAATTTACTTCTAAACACACAGACCCTAAATTAATTTCCTTTGTGTATGCAAAGCATTGCCAAATGCTGAACTCTCTTTAGGTCCACAGAGACCTCAACCAATGAAACAGAGTCAAATGTTACAAAAAGAAGCCGTTGCTAATTCACTGAAATTAATTCAAGCAACTTACCCATGAAAAAGGATTTTTCCAAATTTAGCAACGAGTGTGGGTTTTATTTCTTCCATGCTCTGACCCTCAATCTCACTTCTCACTACTTCATATGAAGAAACTAAATCAGGCATCACTGTTTCGGCTATATGTATCCAAGGCTTCTTGCTATGGTCCTGACTCGTTGCGTCATCTTCTGAGAAGCCAGGAATGCCATTAAAGTCAAGCTGAACCCACAACTCAAGATATATAGAGCACAGCAGGATCTAAATTATAAAGGAACGATCACTTACCATTAGCCATACAATTTTTGGCTAAGGCTAGCAGTTTCTCTCCTGATCTCCTTCCAAGGGCCTCGACAGAGACCGGCTTGAGAAAGAACCCAGAGGGAAGATGATCTCCATCATCATCCAAACCAACAGCCAACCATCTATATATCGCCGTGTCTGCATAGACGATCTTCCCACTCTGGTGAGCATTAGCTCTGGGCGACCTAAAGTTGAGACCTCTCTTGAACTGCCGCCGAATCGATGCCGGAACAGGGGACGGTTCACCACTCTCCATCGAATGTCGCTTGTGCGGAGGAACGTAGGCCATGATGGTTACACCAACCCGGAACTAAAAAACTGCAGTTGAGAAAGAAACATGCCCGCAATTTCTCTTAAGAAGCATTAAGAGAACAACACTGGCGGGTCAGCGTTAATCGCCTTAAACCCACAAACCAAGAACTGTACTAAAAGAACAGCCTCATCCCATTCAAGCAAAAACCTTGTACGAGCGCATCGACAGACGTATCAGAGAAGGTTCAGCCGCTTGGTGATCGTTCTGCTCCACCCGCGAGACGAGTCGGGGTGGCCATGATCGTGGGTTTATATAGAATGGAGAAGCTGAAACGTCGGTGCGCTTCGCCTTCCCTCTCGTACGAGCAAGCACAGGAAGTTCTCTTGGGAGTGAAGGCATTCAAGAACGAGCTTTTTTTTTTTTTTTTATGGGTCAAAAGAAGGAACTTGCTGAAGAAGGACCCTTGAAGTAGAGTACGTTTGGGAAATGTGAACAGAATGAGACTCGAATATTGTTGGGAGTGAAAGAGGGAAAAGAAAAAGAATTGGGGATAAAAACCCCAACTACATATTCTAAGCTTTTTTCGTTTGGGCATAAAATATTCCTAACTTTATATTGTGAAACATCACTATTTAATTTTTATCTTATGTACGTACCGTACCGGGGCCTGTTTGGGCCCCTTCTCTTCATTTCCTGAACCTCCCCCGGAATGCTAAGCATGGACCGGGGCCCGACCTCACGGGGATCCGAGCTGTGCTCCAGACCCCGAGGGTGGTGGTACAGTCACACACGGTGGGGATCCATTTTTTTCAAGGGGACCCCCTCCCTCTACCGGGACTCTTCCCCGTAGTCAAAGCCTTTTAAGTTGATGCTTAGCACCTGTGTGAGGGTTTTTAGAAGATCCCACAACTTCAAGCCTTTTACGGTCTTGCTTAGGACCAAGAGACTCGAATATTGTTGGGAGTGAAAGAGGGAAAGAAAAAGAATTGGGGATAAAACCCCAACTACATATTCTAAGCTTTTTCCGTTTGGGCATAAAATATTCCAAACTTTATCTTGTGAAACATCACTATTTAATTCTTATTTTATTTTTCTTTCTTGATGTATCCAAATTTGTATTAGTAACTTAAAAATAAGATTACTACAACCAAAAATCTCATATTAATATACATATGATAAATTTACTCAAAATTAATTGATTATTAAATGTTGGATGTTTGTTTGTAAAAACAAACTAAGTGTATTTTCCTTGTCTCACATAAAAAAAAAGTGGAAGGAAATTGGCCAAGTAATAAATCTGGGATTTCCTTTGTGTTGCTAAATGAATGATTGGGTGGGGCTAGACCCCATCATATTCACGTACGGGTGCGCGATTATTTGGCGCACTTAGCATGCCTGCGGTTTAATTAGCACTAACACATTTTGTTATTTTATTTTTATTTTTGGTTATGTTATTAATTTTTAATCAATTTAAAGATTGCCTTTTGTTTTGAGAATTTTCGAAAATAAAATATAAAAAATGAAAATTCGAAACTTTATTTATTTAAAAAAATTATTATTCTGAATTTTGTTTGTGTCTTTTCAAGACAACCTTTGGAAAAGACTCTTATTCAATTTGTAACTTTTCCCAAAGGATTGCAATTGTTCGATTTTCAGCTTCTTATGAATATGTTCAACCAAGCAATTTTCAAAATGACACGTTTGTTCATTTTTGCGATTTTCATGAAAAGTTGCCTGTGTTTTAAGAGTGTTTATATATATATATAGGGTGCTACAGTGAAAGTGCTACAATGCTGAACAGTGTAAAGTGAACAGTACTGAGTGAACAGTGAACAGTGTATGTCTACTACGCTCCGGTGTGTAGCCTTTGCATCGCTTGTAACAGTATTTGCATGTGATGTCTTTGAATTTTAATCTCTGTCCAGATTGATCCCGTAGCAGTCGTCTTCATTAGTGTTTCCACTGTGATAGCTTTCAAGGCTTGAATTTCTAATTTTTGTTGTTTTATTTCATTTTGGAGGTCATTTATATTAACGGGTCTAGACTGAGGTTTTTTGTTTCTATTCAAGATGTCTTTTTTGTTTCTATTCAAGATGTCTTTTAAATTGTAAGAAGTATTGGGCTTGGAGGTAATGTTTAGGGAAGAATGAAGTCTATCTAAGTATTCTTTCTTGGCTTCTGGGTCAGTAATCTTATCAGCAGTGCTAAGGAGAAATTCTTTCTCTTTTGTTAACATGTTTATTTCAGGAACGGGTTTTTCAGGAGAGGCGTCTTCATAATCAGAATCAGAAGAGGAATCTATTTCATTAATCGAAGACCTTCTTCCTCAAGAAGTTCATCGGAAGAAGTATCACCATTTTCTATGAATATGTTATTTAACTAGTTAAGAGTATTGTCATCAAGAGAGAGTTCATTTAATTTTTTATTAATCCTACAGTATTTTGAAATATGACATTTTTTACCATAAGAATAGCATTTGATGTCTTTAAAATTTTTCCTATCATTATGAGGTCTATTTTGGTTATTCTGGTGTCTTTGTTTATTCCTACGAGGTTGAGATTTGTTGTGATGTTTCTTTGTTTCTTTCTCAGAAGGACAAGTTCCCTTACATTTTGGTTTTGTTTTTTTCACTGTAGCACCCTCTATAAATACACCCACTCGACATAGAAGAAAGCACCTCGAAATTTTCCAGATTTCTCTCTTCTTCTCTCTCCCTCTCACTTGTAAACCATCCTCTCTTCCATCTCCATCCTCATCTCTTCCATCTCCAAGCTCTCTTACCTTGTATCCCCTGGTTTCAAAGTAAGTTAGTTTTTCATATACATCGTTTTATACAGGGTTACCAACTTACATGATAGTTGGTTAACCATTTCTTGTAATACAAACATCAATACTCCCTGGAGTGTAGATTACCGCCCTAGTGGATGACTTGATGCTTTAGTTTCTGCATCCTTCAATACATGTAATTTCAGCTTTTCAGCTTTTTATAATACAAGTTCATACCACCTTCATGGTTGGTTTTTGTTTATGCATACTCTTACTTTATATTTTATATATTGCTTTCGGTCTTTACATTATTTTTAATTCTTGCGATTTTATTTAAGTCATTTACTTTCTTGTTCTTATACATCATTTCCTTTTAGATACATCCCTCCTTGCTTTCATATAGATCTGTTAATCTCTATACATCCTTAATAACATGGTCATGCTTGCCAATGCCTACAAAACCCAGCAAGATGTTTCTGATCATGCTGTTGCTAATCTTTTAGTAGCCGGATTTACTGGACAACTAAAAGGTTGGTGGGATAATTATTTGACTGATGAACAAAGAATACAAATTTTAACTGCCCATAAAATAGATGATTTTGGCCAACGCATGGATGATGATCAAGGACATCTCATCCAAGATGCAGTGAATACTATTATCTATTCCATTTCACAACACTTCGTAGGAGACCCTTCACATATTAGAGATAGGAATCAAGACCTCTTATCCAATATGCGTTGCAAATCCTTAGGAAGGTTTAGAGAATACAAAGAACTTTTCCTTCAAAGGGTTCTCATCAGACCTGATTGCAATCAACCCTTTTGGAAAGAAAAATTCCTAGCAGGATTACCCCAAATCATAGGCGAACAAGTTAGGGATAAAATTAGAGAAGAATACAATGGCCAAATACCTTATGATCTTCTTTCTTATGGTGAAATAATCTCTTATGTTTACCGTCAAGGAACACAAATGTGTAATATTTGTGTTTCTTTTGGTAGTATGTTGGCTAACTGATTAAAGGCTAGCATGGGTTCAGATGATATAGGTTCCGTTGTCAAAGGTGTAGGCTGTAAGAATGTTTGGTTGTTTTCTGCCATTTGGAGCCATGTCTTGACGGATGTTAAGCCTTTTGGCTTTGGTGGTGTATTGGAGGGTTCGGCAGTGGCTTTGCCTTTGCCTTTATCTTTGTCTTTTTTGGCTCTTGGTATATTGGTATCCCCTGTAAAAATTCTCTTGTGAGAAAATCAGGTAATGAATTTGAAGAACCATTTATAAATTCAATGTCAAAATCAAATACTGAAATTATGGCTTGCAATCTGGCAAAAAATTGTTTTGATGCAATATTTAAAACGTCTTTTTGTAAAATGTCTTTAGCTGATTTGCAATCAATTCGTAAGAGAAATTTTTGGTTTAATAAATCTCCTAGGAATTTTGATATAGATAAAACTATAGCAAGTATTTCTTTTTTAATTGTCGAATAATTTTGTTGAGTGGAATTCCAATGTTTTGATATAAACTGAACAACTTGTTCTTTGTTGTTTTTGACCTGTTTGAGAATGCCACCATATCCTAATTCTGAAGCATCTGTTTCAACTATTTTGAAAGTAGAAGGGTCAGCAAGGTGTAAGCATGGTATATCTTTTACATGTATCTTTATTTGTTTGACAATGTCTGTATGGACCGAAGTCCAGGGTGGAGGATCTTTACGAAGCCTTTGATGTAAAGGTTTGCAAAGGATATTTATATTGGGGAAGAAATCTAAAATATAATTGAGACTACCCAAAAACCTTTGTAATTGAGTTTTGTCTTTAATCTCATCTGGAAATTTATCGGTAAAAGAAATTGATCTTTCTATTGGGGTTATAGTACCTAAATGGATGTAATGACCTAGAAATCTAATTCAGTCCGGAATAGTGCAATCTTAGTGGGAGAGACTACTAGACCATTTTGTATAATTATTTTTATGAAAGTAGAAAGATGCTTGAAATGTTGTTCTATATTAGAGGAAAAAACTAGAACATCATCTATATAAACTATGATGATCTCTCCCACTAAGATTGCACTATTCCAGACCAGAATTAGATTTCTAGGTCATTACATCCATTTAGGTACTATAACCCCAATAGAAAGATCAATTTCTTTTACCGATAAATTTCCAGATAAGATTAAAGACAAAACTCAATTACAAAGGTTTTTGGGTAGTCTCAATTATAGGGGTTGCCTGAGGCTTAATAATCACCTTATTTGAAATTCTTTTGTATTCCGCTTGTTTTTGTGTAGCAAGCAGGGAAGGATTGTTACTTACCTCTATGGCACTGGATGGCTCTTTCTTTAAAAGGAAAGACAAAATTAGAAGACCAAAACGAAATCACCAATACATCTGATATTCCAGATCCAGCCTTCCTTATGTTATTAACAGAAATAACATCTAGAAAATGGATAATAAATATTATGATAAAAATCAACAATGAGTTTATTATTGAAACAACATCACTCTTTGATACAGGAGCTGATCTCAATTGTATCAAAGAAGGCCTTGTTCCAACAATATACTTTGATAAAACTTCCGAATCCCTAAAATCAGCATCATGTGATAAACTTAATATCCAATACAAATTACCAGAAGCCTTAATAATAAAAGATCAAATGTCTTACAAAACATCTTTTCTCTTAGTAAAAAATATGAGGCAACGGGTAATTTTGGGAACACATTTTATTCAATTAATCCAACCTTTTTACAGTTACTAATGAAGGCATTGAAACTCATGCTTTAAACAGAAAAATCACTTTTAACTTCGTGACAAAACCACAAAAAAAAGCCTAAATATTTTACAAGAACATTCTACTTCTGAAATAAATTGCCTCATAAAAGACAAAGAGAACCAGCTTGAATTCTTAAAAGAAGATTTAGAATTCAAAAGAATAGAAGAAAATCTTATAAAATCCAACATCGTAGAAAAAATAACCTCCCTACAAAAACACATAGAAAAAACTATATGCTCTACTCTACCCAATGCCTTTTGGGAAAGGAAGAAGCATATCGTTGATTTACCTTATGAACAAGATTTTTCTGAAATTAAAATACCTACCAAAGCCCGCCCGACACAGATGAATCAAGAAGTTTTGAAATTCTGTCAAGCGGAAATACAAGACCTCTTGAATAAAAAACTCATAAGAAAAAGCCAATCACCATGGAGTTGTTCTGCTTTTTATGTCAATAAAAATGCCGCAAAATGTTTTTCTAAAACATTGAGCTCAGCATCTATCATTTGAGAATAAGTAGGAGAATGATGAGGGGAATCTGTATTTTCTAGGACTGGTTCAGGCTGGTTTTGTTGATAAACTGGCCTGGAAATCCCTGAACTATTATCTAAACCACTAATTTCTGGTTCAAGAGGTGTTTCTTGATTACTTCTAATGGTGGAAGGAGGTAAGGGTGTTGTATCGTGTGTGGGAGTATCTCTATGTATACTAGGAGGAGGAGTGGAATTTTCTGGGTGTATGTGGTGAGGCTCCCCAGTGTGAGGGGTGTATGACTTTACTGATGGATATAGTGGAATAAAGGATGTTTTCTGTATGGTTTGACACTTTCAAAAAACCCATTTTCAAAGCCTTTGAATTCCCAAAAAACCTTAGCCCAGAGTTTGCCAAAGCCATAGAACAAAAGAAAAAACTCTTAGGAAAAGCAAAGCTAGAACCTACTCCTATTATAGACACTCCTAAATTCCAAAATCTTATCATTAGAGACACCCCTGACCAACCCACTATCAGTACATTGACCAAACAATCTGGTGACTCTGATAATGAATCGGTCGCTGAGATTAACAGACTCAATTGGAGACAACCTCAGAAGCTTTATTATAGTAGGGCCACTCCACCTGACATTGCCCAAGAAGAATCATCACAGAAGATACAGAATAAATACTCTCCTGATGCCATTTATATATATATATATACATATGTGTTTTCGGAAAAACAAAAGAGATCATAGCACTAACCCCTTTTGTTATTTTATTTTTATTTTTGGTTATGTTATTAATTTTTAATCAATTTAAAGATTGCCTTTTGTTTTGAGAATTTTCGGAAATAAAATATAAAAAATGAAAATTCAAAAATTTATTTATTTAAAAAAATTATTATTATGAATTTTGTTTATGTTTTTCAAGACAACCTTTGGAAAAGACTCTTATTCAGTTTGCAACTTTTCCCGAAGGATTGCAATTGTTTGGTTTTCAACTTCTTATGAATGGACGCATTTGTTCAACCGGGCAATTTTCGAAATGACACGTTTGTTCATTTTTGCAATTTTCATGAAGAGTTGCCTGTGTTTTAAGAGTGTTTATATATATATACACACACATGTGTTCTCAGAAAAACGAGAGAGATCATTGTTTATCTTTTTGAGCATTTTTTCTGAAAACTATAATCATTTTTTCAATTGTTTCCTAGAGAGACCCTAGAGAAATACTAGAATTGCTATATAGTATTCTCATTCGAGACTTTGTTATATCCTTGAGGATTTTTGCTGATGACCATTAGTAACGTTGTGGGGCAAATAAATCCTTAAAAAAAGTGATATCACGTCTCAAAATCCAACTTGAGTGCTCTGAATATCCATTTTCATTGTTCTACCTAATTCGAAGCCATATTTTCCCAACATTAAAATCTTAAAATCGATACATTTATCACAAATTTACCTTCCGTCAAATTGAATTAATATTACAAAAAAAATAACAAATTAGTACGTCAAACCGGTACATTCATCAACTATCATATGTCATTCAAGTAAAAAATTAGACGGTAAAATTTAATGAAAACTAATAGGGGGTGAAATTATTATAAGTATATCAATTTAGAGTAAATTTATCATAAATGTACTAATTTGAGAATTTTCGTCATTTTAACTTTTGAAAATATCGCTAACAAATATGTGACTTTTGGCTTATTTTATTTTTTAATAAATTGAAGTCCAGCGTGGATTAAGGAGGTGACCAGAAGACAACATAGCACATGCATGACTAGAACAACGCCGTTTTATTTGAGGGAAAGCTCGTTCATTCTCTCTCAAGTTTCAAGTTTCTTCGACCATGGTACTTTAACTGTTTTACGCACTTGCCGCCATCAGCGGGGACGACAACAAGGGCGGGTGGTTTATCTTCCAAGCACTCTTGCGAGATCAGAGGGCCGAGTTTCGTGTTACCTTCATCTGAATCAGCTCGGGACATCAACTCCCAGAGTTCGACATCTCCGGCGCCACCCTCGATGTAACATGTCTTGACATAAAAAAATAAATAAATAAATAAAATAAAAAAATTCTTAAACGACGACCTGACCTTACTCACAAACTTAACGAATTCGAACGGGATGCTAGAAATGACTTTAGCTGTGCGATCCTTGATCTTTACTTCCGACGGATTTCGATTTTAAAGAATAAAACGATTTGGGCATTACGGTTTGAAGAACAAAGTGATTTTTGGCTTTTGTGGTTCCCAATTCATATATATATGGGGAAATAAAACGTGAAACCACGTCATTTAGCTCTTATTATGTTGACTTCGTTTTACCGACAAGTGAGTGGTGTCAAACCATTTATTTCAAAATAATATTAGTTGGAAATTTCCAGTCACTCAAATAATTGCCGGTGACATTAAAGTGATCAATTTTTATTTTTTTTTAATCAAATTTGCACTCAAGTGATCACTAAAATACCTTGGAACCCTACTTTACATATTCCAAAACCAGTTTACTAGTTTTTCTCAAATTAAAGCATGGAGACTAAAATTTGATATGGAGATAATTTTTTTTTTTTATCACTAGAAAAAGAACACTTAAAATGCCAAAAGTTGACATTGGAGATACTTAAGTGCCACTTAAAAAAAAATATATATATAGAACGCTTGAGTGCCAAGTTCGACTCAAATAGTCGGAGTTCCTACGTGATAATTTTTTAATAATATAACTCGTCTATGTGGCATACCGAAGAGTTGAGTCGGGAACGAAGAACCAAAATAACATCATTTTATCTTCTTCTTTTTTAAAATTTTAATATAAATATTAATGAAATTAAAATATTTATATCTATCTTATATTGAAAAAAAAAAGAGGAGGCAAAAGAGCCCTCGCCACCGCCTCCCTACTGTCATCGGGAAGGGCTGGCGACAATGGGGGTAGGGTTAGTTGAGGAGGAGGGCTTGCAAGTCCTTGCCCAAATCTGGGGCAAGGGTCGCCTTAGCTGGCGAGCGGCGGCCCTTGGCCAGGTTGGGCGAGGGCTAGCGACCCTCGTCAAATTTGGGGGAGCTAAGGTGACCCTCGTCCTAGATCGGACGAGGGCTCATAGGCCCTCGCTACCGATTGGCTAAGGTTGCCGACCCTTAGCCAAGCAACCCCAACCGACCCCTTCACCATCACTAGCCCTTCCTAGCAATAGCATGGAGCCCTCAACCACCTGTAATCTTCATCTTATTCCTCTCCTTTTTTTTTTTTTTTTTTTTTTTTTTTTCTAAATGAACAATTTTAATTTTAAATTAAATTTAATTAATATTTATATTAATTATCTAGCCACGTCAACAAAACGACATCATTTTTGCATTTATCTAGCCACATTGGCGTGTAAAACAACATCGTTTTGAACTTATCTCATTGAAAAATCGCAATTTCAGCATTTTGGTCAAATTTTCTCACTATTGATAGTTAACTAATCCATTTTACTCTGATTTTGACATTTAAGTATCACTTTCGTAACTCTTGACACTTAAGTGTTTTCGCATGCAAAGTTTTAGCACTCCAATGTCTGTCACTCTTTCATCACCTATAAAAACGTTTCAAAAGCCTACTTAGGAAATGTGCAGTGATCTAATTCACATGGATTATGGGTGAGCATGGATTCAAGATAGGATTTAGAATTGAATCAAACCATCCATAGTGGGAACTAAATCGAATTGGCCATAGGAATTGATCAAATTCCAAGTTCCCTTGATTACTAGTTCGACTGGTACTATGTGGTTTGATTCTCAGTTCCTAGGTAAGAACCAAACTGGAAAATGGGAACTGAAAAATTGAACCAAGAATCAATGAACCAAAGATTAAATATTATAGATGATGCATATATCTTTTTATGTTGCAATTCCTTTGTATATTTAATGAGTGAATATTTTATTTAATCTCTTCCTTTTCTTTTTAGATATGAATTGTCTTAATTAGGAGATTATCATCGGTAAATAGAGTTTAAAAGTTAAAATAGAATGAAAATATTAAAAATAGAATGAAAATATGTGGTACGGTTTTCTAATAATTATTTTAGTTTATTTAATGATAATTTTAATTTAAAAACATTACAAAGCAATTAATCATGTTTGTTATTTCTTTTGATTTCAAGTGATTAGAATTTGGAGCAATTTTTCATGGATGATTGAGAATTGAAGTTATATAATTTAGATTTTATGTTACGTATTTTGAACTTTTTATTAACTGTTGCTTTTAATAAATGAAATTTTTTGTTATTGCGTTCACTTTTATTTTGGTACACTAGAAGTGAAACAAAAATAAAAGAAATTGGCTCATTCATGAGTGGACTCTAGAAGCGATTAACAAGGTAGGTTCCATAATATGCAGGGTGTGTTTCACATTCCAAAAACTATGAAACCAGCTCCAACAGAGTAGGTTTCAGATTCTAAACCTGGACTGACCCTAGAACCGCTAACCCTAAACATGATGGACTCGCTTTTCGTGGTTGATGTGACGGCCCGAGCGGCGGTGCGCGGGGAGGAGGGATGGTGGTGCGTCCGCGCCTCGGTCCCCGGACGTGTGCAAGGAAGGGGTCCCTCTTGTCCCACATCGCTTAGAGAGGGAGTCCAGGGCCAGTTTATAATGGCTTGGACCCCTTAACCTGTGTGACGCGTTTTAAAATCGTGAGGACTTAGTGTCCAAAGCGGACAATATCACACAGTGGGCCCGGGTCGTTAGAAATGGTATCAGAGCCGACTCCCGACCACGTGTGGGCCCACAACGAGGGCGTTGTGCTCCCAGGGGGGGAGAGTGTGACGGCCCGAGCGGCGGTGCGCGGGGAGGAGGGATGGCGGTGCGTCCGCGCCTCGGTCCCCGGACGTGCGCAAGGAAGGGGTCCTCTCCCTCTTGTCTCACATCGCTTAGGGAGGGAGTCCAGGGCCAGTTTATAATGGCTTGGGCCCCTTAACCTGTGTGACGCGTTTTAAAACCGTGAGGACTCAGTGTCCAAAGTGGAAAATATCAGTGGGCCCGAGTCGTTACAGTTGATGTGACCACATACATGAAAAAAATCCTCTCTTCACAACCCACGCTCTTTTTGCTTAAAAATTTCATGAAGAATTCTACATTGGCGGAAAAATTACAAATTTTCACTTAAAATGTCCATGCATGTTAGTGTCTATGTAGCAATTTCTAATCAAAATTGACCAAAAAAACTATATTGACAAATTATTAAAAGATTTAGGACTAAATTGACACAATTGAGACATGTATGATTAAACTAACCACTGTAAAATAGGCTTATGACTTTTATTTTATAAATTTCCTTATTTCGTTTTGTCAAATTTAATCCCAAAATTAGTCTTCGGTTGCACTTTCTAGACTAATTTCGTATTTGCAACCAAATGTAGACAAAAATTTTGATCGAGTGATAGAATTTAATACACAGAATCAATACGGAATCATAATCTCAAAAGATAATGAGCTAAGATTAGAGGTAAGGATTCAATTTACTCCGCGTGTATCAAGCTTCCAAAGAAAGTATTCAAATATTTACCATTTAGGATTCCGGCACTTTAAATTAATCAAATCGCAACACCCAACAAAAGCTTACTCCAAAATAGTTACCTACCACGTTCTCCATTTGGAGATTTGGAACACATAGATCTGATCGGATCATTACAGCCCTATGTTTAGATAATTGTTTTTTTTTTTTTTTCTAGCGCTCGTAATACATCGACACTGACGTCCATTTTCTGTACTTAGTCGCATTTTCTATCGACATTTAATAGAAATATGAAATTTACTTGGAAATAGTGACCAAATGCCTCCAACAAATTTAACTGCGAGGACCAAGATTGAATAATTACGGTAGTACAAAGTTTATTCCTCGGCACATCAGCTATATATTGTTCACCTTTTGGGATGATCTCAAATTCTCCTTATTGTATCTTTGAACAACCTCTACTTTTACTGAACTCGCACTCTGCATTCTTTCTCTTTAACCAACTTACACTCCGTGAACTAATGACATTAAGACAAAAGATTTGTGAAGTGCGCGATGGAAGTAATGGAAATCAAGAGAGAGTGTTTTACTTATATGCAAGAGGGCAAGGGGCGAGCACGGCTTAAACCATGCAAAACAGGCTACAGGCCCAGGCGTCTGCATGCTCAGCAAAGGAAACCATAGGTGAGTGATGGGCTTTCATTTGATGGCCAAGTTAGGCCCGTCCGCCCATGTTGGGCCAACCCCAACCTATAAGGAAGAGCTTATAAGAAGAAGAGGGTAGTTTTTTTTCTTTTCTTTTCTTTTTTAAGTGAAAGTAACTCTGCTCTATAAATATGAAAAAGCAGGAACGTTGGAAAATAGAATGAAATAGCACATTCTTTTTCTTCTTTTGATAATAGTGTATTCCCTCTCGAAAACGGAACTGCGAGGCATCAATTAATTCCTCAGAGTTTATAATAAGTACTTAGGTTTCGTTCGTTTCGTGAAAAATATTTTTCTGAAAAAATGTTTTCTGGATTTTCCGGCGTTCGTTTCATGGAAAATGAATTCCTAGGGAAAATGTTTTCCACTTTTGAAAAGTGGAAAACATTTTCCTCACTTGATCTCTTTTGTCTTACACATCTACAAATCCTCACTTCCTCCTCCCATTTCTTCTTCTTCTTTTCTTTTTTATTTGAATTATTTTTAAATTGTAATTTTTTTTTATTCAAATTATTTTTAATTTCTTTTTCTTTTCTTTTTTTGTTTCCCATCTTCTTCTTTCTTGGCTAGTCGTCACCTGTCACTAGGTGAACCTCAAGCTCGCGCTCGTCGATCTAGCAAGCCTCGAGCTTAATGCTTACGCTCGCCAATCTGGTGAGCAGAAAATATTTTCCTTACCGAACACCAGAAAATTTTTTCCGAAACATTTCCAGGTTTTAGCCGAATATTAGAAAATATTGTTATTTTCTTGGAAAATGACTTTTGGTAAAATATTTTCCGGAAATGGCCTCCTTTCCGTGAAACGAACGGACCCTTAATCCATAACAAACAGGGTATATGTCTTTCAATTGGTGTTACATGTATCATCGGGCCCATTTCTATGTTTATTTTTGGTATTCGATCATTTGAGTATTGGTTCATTTTTTTAGGAATCTATTTCCTACATTGTTACCAAAGTAATGTTATTCATGATTCCTAATCATCATTGTCGTAATTTATAATTTGTTTTTTGGCAGAAATTTTGAGAAACGTTGCTATCGAACGCTGGGGGATGGCAATCCCAACACCCACATACTGTTCGCCCCTCTTTTTTGATTTTCCATGAATCAAAATTTATTTTTAATAGTGCAAAGTCGTAGTTCTTGTCGAGATGAAAAAAAACAATGGTGGCACCCCGCTAAGGGTCACCAGATGCGCCCTCACTCGGATTGAAAGAATATTGTGTCATCGGCACCTGAGGTGCACCCGTTAAGGAAGTTCCCAGGTGCATGCGTTGCATGCTCGCAATAACCACATGGGCATGCGTGGCACCCACCTATGAGAATTTATGCTTTTGCTCCTAAATTTTTGTAAAATTGCTATTTTGCCCATACAGTTTTTTTTTACAATAATGCCCTTGTTTTTACTAATATTACTATTTTGCCCATCAATAACCCATTGACCCGAATGACCCGACCTGGTCATCCATTGATCATCATTGACCGTCGATTAGAGTTGACTGGCGTTGACCGACATTGATCGATCGTTGATCATTGACAAAAAAAAAAAAATGTGTTTTTCAATTATGTTCACTATGGATTATGTGTAATCCACTTTTGTTCTGCATTTTTTGCGTTTTGCATTTGTTGTAAGAACAATGACATTTCATATACATGCCTTTATTCTTGAAAATGGATGAACAAAATGCAAGACTTGAAGTGCTAATAAAGAACTTAGTTGATTACCGTTGAAATGACGGTGATATAGTGTCACTTATAGTTAGGGTCAATTAGATGATATAAGGAATTATCTGGAATGGTTACATAATATCGGATTTTCAAAAGATGCTGGCCCTAATGAATACTCTTCCATCAAAATGGCAAGTAGTGTAAGATTGCTTAACATGGTCCTAGATTATAAAAAACTTGCAATGATTTTTGTGTGAGAATATTATAGGATTAATGCAATGAAGACTTCAACCCTCATGTTGAGTGTAACTTGGCAAAGAATGAATGTGCCTTGGAGGAGCCATAAGAATTCTCAGAAAGTCTTTCTATGGCTACCCAATGTGCCTTTGGAGTTCTAATATGAATTTACTAAGATATTAGAAGAGACTTTCCCTATTTATAAGATTGATGAATATTTTTGAATTTATTTATTTATTTATTTTCCTTAAATTGGTTTGAGATATTTTAGGTGTAAATATTTCTTTCCAAATTGATGTTGACATCCTTATACGGAGCATATTACTTCGTGTAAATGGCATGTTTAGTTAATGAAAGATCAATGTTATTTATCATTGTAAATTATTATCTTAATTTTCAATTATTTTATGGGAAATTTAAGAAAGTTTTAGTGACTTTGGTGAACTTATTTTTACATAAATAATTATATTGATGATAATTTCAAGTTAGGATTTTTATATGATGATTAGAAACAAAGTGACATTGCTTCTCTAAAGCCTTATTTGATCTTATTCATTAATATGATTAGTTTATGCAAAATAGATACATAAATAATAAGTATTAATAGTTCATACATGTATGTCTGATATGTTCAAAACTAATGACTTCAACTACTAAGTAATATAGTCGTTGAATTGGACAATGAAGAGAAATTGTATGGTGAGAATTATGAAATATTGAAAATGAAAATTCAATATGTACTAGAAAAACAAAAAACACTAGAAGCTCTTAATCAAATTATGGAAGAATTTGAGGATGCTGTGCGCCATCTTGAGCTGGTAGAGAACCACCTTCTAGTGGTTAAGCCAAAAATAGATATTTGTTGTGCTAATTCTAACTCAAAAGGAGCTTTGAGTTTCAAACGCAAGCATCTTGATTTGTTCAAAAGGTAGAAAGGAAATGGATCAAGCCCTCCAAGTAAAAATCAAGAGTTGACCAATATAAAAGAGGAAAACATTTTTATGTGAAAAGAATTTTAAGTGTGAAGTGTTACAATGGTAGCTAAAGGGTCACCATACTTGCAACTGTGACAAGCCAAAGAAGGTAAACACCCATTATATTCTTAAAAAATTTACTTATATATCAAGTTTTGTACTTTTAAATGAATCTAATTATTTTTAGAACTATAAATTTGGGAGCAACATACCATGTAGTAAATGATAGAAAATCCTTTGTAAAATTCTAACGAGTACTGACTAGAACGAAATGGATCTATGTAGAGAATAACTCTAGAGCTGAAATGAAAAAAATTAACACTTATCAATTAAATATGTGTGGTGGATGCTTTTTATTTATGCATGATGTACTATATGCTATGGAGATTTGTCAAAATTTAGTGTTTGTAGTAGTATTAGTTAAACTCGATTTCAATTTAAACTTCCATAACAGTGGTATGAATTTGTATTTAGATACAAATTATTATGATTATAGTTATTTTCCGGATGGTTTTATAGTATTGGATGTTGACTATAGTAATGTTAATATTTGTTATTCTCTTTCCACGTCTTATAATTCATATGATAATGATGTGAAGATATGACATGCTAAATTTGATTATATTAGCCAACAATATATGAATAGATTAGCTAAATAAGGCTTATTATGCAATATTAAAAAATTATTATTTGTCCATATGTAAGCATTGTCTAATAATGAAAACGACAAAGAAACCATTTGAAAAATGTATAAGAGTTAAAAAAAATTTACAATTAATCTATCTTAACATCTGTGGTTCAATAAATGTGATAGGAAAGCATGAAACTGTTTATTTTATCACGTTTATAAATGATTATACTCAATTCGGACATGTCTATTTGATTTCTTATAAATCTGAAGCATTAAGTTATTTCAATAAGTTTATGAGCTTAGAATAAAATCAATTAGATAAGAAAATAAAAGCATTGAGATGCAATTAAGAATAATAATATTTATCTGACAAGTTTAAAAATTTATGTGATGAAAAATAAATAGAAAGATAGTTGTTTATTTCTTATACTTTTAACAAAATGATGTTGTGAAAAAGAGAAACAAAACCCTACTAAAAATTGTTAGATCAATGATGGCGCATGCTAACTTATCTATTACTTTTTAGGATGATGCTTTGTTAATTGTTGTATATATACTTAATCTGTACCTTTCAAATTAGCTACTTCACTCTGTTTGAGTTATTGATAATTAGAAAACTCGACTTAAGTTTTCTTAAATCATGAGATTATACTTCCTATACTCACAAGCCTTCTCACAAATATGGAAAATTAGGTCTTAGAAGTAATAAGAGTATTTTCATAAGGTATTTAGAACAATCAAAATGGTATGTGTTTATAGATGAGCAAGAAAGTGAAAGTATGATTAAATTTAAATCACATTATGTCCCATTTTAGATAATAAATTTCTTAAGAAATGCAAAATAAGTGAAGGCTATTGCTTATTTGAAATCTTGGATCAATATAATAAATTAATGGAGTTTGTCCAAGTAAGTGTAATGTGAGAAATGATGAACTAAATTCGATTCAGTGTTAATTACAATCATCTAATGAGACAATATCATCATTATCTAATCCAGATGAGAACATAATGGAGAATAATGTGCAAAGTGTACAATCTCCCATACGGCGAACAAGTCAGCAAAGTATTCCTTATCGATATTTTGATAATGAAGGGGGAATTTTCATATTTGCTTCATAAGATGAAGATGAGCCAAGGAATATAAATAAGATTCTAAAATGCCCTAATAAGAAAAAAAAATGAATATGTGTAATGGAATAAGAAATTGAGTTAATGAAATCAAACCATGTTTGGGAACTAGTTGATTTTCCAAAAGGACATAAAGCCATTGAAAATAAATGAGTTCTCAAAATAAAGTGTAAAGCTGATGGCTTAATAAAGAGATGCAAGGCTTGTCTTATGGTGAAAGGGTATAATCAACAAGAAAAATTGACTATGAGAAAACTTTTTCTCCTATAGTAAAATTTACCTTAATTTGTCTTATCCTAGCTATAGTAGCTAATATGGATTTTGAATTACATCAAATAGATGTAAAGAATGTTTTTCTCAATAGAGAATTGAAAGAATAAATTTATATGGAATAACTTGTTTGTTTCATTTTGAAAAGCCAAGAGCAAAATGTATGTCGATTTTTGAAATCAATATATGATTTTAAGTAGTTATTGAGATAATGATATATACATTTTCATAATGTTATAATGGCATATAGTTTTATAATAATTAATGATAATCATTATATATATATTAAAAGATCTAAAGATCAGTTTGTGATCATATTATAATATATTGATGATATTGATTGCTGGAAATAATGTAGAGTTTGTTAATATTATTAAATTGGTTATCTTCCAACTCTAAGATGAAAGACATGGGTGAGGCTGCATATATTTTTAAAGTTAAGATTTTAATAGATCATTGTATTTTTCACAAGAAACCTATATAAAAAAGATTCTTGAACAATTTTGTATGCAAGATTGCAAACCCATAGATACTACTATTATAAAAAGTGAAGGATTGAGAAGTAAATTATGTCACAAATTTCACAAGAAAAGAAACAAATGCAACATATTTCTTATGTTAGTGTTGTTGGAAGTTTAATGTATGTTATGATATGTACAAAGTTGACATATGTTTTAAGTATATATCAATACAATTTAAGTCAAACACATTAGAAAGTTGTCAAAAGAATACTAAGGCATCTAAAGAAAACTATCAAATATTTATTAAGTTATCAAGGAAAGGATATGTGGCTTGAATGCTATTCAAATGCTAATTGGGAATAAAGATTTAAATGAAAGGAAATCTACATCTAATTTTTTTTTTTTACTGAATAATGACATCATACCTTGGAGTAACAAAAAAACAACCATGTCCACGCTAGTCTCTTGCTTGCTCATCGGTCCATGATCTCCTTAAATACTCCTCCACTTCCAAACTACCCGTTGGACAGATGGAAGTTGAGTTCATGATATTATCAGCAGCAACATAAGAGAGTATTTGATTCAAGAGATTTTTGGATCATTTAAATATTACTAAGTATGTTGTCCGTCTTCCGATTCATCATTCAACTCATTATTGGTTAACTCAAACTTTGAGTGATAACCAAGACACGAAGTGTGGAAATCTTCAAAATATACTGGACATAGCGTCTATTACTCAACCATAGCATACACCAATAATCCAAAATATCATCGCAAGACTAAATATATAAACATAAAGTATAACATTGTTAAAGACATGTTTGCACAAAAAGATATGAACTTATAGTACAAATTTATGCATTTAATGATAGCATATCCTATAACTTTGTAAAATCTTTAGGACTACATAAGGGCTAATATATTGAATATTATAATTTCCTTAAACATTCATATTTAATGAAGTTGTATTTATGCCTATTAATTTTGTTTGATGTTCATGCACCATAATGCTTAGTGTATCATATAAATTGAGAAAATATGTTAGACAGATAAAAGATTAGCTCAAGCAAACGCTTCTATTTACTATATAATAAATATAGATAAGATAGTTTTTAAGGTTGTTATTTATGTGATAATTGAGAGCTCAAGTTTAAAATATAAATGTCACATTAACTAAGTATTAAGATGAGGACATGATAACTATGTCCAAAAGTAAAATAATCCACATATTTTATTTTATCTATCTTTAATGCAAGATATGAGTTTTGATGGATCTTTTGAAAAATCAAATATGTAAACTCAAGTTAGATACTAGATATGTTTGAATTATCATATGTATGCTATTAAAATTAAAGATATACAATCTATAAGAAAATAAATTAATATCGCAATACGTATTTCATACCATATATGCATAAGAGAATCAATAAGAGTGGCAAAAATTTTGATCTTAAACTTTTATGTTGTATGAAACTTTTGAAGAAAAAAGTTCCTCAATTAATTACTCTCATGATTTTTACTTGTTCTCAAGATTTCTATTTAATAGTTGTTATCTTAGAATATTGCAAATGATGATGAGTTAAGACATCTTTAGAAAACCAAATTGAACTAAAATTGAGAGTTTTCATGGAAATAGGAAGATTGAGTTTGGAGAATCACATTTTAGTTTTATATTCACTAATTGATCAATTATAATTGATTTGGGATAACTATAATTGTGAATACAATATATTATTATTAAAAAGAGATCAAGAGATATCTAGATGTGATTAATCGATTCTCTCTCGATTTAGGGTACTTCATACTTATTCTACTCGAAAATATTATGCCCATTTTGAGCCAATATATATTCTTAACAGATGTATAGAAACGAGCTTTTAAAGTATGTGGGTTACATAGATTATTCATTAGTATGAACATTGCAGAGAAGTGAAGAAAGTTTTGTTTGGTCCACCATGTATAGATGGGAGATGATGGATTTTTATTTGATGGGCCAAGTTAGGCTTGTCCGCTCATGTTAGGCCAAACCCAGCTCATAAAGAAAGGGCCTATAAGAGAAAGAGGGTAGTAATTTTTTAAGAGAAAATAATTGCTATATAAATATGAAAAAGCAGGAACGTTGGAAAATAGAATGAAACAGTATGTTCTTTTTCTCTTTTTGACAACAATGTATTCCCTTTCAAAGAACAGAACTCCGAGGCATCAATTAATTCATTTGAAACTGCAACAAGTACTTAATTTGTGGTAAATAAGGTATGTCTGTCTTTGTGTTATGCCTTTCAATTAGTATTACATATATCCTTGGGCCCCTTTTTGCGTTTGTTTTTGGTATTCGATCGTTCGAATATCAATTTGTTTTTATCATGAATCCGTTTCCTACGGTGAGAAAATGGCAGAAAAACATGCCATCAATCAAGTCTGCATTAGAATTACTCGAGGAACATCGTGGGATCTGGACCATATCTTTCCTCGGAGATTGCTGATTGCATATGTCAATTTCCCACAATTCGTGATCATCCCGACATGAAATTGACGCTTGCTGTTGGCGCATCAAGGTGACATACGAGGCACGGAAAGGGGAAGAAATATCTGAAGTGCTGCACCAACAGGAATGTCCACAGTTCCTGCATGAGCTTTTATTACAAAGGAACATAAAATCAATGTGCACGACATTGCAGACTATAGAGACTGAATAACAAGTTCTCAACCTAACTCCCTAACATTCTACGAAAATCCAAGTCGCCTCCAGCCACACCAGGGCATCCTGCTAGATAAAGAATTGAGAAGAGATTATATACCATATGTCCAGGAGATGTAACCAGAGGGATCTTTTGCATGTCCTCTTCATAAGCAATAGAAGATCCGGGTTGGTCTTTAATCCACATTTGTCCTCTACTTGATTTGGCTAAAGTCATGTCACACATGCTGCCTGATTGTTCGACATGGGACATGGCGCTACGAGTATTACCATATTCCCTTGATCGGGAACTTACCTTCCAAAATTATCCGAGTTTTCAGGGCATTGAAACACCGAACTTGCCTGATTAACTTCACACTGATGTATCGGGTAAAAATGAAAACCACAAAAACTTCACCTCTAGTAACTGGTTCAATATAGTGTTTTCCACGATACACAATGTTGTACTAGCTCTCTCTTGATCAGAATACATCACATGGCACTTTAAAAATCACATTCTAGTATCAGAGCTGTCAAATGTCTACTAAGCATCAACATACAGCTCATCAAATCTCTAAAATTAAAAAAGTCTCATTTTTTAGCAAGTTGCTAGAGGACACATAAAGCCAGAGCGATATATCAAATTCATTCCCACAAGGCGTAAAAAGAGAATGAGGCCCATGTTTTTAGACCTTATATACATTCTCAGTTAGGAATTCCTACATTCTCACAAGAAAACTCACACAATCACCATAAGTTTTATTCACATTCTCTCTCACACACACACACACACACTGATAAAGAGAGGCCAATTCAAATGACCGTATTTCCACAATATAAGAAGTGCTCCCACATCATCTTTACTGCATCTTTTAGCATATCAGAGATTAAATCAGTTCCCAGACTGTCCCTGAAAATTGTAGTAGACGTTATCAAAATGAAAATCCCAAAACCATTGGATGAAGATGATGACTAGGAGGCCATCAGGTTTGTCGCAGGCAGCTCAATTTCTAAGAAAATGCTCAGACTTTGCCTAACAAATCCCTTGACATGAATTGTTTAATGTAAAAAGAGTTAAAATATATGTTGTATAGTGCTTCCGCAAGAGCACATCATCCTCATGAAACGGTCAATTCAACACACTGAATCAAATTGATATCTCGAGAGACAGTTGAATTTACAACTTCTCTAAAACTGTGCATCACCAAAGGTCAAACAATGCAACCCAATCCAACAGCTGAAATACTTAAACAATAAAAATAACAAGAAAAAAGAATCACCTCTTTACCTATCAAAAGATAAATTTGTCTTGTAAAGGAAATTCTAGTGAAACTAAAAGGAATTCAAACTTAAAACTTGGCATGAACTTTAACTGGTTTCAGAAGCTACCGGCGATTTTTGCCTAAAATAAGTTAATATGCATTTGAAGGCTTCACAAATCGTCAACTAATCCAGAAATTACAGGATGCTTCAATTGTCAATTCTAGTATTGAACCAATAATCAGACATGTGGCTGGAGCACATGGACCCAAATGGCATTCAGAAGCAAAGTCCACGCAAAAAAGCTATATTTATCTTAACGGGGGACAAAAGAACATGCAGTTCAGAAGTTATGCCTTTCAACTTCAGGACAGTTTCTTCAGTAACTTCCCCGTGGGATCGCTGTGTTTGCATAGACGATCTACCCACTCTGATGAGCATTAGTTCTAGGCGACCTAAAGTTAAGGCCCTTCTTGAACTGCCCCGAAAGCGATGCCAGAACAGGGGACGGGCCACCGCTGTCCTTCAAATGCCGCTTATGCGAAGGAACTTAGGCCATGATGGTTCCAGCAACCCGAAACTTGAAAACTTCAGTCAAGAAAGAACGTGCCCACAATTTCTCTTGAGAAGCAATGAGAGAATAACACTGGCAACTGAGTGCTCATCACCTAAAACCCACAGACCATAAACTGGACTAGAAGAATCGCCTCGCCTCGCCTCGCCTCGCCTCGCCTCATCCCATTCATGATATACAGCCATACAAAGCAGAGAAATTACAGAACAAAACGAGAGTAGGTTCGAAAAATTCGCGTGTATGGACAGACGTACCGGAGAGGGTTCCGTCACTTGAGCATTGTCTTGTCGCTGCTTTCACGAGACGAATCGGATCGAACATGATGGAAGGTTTATATATTAGAACGGAGAGGGTGAAACGTCAAAGTGCTTCGTCTTCTCTCTCGTGGAAGCAACTTCCCAGAAGTGAAGTGCGAGGACCCCATTGAAGAGAGGACCTTTTATTCCGACCGAGGAAATTCTTTTTTTGGGAAACCATGGAGCGGGAGAATTGACTGCCTTTTTTGAGTGTGAAACGAATGGAGAAAGATTAGATTTTTGTGATAAGGAAAAAAGAAATTCGACTCGAAAAATTAACAATTTAAAAGAATCCTAATTTTCATCGGTTATATCATTAGGAAAGCAGAGTTGCCGGAGTATAAAATTATTTATATTCTCGTTATGACAAAATCAAAATGTTTAGTCATTGATTTATTTGTTGAATACCATTAAATTGGCAATAAAATTTATTTTTCATTGTACCCATTTGTAATTTTTTGAGATATTAATCAAATTTAATAAACGGATGATAAATTTGTGTAAAAAAACAATTAAAAAAATAGTTTAGTTAAAACTAAATATTGGTTTCAAAAAGTGGTCAAAGTTTAAAGTATATTTATCTGCGATAAATTTTTGATATTAACTCTTTAATTTTTTTAATGATGATTATTTTAAACTCTGTTATAAACTAAATTATTTCCATCAAATCGAAAAGCATGAACATGATGATTTATGTCGATTTATAAAAAGAAACAGCAATTTATACTAGTATATTGATTAAACAAATTAGTCAACTAAAAAATTGTAAGCAAATGAAGGTCAAAATCTTCTGTACTAAAAAGAAGAAATGATTTCTCTCCCTTCCTCTCTTATCTATCCATCATCTTCTTCAATCTTCAGCCATGAGGAGAATTTGAGCTAGTCTTACTCTCTACTCTCTCTCTTATTAATTTTGTTTTTTTTTTTTTTTTTAATCTTGAACTAGATCTTGGAGTCTTTGTTCTCCTGGTCTAATTCTAAATCTAAGAGTTTAAATTCTCATGATTTACTTCTAGATTTGGAAGCTATCATATTCCGATCTAGATTTGGGAATTAATGAATATGTTTTTGGGGATTCCATACCCCAATGTCCTATTTGTCTATAAGTCATCTACCTCAAACTTCAGTAGTGATTGTAGGAGCTCTGGAGTCTCATTGAACTATGAAGATTTACTTTTCCAAATGTTAGATCTGTGTTGGTTCAACCTATTTTATAATTGTTTTCATAAGGCGATGCTGTAGAGGAAGCCAAACATAGGCATGCCTTAGCTACCTGGCAATGTTGTAGTTATTAGAGAAGAAATTTCGACATGTATTCATTCATCATTAATGATGATATGAGATCTAGTGATTGATCGCCAATTATTTTGCTTAACAAATCCACTGTTATGGAAAGCGTTTATGCTTAACCTTGTTGATGCTTTATTCACCCTAATTATTTTTTGGATTTAGCTTTATTATGTAGTATTTTAGGCTTTGTTTTGCTTCAATTTACTTTACTATAAAGTCTTATCACATATCATTTTGAGAAATGAACACAAATTCTGTCAATAAAAAAATGCTTTCCAAATAAACATTATCACTATTTCCTCTAAGACACAGTGAAAGATCGAGTTACCAACAATCTCAATTTGCAAGCTAAATTAAAGTCTCTAATCCATCCTCTCAATAGATTGACCACTTAAACATTTTCTTTTTATTGATCCAATCTTCAAATGAGACAACCTCTCAAATGATTATTAACTGAGGCGGCGGTCCAATTATTATGTGTAGTCAATTTGACAAATGAAGATACCCACGAATTACGAGTTGGTGGTCGAAAATTACCTACGCGACCGCGAGATCTTCTGCTTTTCAATGGAAATGTTGACAATCTTGCAGGGAGAGCTTAAGTCAAAAAAAGTTGTTTTTCTACCTTCTACCAAAAAAAGGAGTTCAGGTTTCTTTGATTCAAATTATTTTGCGTGAAATTAGGGTGGAGTTGTCACGGTGACGTACGATTTCGGGTGGCAATGTTGACTTTCTGACTTGTTGGATCGTGAGTGAATAGGGACGAGGGAATTGGAGTCAAAGTTTGCACCGTGTTTTTCCACTGGATGTTTGAATCGATTCAAGTCAAAGCTGACGGCTCTGTTTTGCCCACTCCTTTTGGTCCCACTCATTTAAAACCAAAACCAACTCTTGCACTTCACGAGTCAAAAATAGGAAAAAGGGGGTAGAAATGCTTTATTTACAGGATAAAAGTCACAAAAAAAAAAAATACAAACTATACTCAATATGACACACTTACTTTAAAATTTTTTGTGACATTGAAACTCATAAATTGATAACCATTTGACATATATTTATATAAAACCTAGACTTGTGTAGCACAAAAACTCATATATCTATTTAAGTGTAGAAAATTATATTGATTCTTACTATTTTATAAATATATATTTCCTTTTTCATAGAGTTTGATTGGTTTTGATTATCTGAAACATCATATAACATTCGATTTTGATACGTAGAATCATTCAAAAAACATTTCATAGCTTTATGGTATTAAACTTATATTTCTTCGTGATAATATTAGTGGTATGCGATTCTCAAGGTATTCCAATCTAAGCTCCACAAATTTTTAATTTGGAACCGCATCGTCATAAATTATTAATATTATTACAACGGGTTGATGCAGGACCCTTCTTTTTTTATTTATTAATATATTCAATAATTGACTCGCAAATAATTGATTAATATTTAATAAGTCTCCTTCACAAGATTAGAATCGACAAAGAAGTTTTGGCTGTGGAGTTCAAGACTCCAATTGTCCTTAGTGCCTCGTGACAAATACCTTTCTTTATTTTCGTTCTTTATTTTTTTAAAGATTTCATGGTACTTATAAATTAACGTTGATGGAAGCATACAGTTAAATCATCTCAATTTGTTTTCTTTTTGATCTAAAAATATTACAACTTTCACAGCATTAACTCTTAATACGTTGATTCTCATAAGCTTTTTTAAAGCTTGAATAATATCATAAAGGGATAATACCCTAAAAAAACCAAAAACTGGTACACTTGTGACAAATTTATCCCAAACTATTTTTTTGACCACCAAAAATCCAAAACTGGTATATTTTTGACAAATTTATTACAAACTGGTACACTTATGACAATTTTACCCTATGTTAGTTTTCGTTAAATTTTATTCTCAAATTATTAAGTTAAATGACACGTGACAATTAACCAGTATATCAATTTAGGATTTTACGTTCCGTTTGTCACAGTTTACAATTTTTATGATTTTTTTTTGGTATTAATCCAATTTAGCATAGGGTATATTTGTCACAAATTTACCAGTTTAGAGTTTTTTTGCAGTCGAATAAATTAGTTTTGGGTAAATTTGTCATAAATGTAGCAGTTTAGGGTTTTTTTATAATCAGTCAGGGTAAATTTGTCACAAATTTACCAGTTTGAGGTTTTTCATGGTCAAAAAAATAGTTTGAGGTAAATTTGTCATAAGTGTACCAGTTTGAAGTTTTTTAAGGTATTATTCCTATCATAAATTAGCTTTTGCTCATTTTAGAATGTAAATAGAGAGGGCCGTATCGTAAAAGATTACTCGTCTCTTGTCCAAAAAGTATTATTCAAAAACCTTATAAAGATTGAATCACCCCCGTGAAAAGTCGCTTTTTCAATTATGGGCAATCGAAAGTCATGCATGCGAAAGTAGCAATCAAGTCAACTATCAAGTCCGCAGTGTGTATGGGCAATTGTATAAATGCCCGAAAACTGTTGGATCACGAAAAAAGAAAAAATCTCGATTTTTGTCGAGAATCTTTGAATTTTGTGAGGTGCGTTATTTTATGCAAGAGGTACGATTGCACTCTCGGATACCCCGTTTTCAGGACGGTGGATCCGTCCTCGTTGTCATGATTAAAGTAGAGAGAATTACCGGTAGCTTTTTTTCTTGTTTTTGACAAGTTCAGCTGGAGAGGTTATATAAATTCCAAAAGTAATTATTAAAAGGAAAAGGACGAAGAAGGATTTGACTTCCCTTGCGCACGTTTGACTTCCCTCGTGCGAGTTCTTTGTTATCAACGATTCCAAACGAGGCATCTGTGAATGAGAACAGTTAGGTCTACTTTGACCAGAAAATATATTATAATAGACGTATGCTACTCTATGTATAATTAATATTGACGAAGGGGATCTTATAAAATCTACAAATACCCTTAATACGCCTAATCATTGGGGCATTAAACTGAGATCTGCTATAATAAGTGTTAATCATCTTTCAGGCGTTATTATTAAGAGTACGATACTTAAATTTTGATTTGATCTGTAGTTGCTTAGCATTGAATCATTGATTGAGACCTCGAGATCCAAGGTTAGTGACCCTACTGCTTTTGTTCGCAATCCTAAACTCTCTTCACACACGGCAACAATGCCCAAGAGTAAAGTCAAGAAGCCTGCTCATGGCATCCCCTAATGCTTTGACATCATGGGAGACAAGCTAGTACGAAACCATTGAGCCCATTATGTCTATTGGAATTTAGTAAATTTCTCAATTATATATCTTCGCACCTCATGCCAAAGTATATAAAATATTCGACTTTCAGGTTCTTGAGCTTCTGTCATTTGTGATAATTACAAAACCTACGGAGTGCATGTTGACCAAGGCCCCCCACCGCATTAGAGTCATCGGGGTTTACTCCAACTCACATTTGGGGATGCTGTGGTGGCGGATTTACTCAAAATGAGTGATGGTCATATGGTTAAACCGAATATTCATATTGCTTTACATGAAAGTTCGGGAGATCGTGGATGTTGTCAATCTTTTTCACTCTATTATTGATTAGAAAGAAAAAGAAATCCAGCCAAGTGCACAGAATTTTATGAGCATTTTCCTCGGTTTTCATCGAGGTATCAATAGTGCAATTGTTTTATGTAAATAGTACTCTTGAAAATTGAAGTCAGGACATGTGTACACACAAACGATGCTTAACATGGGCGCGCACATGCGCCTTGATCTTACAAGTGCCTAGATTCAAAAGGAAAATTTACACCGTTGCGGTTTATTATATAATTCCTTTTTATATCTTCCTGTTCATTAGCATGTGTACACAATAATAGTAAATCTAACACCAATGGAGAAGCTTTTTCCCCCCTCCAATATCGCCCTCTTAGCAAATACCTCCTTTTGTAAAGGGTCATTCTAGCAATACTAAATCTGATTTTTAAAACTCATATTATGCAGGAAAATAGAAAATGAATATAAGAGGAAATGAACCATCTTCAAATTTCCTGCAATTAATTAATATATATGTCAACACTATCAATTCTTCTTAAGAACTTCCTTTTCATCATGAGTGGGTCTTTAAGTGGGAAACACGCAAATGTCCAAATCACTAGTAGAAATCCAGCAAAGTCACCATCCACCGCAATCAATTTCAGAACCTCCTTCCTCTTTCTTTTCACCTTTTTAGCACTGTGCACTCTCACCTAAACTCCACTTTGCTTTCCTTTTCTCTTAACCGAGGCCATCAAATTCAAACCCCATCATCTCCTCCTCCTCCTCTTCTGTTCATGCCTAGTGAACTCAGGGATAAAAAAGGTGAGAAGGATTAGAGCGTTACTTAGGTTTTTCTCTTTAAAATTTAATAACAAAAAATATTATGACAAATTTGAAGAATTAGAGAAAGTGATATAAGACTCTACACGTCAACGGTTTGATATTTCGACATGTTTCAATCGTTTCGAGTTAAATAAAAGTCAAAAGTGCTAGTTTAATAATGCAAAAACTAAAAATTAGAAAGGAGAATCACTTGTGACAGGCCTAAAATGATGAAGATTGTGAGAATTTAAAATTTTTAAATTTTATGTGTTTTTCCTGAAATTAATAACTAGTCCATTGGCACGTGCTACCTTTGCTTGTAAAGCTTGGTGGGTTATATAAACAAATGTGATTGGAATGAGAAGTTATCAAAAATGTTAATTATATCTACTGGGAAGATAATTTGGAAAAGCCAAAAAGTAAGACAAAATGCATAGATATATCTTTTGTTATTTATTGCAGGATAATTTAGAAAAGTCATGAACAGTGAGACAAAATACACTTTACGCTTAGAGAGATAGATTTAGATACTTGAATGTCAAAAAGAAAAAAAAATAGAATAGAAAAACAGTACACAGGAAAACGTGTCCACGCAAGCTATTTTCCAATGGTAGATGATACTGTGAAGGAAATATTACATAGGGCGGTGAATACTATAAGTAATGTTTCTTTATAAGCATGGACCATCTGACAAAGGTTGAAAAACCATCCACCCTTTTCAACAGTTTCTCTCTCTCTCTCTCTCTCTCTCTCTCCAGCGTCCCTTGTCTCCATCTCCGTGCGTCGCTGCTGTGCTGCCTTTAAATGGAGACCTGTGCTTCAGCTTCAAGATTCACTGATTTTGCTCTCTAAATTCTCTGTCCTCAAAACTCCCATATAGGAAAAAAGCCAGATTTGAGTTTTTGGAGCCTTTGGAGTTTTTGGGCAATCCCGAGACAAACTCTATATCCCCTTTTAAGCTTTTCGCTCCCAACCCTTTTCACCATCTAGTGAAAAATCCCCCAAAAGCCTAAAGAAAAAAACAAACAAGAAACAGAAAGATCAGCTCATCTTTTCCTCTCTGTTCTCTGTTCTCACTCTATCTCCTTGGCTTCTTGTGCTGGGGTGTTTGGTATGGAAGTAAGTCTCCATCATTTGACACCCGTTATCCGTCTCTTTGTCTCCAAGTTCTGTTTTGGCTTTTGGGTCTGAAGTTTCTTTTCTGTTGTGTTCGGTGCAACAACGAAGGAGAGTTATTACAAGAAGAGCGGACAGATTCCGGCGTTTGGGAACTGGGACTACACGAACGATCTTCCCATCACTCAGTACTTCGACAGCGCCAGACAAGCCGGCTTGGTCCGCTCTCATTGCTCCTCTTCTTCATCCGGCGAATGTGGTCGTCCGCAGCCGCACGCCAGCGCTGGTTTGTCTGAAGAGAGGCATCAACATCGCCGTCGTCATCCTACCGCTGCCCCTCTTGGCGTCCCTCCTGGAAAGGTTGGTTCGCCTTCGGTTATGTGGAGATATTTCAAGATTAGGTCATGTTAGGGAGAGATCGGAAACCTTAACAATGGCGTGCCTGAGCTCTTCTTTTTGTTAATGTGGGATCTGTCTCTCCAGCAGACAAGGGTGAGGGAAAAGCGACTCGCGCATGTCAAGGAGCCCAAAAAGCAATCCAGAACGTGCGACCGTGACGTGTCAGAACCGCCAAAGGGACAGCGCTACGTGTCAGTGACTGGCAACGACAAAAACAAGGTTGTCAATAAACTGCAAGAAGACGACGCCGGTTCGGTCCCTTATCCTCCAATGTCACCACGAAGACGACCCCCGAAGCCTGTCGATGAAGATCTCTACAAAATATCCCCCGACCTCCTTCGCACCACCAAGAGGGTTAGTCTCTCTCTCTCTCTCTCTCTCTCTCCCTCCCTTGTAAATCGCCTCCAATTTGTACGGTTGATCTATTTACGAAGACTGTCGCTTTGATGAATGCTTTGACACCCTTTTAACTCGCGTTGATTCAGAAGAAGATGCTGGGATTCATCTCAAGGTGTCTGGCTCCAGCTTGCACAGCTTAAGCTCATTGTCCAGGTCCAGTGCTAGTGAGAACTCAAAAATGTTCACGCTTAAAAGTTTTCTTTTTTTATGGTTTTGTTTTTTGCCGAAAATGTGTGGAAAGAATTGATATTATATATATATTGAGTATAGATCGAGGAGGTAGAAGTACATTTCTGGATTCCAAGATGGCCACACTCCAGCCTTGCGATCAACCTTAATGTACTCATTTAGGAGCTTTACGTTTGGATGATAGTGATGATGAATTTGAATTCAGTCATTGAGGGAGCAAACAGATTGAAATAAACGAGTTGAACCGGTTTGAACCGGTTTGAATTGAACCCAGGTCGAATTGAAATTGTCGATCTGGTTCTGTTTGACTAGGGAGAACTTTCCCCAAGTTCGATTTATGAACTGAATGGGATAGCAACTTTGAAGCAGGACGACTTGTTATTGGAACTGCAGCTAGTATCATTCGAACAGCAATTCCTTCTCTTCCAACTTATTCAGCAACTCTGGAGCTTCACTTTGGTTACACGCCCTTATTTGCGCCTCCATTGATACACCCGGTTGTGAAACCATTGCATCCAAAGAAAACGATAAATTCTCGTAGCAGCTTTGGATGTTGACACAATGCATGCGACACTGAGTAAGATGTTGAGCATCACGATATCAAAGATGACAATTCTCGTGCTTGATGCATCCCGAAAATACCAACTCATTCCAAGCTGCCGATGACCTTTCGCAAAGGCCATTGAGTGAAAAGCAAAGTAGCCATCACCGATCATAAGCAATCATGTCCCGGGAGTAGATTCACTACAGCTAGAAGAATTTCAATGTTGGAAAAACAAGCCATTGAGTGAAAAGTAAAGTAGCCATCACCGATCATAAGCAATCATGTCCCGGGAGTAGATTCACTACAGCTAGAAGAATTTCAATGTTGGAAAAACAAGCGATGTAATGCTTTTCCAGGAAAAAAACAATACTTTTGGACGCTTATTAAGACACTCGTGACCTTGCAGTTATCTGTTGATCAGTGTAAAGTATGCTTCCGTTAATCAACGGGACATTTGCAAAGAAATTAGTCTTCTTTATTCTTGAGCTCATCGCTCATCTACTATCGTTCATGCTTCTGTGATCGTTCTATTGCAAAATCAATCCCCCAGATATGTTGAAGGTTTCGTTCGCTGGGCATTGTTCCACGTCGCACCATCTTGCTGGGCGAACTGCTTGCCCCATCAAATTGTCCTGGTGCGCATCCACCTTGAATGAAGGCTTATTCATCGGTTAATTTGGAGGTATTTCATCTTGGATTATCCTTCATACACATCTGGTTTAGTTCAAGTAGTCGGACAGGTAAACAATGGACAGAAGGACATTAAAGACATAAAGCCTTTAGACATGTTTGCTTACTACTTTGTATTTGCATGACTACTGCCTTTTGAATTTAGGGAAATTATTGAGCATCTTTGGTGACTCAAAAGAATTTGTTCAGGGGACTCGTGTTAAAATCCATTGGATTTGCTTATCGTCGAAAGATATAAAATAAAAAAAAAAAGTGATAATTCACCAAGTCAAGCGCCTCTTCATTTCAATCCTTTTTAGCATGTCAAGTACCTGTTGACGATCAAGTGAATAGATACTGTTTACCATGCAAAAAGGTGAAAAAAAAAAAACAAAAGAAAGAAAGATAAGAAGCTCAATACAAGAAACTGGTATAAGTAAGAAAGATAGAACTTTAAAATTGCGTGTTATTCTGTAAAGTATTCAAGATTCATCTCTCGAGTCAGTGTCATCACTAGGATAACAGTAAAACTTCCCTTCCCTCTCAGCAGACTCAGTGAGCTTTGAGACGACTTCCCGCATTGTTGGGCGATCCGATGGAGACATGCTTGTGCAACGCAGAGCGATCTTCAAGACCGTGATCATGTGGGATACAGTGCTCTCGTCCTGTAAGTCCACTCGCACATCAAGCACTCCGGGAGATAACGAGTGGTCCTGGATGTAATTTCGCACCCAAGTCACGAGGTCACCGCCTTGGTCCAGGGGTTGCACCGGAGTCTTCCCCGTCAGCAGCTCCAGCAAGACGACTCCATAGCTATAGATGTCGCACTTCTCGGAAACTTTCATGGTGTATGCATACTCTGCCATCACAAGGTCAAGAACATTGTGAGAGTCCTAGATCTCTCAAACGGTGTTTTAGAATATGATTTGAAGGCGGATTGCTGATTCATAACCAACTTATCACGTGTCATTCAGACGGCTCGTGCATTCTGAAATGAGATTTCTTTTGTTTAGGGGGGGGGGGGTGTTTATTGATACTCACCAGGGGCGATGTAGCCATAAGAGCCCGCCACTGCCGACATGGATTTGGATTGTGGCATGTCGATAACTTTGGCCAATCCAAAATCTCCTACATGGGCTTCAAACTTGTCGTCTAAAAGGATGTTGTTCGATTTAATGTCCCGGTGGAAAATCCGAGGCGCACAGTCGTGGTGCAGGTATGCGAGCCCCTCTGCAGCTCCAAGAGCAATAAAGAAACGCCTTGGCCAGTCGAGATTGTAGGCAGACCCGTGCAGCGATTCCCCTAAGCTTCCCCTTGCCATGTACTCGTAAAGGAGGAAATTCGAGCCCTGATGATAATGGAAGCCGTATAGCCTCACAATATTTCGGTGCCTGATCTTCCCGAGAGTCAGTATTTCTGCATGGAAGCTGTTGTCCACAGTGTTTCCCTCTCTGTTGGACGCTAGCTTCTTGACGGCAATGGTATCGCCGGTCGGCAACGCTGCTCTAAACACCGTCCCACAAGCTCCCCTCCCAATGACGAAGCTATCACTGAAGTTATCAGTTGCCGTGACCAAGTCTTGGAAAGTGAAATCGTCCTTCGGGAAGAAGTAAATGTCGGAGACTGGAGAAGAACCTGGGTTTTCTTGCAAAGGCGCAACGGTCTCAACTGGCCTTATCATGAAATACAGGACAACTAGGATTAAAATGAAAGAAACCCCACCAATCGCAGCTGCTACTATGGCGACAACTTTAGCTAATTTTGAACTTTGGCTGTTTGTCTCTGGGAGTAAAGAAGGCGAAGATGGAGAGGCGTTGCAATTGCCTAGGGGTCCGCCACACAGCCCTTCGTTCACAAGAAAGCTACTCACAGCCATGCTATCGAGCCGCGGCAAAAGAGGCAAGGGCCCAGATAAGACATTGTACGAGAAGTTACAGCCTAGTAAGCTCTTGAGATTCTGAAAGGAGCTGGGGATCGAACCGGTCAAGCGGTTATTGTTGAGTAGGAGATACTCCAGGAGAACAAGATTCCCAAGCTTAGGCGGCATTTCTCCAGACAGGTTGTTGTAGCTCAGATTCAGGGCAATCTGCAAGCTCGAGAGCGCTCCAAGCTCAGCTGGTATAGCCCCGGAGAACCAATTCCCCCCCATCTCTAGCTCAGTCAATCGGGTCAGGTTCCCAAGCGTGACGGGTATGGTGCCCGAGAGCCTGTTATCGGAAAGCTTGAGAAGCTCCAATTGGGAAAGATTTCCGACCTCACTTGGCAAAGCACCCATGAAATCATTGCGGCTCAGATCCAGCCGTTGAAGCCTCCTACACATGAAGATCTCGGGCGGAATCCGCCCGGTAAGCAAGTTTGACGAGATGTTGAAAGTCACCAACTGAGAAAGGTTACCAATCTCTCTCGGCAACTCTGACACAAAGTAATTATTGGAAAGGTGAAGCCTTTGCAGTACTTTGCATTTTCCAATTTGTGGAGGTATGGGACCGCTGAACTTATTCTGATCCAATTCGACAGTAGAAAGGTTCACCAGGCTGCACAAAGCTGGTGGAAGAGTGCCTTGGAAGTTATTTCCGATGAGCCGAAGCTGCGCGAGGGACTTGCAGCTCGAGATCCCCCTAGGAATATTCCCTGTGAGCATGTTCGACCCCAAGTTCAGCAAAAAAAGATTGGAATTCATGCACAGATACCGGGGAATTTTCCCCGTTAGCAAGTTCTGCGATAAGTCAACCACCCAGAGATTACTATAAACACCGAGCCCTGGAGGAATGATGCCACTCAGCGAGTTGTTAAAGAGTTGCAATGAGTAAAGCCTTGTCAGATACTGAAACCCCAAAGGGATGGGACCGGTAAGATTGTTGATGGAAAGATCGAGCTCTGTTAGGTTCTTCAAGCTAGCAAGCTCGCTGGGGATGTTACCTGTTAAATGGTTCTGGAAAAGGTGAAGCAATTTCAAGCCCGATATATGCCCAAATTCAATCGGTATCTCCCCTGTTAGGAAATTCTCCGAGAAATCTATTTCTGTAGCTAAAGAAAGGTTGCCAATTTCTCTTGGTATCGTTCCGTTTAACTGATTCCAGTAAACATACAGTTTCTTCAGAAATATCAGGTTGCCAAGCTCTTTTGGTATTCCGCCCACAAGATTGTTCTTGTAGAGGGCAAGAGTCTCTAAACTTGTACAGTTTCCGATCTCTTTAGGCACCACCCCAGAAAGCTGGTTATCCCAAAGAATCAAGTCGGTCAAGCTCTGGAGCATTCCGAGTTCAATTGGAATGTTCCCCGTTAACTTGTTCTGCGCGAGACCGAGAAACTGTAAACTGTTGCACCCACCTAATTCTGAAGGCAAACTTCCCGAAATCAAATTCTGTCCAGCGCGGAAAGACATCAGGTTCTTCAGATTCCCAAGAGTACGGGGCAGCGATCCAGTGATGTTGTTTGAGTATGCAAACAGTTCAGACAGCCAGGAAAGGTTTCCAAGCCCCTCAGGAAGAGGCCCGGAAATCTTGTTGTTGCATATGTTCAAGGATGTCAGAGACCGTAGTGTGCACAATTCTGCTGGTATTTCGCCTTCAAACTGATTATTGTTCAAATGGATGACCTCGAGACCCGAACAGTCGCCTATTTCCCTTGGTATATTTCCAGACAACTTATTGAAAGAGAGATCAAGATAGGTCAAGCCAATCAGTTTGCCAATACTAGGGGATAAAGATCCAGAGAGATTCATCGAGCTCAAGTTGAGAGAGTACACGACTGGATCATAGTAACTATATGAGCAATTCACGCCATTCCATCCACAAGGAGTTGGGTCACTGGCATTCCAGCTATCAAGACGATGGAATTGATCAATGAACCTCTGCTTTATTTCAAACAGGTATTGAACTTCCTCAGTAAGCCCCAGACACTGATGAACCAGAAAAGCAGCCACAACATAGTTAATGGCCAAGAGCACCCATTTCAATCTCTCCATATTCCAAACCATAACAATCACTCAACCATGAAAAAGTCCCCTCTATATGTTGCATTTAAAACAGGGTCAGATAGAATATTTCCTCTCAAGCTTCTGCTCTTGAATATGATTCAGTTTCACATAAGCCGAGTGTCTGAATGTTCAATAGACTCATACCCCGACTTGAAATGCAGGTGCGGCAAGAATTAAAATAAACAAAACTCTCATCAAAGGACAGAGGATTTTGGGTGAAAAATATGATGAGGAAGAAGAAGATGAGGAAGAAAGGCCTCACGTACCTCCTTTTTACTTCATGAGAGACACCAAAAATTACTGAAAGGAGAATCTCTCTTTTCTGGTCATCGGCAAAACATTTGACCAAGGAAAATCGTTTTAATCAAGGAAGAGTCGCGTTATGAATGTAAGCAAACGGGTTTACTATTCGCCCATGGTCTACCCGTCAACTTCGAAGTGCAATGAAGATGGAAAACCCCTTTTCGTGATTATTATCATCAAGAAAGCAGGAACACAGAAACCGAAGAGCTCAAAAAGTGAAGGTTTTTCTATGAGCTTTGGGGTGAACATGAAGGATGGTTAACCTTCACGAGAGAGAGAGAGAGATTGTCATGGCCGACAAAGCATGCTTTCTCAACGCTCGCTCCATCTTTCAGAAGGATCCATAGTATAATGCTTTGATAATACTGCAAGAGACCCACCACGTCTCATTTCTATTTAGTGCCCCAAAACAGGTCAATAAGAAAGCGGGTACAGAGGTCTGTTTCTTAATCCTATTTTCCTGCTACAGCTCCCTATACAATATTCTTCCCAATTTGATGACGTAAAGTTTACTCTTGAATAATAATTTTCCTAATTCGAAATACTCAATCATCTCACGAATTAAATTTGCTCAGAGTCAAAATCCCAATAAATAGACTCATACAGGAAATCCAAAAAAGACTTATCAAGTTCATTTATTAATAGAGAAAGTACACGTCTTACAAAAATAACCTACCTTAAAAAGTAAAAGGAAATTGCATTTTCAAAGCATATTTTACCAAGTTCTGAAAACGCACACTGGACACAATCTTCAATGTATTCCCTCTTGAAATGGTTAATTCCAGTCATATGTATGATGACATTGAGCTCTATTATGAGATCCAAGATGGACTAAGAATTTGCCAATAGTTAAAGCCGATGTACTTGGCAGGGTAGACTTCGATAGGAGTGGGGTCACGCTCAAGCAGGGGTGATGGGTACGTTCAAAGTTGGCCTTACCTGTCAGAGCTTATCTTAATCAATCTGCCAAATAGGATTCTAAAGATGAAGTTGGGTTTTGTCAGAAGCAACAATAGCTTTGTTGGCACACTACTTTTAAGTTGTGACACTGGCATGATCAAGAGCCTGTTAGGTATAAATTTCTATAAGTTTTTTTTGATTATGAAAGGTATGTTGTGGCTTTGGTAAAATGTGCGATGAGCTCTCTCTATACCTGTCGCAATCTTTTAGTTTTGATAGCTTATTGCAGCTTTTACCAAACCAAAAATGGTAGCAAATATTTGAGTTACAACACTCACAACATGTTTAGTTGCAGTAGTGGCTATCACGTTACGGGCCCGATAGAGTTGACTAATTGCTTATTGTAATAGGTACAGCATATTTTCCACTACAACAATTGTTGAAACCTTTGTGGCAAAAACGGTAATAACTATATAGTTAGACTATAACGGTTATTCCAAAAATACCTTATCTTTTTTTTTTTTCTCGCACACTAGATCAATGCTGGATTATTTATTATAATTAAAGTAAATTAATTATATTACTAAAATAATTTATAGAATATATGTAATATGTAATGATACATCACTGTAATTATCTTGACTTTAATATTCTATGATTACAAAATAGAATATCAAATAAAAAAAATTGATTTGATAGTATTTAGATAATCTCGGTAATACATAATTATTTAGTATGATCAAAGTCACATAATATAGCATACTATCAGTTGCTCCCCATTAGGTCTGCTTATGTAAATTTTCATAACTTAATATTATGTAATTTAATGCTCAAATTGTGACATTATTATTATCTTGATCATATTGTTAATTATGGAATATATAACGTTCATTTTTATATAATCACATATAATTCTAAATCATAATTAATTATTAGGTGATGATAGAAATTTATTTATTGAGTTGTGATATCTTGATGATGACTCATGATTGGTTATTAAATTGATAGTCACTAAAAATGTAATCCTCATTTTAGACACAATCATATTTACTTGCTTAACTTTCAATTGTAACAATAATTTTTGAATCCTGATTGACTATTAGGTGATAATTATATATATTCTCTTTCTCAGATTTTAGGGATATTTTTTAAATTCTGTCAGCCCATATTACATAATATAGTAGGTATCGCAATGCTTTAAACAAAAAATGCAATAGATATTAAAGTTGTATTACACCACAAAATAAATGACTATTACTTTACGGTTTTATACATAAGTAGAAACCTACATTCATTTATGAAATGACTGGAAGTCGATAAAAACAATAGTATAATTTTGCCCTAGTCCTGTTTGTGGAAATTATTGCCACTGTTTATTTTTACACGAAATGAGATTTTAATAGCCATTGCATGTGGTTGGATTGCACAACTTCCCAAATTTAAACAAATTATGCCTACTAATTATCTGCTTCTAAACACTTTCAGTTGGAGAGCAAGCCTTTAAGAATTATTCAAGTTCGGTCATAATCTTCCTCAAGTCCATCCTGTCCCATGAATAACATCTATCATAAAATTGGAAAGCTAGTCAAATGAGATGTTGCCACACAATAGTTCTACATTTTTATTTGGATATGTATTTAAGTAAATATGTTGGCAATCTTTCTAATTATGCTTTGAAGTACGTCAACGGTTTATCTAAGAAAGAAACAAGGGTGGGCTCTATGGTGGGGGAAGTAGAGCTTCCTCGAGGCCCGGGGGGTTAAACATCCTTTCAACCCCAGCGGTCTACCCTTCCATTTTTATTACCTGGAATGGGGGCTCCGATAACCAGGGCCTTTGTTTAAATTCCTTAGGCTAGACCATACTTGGGCCAGTGCCTAGCTCAACTAACCCTCCCTACCCCAGGGAGGGCCCCTTCATTGCCAGAACCCTGGCTTGTTCGTTGGGTTTTAGGGAGACCCCTAGGATAACTCCATACCCAGTGGTTTACCTCGCATGGGCTTGAGAGAGCCTTTTAAGGTCCTACTCGGGACCATTTTTCTTGGGTTAGGTCCCGGCTCGACTAACCCTCCCTACCCCAGGAAGGGTCCCTTCATTGCCAATGGCCTGGCTTGTTCCTTGGGGTTTTTAGGAGTCCCCTAGGATAGAACTCCATACTCGGTGGTTTACCCGGCACGGGCTTGGAGGAGCAGTTTAAGGACTTACTCGGGTCCATAAGAATTAAGATATTCGACATCTTGAATCTATGGAAATGAATGTACAAATGGTAGCACTATGCCCGGTATCCTTAAAAAACCTTAAACTTTTAAATTTTTATAAGGAAAAAGACCACCAAAAATCCCAAATTTTGCTCAAAGTGACAAATTTACTCCAAACTTTTTTGTAACACCAAAAATCTCAAACTTTACAAACTATGACACATTTACCCCATTAAGAGCATTTTCATCTTATTCTTTTTCTTTTTAAAATTTTCTTCTTCATCTCTCCGCTAGCCCAGGTGAAGGGAAGCCGGCACCGGCAAGGGCCTCCCTCACGCAACCCTCGCCTGGGCTGACACCGGCAAGGGTTGCCCTCGCCTGACACAAGCAAGGGCAGCCCTTGTCGGCGTCGGGCAAGGGCCTCCCTCGCCAGATCTCGGGAGGGTCTGGTGAGGGCACCTCGGGCCTACGTCAGCGAGGGCACCCCTTGCCCGCATCGGGCGAGGGCCGCACTCGGCGGATGCCGGCAGAGGGAAGAAAGAAGTAAAAGAAAAAAATAAAATAAAAAAATAAAAAGTTTTTAAAAGTAAAAAGACCGAAATACTCTTATGATTTAGGGTAAATGTGTCACATAAATGAAAGTTCAGGGTTTTTTGTGTCACAAATGAAAGTTCAGAATAAATGTGTCACGATTAGAAAATTTCAGGATTTTTCGTGTCACATAAAAAAGTTTAGACTAAATTTGTCACTTTTGGCAAAGTTTGTAGATTTTGATAGTTTTTTCCCTTTTTATGAAGGAAGTCCTGAACTTCCAACTTTCTGAAGGAGGATCGTAAACTTTCGATTTTGTATGAAAAAAAGTCTTTGGACAGTCAAATTCCCTAAAAAATTTCAGTTTCACCCCCTCTTTTCAGTTCTTGTTTTCTCAATTTTTTTCTTGCTGTAAGGATCAAAACTCTATGTTTAGTTGAAGTCTTTTCTCAAGTCTATGTCTACCTACGATCTTACCTTAGGTATCGCAGTAGTAGAACGGTTGAAGAAAGTTCGGCAAATAAAAAAGATTTGAAAAAACAAACGAAAAATAGGAGTGGTAAAACTGGAGTTTCCATAGAGATCTGAAACTTTTTTTTTTATTTTATAGAAAGCGAAAAATTTAAGGCTTTTCTAGGATATTAGGCCAATAAAAATATTCCGCCATAAGATATAAGTGAAAGGAAGAATCGTAAACATCTAGTGTAGAAAATTATAATTTTTGTGGCAATATGACGCAACTAAGGGATGCATAAATATAGATTTGACAATAATTCAGAATGAAATGGTTCGCTTTGACAGTTACTTAAGAGTAGCTAACCCATCCGTTGCCACAATAAAGATTCATGTATTCAGACACACAAGATCACATGCACAATTATAGAAAGAAATCTCCCTTTTTCGTATTCTATAAAATATACGAAAAGATATTTGATATATTGAAAAGACTAAATAAAAACTTTGCTAACCTTAGGTGACACCGAAACCTGAAAATAACCTTAAACGGTAGTTAGTGTATATATATAAGTATAAGATAACATGAAAAAAAATGACATAATAATAAAAAAGTGTCCCCTACTCAAACGATGGATTTGAGGTCCAAAAAACCATTTCAAATGAGGTGTCCAGTTTGGTCAAAGTGTAGTACTCGGAGTGAGCTTTCTAGTTTGGTATCATTCACTCAATAACTCTTTCTGGACCAAAAGTCATGATCATTTCAAGTGGGTCGCACAGATTGCTGTTCTGGACTTTCCAAAAACCATTTGAAATGAGGTGCCCAGTTTGGTCAAAGTGTAGTGCTCGACGCGAGCTTTCCAGTTTGGTATCATTTGCCCTGGAACTCTTTCCGGACCAAAATTCATGATCAATTTCTTGCGCGTCGTACCGATTGCTGTCCTAGACTCGCCCCTTGGATATGTGTTTGTCCAAATGCTAGAAAGCCACAGGCAACCGGGAGTCCGCGTCACAATATCACCACTCAGGAAAGTGGCTAAAAGAGACTAGTAGATTACCAAATTCACCTTGGCTTTTGTCACGGATGACGACCTCACTCACACATCAAGGAAGTTCATCCCCCTTAAAATCCCCCACTTACATTATTATTTACCAACGCAACATCACATGTTGCTTGTCTTACATCCATTTGTATTGTCATGATAATTTATGTGCATGTAGACCTAATTAAAAGCTATTTGGATTAAAGAAGAAGAAAGATAACTTCGGAGCTGTCTTTTGGTGTATTAGGATAGCGACCGTCACTACAAAAAGGGGCCTCGATGTTGTTTAGTCTTGTAAGGAACTCTCTAAAACTAATCATACATTTCTCAGTTTGGATTCCTCAGTGGCATTTCAGTCTCAAATTGTTCTGCAATCCTCTTTTAATTAAGATAACTCAGACTGCTATCATCCTTTGTCAGATGAAAGAGACCGCATGTACCACTATATACACACACACAAAAAGAATAAACTTTTAATGTGTAAACTATTCTAACGAGTGAATTTTGGGAAACTTTAAACGCCAGTGTATAGTTCTTGTCGAATTTGTGGTGTTCATGTAAGTCTCGTTTCAAATTGTGAAAGCGAAAGAACAAATTTAAGAAAAAGAAGAGTCTTATCCATCTTCGTTTTGATCATAAGGTCAATCTCCCGGATTTTTTGGACAAAGAAACAGGGAAGAGAATTTACTACAAAGTCCAAGCCAACAAAGTGAGAGAACAAGTCAAAGATGACTATGAATGCACTCAAACCGACCCAAAGGATGTAAAAATGATTCATGCCTTGAAAATAAAGAGCTTGGTTGAGTGGAGACCTTCGAGTCAGAAGAGCCATTCACATTGCTTCCATGGACCCACCCATGTCATGGGATACGACTCCCTAAGGTGGAATTTTGCTCCAAGAGTTGAAAATCATTGGTATTGTAGGTAGGAGTGTCTTTGCCTTTTCCCCCTCTTCACGTTCCTCTTTTTTTTTTTTTTTTTTTTTTTTTTTACTATGATCTAATTATTTTTTCATTCTTGGGTCGGAATTTTGTTATGCGACGGCTTGATTGTGTGGCTTTGACATTTTGGTTTCGTGACTATTGATGATGATATGGAAGAATAAGCTGATGACTCGTGCTCGTGCAATCATGTGATCCACAAGGCTGAGGATTTGTCCGATTCCAAGACATTTATGGTGCGCCTATGGCTCCATATGTCGTGAATTTGGGCAAAATGATGAGAACATGAGTCCTCGATAGGTACTTCAAATGTGTCCTGTTTGTATGAATGATCATCTGGAAATTGTCCCGTCACTTTATAATTCGGTTTAATTACTTTATAATAAGCAATGTTCTTTCGATTCCTAAGGTTACTTTTAAGAAATTCTATTGCAAAGCCTCGCCATGTTTGATTGAAAAGATCACTTGCGTTTTCAAAGTTGTTCATCAGACTACACGATCAAAGAAAGCTAATATAGTTTGAGATGTCAGGTAAAGGAAGGTAATGTTGTATTCGATTTAGAAGCAATATGTCACGCCTGAACGGTCGGTCAAGGTAGTAAACTCATTGGCTGATCCGCCAGTTCATCGTAATTTATTTATGTGGTTAGTTTGTGGCCTGCACTGATTATTCTCAAAATGGGAAGTCAAAGGATAAGGGCGCCATCTTAGCCATAACACGATCGCAGTCTTTTATAGCTTAATGTTTTCGAAAATGAGTCGAGCAACCCTAGAATCTCAATAAAATCAAACTAATCGAGAATATATCTGGGATATCGTTGAGCTTGGAAAGAGAGAGAAGAGTCATGTAATCTACTCAATAAGGCAATGTCATCATAAAACACGATAATGCATTTGTCTGAGGTACTCAAGTATATGATATAGCAAAGTCGTGACGGGTATATGTTCCTCTAGGACCCAACTCTTAAAGATTATCATTTAGGATTATAAGCTTTTTTCTCGGAAGTACAGCAATTCATTCCCAATACCAAGCGAGAGATGGGAGTATCAAAAACAGCAGTCTCTCTCTCTCTCTCTCTCTATACAAGAAAAGAGCTATATACAGTCATAAACATAATGTTGAAAAACTCTTCATTACGCACACTCAAAACAGGGCGATCTTACAAGAAGAAAAGTTAAAGAAATAGCATCGTTCAGGCACCTTTCTGTGGCAGTGTTTCAAATGCAGAGACAGTGTTTTCGAACTTGATTCGATGAAGAGGTGCACCGCTTTGCTTAATGGCACAAGCTGTTTTGTCTTCAAGTGGACACCGTGCTTTCAACATGGAGAACACATGATTGTTTAACCTCCTAGCTTTCTTCAGAGCTTCCAAAAGCGCCTCCCAACCCTGTTCAAAGAAGAGTTCGAGTACATTAAAATATGAAACATATTGAGTACAAGCCAAGTTCATTAGGTTGAGAAGCGCATTCCACTGCAGCAGTCCATATACTGTTGAGCCGCTTTATGACAAGAAAAAGAAGACAAACCAATTCCTATCACCTACTATGAGAAGAAATTTAAAATATAGAATGCTTCCTCTACATGAGTCGTTATATGCCATTTTTTGCCTCATACTACATGAAACCCTTGAATATTTAGGTCAGAGGATTCTCTTGAACTGTATCCTGGTCAGGGAAGATTTTATGATGAAATTTTCCCTATGTTTTACCTGCAAGGAAGGAGGATTCTTGTGTGTGTGCGACACTCCCTCTACCTCAGCAACATTGAGGACCTGATATGAAAAATCGAATAGCTCGAAGTGCAGCTGCTGCCCAAGCAAGTACATAATGGTACAACCACCCCAGGCAACTGAATCGCCCAATACTTCATGGCTCGGTGAGGACATTTGAACAGACTCCTCCACATACCCCTATATTTGAAGAATTAAGAGAACATTCAGCATGAAGATGGTCAAGGTTTTTCAATAAGTACATCAATAGATCTCCACCCGAGCAACCGTTTTGACTATGCTTTCAGAGTACTAATTCCATAATGACCTGGCCACCAACATAGCAGGAACAGCATTTGCCCTGATGTAGGCACATATTACAGCAAATCCAAAGAGGTAAAAGAAATTTTCAGATGTTGACCCATCCATTCAAGGTGGTCAACACCCACAAGAAAAATTACTGGATGCTTCACTATTGAAACAACCAAGAAGTAGAGTCCATCCCAAAAGAAGAAAAAATTGGATTGATGATTATTTATAGCCAAAAAAATTCCCACAGAACCCTGACGAATGAATTTGGATTAGCCTTCTACAACCCACTAACATCAAGATATTTTTGAGTTGTAGCTGTGACAGAACTAACAGGAAAAGAATATGCTGACAATGACTCACAATTTGGAGGCCACTGTAGATGCGGTAGAAGTCCTTTGAGGTTGTAATGTCAATAAAACCTGTTTTGGGTGTAGCACTCCATTTACTGCAATATTTATCTAGCGCAGCACTCGTAAAAGCAAGGGCATACTCCAAGATACTTCCTGTATTTATGTTAGCCTTGTACAGTAAATCTGCAATTAAAATGAGAAGTCGGTCATGCATCTGTAATGCCAATTAATCAGAAATTAGATGCATGCCAATTAATCAGAAATTACAGAAGAATGATGGCATCGTCAAGGGAATTTATTTTCCTGTTCTCCTCCACGTTGACTGTTGATGCAAAAGTGTAGTTAATTTTATTAAAAGGTAGAAGTAAAAAGAAGTATAGCAAAGGAAGAAAGTCTTTTGATGTAAACTAACTCCAAGTGACCTGTGCATTGAGATTTTTAACTTTAGTTTGTACTTTAACATAGGAATTTCTTGTCTGTATGAGGAAATGAAAGTTACAAGGGTGCTCCCTCAAAGATTTGAGCAACTGAACCATTATGGCAAGGAAAAGTTTGATTCAAAGGAAGGTACCTGTACCCGAAACCGACATTGGTGGGTAGGTAGAATCAGCAGTCAGAATCATTAGGTTTTCAAATTGATCATTCAGTAAAGCTATTAATATAAAAAGGGGCAACACATTGATACATTTAATAAATTTTCCTGGAAATTATCTCTAAATCAAGCTTAAGGGAGTGTATGCACTGTCATGTTAAACTAAGGGCAGGTTATATTTTCATATGTGCCATTGCCAATCTCCTATTGCACCATCCAGCTCTCTTGTTCCCAGTTTCCCATCTTCCCATCTAGTTCATGAAATTTTCTTGAAATCTATACCGCATCTGGGGGTAAGCCAGAAACGTGCTAGTCAACACCTGAAGCAGGAAGGCAACTCTGCTACATGCAAAATGTGTCTTTTCTTTATACAAGCTCTCCACATTCAACAACTTACACAAAACTTGTCACAGACATAAGTGGGACTGCAACAGTAGGACTAAGAAGAGAGAACGTTGATCAACCATAGGAATGGTTGAAGGACTATTAATTACCAGCAGCTTCAGCCTGTTTTTCCATGGTGTGAAAGACATGGGACTTGCGCAAACAGGATTAGAAACAATAGCAGTGGTTGCTGATTTGAAAAGGTTAACTATAGGGCTGACTCCACCATCTTGAGCTTGCATTATCTGCCCATCTGCACCTGGAATCATACCCAACCAAGGTGCAGTCTGCATGAAGTGTGTGGTGTCTAGTTCCCTCTGTTAAGATGTGATGTAGTAAGAATAAGGATATAAAATGAATGAGGCAATTCACATAGAACTGCTGTCACAGAACATTATAAGACTCAGAAAATTAGAGGAACAACTAAACAAGTCTCACAATCATTAAGCATATGCTTGCATAAGTACATCAAACTTTCAGTGGGATGACATTCAAATTTCAGACAAGAAAAGGTTAGAGCACTGACCAATGCTATATCAAGAAGCCCAATCCAATATAAAGTGCTTCCTATCTCTTTGATCCCACGAAGTACCTCTGCTTTAAGCTCTGATTTCTTGCCCCAGTTAAGTTGCTCTTTGATAAGCCTCATACAACCTATTTTAGGAGTCAATGAGAAAAGGGTGGATTTAGAATAATGTTCCAGAAAGAAACAATCTGTTTATATCGAGAAAGAACATTTGTAATAAAAATCACTGCAAAAGCATTGCTAACGTTATCATTTACCCGTCACGCCACCATCAAAAGGAAGCAATCCAATTGATTTAGGCAACACTTCTTGTAATCCCATTATCATAGGTTCTATAGTAGTAATCTGAACATGAAAGAAATTGGAGATTAGACAAACCCATGAAAAAGTTATTACATTCTTGGAGAAGATTTCCAAGTTTAGCAACAAAGGGGGAAAAAAAGGCACCAGTGTAAAGAAGAAAAATAGGACTTCTTAATAGAAATGATTTTGCTCAGAATTATTTCCTCAATCCTGAGTCAAGGCCAGTCAAGACAGAACATCATCTGGTTATCAAGGAATATTCTCTGTAAAGAAAATGATAAGGACTTCTTGATAGCTAAGAAGAGATTATTTTGCTTGGAATTATTTCATAAAAGCTCTGCAAAGTCAGTCAAAATTGTCAGAACAAGTTACTTCTGGAGTCTGGTGGATCTCATACATGTTTCACCTTTCCTCCTTCAAAAAGCAGAAGAAAAGAGTTTATACTTGAGGTACTAAGAGGGTACCACTCCACACAACCATCAACGGTGGTCTACCTAACTAAACCTACAAGGAGAACAAATTATAATGTGGTTCTTCTGATGCCAAAGATCTGAGCATCTGTACATACTCTTTTCAATAAAGCTAATTAGTATCTTGATTCTCAGATTCCCAAAGATTTGTCAAACTATGAGCTGAAAAATGTCAGGCATATAGCTGATAGCAGAACTATGTGGTCTTTGCCAAAGGAAAACAAATCTATAGATGATGTATTAACAGAGATCCACATATTAATGAGCTCTCTTTTTCTACAGCACAGGGCACCATCTCTTCCTTGCCCATGTGAGTTTGGATCTGTAGTTTTCATCATGTGAAGAAGTCTCTTTTCGATAGGAGGCAAAAAAAAAAAAAACACTCATGTCAACAGAAGATCCGGTTGCCTTTACTAGGCTGATAGGTGATCAGGTGACTTGCTTTGGGAGGAGGAGATTTTTCTGGGTTGTAAATTGCATGTTTACACTATGCCTATGCCATGCTTAATTCCCATGCGAAGTCACAGAATGGCAATTGGCATAGCACCTTCATAAGCTCCACCCAAAAAAAAAAAAAAAAAGGTACTTCTTTACCAGCATCTATATCACTTTAAAGTGGCAGAAAAAGATTCAAAAGCATGCAGAAATGATGAATATTGAGAAGGTGACCAAGGTTCACTGGAACCAACCAGTTACACGTATACATGATAGAATCAACAGATTTCATGAGTAGCCACACTAAGGTGTTGTCACCGTTTGCCCAGCTGTTTCAACTTGGATTTTCAACTTCTGCTGTTGGAGCGTATTAGGCTGGAGAAGTTGGGAGCTTCAGCTTGAATGCTGTGGGCCAAGAAACCTGGGACACTAGCTTCTTGGCTTCCACTTGTGGCATTTGGCCAAAGAAACTTTAAAAATTAATATATATATATATTACTGGGAAAACTTTTTTTTTTTGGGCTTTTGTAGAATCGAAGTATCTATTTCACAAATTATTAATCACTATTGGATTAAAACATAATTCCTTCCATAAAGTTCCACCAAATTCTATTTATTCCCAATCAGATAAACTGATTAAAGGTAATATTGCCATGTGCCACCATTAATTATCTCACAATGGACTTTCAGAAAGCTTAATGCATCCACATAAGACACAAGATTTTGACTCTCTTCTCATGAAAGATTTCATTAATTATTATGATGGGACTTCACAACACCATGAAAGGTTTACGGTTCTTTTGAGACATACAATCTGATTTACTGAATTTTTAACATTTTGGCACTGTCAGTTGAAACGGATGATTTGTTTACAGAATTCAAGAATATATTCGAAGAACCTATCTCTATATTTTCCTAGAAGTCAAGCCATTTTCCCTCAAAGCATAGGATGGTTGATCTTCAGGTGGCATTCCCTATTTTGTACGTTTTTTGCTTCCTTTACCTTTCTAATTTTCATTTCCTTCAGAGGGCTAGAAGATAACAGAGCCTTTTCTAGATGAGCATTTGAAGTTAATATCAAAGTATTTATACAATACTTCAAAAATATTGTCAGTTTTTGGGATTCCCATAAATTCGGTCTTATTTCATTTCTTAGTGGTTTAACTTTTTTTCTGTCAGACTTAATAGTTCACTTAAAAGCATTAAAAAACCAAAACTAAAAGTGATGGTGGACCAAAAATACCATAATGAAAAAAGCTACAGCCACCCCAAACACCACCCAACCCCAACAAACCCCTCCAGTAAACACTCCCTTAGTTGACCATACTTAATTGATAACGCCCATCATGATTTAAGTATTACAATACACAAATAAGAATGTGAAACATTCAAAATTAATATGAAGAGCAAAAGTATAATGTATTGACAATGTACACCATGCGGACTCCAGTTAGAAAAGAACAGATTGTTGGGGATGTCAAAACAAAAGAGATATAAGTATGAGATTCTAGAAGTACCTTATTTGATATATGGTCCAGTAGTGCTCTGATGAGCCAAGGCAATGACCTTGAACCGAGAAGTTTAACCATTGAAAACATATGTGGCATACCAAAGAACCCACTGTGAAGTCGTGCGAAACTCTGATGTGCAGAATTCAAATCCTATGATGATAACGACCAGAAATGATCACGAAGAGCAATGAACAAAGTTAAGCGACTGCTTGGATGGGTTAAAAGTCCTTCCAGTAAGCCACACTAAAATATCCCACCAAAAAGTAATACTTTAATTTACACAACGGTATGCAAAAATTTGATGTTAAAAATATATATATATATAGGTTCAAAGTTTAAAGTAAAATTTCCGACCCCCCCAAAAAAAAAAAAAAAAAAAAGTTCAAAGTAAAATCATCCCACTGACTTACTTGAGTGCCACAGTAGAAATTGGGCTTTGCATAGGGAACAGAAGGCTTTTGAACTGGAACTGATGGCACCTTTGAAGAACGGATGAATCGTTGAGTAGTATTACAAAGAATGAAGTTGGGCAAGAAATCATTTTGCATCTCTGACCAAATCTGGAAATGGAAAAAGAATTGAAGTGAACATTTGCTAAAGACATCAGTGACAAATTTCCAGCACCATAGGATCATACATTCCATCTTTTAGTGGATGTTGCCAAACTATATGGTGTGAGTGTGTGTGTACATACACAGACATAAAACCATGCGTATGTCAACTGCAACATGGAACCAACTATAAAAATCAGAGTTATTTACGCAACTTACTGGCATTTGTAACTGGCAGATAATATAATAGAGAAATCATGACAGATCGCTAAGTTTCAGATATCAGCATACGCAGTGAAAAACTCAGCCAATAGAAATTTTCCCGGTTAAGATTTCATGTTAAACTTCAGAATCCTCTTTAAAGTTGCTGTCATCCTGGTTATCGTCTGGTGTTCATTAATGTGTTTTAAGAGGCTATTTCAAGTTCTTCGGAAATAATGTTATCTGATGCGAACTGAGACATGACCCACCTTACTCTAGGAGATTCCATTATTCTACCCTATCCTCAACAAAAGTCCGCAAAATACATCCAACTAGTAACTGAAAATTCAAGATCTTCCTAATATCTGAAGTTATGGGCAAAGAACTGTAACTAGCAATTGATAACCTCCTCATACAAAGATCTTGGCTTTGGGCCTTATATATATAGGATACCCCTTCCAGAGATTTAAATGGAACTTGGCCGGATAATTATTTGAGTTTAATCTTTTCACAGGATGATGAAAAACATTTATATGCCTTGAACCAATGGACAGATGAGATTTTATGTACTCCCACTGTTTCAGAGATTACAATTTACTTATCAAAGTCGAACTTATATTCTAGAGATCAAGCGACATTGCTTCTTTGGCCCAAACCAATAAATCCCTTAGGTATGATGCAAAATGGATCTTGTTCTATTGTTGACTAGAGATTTCTCTATGAAAAGTACAAATCAGAATTTGAAGAAGGGGAAGGAGGAGTTGTCGACCTGCAACAGATAGAGGAGGCAGCGCACATTTGGTTGCACCTATGGTTAAGGTTGTGATGTAACAATTATTATTTTGTGATTTTATATAGCTCTAATGGTTATTGCACTCTTTGGGTTGGGTAGCGGAAAAGTAACTTCGTTTGGTGACAGTATAATGGCAGAGGAATTGGGATAAAATGTGTCATATGCCTCTCTCACCTCTAGTACATCAACTACTAAACAATTATCTTCAAATTTTTTTATAAGGAAAAGGGCAGGGAGGGGCAACTGGTGGTTGCGGCCCCCTTTGGGCATGACCATAAGAGACAGTGTAATGTTCAGATTGAGCCATAGCTGCTCTTTGCGTGGAGGAGACCATCACCACAACCTCATCAACAAGCCGGGCGAACACCATGAGCACCCGTCAAAGCTGGCCGTGGAGGATTTCTATCCTTTCTTACACTTGAACCCCTCAACCTCTCAGATGCATGTGGGCGCAATTCCCACCAGGACCCCTGGTGGTGGCTACTTACTATATCATGTATAATATATAATTAAGTATAACATAACTAATTATGTTACCATAATAATATTGTTAGATTACTATATAGTTTCACTATTAAAATAAAATTATCAAAACTAAATGGGGTTTTTCATATTTATATTCTTGCATTTGATTTCGTCAAGACTAACAAGGCTTGAACCTGCAGCTTCCATCATTCAGGGTGGTGCTCTGTTATAGAAATGACTAAACCTATTTATATGAACATATGCAATCAATTAAGAATCTAACAACTACAATAACTATAATATTATGATCAATATAATGATTAGTATATATATAATAATATTGGTATCATTTATAAATAAATAATTAAGTTATGATTAAGTATATTTATTGACTGCAGTAGTAGAACATTATGTCACACAAAAATTATATTGCTTGTGGAGTCAGAGGGAGAAAGGAACATCTCAGCAATAACTATTACAGATTTGGCTGTAATAGCTAGCTACACTGGGGTAATAGGAATTAAATTTTGGCCATAATAAGGATTACAACGCCCTCACTATTATTCAGAGCAACCATCTTAATGTGATGGACCAAAAATAAACTTGCAATGTCACATTTAAAACAACAACCAAACATGCTTAAGTTTAATCAGCAAATGCTACATTGGATATGGCAAAGCAGAAAAAGCATTTAAGAACTACAATAACTACAATATTATTATCAATAGGATGATTAGTATACATAATACGATTAGTTTTATTTACAAATAAATAATCTAGTTATGATTAAGTATGACTATTTACCGCAATAGTAGAATATTACGTCACACAACAATTATATTGCTGTTTTTTGCTGCGGTTGGTCCTTTTACGGCCCGGTATCCTTCCACTCAGGTTGTTTTTCTTCTTGAGTGTAAGTTTCGGTGCCAGGTTTTTCTGTACATTTGCCTTTCCTCAATATAATTATTACCCTTTCTACCAAAAAAAAAAAAAAAACAATTATATTGCTGGTCGATTGAGAGGGAGAAAAGAGGGCATCTCAGCAATAACTATTACAGATTTGGCTGTTGTACAGATATTTATATATCTTTTAGAGATATTTAGGAGATTTCTTTTATTTCTCTGTATTTATTTTGATTATGCATATCTGATCTGATATGCTTTCCTTAGATTGTCATCCATTCAAGCCTATAAATAGGCTCCATGGACTCTTTTTTATTTACATTGAAATATACAGAATTACTCTCTTCCACTTCATTCACATGATATTAGAGCCGTTACCCCACGCTGCTAAAATTTCTCTTAAAAAAAAAAGACACCAGCCCAGATCCAACGTTGACCAGCCCCATCCAACCCAGATCAAATTCGGCGTCCTCTGGTTCACCCAACCCCTCCAGCCTAGATATGGTGTTGTCCAATGTCGCATAATCTCATTCATCCTAGTGCCAGCGATGACCAGCCAAGATTTGACACCAGTTGAGCTCCTCGGTCCTCTAGGAAAATTTTGGGACAGCAAAGAATATTATCCAGCACTCTATTTCTATGTCTGGACCATAGGTTCGAATAATTGCTAGTGCTGTAACAACCTTAGGCTTTTAGTATGAGGTGGTTTATTGATGTGATTTTTTAATTGTGTTGGATTATTGAACTATTGAGGTTGAGTTACTTGAAGGAAAATATTGTGGTAGTTTTTTTATTATTATTGGAGAATGGGTGATCCTAAGAAAAGTAATATTGTGACAACTGAGGTGATTTCTTCTTCTTCTAATCAAATCACTGAGAAGAAGCTTGAGGGCAATGCAGCTTTCGACAATGGAAGAAAATTGTAAAGTGAACGTTGATCAGCAAAATCATCATATACACTTGACTGGGCTTAAACCCAAGGATAATGCAACTTAGAATGCTGTTAATGCACATTTTCATGATTAGATGCTCAACTCTATGGAGAGTGAAATAGTTGATCTGGTAATTCACCTTGACATGGTCAAGGAACTGTGGGAGTATTTGCGTGTATTGTATTCTGGCCAAAATAACCCTTCATGGATTTATGATATATTGCAGGAGTTTTACCAAGTTGAGAGGAATAGGTGTTCCATTACACAGTACTTTGTTGATTTTACAAGGATGTATAAGGAGTTGAATGCTCTTCTCCCTATTTCAACTAATGTTCAGCAAATGCAACTTCAAAGAGTACAATTGGCTGTAATGGGATTCCTTGGAGGTCTCGTTCTAGACTATGAAAATATTAGATCTTAGATTCTTAGAGGAGAGATTATTGTATCACTCACACATTTGCTCAAGTTCTTCAAGTTCTTCGGGTATCTCATGATCTTCTCAAGACACCACGTTTGTGGTAGATAGTTTAGCTCTTGTCCTAGTCTTGAATCAGTGGTGGTAGGGGTGATGGAGGAAACCATGGAGGACATAATGGCCTTGGTGGCCGCGGTGGCAGCCGAGGTACAAGAAGAAGGAGAGGCCAAGGCCAACAGCAACATTATGGATAGTCCCACTTTTTTATTGATAGCTTAGGGGCCATTCGGACTTGTCATTATTGTGGAAAACCTTCAAAAATTTTGCTACAAGTTACATGGGATACCAGGGTAGCAACAACAGTTTGCAAATACTGCATGTCATACTGACTCTTCTTTGCAAAGTCTTTTGAAAGGCAACATAGTGGTTATGCCTAATAAGGATTTTGCTCCATACAACCAGTTTCAAATTTCACAGCCCACTTTTTCTACTGCTACCCTGGTACAAATAGATAATGCTATTGCATGTCTTTCAACCATGTCTCACCCTTGGATCATTGATTCAAGGGCCTTTGATCACATGTCAAGTCTTTCAAGTATATTTTCCTTTCTTACTCCATCATTATTCACTGTTATTGAAGCTAATGGTTCAACTACACAAGTTAAGGGGGATCAGTACAGTTCATCCAACTCTTTCATTGCCATTATCCTCGGTGCTTTATCTCCCACAATTTCCGCCTAACCTCATGTGAGTTAGTAAATTAACCAAAAACTATCAGTGCCAATGACATTCTACCCTGATTCTTGTTTTTTTCAGGACATTAGTAGAGGGCGTGAGGTGGTTTGGGGGGTGTTAGTGTATGTGCTTGAAAATGCTCCATCTATTGCATGCTCTAGTCTTACTTCCCTACATTAGATCCATCATTGTCTTGGTCATCTACTGCAAACTCTTCAAAAGTTAGAATCAGGTTTTCAATCTCTTCCTAGTTTAGAGTGTGAGTCATGTCAACTTGGCAAAATGCATCGTGTTAGTTACCCGCCTTGAGTCATTAAGCAGGCAGTCTCCTTTTTCATTAGTTCATTAGATATTTGATGAGGTTTCTAGTTTGGGTTTAGATACTTTGTTACTTTTGTCGGTGACTATTCTAGAGTCACTTGGACATATCTAATGAAAAGTCATTTAGAATTGTATTCTATATTTTGTGCCTTTATTTTTAAATTCATGCTTAGTTTGGTGTGCATGTTAAAGTTTTGGATTCTGATAATACTAGGGGTACTTTTCTACACATTTTTCTGACTTTATGACTCAACATGGTATGATCGATGAATCTTCTTGTTCTAAACACCACAACTAAATTGTGTAGCTCAAATGAAGATAGGAATTTTTAGAAGCTATCAAGTCCATGTTTTGAGATGAAGGTCCCCAAAACCTTTAGGTCTGATGCTGTCTTGACTGCATGCTATCTTATTAATCGCATGCCTTCTTCTGTTTTGCGAGGTGGTATTCCATTTTCTACTTTGTTTCCCAATCGGTCATTATTTGTCTTGCCACGCTGTATTTTTGGCTGTCTGTTTTGTTTGTGATCATCGACCTGGAGTATCAAAACTTCATCCCAGGGCACCATCAAAGGGCCATCAAGTGTATGTTTCTGAATTATTCTCATACTCAAAAGGGATACCATTGTTATTATGCATCATCAAGGAAATACTTTATAATTGCTAATGTTTCATTCTTTGAATCTACTCATCATGATCTTCCAATCACTAATTTTGAGGTGGATGAAAATTTACATGTGACCACCATTCGGTCAACTACTCCATCTTCACTGGTATTTGCACAAGAACCACTTCCTCTCAATGTCTATACCTAGTGTCCTCAAGTAGCTATTGCTCCCCCATTCCTCTTGTCACTACTACATCATCTTTAGCTCTAGATCCGCCATTAGCTGACCCTTTTCTCGTGTCTGATCTTGATCTTTTTATTGCTCATCGCAAAGGTACATGTGCTTCCACTCAACATTCTATTGCCAACTTTATCTCATATTCTTCCGTGTCTCCTTCCTTTCGGTCCTTTTTATCTACTGTTAAACAATATCATCTCCCCAAGTCTATAGCTAAGGCATTACAAAGCTCTGGCTGGATGACGGCGATGGGGTTAACTATCTAGACACTTTTTTTCCTATTGCCAAGCTTACATTTGTTCGTATTTTGATCTCTCTTACTGTCACATATAACTGGCCTTTGTTTCAGCTTGATGTCAAGAATGCTTCTTTACATGGTATCCTTTACAGGGAGGTGTATATGAAGCAACCTCTGCGGTTTGTTGCTTAGAGGGAGTCTGGGAGACTAATTTGCAAGCTAAAAAAGTCTTTGTATGATTTGAGTAGTCCCTATAAGTGTGTTTTGGATGATTTTTCAGGGTTGTACTCTGTTTTGAACTGTCTAGATATGGAAATGATCACTCTTCTTTTATAAACAATCAGGGCAAGCTGTTCTGAGTGTGTGTGTTGATAATTTTATCATCACCGGAGATGACTTCGTTGGTATAGCTGAACTAAAGCTCTATCTTCAGCAACAATTTTGGACTAATGACTTGGGAAAGTTGAAGTATTTCCAAGGAATTGAGGCAACGTAGTCATAGAAAGGTATTATTTTGTCACAGCAAAAGTATGTCCTGGATCTGCTCACCGAGACCGGCATGTCAGGATCAAAGCCTATTGATTCACTTATGGAACAAGGAGTCAATCTAGTTGTTGAGGAAGGAGAGACTCTTGGTAATCCTAAGAGATATAGAAGACTGGTATGTAAGTTGAATTATTTCACAATTACTCCATTAGACATTGCCTTTCTTGTCAGTTTTGTAAGCCAATACTTGGCTTCCCCCCGTACATCTCACTGGAATGCAGTTATTCAGAATTTGAGGTACTTGAAGAAGGCTCCAGGGAAATGAATTGTTTACTAAAACCATTGTCATGTCAGAATTTAAGGATTCTCTTATGCCGAATGGACAAGGTCTCCATATGATAGAATATCAACCTTTGGTTATTGTACCTTGGTTGGAGGAAATCTAGTGTCATGGAAGAGTTAAAAATAGAGTGCTGTTGCCTGCTCTAGTGTTCCGTCAGAATATAGAGCCATGGCACAAGTGACATATTAATTAGTGTGAATTCAGCAGCCATCGACCAAGTTAGACTTTAAAACTTCATCTCCTATATGTCTCTATGGTGTGATAGATAATAATGTAGCATTACATGTAGCTTCCGACCCTATGTTTCATGAGAGAACAAAACACATTGAGGTTGACAATCATTTTATTTGATGGAAGCTGCAAAGTGGAGTGATTCTCCAAATCACAATAGAACCAGTGAACAACTTGTAGACATCTTCACTAAACCTTTGGATAAAGGGAGTATAAAATAACTTTATAACAATCTAGGCATCATAAATATCTATGCTCCAACTTGAGGGAGAATGTTAGAGATATTTAGGTGTCATCACAGAGATATTTAAGAGATTTCCTTCAATTCTCTGTATTTATTTTAATTAAGCTTATCTGATCTGATTTGCTATCCTTAGATTGTCATCTATTCAAGCCTATAAATAGGCTCCCTGTACTCTTTTCTATTTACATTGACACGTACAAAATTTCTCTCTTCCACTTTATTCACAGCCGTAATAGCTAGCTATTACATGGGGTTATAGGAATTATAATTTTGGCCATAATAAGAATTACCACGCCTTCAAAATTATTCAAAGTAAACATCTTAAACTGATAGATTGGAAATAGATTTGCAATATCATTTTTACAACAACCAAACATGCTTAAGCTTAATTAGCAAATATTACGTTGGATATGGCAAAACAGAAAAAAGCATATCACACAATCTAGATTGGCAAGAATAATAGGAGTTACTATACGTTAGAGTTAATTGCATCCTGAAGCACACTTGTTGGAGGATCACAAAATATAACAGTGAAGGAAGAGATTCAACCTGAGAGGCAAGTCGACTAGAATATGAAACAAGCGATATGTTCTCTAGCATCTCATTCATCATTAGATCAAATGAGTCTATCGAGATATCCTTTGATAGCAATTCATGCGCATGCTTCAAGACGTCCAGCAACTTCTCCAACTCCTGATTTGAGAGAAAATAATGTACGTAATGATGAAAACTCAGGATCTCCCTAATTTCAAAAACTTGATTGACAAGAGCCATGAAAAGAACCTTACCACTATTGCACATAAATCCTGGGACTCAAAACGATCAAACAAAAACTCGAGATTCTCTCTGAAAACTTTGTTCAGCCTTTCTGTAATCAGACTTCTCAAGTCAACAGTCCTTCCAAGCAACTACACATGGGGCCACAGAGAGAGAGAGAGAGAAGCAAAAAAATATTTCAAAATGTAAATAATTGTTATTTTGAGAGATAGAAAGAGGAAAGAAACACATGGATGTGATAAAATAAGTACACCAATGTTTAAGTGGGTGAATAGGTGTATTTTTCAATATATCCAATTGCAAGAGGAATCATTCACCTCACATGGAATATATTAATTTTTGAACTTGTAGAACAGACCACATACACATCATGCAGATCATATTGAAGATATCTAAGACTTTGTTCCCTTGGGTGACACAAATGAAATGATAAGAAGACCATTCTCGTGGTGGTCAACCAGTGTTCAAGGTAGTGATTTTCTTACTTGCAGCATTATCCATCTATTTTCTTTTCATACAATATCAGCATGTCTAATTCCTCCAACATTGTCAAACCCAGACCAAGAAAAGAGTATGCTGTGTCCTGCCCCTTTTTCAATGACCTTTACATAGAAAGTGCATAGGATAGTGCAATGATGGAGCTTGCTCGTTTACTGAACTGGAAGCACCAGTTAAGGTCTAGATTTAGTGAGAGAATTCATACTTGACATTAGAACCTCATATGAATCCAGGAAAAATCTAGTAATTGGCTCTTTTGAATGACTGGCAGCACACATCATTTCCACAACAGAAAGGAAAAAAGATGCAGAGTGCTCGATAATGACATTTGAATTAGACTGACCTTCACTCTAGTCATCTTCAGTAATGTGGTAAACCTCATAGGCTGGATGGAAAAATTTTCTCCATTATCCAAGGCAAAGAGAAATGATGGATCAAGCAGCTCGCTACAAGATTTTGACATCAGTGAAAATTGGTAAAGAATTTGTATTTCAGTAATTAAGATAGAGACCGCTTTGCTTACCTTGCTGCCCAACTCTTGTAATATGTGAAAATACTCTCACACAGCTTTGACACGAAAATATCAAAACAATGGTCCACCTGTTAAAGGAGAAATTGAACAAAAGCAACATGAAGCTGGATGAAGCAAATAAATGATCAGTGTCATCAATTTTACGTATGACAATATAGTTGCAACCTTGGGGACCCGAGGCTTATGTTGCCTGATGGGCCTGAATTAGTTATGGACAATGGCTTCAGAAATGAGGGCATTATCAATAACAAAATAGTTTCATCAAACATATCCTTGTTCCTATATTCCTGACAAATGTATGAATGAGCAACTAGGAAATAGCACAATGGAGGATAGATAGACTGAGCAACCAGGAGATGAGAAAACTCTTAATCATATAAGAAGGTAAAAAGAACGTTTACCTGCAGATATTAAAGACAGAATTGCTACAGCAGTCATAATTCCTACCCTGACATCCAACTTTTGCAGACATATTCCTGTCAGTAGTTTCTAGAACTTCTAAGGTTTAGCAGTTCCATATATCATGCACATTTTCCAGTTCCTCTCAATCACACATAATTTAGGTTAGTATTGCATAAAGGTAGGTTATAATAGGAAACTTTGGCTACATATTCCATTATTTAGGACTTGCTTTAAGCTGTCTTTTATTCTCTGCTAGTTGTGATCATGACTCGCTTGTTCTGTTGGTGCAATGCATCTTGCACCTAACCATTGTCTGTACATAATGTTGAAAGTATGGCCATCTATTTTACAAGGTTTTTTGTTTTGATACTAATAAAAGCACTACAATGTGAGGAAGTGAAAACATATGCCAGCAATAGTGGCAAACTTTTAAAGTAATCACTTCCATCAATGAAGTGCAAATTGCACAACAAGACTATGGAATGTCCTTTAAGCAATTATTGGTTGTACTAAAGCTCCTACAGAACAGTACAACCTTCCAAATTCAAATAATGGAAGTTCTCCGAGCCATAGTAGCTCAATTTTTACAGCGGGGAAAGCACTTCATAAGACATGAAAGAGATTGCATGTTCCAAGAACACAAGAATTTTCATCGGCACATGTATCGGCTTATGAAAAGATTACAAACTATATCTAGCCTCCTGAAGCAATGTTATTCTAAGCTGCAGTTTTGATAGGTCATGTGGCTGCAAGAAAGATTTATAATTTCTGTGCTGAATTGTTCTATTATGACACTCTAAGCTGCACAAGGGTCAAGAAAAACAGGCAATGCGGAAAATTGTATCAGCTAAGGACATAGTTGAACCAATTTGAGTCCTACCAAATCAAGACAAATTCCCTCCTCCTTTCTAAACTTTTTTAGAACCCTAAAATACCGGTAATCTTAAATTGTCTCTCTATGGCATGACACACCGATTGGTAACCATTTGATTTTCACAATATGATAACAACAATGGTGAAAAACCTTGGTATTTGAAGCTGTTTGACAGGTTCAAACATATATTCTATAATGCTGCTATGGAAGACGGTGCAAACACTCAAGCATAAATTAGTGAACGTTGCCACAGCTTCACAATTCAAGGTTAAGAAGTTGACACACCTCAGCTTCAATTTCATCATAGAGGAACCGTTGTTTCAAGACAACCAATGCCTGCTGAGCCGAATCATTATAGATGTCAAGAGGCATCAGGACTCTTTCAAGAAGTCCAGCATTGTGAGACTCTAATACATGATCCACCAGCATCCAGGGAAGAGAGCATTCAATAGGAAACTGCAAGAGTAGAAAGACATATGGAATTGGTGCAGAGGATAACAGAATGAAAACAAGGGATAGTAAAAGTTGGAAAATAAAAACGTCTTCATGGAGAAGACCTATTTGTATATACATTGAGATCTTAGCATTGTACTGCATGCCTTGTTTGCCATGAAGCATTTCCTTATAGCATCTTGTAGTAATGTGCATTAATTTGATGCCTATTTTTTTACCCTATAGAAATGATGAACAATGGAATTAGTCCTTCCAATTATTTAGTCATTTTTTCCTACTATAACAACTATGGGTTGATGATTCTTGAAGTATTATCATTAGACAGTTTGCTCTGACCACAGTACCCAACCAATGTAAAGAGCAATGCAAAGCAATCTGAAATATCTGGTCCAATTTATGTTGAACAACCATTATAATTTAAAGCAGGGACACGCCCACTTTCCAATGGAATTATTTGGATTGCTTTGGCCTGAGCAATTGCGGCTCATCTGTAACTTCTCTTGATTAAAGCTACTGAAAAATCCATGCAAATAAATGTCTCTCTATGCAAGTACATTTTTGCACCTATGCATGTATTTATGTGTGACTCCAAGTATTTTATTGAATCATTGACTTTTTTAAAGATCTTGTCCATTGTATTTCCAACAGTGGTCCCTGAGGCAAACTGTGTCGATGCTTTAGGCAGCTACTTTAAGACAGTCCCATCTTTAATGTAGTGATATTAGAAACAAAATGTAACTAAAGTGATATCGATTCATTCTTAAATAGCAATATTGTGTCAGCAAAAGTTGCTGGTTAGACAGGAACCTCACAGTTGATTCACCAATCATCCACCAAAAGAATACTAGCGTGTGAATATTATATTCTGTTTCAATTTTCCCTGTTTGGTTTTTCATTAAAGAGGCTGCTCAATTGCAAGGGACCTTTCCTTTCTTTTATATGTTGATCAAATTCAAGATAAAATAAAACCCTAGTTCTTTACCAAGCGAGCAGGTACCTATCTGAGTAACATTAAGTATCACTGGAAATCTAAAGCTCAGGCCTAACTAACAAATTTCCTTGGATTCTTTTACAACTTAGGTAGTCCTTTGATTAATGATTCCAATGCAAGATATCAGATTCTCTCGACAGTTTCAGCCATTCAATTTCAGTCTGGTTACAAGTACTCTCTAGCTTGACATATAAAAAAAGGTGCCTAGATTGCGTTTTATTGAGAACCAACAAGTAACAATAATTAAGCCTTTGCTCAGGGAGCAGTGTGGGCTTGATGGATCCTTCTACAATATTACAGATTATCCATTACTAGTCTATTCATCCCAATTTCCAGTTAACAAAAAGTTTCACCCATATAAAATAATGAAGTTAATTGAGCTGCAAAATTACCAGCATATAATAAAATTGATAAAGAGTTCATTCCATTCCAAATCCCAACAATGTCTGGAAAACTTCCTGTGGCTTTCAAACTCTCAAACCAGAACTAGAAAGATCTTTCCATTATACGTAAAGGCACATGCAAACTTCCACTTTTTCTGCATTTGTCAAAGGATATATAAATAAAAACTAATGGGGATCCTATGTAAGACTCTTGTGAGAATTTGAACTATGCTAACCATCTATCTAACAAAGAGGCAGAATAAAAGTCTGAGAGAGAGAGAGAGAGAGAGAGAGAGAGAGGAGACTTAAAGTAGGACACACCCAGAAAAAAAAAAAAAAAAAAAACATCTCTTTAACAAACTCAATTTTCATTTTCCTTCGGAAGAGTTTCATAAGTACATTCACCTCACAATATCAAAGAAAGTCAATAAAAGACTCATTCCCATATTAGACTACACTTAATTCCCATGTTCAAGAATCCAGTTAATTCCTAGTAGAATCCAGGAATAGAGGGAAAATTCCAAATGAAGGTTTGAAGTGCCCTTATTTTTTCAAATCAGGACTTGAAGTAGATATTGTTTCAACTAAGGACCTGACCTCGCTGGTTAGCTAAATATTCAAATAAAAGACTGAAGTGGCCATGTCAGTTTCAAGTAAGGACTTGACCTCATCGACTAGCTAAATATTCCGGCCAATCAAGGGCATTTTTGTTTAATACAATTTAATTTTAAATATTATTTAAATTATATTTAAAAAAAAAAAAGGAAGGAAATCAGGTGAGGACTAAGCCCTCACCGCCGCCGCCTTGCCATCGCCGAGAAGGCCCAACAATGGTGCGGTGGCGACGGTGGTACAGAGCCCATCACTGTTTTCCCTTCCCCTTCCTTTTTTTTTTTTTAATTTATTTTTTCACCTAATTCAATAAAAGGAAAAAAAGTTCAAAAAAGTAGAGGACGAAAATGTTCTTATCAGCCGGCAGGTTAGATTCTTCTTCAAGACTTGAGACTGACATGGCAACTTCAGGCTATTATTTAAACAATGTCCACTCACTTCACGCCCTTTTTTGAGAAAATGAGAGCACTTCAAGCCTTTATTTGACACAATGTCCACTTTAGGGCTTTTTTTGAGAAAATGACACTTCATGCCCTAATTTAAAATTTTCCTGTAAATAGATGTGTAGAAATGACGGACCAACTTCTTTTCCAAATCAAACTGACAAAAATGATGTGAAAAGTTGGCCTGTGGTTCCTAACAGATAAATTACAGCTAAAACACTAGGTCAATTGCTCATGTGACTAGGGTACTAAAAACATCTCGTCTAAAGATATCTAGGGAGCCATTTCTCTGAATCTTCTGAAGATAACTACAGGACTCTGCAGGCATCAAATCTTGTATTTGAAGCCAAAACATTACAATATTAGTTTTAAAATTGTAAAGTTGATCTTCTGACACAGAGTTCATATAAACATTGATTGCAAAAGGTTTTCTTGATTAACAGCTAGTTGCTATTTGTAGGGACTGACTTCGTTATAATGCATGTGGTGCAACCTTATTGACCAAATCTGAGAGAATAAAAGTCCAACCAAGAAAAGAAGAAGCAAGTTCTCGCAACTCATGACCCAAAAACAAGCCCCCTATCTCAGATTTCACCGTTAGTCCCCCATCAGAGATGCCCTAGGATGAATTCTAGTGTGAGAATGCACAAGTTCCAGTATCCACAAGTTGTCAGTTTACCTGAATAACACGAGAAGACTCCAAGTAGAACTCTCTAAACCAGAGAAAACCAAGATCACTCAAAGTCACCAATGTTGCTGCAGCACAACATACGAAGCTAAATTAGTCCAAATGCTTTCTGTGTATTGTCTACAGCAATACAAGTAAACAATAATTGCTGCTAACTGTTAAAGAAAGTTTATTTGTCCCAAGAAATGCCGACATGTCTATAAGTGAATGAAATCACACCAAATGACGTCAATGGGGCCAGGGCATCCAAAAAATGAAATGGTAACAGAGGGGAAAAGGAACAACCAACAAAAGGACATTCATTTCCTTCTGTCTATTTCTAATCAACTAACTTTGATGGAAGCAATAATCAAGTCTTATGGCTTGCCCTCATTGGAAGCTCAATTAGGAATCTTATTGTGAAATTTGGATTACACATCAAGCACGTGATTGATGTGGTTATCCAAACAACAACAACAACCACTATAATAATAATGGTATTAGCAAGATAGAGGAAAGCAATGCAGTTATTACATATGCATAAGATATATATTCCGGACCAAAAGGCATTCTCTATCCTATTGAAGCATGTAGTTTCTCACCTAGCAAGTGTAAAGTTCGACCACTAAGGCAAAAGTAAAATAGCTTCTCCATTTACAATACTGATCCATTTCATCTGCTAGTGAAACTGTGGGATGCTGGTTGTTGAGATCAGCGGTATGATTTTAGGGAAGGTAAAGTTGAAGTTATTGAAACAGTCTTCTAGTCTGCATTAAACTCCTCTTATACACTATTTTCACAAAGTGACATTTGCCGTATAGTTTGACATAACAGAATGTGCAGGATTATAGAAAAGTAAGATGCACTCAAAGGAAGAAAGATAAAAGAACTTGAGCACATCAAACTGTAGATGAAATGCATGAGCTCTAATACAGTGCAATTGAAGCAGCAATTGACTCTTTGTCATAAAAACGGTACTAAAACAAGTAAAACAAAACCTATGTTTGCAACCCACTTTGGAACTAATTGCGTGTATGACCCATTTTGGAACCAATTGCGTGTACAATTTTAGGCAAATATAATTCATCTTCTCACCTCCAATTTTTTCTGACCGCTGGTCAAGAATGGAAAAAATTAAACAACATGAGTAAATGGATATATTATCAAGGCTATTAGTCAGAACAACTTAATAACTCATTTTAATAAGTTAAAATGAATCTTTCCATATTATATTTCACATTTGTTTCCATTTAGCATATACATTTTCAGAAAAGTTAAAGCTACGTGATCAAACTAGCGTAAACATTTATATGCACATATCTTTCCAAGTTTCTGAAGAGTAAACTCTTACATTGTACTAAACAAAAGGGACTTTTTCATCAAGGCTAAAGTTTTTTTTTTTTTTTTTTGGTGACCCAGGAACCCCCGCACGGCCGGCAAGAGGTAAACCCGGGGGGCTGCATAAGCGGGAGGACCCACCACCCCTGGCAACCCACTTAAGACACCACGCAGCAATCCACCAGCCTCCCTTCAACTTGCGTTGAAGGGGCTTCGAACCCGCACCTCCCCGTGGAAACCCGAAGCCTACCAAAAAGGGACTTTTTCATCAATGCTAAAGTTTCAGAAAACATTAAATACAATTTTTAATTGTTTATATAAACAATGTATAGACAAATGTAGATTCTTTAAATGATTATTCTCAACTTGTTTAAATTCTTTCAACAATTGTGTAACATTTTTTGTTGAAAAAACTATATATAGATAATATATATCAATGGTGAATTGCATTATTTCAAAATTGAAAAACAGAATTCATCTGCCCATTATGACAGCATGTGCTTCTTAGAAACTTTATATAGGTAAAGTAGAAGTATGTGAGACAGTCTTCCAGTCCGCATTGGACAACCGCTTAAGGCATTATTTTTCCCAAAGTGATGGACCATAGCTTGAAACAATAGAATGTGAGGGATTATAGGAAAGTAAAATACATTAAAAAGATGCACTGAAAAGAGGAGACAACAGATCTTGAGCACATCTATCTAGAGATGAAACACATAAGCTCTGATACAATGCGTTGAAGCCGCAGTTAAACTGGTAGAATTGCCACCCATCTCATTGATTAGTTCTGTTACCATCAGATTATAAAAATGCTGACAACCATGCACTTAAATCAAGCACAAAGCCTACAAGATGAAATGGTACCTGTATAGTCCAACATATGCAGGAAAAAGCTAAGCTTGTAAAAAAATGTCTCCAACTGTTTCATGTCATTGACGGGGATCTCAGAACCACTGTTACCAAAGAGTCCCCCAGGCTTCCTAAGATTGCCACCAGAAACAACCTCATAGATTAAGAACTGCAGGCAATGGACCTGAAAAACGTGACATTGGAAAATTAGACTCGTCCTTACCAATTGCATATACATGCAGCAAACTTATTAATGACACATTTAATACCATTAAATAGTGCTTTAATGCACACTACCCCAGAGCACATTTCTCAAGTGGATTAACATCTGTAACCCTATGCTACTACTGAGCTTAACAGAACATTGTAAGATTCAGTGCAAAGTTTCTTCATGCACGGCAGCATAAGATAGAGACATAAACACTTGCACGCATGCATGCATGCAGATGCACACATGTGCAAGTATAAAGAATACATAGCAGAAAGTATGCATGACATGCCGAAACATACAGAAAGAGAATATAGTAACTCAAACAAATCAATCTGTATAACTGCAAAAACTGAAAAAATGGGACAAGGGAATTAACACCAAAGTACTATTACAAACTAATGAAGAAAGATCAAAGCTTTAGAAAAACCTGAGCAGCTGTCGGTGCCACTGGCCTTGGATAGAAAAAGTTCCCTTTGCTTTCTTCACCTCCAGGCTGTAGCGATTGCAACTCTGGCTCCGACTTGCTTGTGTTTGCCATCCAGTCTGCTGAAAGAGTTCGCATGTCTGAGAGAATCCTATCAAACAGAAATTAGACAAAATAAAAGACGAGAATAAAAGGATATTTTAGCAAAGAACAAATAAGAATCTCACATAATCAAACAAAATAATAATTTCACAAGCATCATCTAGGACCACATATGACAACATAGCGATGTCATAAAGGATGACATCAAAAAGTTTTGGAAATACTGATAGTAGAGCTTTTGACAACTTGTCTAATTTCCATGACCACAGTAACCTCTATGTTTGTTTCAAAGCTCTATACATATTATGTATACTATAAATATTTTGTTCATAGTTGATATGCATTCTAGTTAGGGTATGAAATTAAAATGTTGACATGGATACTAAATTGCGCAAACAGCCAACCAATCCTTTGAAACTTCCGTATTTCCTATTTATCAATTGACCATACAGATATTTTTCAGAGAAACTGTAAAATTGTCTAACACAAATTAACCTCCCTTCCTATATAGACATGGAAAAGCTAGCCTTGAATAGCTTGACAAATTACAGGGAGAAAAAGCAATCACAAGCAAATAGAAGCATCCCTTATTCAAAATTAGAGAACTTGAAACTTCCTTATACTCATGCACTTGACAAGCCTGAGGAGCAAAATCTTCCCAAAAGTACCAAAAAGAACTTGTCAAATATGCACCTTGATAGGTCCTTCTTCTTTCGAAACGTTGTTCGCAACATGATGGCTAGAGTGTTCTGCACAAAATCTTGTACCTCAGCATGTATGGTTTCCCATAAAGCATCAGCTACCAATGTATCACATCTTTGCATCATCGCAGCAGTGCTCTTTATATAGCTAACAAGTTCAACCAGTGCTTTTCTTTCCTCTGCACTATAATTATACCGAACTACCTGCAATGTAATTCCAGATATGCACTATCATGAAGCAATATTTTTACAGTTTATCATCACTCTGAGCTGCATAAATCAACAATGACCAGAAGTTAAAGCTAAACAGGTCAAGGTCCAAGACTGGGCTATTCTCAGCTTAGAAGAACCTTGAAGAAAAATTAACAATATCAAGTTCAAACACACCCAGCAGCTGGACCAACTTAGTCTGGCTCTTTACGAGACTAGCATCAACACAAGCAAACAACAAAAGGTCATTTTCCTAATCTGTGACCGAAATGGAAAGTGCTACTAGAACTGACAAGTGGAAGGGTAACCTCACGTTGAGGATTGAGAATCTCATTGATAGTGTCATCCAGCTGGAAAAGGAGGTTAACAATTTGTTGACTTAATAAAATAGTCGCCTGGAGGCACAAACTGTACATTTTTTATATATCACTAGGTAGATATGGCATACAAGATTTAGTTAACATTAATGAATCTCTCATCTTCATGATTTTGTTTTCTGAACGCTTCAGTTTGTTCATGGGTTGATAGTCCTGTGGCCCTCGTTAATGAAATTTTTAATTTTAGTGATCCAACAGAAGAAAAGTTAGCTGGACAAGGCTTTATACATTCAGCCGCAAGTGAAGCCAGTAGTCTCCTACCCACTGATAATTCTCAAACAACTAGTTATAGTACCTTTTCATAGTCAGAACATGATCCTAAAGGTTCATTTGCTTCTAGTGAAACTGCATCCTTGCAGGGCCGAGAAAATTTCCATGCACATTGTTCCCATATACGTGCAGTCCATCTGCTTAAGAGCTGAAATCCTTCCACTACCATATCATACACATTCCCCTTTACCTCTTTGCACCATTCAGCATCTGCACTTTCTGTTGACTTCAACAACAACAGCTAGCAAAACATAGACAAGCAGAACTTAAATCAAAATTTGCACATTAAGCAAGTAGAGAAACTATCCAGCTGCACATGTATCGAGAAGAGTACCTGATTCACAGAAGAAGCAAAACGAATTGAGAAATCATCATGCTCAGCACGAATGGCTCCAATGTGGTTAACAATCAGATACTGGCGCTGATAAGTGGCCTATGTCAAGGAGTTATCACAGCAAGTTGGCATGATTGACATGATTTTCTAACAATTTTTTCCTTGAAAGAAAAAAACAAAATTTCTGAACAGCACATGACATTGTTTTACTGTTGCCCAAGCTCTGACAACACTAGTGCTGCTACCATGCAGAGATCAGTGAATTTGCGTGGTCAACTCTCCTATTTTAAAATTGAAATGCCGTAATTTATTGATGAGACAGACTCTGTGGAGTCAGAACACAAGTAACTATGCTAACAACATAAGACTTGAGAGTCGAGATTATAGAATCTCTAGTTGGTAGTCTTATCTAGGACCTTATGGTGAAAATGATGCTTACTAGTACATACAACATTTATCTGTCCAAAGGTTAAATCTATGATGTCTCGTTTTAGTGCAATCTATCACCTCAGTCTATACCTAGGTCCCATTTTGCACAAAAAGAAAAGGCCTAACTTCAGGTAGGATACTTGTATAACCAATATATTGCATGCAATTTCTGACAGAAAAAGCCACAAGCTAACTTGATCCTTTACCTATGGCTACATATATGAATCTCATTAGAGCATGCAATGGAAGGTGGTAATATGGGGGGAAGTGAAAAAATTTACAGGACTTACTATTCAATTTGAATGCTTTTCACATTACGATGTTGAGCTTCAATCTAATCCATTCATTGCGTTAAATTTCTTAATAACTTTTCAAAGAGGTTACTTTGTCAAGAAGACTCAAAATCACAAGGAGAGACATGACAAGGCACTTTATTCTAGGGGAGGAGACTACTCTCTGGTGCCATGTCAGCTTTTAGTCAGGTTTCTCCAATGGTTATGGAGTGATGATTGGAAGATGACTAAAAAGAGTAACTGCTACCACTGAAATAAACTGAAGTTCAGTGATTATGTGAAAGCACTCAAAGCAGAATAGTCTTTCACAAACCTGAAAACTTAAAATTCTGAATCAGAAAGTGCAAAAGAGTTGACTATCAATTGTGCAATAATTGATGTATCATTATGTATGTCTATGTAAAATGGTATCTCTTATTGTGCTCAACGATGCATTTCCTTTTTTATATAGTTCTTAACAAGTAGGTTAGAAATTGATCCACCTCATGACGCGCAAGCTGACTTTGTACATCTAAAAGAAACAAAAGGCAAAGTCATTGAAATGCCTCAGCTGAAAGGATGTAAAGACCTTAGCATTTAATTAAAAAAGTGTATGGGAAAGACATATTCAAAGTTTCATGAAGCTACATTTACAAATCACCATCTCATTCCACAGTCATATATGTATAGATATTGCCGTGGAACTGGAAGTATGACTTCCTATGAACGAATGGGATAAAGAAAATCTTCCTGATAACTTGTAGAAAAATTGAAAGCCTAGAACCAGTACTTAAACCTATAAGAGTTAACTGAACTGAAAGAGATCAAGCCAACAAAGCATCTCCTCAGTACCTAAAGTTGACAGAACAGCAGAGAGACTAATTTAGCAATAACTATTAGATAGTGCACCTTGATTATTATGCAACCAAGTTATCTTATCAGTTCGCTAGTACTAGGAGCTAAAGATTGTAACAGTCAAAACAAGTATATCGCAACTTTTACAAAGGTAGACAGGATATTCTTGTGCTTCCTTCAGAGGGAGCTCATGTGGCGCTGGAAGAGTGAGAAGACGAGTTTGAGAAGAAAACTTTTGGAAGTAACTGGACAATTCTTTCAGTATTGCAGCCGGAGAAAGATGAAGGTCCGGAAATGCAGGAATTACTGGATCATTCTGCCAAGACAGAAATGATAAAATTAGTCATTTCAACCACAGTGAAGAACTAATTCAGAATAATTATCAACAATCTTAGATGAAAAAATTTATAGCCAATGCACATTTTCCACTCCTATTCTAGTTGATAAACATTTTATTGATGATTGCATGGTTCTGCTCTGTCCTGAAATTCTACTATTCATTGCAAACGTAAAAACACATTATGAGAATTTACCTTAAATATATTGATAAGTCTGTTAATCTTAACCCTTTTGTACAATGATTCACTGTCCTTCTCGGATGATGTTGCCAGCACGACTAGGACGGGCAGAACTCGTAGAAGGATATGCCGCTCAGGAAACAGAAGAGCAAAATCCAATTCCAATGACTCAACAGCAAAAACAATAAGAACTTGTAGAATATCTTCCACACTTGTCTTCGTTAAGGACCTCAAAAATAATCAGATATGCATGGTACTACTATTTAAAAGTAAGCTGATGAGCCAAATCACATTTTGTTGTCGCAGGCAATCAATTAGCAGCATACTGTTGTAAGTACAGAACACATATATGAGAATGCATATGTTCTTATGCATCACATTAATTGTCTTTTGTACAGAATAAGTGCAATCAGTTGTCAAACGGACAGGATACTTATTCACCCGAAACATCTCGACGTGCAAGTTCAATAAGATGGCCCATCTTGTGCTTAAGAAAATCTGTGACAAATGGATTGCATCAAGTCCCAGTTAGGAGAAGTGAACTTGCATAATGAGCAACAAATTTGACATCCGCGATTTTTCATCAGTGTAATGCCAGCATTTTTGCTTTGAGCAAACTACTGTGTACCTGCAAATCATCCAACTCCTCCCTCATCGTGTCAACATCTTGCCATTGAACGCTGACTTGTGTGAAAGTCCTGAAAATTTGAGAAAAGCCAAGGGAAAGATATTCATCTGAACTCTAAAGCAAATGAGAAGTGATGTCTATGGATGTAATTTGCATCTAAATGATGTCAAAAGATGCATATAGTCACACGTATTCTCTAGTCCAGTATTTTTATGAAATGACAGTTGGTAGAAAAATATGAGGTCAAAATTCAAACTACAAAGACTTCAGTCAAACTTCCGATTTTTAACTTTATTAGCGATCATGCTCGTAGCTTTGCCATCAGATGAAAATGCACAAAAGCATCATTCTAAAATTGATAGCAAATGAACGTCATCGGCAAATTAACCATCAATTGGTTTTGCATTGAACCTACTTAGTTTGCTAGAAGCACAAAAGGATAAAACTACTTTAAGTCACTACAACCATTATTGTTACCTCCAAAACTAAGTTATACTGGATGGCAAAGGCATTTATATTATAAGAATGTGATGAAAGGTATGAGAATTTATATTTTACTATTGAACTGTTAAACTGTTAAACCATTCACCCACTTCCACTTTCGACCAATTCTATACTTCATGGCATGACCATCTCTAGTATGCTTACTGTAGGGATGGTAGATACTAAAGTTAATTAATGCCAATTTAAACTTTCAGAAGCTAGAGTTCTTTGTATAATAGCAAGGCATGTAATCTACTTGAGTAATTAACGGAGGTTAGATATTAAATATTTTTGGCTGGGAAAAATGCACCGCAATATCAAACCATGCATAAGTAATGCAATTAAGCACTAAGCATTTCAATTTGTTCAATTGAATCCTAACTTTTACACCAAAAAGTGCAATTGATTCTCAAACCTTTTGATTGATTCAATTAAATCCGAAACAATCATTGCATCATAAAATTTATGTTCGAATGCAATTTAAGAATGCCACGAAGGCAATTTTTGAGTGACAAGTAGGCAATTTTAGGTATTGTTCATTGTCAAGACTTGATTGCACTTTTTAAAAATATTTATAGAACTTAATTGAGCTAACTCAAAGAGTTTAATTACATACACGAGGTTTAGAACTTCATGTGCACTTAAACACATGCCAAAATACTTTATACAATCTGTCAATGCCCCCAACCCAGCCCCCCTCCCCCCAGGGCCGCTCTCTCTTCACTCTACCTCTAACACCATTTCCTTCTGCAATGCCCCTAACCTACTCAGTGCGCCAACAACTCTCCCACCGTCATTTCTTTTCTCCTCCGTCAACTCTCTCTCTGTGTACACATTGTCAATTTGGGCAACGCCACCAACCATCGATCTCCTAGAAGCTAATCAAGAAGCTCAATATCCAGATCTGCCTAGATGTGGATAGCGTGGGTTCTGTCAATGGTGAGGAGGTTGACACTGCCATGTTCAGAGCTCGAACATGGTGGTGGCCAAGTAGTTGATATGGTGGTGGTCTGGTGAAGATATTGTTTGTTTAGATAATAATTAACTATGCATAGAGTGATTTGCATGAACCCACCGATCACAAGTAGGGAAGAGGAAGTTTTCTCCAACCAGGAAAACATGGTCCATAAAAAATTCAATCATCAATAGAATCCTCAAGAAAAACACGACTTGGGTAATAAGAATGGACATAGATAAGTCTACTAAGTATCCGAGAATTAAGCAGACAAGCATGAGAGAGCAAGCGAGCTAAACCAAATGTCAAGCATAATTAATTAAACTTAGCACCAACATCAGGTGACAATCAGTCGCCTTACCTCTTATACCAAGAAAAATCATTCGGTATGCTTGCTTTTGCATTTTTTAGATGATCAAGTTGTACCAAGATATCAAGTAACTTCAACATAGACCTATTGCAAACAACAGAAAAAGTGTTACAGTCCATTGCATATAACTACCATAATTTTAACAATAGGTCTCCATATATAAGTGAATCAGTATTTTCAACATTTACAGAAGAGGGAGTCTGCTGAACATTGGAAAAAAAAAACTTCAAAAAGATGACAGGAAAGGTAGAATAGATGTAAAAAAGAGGGAATTCAATAAAACCAGAGATGAGTTATGCTTGGGCCATTAATTCGTCGCTCTGGCCTGGAAAAACGCTGCATATCTGCTGCTAGCTGCATTAGAACTTGAGAGTTATACACTGTGGAATATGCAAGTGAAGCCAACCACAAGTGAGAGGCAGAAATTGTTGTACTTTAGATGCAGCTGATGATTGCCACCGTTGAATTTCACGGAGTCGACTCATCTCCAAGTCAAGAACTTGGTATGTCTCCATATACAAGTCAGCTTGACTATGCTTCATAGACTCCGGAAGCTGCATGTTATTACAACAATAATTGTCTTAAACAGGTTCTGTCTAGAGCATAAGCTAACTATTATCTTCAATGGCAAGTCCACAATGTTCATGTCCATGATATAAAAGGTTTTTGCCAGCTTCTTTCTCTCTTCCTGCCTCTCTTTCTTTTCTTTTCTTGTTTTTTTTTTTTTTTGTTGAGGGGGGTTGGAATAGAGGAACAGTAAACTAAGTTGAGCATTATGCTAATTTATAAATAAAAAATAAAAAACAAAGTCCACTCTGAATACACAATGCAATGCTTCATCAAAAAACCATTGTCCCACAAGCATCGAGAACCAATACAAGGCCCTGTCATTTGGAGCAAAAAGACGATTATCTCGAGATGGAGTTTATACGAATTTTAACTTTCTACAAAGGGAAATATCCATTTTGCTCAACACTACAACCCTAAGGACCTTGTAGATCTTTGGACATCAAACTCAGTTCTTTGCAAGAAATCTACGTATTCCTCCAATCTACAAAAATACCTCATTCTATTACCCAAAAATAATAAATTAGAAATCCAGAAAGAACCAGTTTGATAAAACAAGAATTTCCCTGCTTCCCATTCCAAATGTGGATTTTCTGGCAGCACCATATGAGAACCGTGAATATGAGTCTACACATTACTTTATGTCAACATAGTTACCCATACAATGCTACTGAGAACACAACTGAATACCACTATTATCTAAAACAGCAAAAGTATCCCGCAGACTCAAAATGGAAAGGAAAACCAACCTGAGGAAGTGCCTTCACGCAGCTGCGATACGTGTAGAGTACTGAACCCATCTCTTTCCCCTCCTGAACAAGAGTGTTCTGTAAACAGTTCCAATTTCCACAATTAGAAAGTACACAGCTAATGACATTACTAGTTTTCCCAAGCATTGAGAAACAAAAATGTCCGAAAGAATTAACACAACCGAACAAATCGGCCCAGCCAACTCCTTCATAACCTGCAAATTTATGGTGCGCTCGAAAGAGCTAACCGCAAACAGATGGCGAAACCGGGAAAAACAAAAGGGAAAAAAAAAAAGAAAAAATACGAAAGGTCCACGCACCAGCTGGTTGAGAGCTTTCGTGTCCTCGGAGAGAGATAACCGGTACGCCGAAACATCGCTATACTCTGCGAGAGAGGAGGAATCCACCAGACAGGAGGAGGCGAATGCCGCCGCATCACTTGCCAGTCCACAAAACCAAAAAACGCGCGACGAATTCAACACACAACAAACACGCACGCACGCATCCGAATCTCACGTACCGATGGGGCTGTTGGTGGCCCCGGGCTCCGCGGACACCCAGATTGCCGGCCCTTGAATCTCCGGCTGCTCGTCCTGGAAAACACACAAATCCGACGCCGATCGCACTCAACGAAACGACAACAGCAGCGACATCCGGAGATGAAGTTCGCGGAGAGAAGATGTTTTACCTCGAGGGAGAAGGTGGAGAGAGCCGCGATGGCTTCTTCCACGGGGACCGCCATCGGAGCGCCGAATCGGAGCTCGGGAGGCCGTCCGTCGGGATTTCAGCCTGCGGCAATGCCGATGCGAATGCGATGGGAAGCGGGAGGTCGGAGGTGACTGTTGATGGAAAGCTTGTGGACTGGCGAGAGGGACTCGGATCGCGACTCGCCGGTGGGTCGGGGCGAGAAACTGAGCTGACTCGCTGTCTGAAATGGACAGAGCGCGAGGGGAGCGGTTGGTGCCTGGGTTTAGAGAGAAATCCAACGGTTTGTAAGCTTTAGTTATTGCTATTATTGTTATTATCATTAATCAAATTTTCTACTTTTTACTTTTCCTTAAAAAATTCGCAATTCTTAAAGTGATTTTTTAAAATTTTACAAAAATTGTATTAATCTACATGTCGGTATGTGTATATTTTCGTAGAAAAGGTAACAACTATGGAAATGCACACCATTTTCGTAGAAAAGATAACACCTATAATCACTTTGGGAAATTAATTAGTTTTTTATCAGCTGTACCTTTTCAGTATGAATTTAGGGATGTACTCATTTAAAACCCAGACTATTATATGTAATTTAAAGACATTCTTTCAAATCATTAATACATCACATTCATTGAAATTAAGTTAAGTATGTTTTCGGATCAAAAGATTTGTTAGTCATGTTTTGTAAATTATATCTCTGATGGAAAAGTAAACCATCATTGTCCTTCTATTTTCCCAAATTTGATTTGGATATATAAGTTTAACATGGATTCATGTAATCTTCATAGGCTAGTGAGCAGTAAGTTTCACGATCGATTCATGTTTTCAAACATATGAACTAATATACTTATTGATAATTCATGTCGCATGGAAAAAAAAATCATATCCAATTATTGATTATATAAAAAAAAACGACAAGACGTTTCAACAGTGCATATCTATTTCTAAAACTAAAAAGAAATAACTTCTTTAACATTGGCATCATGCGCATGCATCTTATTGATATTGCTTATGCCCATCTTTTTGCTACATCTATTTTATAACTATTGACATAGATAATGTTTACACTGCTTTGCCCTTTGTGTAATTAGTCAGGTCCTCTATGGCAAGGAACACTGTATAGCATAAAACATTTTACAAAAAGAAAAAAAGAGGTTTTTTTTTTTTAAAGACTTTGCAAAATAAAAGAACCTAGTAAGTCGGCTTGCATGCTAAATTCGTGGAAAATTGAGATGGAAGGCAAGACAAATCATGCTTGCTCTTTGCTTCAAAGACAAGTCAATCGAATCATTTGAACTTTATAGCACACTAATAAAAATGCCAAATGCGATTGCTTCGGCATGAAGCTGAGACAATGATATGTCCCTTTTAAAGGAAGTATCCCCACGGACTCCGGAAGGTTTGGTCACACCACACGAGACCAGATCGTCACTTCGGGATTTTGGCAAGTTTCGAACAAAACAAGGCACGGTCGCGCCGAGGGATGCTTCAAGCGGTATAATAGAATAAATTTGCGAGTCGTGTTTTCTGAAAAACCATCTCTACAATGACAAACAAGCATGAGAGGCCTCTTGCATTTTCGTCTACTATTGGAAAAGCTCCCCTCGATGACATAATTAAGATGTACGCAGAAAATGCGACAATTTCGCTCGTTTTCCAGGGCGTACAAGAGGCGACTTTGGATCCAATAAATAATAAACGTATAAACTACTACCAAAATGGCCCCATTCAACTATAAGACTAAGGTATGTACAATTCAGATTTCATCTCTCGATGCGTCTTATCGGTATGTCGAGTTCCCTTTCTTTCCGGCGAAGATGTCGAATGTAAACATACCTTGGGATCTCACTCGTAATCATCTTCATCATGACAAAAATCGGCTTCGCCCTTGCAATCAGCTTTGTCGATAATCTCAAGCCCCACATTCAGGTATCTGGAGTACTCGTTGACACCCTGATACAAACTCTGATAACCCTCGAATGCAAGGATCCGAGGAGATGAACAGAAAGGATGGTTATTCGGGCACATCATCAGCGACACTATCAAGGCCTTGCCGTGCAGAAATGACCCTGTCCAGGGTGTGATCAGGCACTGTGATTCCAGTGGTCTCCATGTCTGCAACAATGGCTACCGCGGCATCCAATTCTCCAAGATCAAGACACAGTGAGATGATTTCGTCATATAGGGGACTGCAAAAGAAGAGGGAAACCATTTTTTGTAAGGTGGATGTTACAGCCTCTTTTACTCCTTCAAGTATCCAAGCATCCATTATAGTTCCCCATACTTGGCAGGATTTCATCATAATAGTCCGACATAAGAAAAGCACATTTCGAATTATTTCCTACTAAGAGAAGCACAGAACGTGTTAGTATTTAACATGTTCACGTATTTTCCTCTGTCCATTCCTTTTCATCTAACAAAAATACAAACATGCATGTATCGAGGCACTTTCTGCTCCCCTCAATACCATGGAGATGGTAAATGTGTAAAGAAAAATCACCTACTCTTTTCATGCTAGTTAATCTTGAGCCTAAAATCAGACGAATTTTGAGAGCGTATCCCACATGTCAAGTAGCCAAAATTTCAAATAAGGCCATGAAACCCACACATGATTGATTTAAGAAATCCATTTCAATAAATTTTCATGAGATTTATGATGTTGAATGCATTGGTACTCCATGAATATAATATACCCTGCTCTACATCAAGAGAAGCAATGGGACCACATCCAAATGATACACGAATGAGCTTTCAAGTTAGACTTACAAAAAGCTGATCATATTGAAATGGAGACCCTTTCTCAAAAAGTGAAGAGAAGGGGCAGAGTATGCAGCAGCATAACAAATAAAGCTTTCAGATCATGGCAGGCCAAGAACCAATACAGATGAAAATGAAACTTCTTGATCATGATATGACAAGGTAATGAAAATCCAATACCTCCCAAGCACATAACCAAGATTATGTGTAGTTTGCAAGATCTTCAAGAAAGCTGATGGCAGAGGAGCCCTTATAGCTGCACGAAGTATCATGGCACAGTCCCCAATAGTGGGTTGCCCACCCAATTCTATTACCTGAAAAAATTTCAGTTGGCCCATAAAATTCTTTGAAAGAAGAGTTATCAAAGTTTCCCTTACTATTGGTTTTTGAGATAATTTTCTAACTATTTGACAAAAAAATCTTTAGTCATTAAACTCTTCAACACATCCAAATAACCTATACTGCTCAATGGACAAACCCAACTCATGTTTATAGCACATAACAGCTAACTGACAAGTCTATGATGTTGGTATTGCACTGTCCCTTTCTATATATATATATATATATAGAGAGAGAGAGAGAGAGAGAGAGAGAGAAAGAACAATTCAGATGCCAGCATAATTTTTTTTTTCAAATTAGCAAGTCCCAACATCTCGAGAAGGTTCAGCAAACAGCAGCATGTGCTAAGGTCCTTAAGCCATCCTGTAATGAGTTTCAATGCACATAGCTTTTGTGGAGGGCCTACAATATTCATGATATTATTGACCTACTAGCAAAGTTCATTCAAATTCTTTCAAGAACAGAAAACCATTGATAATACTACTACTCACGGAATATTTTAAACTTACAATAAATGATCTAATTGCGCATTTGTCAAATTTTCCAAGCTATTACATCATTGAGGGAACTTAGCTGCATTGATTACTAATAAAATTATAGTTTCTAAAGTGTTATCTGAACTGCTTGACTTTAGCATTCAAAGGCCAAGTAATTAAAGGTGATTGTACTTAAAGCACTTTCAATCTAAGTAATTTTCTATAAGCTACTCTTAATATTTCAGTAACTGCTCTACAATAAATCACATCGCTCAAGGGAATTAGATGAAGTAGTTCCCAAATTAAGAGGAAAGGGGCAAGCAGTTTAGCAAGCTAAATAAAACCTTTCAAATGATGCTGGGATTAACAAGAAAAATCAGGACAAGAGAAGCACAATCTGGCATAAAGGAAACATCGTGGCATTGAAAGAACAGAAAAGCCAGGTACGATAGACAGTGAACATACCTTTTGCATTGTTTTTATTGCCAACTCCACTTCCCATTCCTGAGACCACCTCTGAGGTGGCCTGCTCTTCAACTCCCTCTCCCATGTCCAACCCCAAGCATCAGCTATTGTATACATATCTGACACATCAAAAACTTTCCTTTCCCGCAGTTCCTTAAATGCCTCAAATATATCCAAAGGAAACCAATCCTCATCCTTGTCATCCTGCATGAATAGCATACAACCAATAGATTGAGTTTAATGGCTCTAGCCATGCAAAACAGGATCATGGAAAAAGAAACCAAGTACAACCTGGAAATTACACATCGGCATGATTTTTATTTCGAACAAGTATTCTAGCTAGAGTATAATCATTTCAACAACTCACCTGAGGTATTGAACAAAGAACATAGACAAGGCCCATAAGACCATAAGATCCAACCGCAATAATCAGGAAAATATAGCAGGCAAAAGCCAATAACAGAGTTTGACAAATTCAATGCAGAGTTTGACTAACCAATGTCCCTAACTTGAATATAGAGTTTAAGTTATTTACTGCACAAGTCAAGCAAAAGTTGCCTCATTTTTTTTTTTTTACCATTGCAAGAACTACATAAACCTATTATTGTCATTGCTTACACAAATCTAATGTCTCAATTATGTGGAACAGAAAATGAAGTAAAGAGACAACTATGAGCACAGATCAGACAATATCTACCTCCACAGATGCTCGAGACACCTTTCTCCGTGATTTTTTTGTTGAGGTAGTTGTTTGATCAGAATCTTTTAGTAACTGGACACCAATCATTTGAAGCGGTTTTTTCGCTTCAGCTTCCTTGTACTTTACCCTCTCTCCATCCGGAATCTCCGTTTCAGTTTGTTCAACTTCCTCCTCCTCATCTCCTTCTTCATCTTCAACATCCTTTACAGCATCTTCTGCAGCCTCAACATCATCCATTAAATCTGAAACTTCTACTTGCTCCACCTCTATGGTTTTTCCCTGACTCCTATCCATTCCTTCTCCAAGAAATCGGCGTTTCCAGAACTCTGTATTTCCTTCCTCTAGCTTGATCCTAGAAATAAGTTCGTCCAGCTCTTCATCAACCTAAGACAGAAATGGAAGTCAATGACACCAAGGTAATTACACTATCCAGCAAAAATGGGAACTGCATGGAAGTCAAGACGGTCATGCCCGCACATGTAAGCAATCTATAAAACCAATACAGACAATGAAAACTAGTAAACTGTCAACCTCCTCCTCTTCCTCCTCTACAGGAGGAACCCAAAGGGGCCGTCCACGTGAACGGTTTATCCTCCTTGCTTTCTGCACGCGCTGATAAAGAACATTTCTGGTTCCATCTGTTGGCAGATCTTGAGCCTCTAATTCTTCCTTTAATTCAGATACTGTCATCTTACTGGCAGCTTTAGGTTTCAAAACATTTTGATCAGGACCCTTTATAGTCTTTCTCAGTCTCTCCTCCACTCTAATATAATCATATTCAGAAGCATCACCTAGAACTGCAAGTCCTTCATACAGCAAGGTTTTCAAAAGCTTCCTATGGTGCATTCTCCAATCCTCAAGACATTTTTGCTTGAAGGAGGTTTCCATAGGGTTTGAATATATGAATCCAGCCACATCAGGATCCAAAGGGGTCTTTCCTCTTCGCGGAACCCAGCGCTTGCGTTCGCCAGTAAGCCCACCCTCAGCCTCATACCTGATTTAACAGGGAAAATTACTCAAAAATTACTTATTAAGACATTTTTCAGCACACACTAAATAACAAGGTAATTTGAAAAATTTAACTGTCACACCACTATTCTTACATCCTCCTTTTGTTTTATGTAGCATACTAATGAAGAAGCCCATGGTTTTGATAACACAGTATAAATTAATTCAAAGCATTCAGTATGAATGTCTTATTGTTTGCTACTGTTTGCAGTGTAGTCAAAGGCATTTGAGGTGCATGCCTAGGCGCTGAAGCAAGGCGGGGCAATGGAGTTCCGCCTCTTGGATGTCAAAGTGATGCGTCTTCAATCAGGAACAAGCCCTTTTGCCTAACGCATCAAGCACGCATGCAATTGTTCTAGCTGGTAAAACCTTAGGCTTTGAAAATGCCAGAGTGGTTTCTTTTTTGACAAAAACTCTTCCATCCTTTTTTATAGGCTTAGACAAACTGGATCCCAAAAAAAGTATTACTTAGTCTTAAGCACTGTTCAGACCTTTGCTGATGATTCAATTTCCTCTCTCTTTAAAAATGCCATCATCAGAGAAAGGACTAGACAGAGTTGCAGGATGCCAAGTCACTGTTTGTTTCAAAAAGAAAAGTTGTTGGACTCTTTCTATCTCAATTCTGTTGGTTCCAACTTTTTAAGTCATTTATTAATCAGTGAGACTCAATTTTCATTTTTCGTGTTCTTCTCTCTCCCTGCTTCAATTTGTATGTTCTGTTCTAAGGATAATCATAATTATTCTATTTGTATTGTAATTTTGTCACACAATTTATACCGTGCAACCTGTATATGTCACTTACCAACTTTGAGTTATCGCACCCAGCTTTGCTCAGATGTGCACTATTTCTGCACTTTACACCTCAGGCATATTAAGGCCTTAAACCCTTAAGTGCACTTTTTTGCCTTTGACTACACTGGTTGTTTGCCAAATAACAAATTTATGGTGACCAAACTGAAATTTTAATAAATTCCTCCAACGGAAAAAATAGCAGAAGGGAGATAATGCGGCTTTTCTTATATATGAGTTGAGAAACACACCTAGCAATGTAATCAATCTCATATCCAAGTTCAGCTTCTTCTTGTAGAGGTTCAATCCAAGAGCTCACAAGGGTTCGGTATTTTCTGCTTAAGATCATAGCTCGTGGAGGAATCGGTTGGTTATCTTTGGCCATTGCCTCCAATGCTTCCAGCAATTCGACAATTCTTCCTGAATTTAGCATGTAGCAAATAGAAGGAAGAGTGAGTAGATCAAAATAGAATGCAATCTAACTATACTAAAGATTCCAACGCCGATTTTTTTGGGCAATCATGAGATGGTTCCATATCAGGGTCTGCAAACTATGGCAAAGCCAAAAAGAAAAGCAGCAAATACAGGTAAAAACAGCTAAAAGTTACAGCCTCAAAGCCCTTGCAATTTACATGCATTCACATTTCATTAAATTCGGAACAGCCTACAATTTTACAGTGGACAAGGTCACAAATGAAATGTGGTCCTCACGGTCATCTTTTCAATCTGAAATCATACGACAATGGTCATTACTCAAGCCTCAATTCGAGAAACAAATACCAAAAAAGCATAATATCATTTCTTCCTGCTGATCTGGAAGCAAAACAGGTATCATGGTCACACAAGTTCGATGGCTTAACTAATCCATTCTTTTTATCAGAACCAAAACCCACAGTATCCGGTACAGTTGACTTCAAGAATCTCCTAATTTCAAGAACTAGCTGAATTTAAAGTTTCTTTCCTAATATAGACACTCATCCAAGGCCAGCACACAACAAAAGAATGGCTTTACGTATGACCTCTTGAATGCAGAATTCTCCTAAATAACTAATTTTGCATTTAGACAGAACTAATGCAATTGGTTGACAGATTCACAAACCCCACATGATTCGAAAACTAATCAAACACAACTACTTCCATCCTAATGTCAGTATATAACAACCATTTATAGAAAGAACCAACAGATGACTTCTGCTCCAAAAGCAGAAGAAGAAGCTCTATGCTGTCCCTCATTGTGAAGGATCACGAGTGATACTCATCACAGGTAAAAGCTATAGAGCATGAGAAAAAGATCAATAAATGATCTAAAGAAAGAAACATAGCTTATGCTGCAGGATGAAGTGGAAGAAATTCAGAAACTTATTGTTCATAAAGATTCTAAAAGAATTTTCATCTAGAAGATTGGAAACAGAACACAATATATTAAGCCTGCTAAATAATTAACCTTCTCGACATAAAGCTCGGAGATACAAGGACAAAGGATCTCCAAAATTCCCTTCATTATGTAAAACTTTTGTGCCTCCTTCAAAGTTTTTCAGAGCACGGAAATGACGAATTGCCTCCCGCATTACACAGTATTTGGTAAAGCATTCCACCAACAACCTGTGCATTGAAGAATATCAAAAGGTGAGACTGACTTGAATTAGAGTCACCACTTTGAGCCTCCTCACTTTGACATAATCATACTAGACTGCTCGATGAATTCGCAGGAAACATCATCTTTTAATCGTTAAAATTTTCAATTCATAATTTTAAACTTCTAGGTGGATGGAGAATATATACATATAAGTGCCCTACACATACAAATCAGACTGAAATAGCATGAAAGTTGCAAGTGGAACTTTCCAACCTAAAAGCTTAAGTTGACAAGTGGAGAGAGACTAAAAGCAAGTGATGCCAACAAGCAATATGAAGTAACAGACTTTAACATAGAGGTCCAGATATCAGAAAAAAATTATAAAAAAGGTTATCAAACAGTTCCACTGTAAGACAAGGTATGCCTTCCATAAAATCAAAGTAATAAAAAAAAAACAGACGTAAGGATTATACAGTCACGCAGTCAACCAGCCCATACATTCATCTAAAATGTCAATATAGTCTCAATTGATTAAGCATGTAAAGAACAACGAAGTCGGCAGTTAGCATCATATGCCGAACCCTGTACTTATATGACTGCACTGCTCCAGTACAGCATGTTTTTGTAGCATAACAAAAAGATATGCTATTCAGATTACTTGTATCAAAGAAGATGACTATAGGTGTCCCTTACGCATAAGTTTTCACATTAGGCTGCAACCTCTTGTGGTCTTCAACCATCATGCCAAGTAATTCAGCAACATCCTGTACTCTACAGAAAACAAGGATGAAAGAAGCACGTCCGCACAATATAAGTATCTAAGGACCGAAATATAGCAGATGATCAGAAACATCTGGATGTTGAGATAGAAAATAGTTGAAGCATGTGCCACATTACACAATAGAAGAAGTGCCATCAGTAGAACTCAGCAAATGACCTCCATTCACAGTGCAAAATATCGGGAACGTTGCATTTTCACCAGAACAACATGCTCAATAGTAGTAAAAAATGATGCAACTTTTGACAGAACAGAAAAAAATAGGAGGGCAGAACAATGACTAAACTTGTGAACATCTTGGCAAGAATTTGTGCTGATTAATAGCCAAATACTTGGACTAAACATGGCATACAAATGGAACTTCTTTTTTACCGAAAAAGCCTCTTCCAGGCTTTGCAGTTTGCAGCAAACTGATCAAAGAACAAAAGCCTTGATAGTATATCACTAAAGAAAAAGGACAAATGAAAAGAAAACAGAAATATAGTTCACAAGTGATCAATTGATTTTCTTGTCAAGGCATACACCAGATAAATTCTTCCTATTGTATCTCTTAATAGTTATAGAACCACAAGTAAATGTCAGTAAGATCCGTAAACGCATTTGTTGAATTCTTGTCAGGGGTATTACCACAGTTGCAATCTTACCTCACCAAATAAACCTACTATAACTTTAGGATGAATCATGGGATAATTACTCATGGTTAAAATTCAGTGGCCGAGAAAAAACACGGTAGAGATTCATGAAAGTGAAGCCTTAGGAGAGGAGAAACCATTATGGGAATTCATGAGTTAAACTAGCAACTATGACAATATGGAAACTCTTCATGAAGGTGATATTTCGTTAAGCTATGACTCATATGAAGAAAAGAGTAGAGTGAACCTATAACAACTTCAAACTGCTCTTTTTCAGATCAAACACACATCAAGCATGAATATCAGCTTTCAAAAAGCTATTGTCATCATAATGAAAAGCTACATCTTCACAGCTGACCAGAACTTTACCTGTCATAGGATTCAGCTCTAGTATATGCTTGGATGACCCAATTATAGCTCTCAGTATCAGGTTTCATATAATCTGTTAACCAAGAAAGTTGACAGAAACATAATAAGCTGCAGGCCAAAGACTTCAATCCAACCATCTAGAGAAAAATCTCCATTCCACTTGTATTCTATATAATTTCCTTTCCATCCAAGTAATTTTAGATAAATAAGAAGCAAAACGAATTATTGCTATCCAAATGTCCATGAACAGAAACATGTGATCAAGATGATATCTGATGGTCGCACATGGTCATCCCAAGACCAATATTTAATTAATTACATACACATGACTTAAACTAGGAAGGTCGACCAAATGTTGACCAATGAAGACAGAGATTGGCTAAAAAATATCTACTTCTGCATGTTTTCATAGTCCACAAATTTGACGACTAGGTGAATAGACACGAGAGTACACACGACAAAATACATGACAAGAGTATATTCTTCACACGTATCTTAGGTTTGGAACTTGGGACATGACAGAAAACAGAAATCTGATTTAACTCCACAAAATTTAAATGCGCCTCCACGTTCATTAATAAGGTGAAGGGAAGGGGAAAGCTAATGAATGACTACCATAGAATTTAGAACTGAATCTAATGAGTATCAAAAAGTTAAAAGCAATAATTTATTCTGACACATATAAAAACACCAAAATCATTGCATACGCCATTTAACTTGGAACTGCAATTTCTTTTTGGCTTAGTTGAAATCCACATTGCTAAACCATCTATAAATCAACAACTTAAATAAATATGATTTGGGTATATTTGTGCAAGCATGCATGTGTATGTAGTATTTTATGCCTACCTGCCACCATGCAGAATAAAAAAAATAACAAGAATTGATTAAACCAAAGTATGATTATGGTTTTCTAGATTTTATGCCACATGTTTAACATACAGAAATCAATCGTTCTCTTGGAATACTTGTGGAGTAAAACGATAAGACCATCTAAAGCGTGGGGTTCTACAATAGAACATGTTAACGCATTATAATTCACCAGCATCAGAAAAGGAAATGTGCCTAGTTCTCTCTGACACTGACTAATCAGGAGACTATTCAATAAGTTACAACACTGCTATTAAAAGAAAACATGCCCGAGGGAAAGAATTGTCAAAGAAACACAGACACAATCAGGGGAGAAGAGAATGAGACCTTCTCCAAATTCCATGTTCTCAAACGTGGCAAAAGCTATTTCTGGTATCCCACAAGTAGCCTAATTAACAGATAGAGATGCTATCAGTATGTTAAGTCTTCAAAAGAAAGAATAAAATCAAAACATATCAACAAGCTTCTAATAAGCTCAACATACAAGCTTGTCATAACTTACAATTCCACAATAAGAAAGAGATTTCATGCTCTGGTGCATCTCATAAATAGGTTTAAATATTGCTTGACACATTGCAGCAGTTGAGCTTTTAAAGGTGTTTGACAAACAGCTCAACAGCTGCAGCACCTCTAAGGCTATGGCAGCTTAAAATAGTTTGTAGCGAGCAATCTCACCCGACTTTGAGGTGTTACAGCTTTGCAACATCTATTACCAATTGCATTACTAACAGCACTTCACATCATAGCTATAGACGAACCACAGCCATACCAAACAGGCTCCTTGAAGCACATAAGCATACATTCACACAAAGTGTGCTTTTCCAAAGTTATTAAGCCCTAGAAACATTGATCCACCAAGCTTATTAAGCCTTAGAAACTATTCCAAAAACCATGACATGATTAGAAACACATAACGGACAAAACCTATGCACATAAAAGCTTTATTTAGATCAGTGATGTGTCAGATTGCAGAATTAGGCCCGTAAGAGTCACGACAAACCTGAACGCTAAGAAGACAATTGAAATGGAAAGTTGTGGCCATCCTTCCTGCTGCCTCCATTTCATAACAAATTTCCAAAGCGTTAGAATGGTCCCCAACCTTACAGTCTTCTTGAATTAGAAGATCATAGAGCTCATCCGTAGCTCGCAAACCATTTTTTCCTCCCTTGAGGAAGACATCATTAGCATCCTCCAGATGCTTGCTCCTGACAAGCTCCTCTGTCCAAAAGTTTAAAAAAACAGAAATCATCGCACTCGCGCAAAAGAATATAGCACTCATACACATATGCACACGCAACCTGACCCACAAAACAAAAAACTGGATATACCTACCGACAAGAATTACCCACGCTTGGCGTATATCGTAGTTCAATTTCTCCATCGCTGCAAGAATCTCCATCCCTCTTCTCGAGTATCCTTTGGAACCGAACAATCTAATCAACGAAATGAACGTCTCGTGCACCGGTCTAATCCCCGCGCTGAGCTCCCTCCGCAGCGAGTGCATCTGCATTCAAACCAACAACGCGCCATTGTCACACGACAGACCAACTCTAGCACCAAAAGCAAGACCAACTCCTGCAATTCAACGGCTTCGAAATTCAGTTCTTGCGACTCATTAGGGGACCGCAAGGAGACGATCTTTCCATCTGCTGAACCGAAATTGGTCCGGTCTAACATTAGCATTTTCAGCTCGAATCGTGAATTACCGCGCCCTCCGCATCTCCGTTGAGCACGTGCGAGACGACGAGCCCGTGGAACGAGCGGGGCCCGGGGCTGAGCCCCGCGGCGATCATGTCGTAGATCACCTCAGACACGCCGGCGACGTCGCCGCCCCGGGCGCGGGTCATCAGCTCCTCCATGAAGGCGAGGCGGAGTGACTTCTCGGCGGCGGAGGCCGAGGCGAGGAAGGAGGCGGGAGAGACGGGAGAGCCGAGGCCATCGCCACCGCCGCCGCCGCCGGGGCCGGGCCGCTCCGGCTGCTTCCTCCTCCTGCCCCTGCGGGCCTTCTTCTGCGGCGCGGGGGAGGCGACGGCGGCGCGCACGGCGGAGGAGGAGGAGGGAGGGGGCCGGCGCGGCGGGCCGGGGAGGAAGAGGCGAGAGCGGGGAGCGGAGAGCGCGTTGAGCATCTGAGGGGGAGGAGGAGGAGGGAGTTTTTGGGTTTTGGATAAAGTTTGGAGTGTTCGAAGCGCGAGAAATGAGGAGGGAGAAGAGAACGGAGGGGTTTAACGGAGCTAAAGAATGTCGTGGCGATGAGAGAGAGAGCAATCGTCGCGGCGGACGTTGGTGTAGCAAGTTGGCAACGGATAGATTTATTGGTCGCTCTCTCCTCAGCCTCAATTACTTGGGGAAATGCTTGTCTCATAATCTTTTACTGTATTCTCTAAATTATAATTTTTTTTTTTACTTAATTGATCATCCAGGGAAAAAACAAATATATATGAAAATGCTGACGTGCAAAAATATCTTATATTGAAAAAATATTGATTGTACAAGATATGTCGGCACAATAAATAAGAAGAGTCTTGAGATTGCGATGAATGTCCAAAGTGAAACTCAAGTGTTAGACTATTTTGAATTGAACAGGCACTCTTCTCTCTCTTCCCTCCTCCCCCCTCTCTCTCTCTCTCTCTTTGCCGCCCTCTTTCCCATTGAGCCCTCATTTGACCAATGAACCACCGCGTTGCCCCTTCGGCTTCGACTTGTCATGCATGCTCTATCTCTCTCTCTCTCTCTCTCTCTTCGCCTGACGCTCTCAACTTTGTCCCCTCTCTTTTCCTCTGACGAACCGCTGATCCCCTGTCCAAACAACAAACCACCATGCTGCCCCTCCTACTCTACTTATTTGTTGAACCGCAACTACGCCCTCGTTTGATGAACCACCATGCAGCTTCCACCTTCGCCTCGATAGGTTGCCTCCACTGTCATGAAGTTCATTGGATGGGGTGGTTTGTTAGTCCAATGAGAGCTCGGTGGAAGAAAGAGCGGACGGCGAAGAGAGAAAGAGAGAGAGCTTGCAGAGAGAGAAAGTTTTGGTAACTTCAGAGCCTTTCTTATTTGTTATGCTGACAAATCTTGTGCACGTCAATATTTTCTCAAAACATTTCATATGATAATTTATATGAGTTAAATATAATTTGAAAAGGTTTCTCCAGATTTTAGAAAATAAAAATATGAATAAAAAGAAAGAAAGAGCAAAATAGAGGGAAAGCATTTTGTCAAGAAGAAACATGAGACGAAGGGGAGGAAATCCGCCTCCCTCACTGAGCTTCTCATCACACCAATAATAGGGTCGCTGCTCTCACACAGATCGAGAGAGAGAGAGACCCTCTCAACAACCAAAGCATAGGTGTGACCCTCGTCGAGACAAGGTGAGGGTTACCAACCATTATCCCCGTGTTTAGAGTTTAACTTGCACGTGAAGGCAAGGGTTAGGGCCTTGCTTCGACTCTCTCTCTCTCGGCAACAATCGCAAGGATGATTGCTATAACCGGTCTAGATGCTGATAATGGTCATTGGATCGTCGCTCGTGGTTGAGTGGAGTGGTGACCCTTGCCGGCATAAGGGTGGTGCATAAGGGTGGTGCCACACACCAACTAGCCTTCACCACCCATCTCCGCTCTTAGTCTTGTCATCTTAGCATTTTCATCCACTTGTTTGACAAAATGGCCAATTTAGAAAAAAAAATGATAAATATATTGAAAATCCTAAAACTTATTGCGAAAGTGTAATTAACTTTTAAAACTTTCAAATAATGCAATTAGGTATTAAAACTTGTCAATTAATACAATCAAGTTTTCATGTTAATTCCATCCAATTTGGTTAATGTGGCTCTCTCAAGATTTGGGCAAGGGCCTGCCGATGGTAGGGTGACAGCGGCCCTTCTTGGAGATGGTGGGGGCGGTGGCGGCAAGGGTGCCCTTGCTTGAGTTCTCTTTTTTTTTTTTCTATGTTTTTTCTTGAAATTTGGTTGTTTTTAACATAATTTAAATAAATTTAATATTAAAAATCAGATTTTTCGTGTAATTAAATCCTAAAAAAAATGCATGCACTTTAAAAACCCAATTACACAAAATAAAAAATAAAATAAAAGAAGAGAAAATATCCAAGAGCAAATCGATTATTTTGCAGCATGCTGATTGAATTGGATATGACATTTCACTATCTCATGAACTCATCAAAATTTATCATGTGCTTCTTGGTGCATGATTAGAGGTTGATTTAATTCTTAATTTTTTTTTTCAGTCTAATGATGAAGGCTTTGTGGACCAGGAACAAGTAAATGCATCACCACACCTTCCTCATAAGATATGATTTATAAGGGAAGCATTGAGTTTATTATTTAGATGGACCGACCGGTCTCATACACTCAGACGACACGAAATGAAAACTAGATTCTTCCCACATTCAAGAACTCAGTTGTCGATCTTCATCTTCTGCAGGATATTCTTGAGGATCTTGATCAACAATGGCTTCCCGTAGCAATCATCCAGACCGGCCGCCATGAAAGTGTCCTCCTCGGTATCCATGGAGTGCGAGGTCACTCCACTCCCCCGATCATGCTGCTGACTCCTATGTTCCGCAGCTCCTTTGTTGCTCGTGGGAAGATGAAACGCCATCATTACGGCACGGAATGGATACCGAGCGATCGGTGAAAACTGTAGACATGTGGAAAACTATGTTTGCGCATCTTTGATGGCTCGTAGTTTCCTCGATTCCATTCATCACGGGCATCTCCCAGTCCATGAGGATGACATCAAAGGATTCTCCGGGACGGAACAGATCCACAGCCACCTTCCCGTTCTCAGCCACCTGGGATTCCACTACCACGCCCACCCTATTCACAAGGATGGTGGTATGGATCGTGCGATTGAAGTTACGATGAACATGAGAATCAAGCATTCATGTAATCCTCTTTTTATAATATGTTCGGCGATAGATTGTTTTATTTGTTAAGCTCTAATTTGACAAGACTTTTTTAAGGATTATGTTTATTAAGGAGTTCTTTTTTTTTTTTTTTCTTTTTGTAGGATTTCATCCTGAGGGGCTTTTTGTAGCCACTCTTTTAGTATGTGTTGAGGATGACGAAAGTGAAATGAGTTGCATGCATGCATACATAGAGTTTCTGAAGTTGGCTTAAAACAAATAATTTCAAGCAATTTCATTACAAAACTAACTCAAAACAACTTGTCGCTCCCACACAACAATGATGTCTTGTAGGTAGGAGCTTGGATTATTTTTCTTCCCTCCTTTTACATATTTAGCAGGGACTACATAGCACAAGAAAAGGAAAAAAAAATTACTTTAAGTCGCATTTAAAATTAGCTAAAACAAAATTTGATGGGCAATATCAACTCATTAGTCGACCACAGAAAAGTTGAATCTAATATGTTGGAAAAAGACATTTGAGAAAGTAGAAAACTACGAAGCAACCAAAAGTGATATCCTAAATATTAATATTGTTATCTAGTCTCCGAATCCACAATTAATATCATAGCATCGGTATTGTTATCCAATCTCATATTCACAATTATTGTTTCAGATGTCATTTCTTTAGCAAACTAGTTACTTTAATAATGAAAGTGACATGCTCAATGCATACTTGAGATAACCTACTTATGTACACGAGACCTTACTATGGAGATTTTGAGAAAGGTCAACTTAGAATATTAAAAAAAAATCAAATATTAGGTTATGCTGTTTTTTGTTTTTTCTTTAACACCAAGTGTGGAAATTATTACTTTAGCAAGTTCTTTGAAGATATATTTATTTTATATTGCTTAGAAATAATTGAATCAACATGACTTCCATAAAATTAAAAAAAAATAAAAATTGAAGCATCGAATTTTCCTCAAAAATATTATAAATTGAGATAGCCCCAATGCTCCTCGAGTCGTGGCTAGCTACACCAGCAACTTGCTTTGACATCATTTCCCTAGAACCACATCGTGCAATCGAAGTTGCATTAACACAAGAATCAAGCATTTATGTAATCATCTTTTCTAAAGTAGCTCGGACGATTACTTCTTTTATATGTTAGGTTCTAATTTGATGAGACTTTTGTAAGGATTAGGTTTATTATTGAGTTTTTTCTTCTTCTTTTTTGAGGATTTCATCCTAAAGATCTTCGTGTAGCCACTCTTTAGGATGTGCTAAGGATGACGAAAACGAAATGAGTTGCCTGCATTCATACATAGAGCTTCTAAAGTAGGCTTACAAAAAGTAAGTTCGAACAATGAATAAATTATAAAACTAGCCTGAAACACCTTGTTGCTCAAACACAAGAATGATGGCTTGCAAGAAGGAGCTTGGATTATTTTTCTTCCCCCTTTTTACATCTTTGATGGGAATTATATAACACAAGGGAAGGGAAAAAGGAATTTAAGAATTTAAGTCACATTTAATTTAGCTAAAACAAAATTTGATGGCCAATATGGACTCATTATTCGACCTAAAAAGTTTAATTTAATACATTGGAAAAAGTCATATTTGAGAAAGTAGAAAACTACAAAGCAATTGAAAGTGATATCCTAAATATTAATATGGTTATCTAGTCTTTGAATCCACAATCAGTATTATATTATTTATATTGTTATCTAGTCTTGGATTTACCATTATTATTTTAGATGTTATTCTTTCGTGAACTAGTTATTTAATAACGGAAGTGATATACTCAAGGCATACTTGAGATCAACCTACTTGTGTACATGAGACCTTACTATGGAAATCTTGAGAAAGTTCAACTTAGAATATTAAAAACAAATTTTTGAAGATTAGGCTGTGTTGTTTTTTTGTTCTTTCTTTAACCCAAAGTATGGAAAGGATTACTTTATCAAGTTCTTCAAAGAGATATATTTAGTTTTTATCATTGGGAAATAGTCAAATCAACTAGACTTTCGTAAAATTAAAAAATTGAAGCATCAGATTTTCCCCCAAAAGTTTTATAAATTGAGATAGGCGTTGCAAACCCCTAAAGGTAAATATGTAGTTGAAAAGTAGTTTCTACGATTAGAATCATAGTATTTACCACAGTAGCTATTAGAAATTATCCGACATTTGATTGCGTGGAAATTAAGAAATATTGTAAATGAAAATGCAAACTTTTAGTAAAATGATTTTTCATTTCTGCAAAATAAAAGTACCCCAACGGAGATTTAATGCTTAAGTTTTCTTAAGTTTAACGATCGAGGCTTTGTGGTTGTGTTAAGTCAGAGCACAACCACTAATAATGCCATCAAGAATAGCACTCGAAAGCATATGAGGAAGAAGTTACAAGAAGAAGAAGAATTATTGTCAAAAACAGAGAAAGGAAAGAAGATTTTGATTGTACTGCATATGAACGAAGGTAAAGCCAAGAGCAAACTCGTTTAGCATCTGTTTTTTGTACGTTTCTTCACACAGTTAGTTTCTCTTCAGTTAGGTAGTTGTATCTTCTTCAACAATTCAATAACTGTAAAAACAGATTCTTAAGAGAAAGCTAGAGTAGATATAAAAAGGAAATCTCTCATGATGTAAATCTCGGGGGAAAAGTTGAATGAAAGAAGAAGTCTTTGCATCACAATTTTCTCTCGTTTCCTCTCCATTACTTTCTCTCCATTACTTTCTGTTCATAAACTTTCTCATGGTATCAGAGCCGCGATCCTGAAGAAGTCATCTCGATGCTGCATAAAATGGCTGAATCTACAACAAATTGAAGTCAGGATTCAAAGCTTCATTGATCTGTGAGACGTCTATATCTTTTCCTATTCATGTCAATATCTCGAACTTTGTTACCATCAAATTAGCTGAGGATAATTTCCTTACGTGGCAAGCTCAATTTCATAGGTTCTTAAGAAGCCAAGATCTATTTGGGTTTGTTAATGGAGAAGTTCCATCACTTGCTAAAACATTGTAGGTCGAAGAAGGAGGTCAAAATATTGAGATTTCTAATCCTGACTATAATGATTGGATCAAGACAGATCAGCTTGTATCCTCCTGGATTAGTGGTGTTGTTTCAAAAAACATACTTAGTTTGATAATTGGCTTAAACACTGCATATGAAGTTTGGCAGACTTTACTCAATCGGTTTACACGGAAATCTGTGGCAAAAGAGTTTGAGTTAAGGGGAAAATTGCAGGCTTGTCAGAAGCGTGATAGAACTTTATCAACATACCTTAGAGAGTATAAATCAATATGTGATCAATTGAATGCAACAGGGAAGCCAGTGGATGAAATAACAAAATTGTTTGGTGTCTTGGAAGGTTTGGGGATTGAGTATGAGAGCTTTAAAACAACAATTTATTGTTTAAAGCCTCAACCAGAATATGACAAAGTAATCTCACATTTAGAAAGGTTTGAAACAAGGCTACAAAACTATTCCTCGAATCAGTTCAGTCCAAATCTAGCATACTATGGCCAGAGGAAGACTGAAGCTATATACAAAGAGGAGTTTAACAGAGATTTTGTACAACAAAATAATAACCTTGGAAATTCAAGAGGGTATAGTCGTGGAGGAAGAAGTTATGGAAGAGGAAGATCATTCAATAACAGATATAGAAACTTGGGATATCCTGGAAGGAGTATGAGTTACAGAAATAATAACTCGAACTATGAACAGGGAAGTCAACAACTTAAGCAGTTTAATACCTCCTCTGCTTTGGGTTCTGGTCAGGGATTCAGACCATATAATGGCTTAGCACAAAGGTATACATAGACCAAGACTTATCCATCTTGAAACTTAACACTTCATAAAGATATGCAGGTGGAGAAAACAATAGAAAACACTCGATTGGAGTGTCAAATCTGCAGAAGACCTGGTCATGATGCATTGCACTGTTGGTATCGATTTGATCATTCCTACCAAGCTGAGGAGATACCAATAGCTTTATCAGCACTACATATTGAGGAAGCAAATGGTAATGAATGGTATCCGGACACTGGAGCAACAGCTCACATTACTGCTAATGCTGGTATTCTTCACAACTTTTCTAAGAATGCTGGTACTGATACAGTCATGATTGGTAATGGTTCATGCTTACCTGTTAAATACATTGGTAATGCATTGCTAAATGCTGCAACTGATGTCTTATCTCTAAATGATGTATTGATTGTTCCAGAAATTAAGAAAAACCTTCTTTCAGTCTCTAAACTAACGGATGATTATCCCTGTTCATTTGTCTTTGACAAAATTGGCGTGTACATAAAGGACAGCATCACCAACAAAACCAAGATGCTAGGAAGGAAGGTTAAAGGACTTTATAGAGTAGATCCTTATGCTGCAGAGGTCTTCTTCACTCAAAGACAAAGGATTGCTGGAGAGAATGTTTGGCATCAACGTCTAGCTCATACAAATCAGAACATCCTGAAGCATATGAAGAATCAAAAGTTAACTCAGTGCCATATAGAACCACAATTTGTATGTAGAAGTTGTCAGCTAGCTAAGAGTATTGCTCTATCTTTCCCATTGTCGAATTCTACAGCTACTAAACCTCTAGAACAAATCCATTGTGATATATGGGGACCTTCTCTAGTTAACTTTTGTCGAATTTGATTGGATATATCCATTGAAGCTAAAATCGACTTCTATGATATTTTTCTCATGTTTCAGAGACTAGTAGAAAACCAACTCGACTGTAAGATCAAGATTTTCCAATGTGATGGTGGAGGAGAGTTTATCAGTCATAAGTTCAGAACTCACTTACAGAACTATGGCATTCAACAACATGTCTCATGTCCATATACACTTGAACATAATGGAATATCTTAAAGAAAACATCATCATATAGTTGAACTTGGTTTGGCTATGCTGTATCATGCAAAACTCCCATTAAAATTCTGGGTTGATGCATTTGTGACAGCCAATTATATTGTCAATATTCTTCCCACTCCAAGGTTAAAGATGCAGTTTCCCTTTAGCAAGTTATATCAGTATAAACCAAGATATTGATCATCTCCGAGTTTTTGGGTGTGCTTGCTATCCCTGCCTTTGACCCTATGCACAGCACCGGATGGATCCACAATTCCTTACCTGTCTTTTTCTAGGATACAACACTCATCATAAGGGATATCGATGTCTTGTTCCTACTACTGGTCATGTATACAGCAGTCGAAATGTAGTCTTTGATGAGACCTTTTTCCCTTTTTCTCAGAAACTAGCAACAACTTCTTCAACTTACACACATTTGTATAAGCTATGGACAGAAGAAGAAAATTTTTTACAATCTCCCAGAACATATTATATTAACACTTCATCACCTCATCATACAGGTTATGTACAAGACCCTACAGCTGATCAAATTTCTACAGAACCAACAGTGCCTGTTTCTACAACTATATTACCTATGGATCAAGTCTCTTTTACTTCTCAAAATGGTTCCCAACAAGTAGAAATACCTGCTCCACAACAGAGACAACAGCTGAACAAGATATCGACCAAGCTGCTTCTAATATTCAGACAGCTTTGCAAGGTACACAATCTACTAATCCTATGCAAACTAGATCTAAATTCGGTATCACCAAAATCAATCCTCGATATGCATGTCTTGCTGAATATCGAGTTCCTCCAGAACCAAAGTCAATAAAATCTGCTCTAGCAGATCCCGGATGGCATCAAGCAATGCAAGAGGAAATGGATGCTTTACATCACAATCAAACTTGGTTGTTAATTCCCCGTACTAATGACATGAATGTTATTGGATGTAAATGGGTGTTCAAGACCAAACTTACATCGGATGGCAGCCTTGATTGATTGAAGGCTCGACTAGTAGCCAAGGGGTTTCATCAGGAAGAAGGAATAGATTTTACATAAACTTTTAGTCCTGTTATTAAACATGCCACTGTTCGAATTATACTTTTTTGTGGCAATGATAAAACACTGGTCTATACATCAACTTGATGTCAAGAATGCCTTTTTGCATGGCACCCTAAACAAAACAGTTTATATGGAGCAACCCCCTGGCTTTGTACATCCACAGTACTCTCAGTATGTATGTCTTCTTCAAAAATCACTTTATGGATTGCGTCAAGCACCACGTGCTTGGTATGACAAGTTCAGCAATTTTTTGCCTGAAGCTGGTTTTTCCTGCAGCTCAACCAATCCTTCTTTGTTCATACTTCATAAAGGTCAAGAGACAATACTTCTATTGCTATATGTTGACGATATAATCCTGACTAGTAGCTCAGATAAGTTGCTGCAAACACTCATTCACTCTCTTAGTATTCAATTCCATATGAAAGACCTTGGCCAGCTCCATTATTTTCTTGGAATTGAAGCTACACGAACATCTACTGAGTTATTTTTGTGTCAAACCAAATATGCTCTTGACTTACTCTCTCATGCACATATGTCTAACTGCAAACCTATTGCTACACCTCTTTCTCTTAAACCGGTCACACTAAAAACAGATGCCGATTCCCTTCCAAATCTCATGGACTACAGAAGCCTAGTAGGTGGCTTATAATATCTCACTATCACTCGCCCTGATCTTGCATTTGCAACAAATATCTTGTGTCAGAAATTACAGCAACCTACTGTTGGTGACTTCCTTAAACTAAAGAGAGTACTTCGTTATGTAAAAGGAACAATTCATCTTGGCATCTCTCTTCACTCTTGAAGCTCTCTCAATTTATATGGTTTTTCTGATGCAGATTAGGCCGGTTGTGTTCAAACCAGAAGATCTACCATAGGTTTCTGTACTTATCTCGACTCTAATCTCATCTCATGGACAGCCAAGAAACAAACAACTGTTTCTTGGTCTTCCACTGAAGCTGAATATAGAGCACTTGCTTCAGCAACAGTTGATCTTACTTGGATCACTTTTGTTCTAAGAGATATTGGTTTTCCTCTAAAATCTCCAACCTTATTATTCTGTGATAATCAATATGCAATATCCCTCACCGCAAATCCTATACTTCATGCTCGAACAAAACATATTGAGGTTGATTTTCACTTCGTTCGAGAAAAAGTTGCCTCTGGATCCTTGTGTGTTAGATATATTTCCAGCAACAATCAAATTGCTGATATTTTTACAAAACCCCTATCCAAACTAACACACTATTCTCTTCGTTTCAAATTGGGCATTGGCTGTTCACCCTTGCCCAATTTGCGGGGGGATGTTAAGACTACAGTAAACAACAGCAGCACAACCACTAATAATGCCATCAAGAACATCACTCAGAAAGCATATGAGGAAGAAGCAAAATATATAAATGATGCCGAGAAGGGTACAGGAAGAAGAAGAATTACTGTCAAAAACAGAGAAAGGAAAGAAGATAAAGAGAAGGGTGATACTACGGATTGTACCATTGCATATGAATAATCTGCGAAGCTTGTAAAGCCAAGAACAAGCGCACTCTGTTTAGCACTCTGTTTTTTGTACTCTGTTTCTTCATTTCCGATAAACAGTTAGTTTCTCTTCAGTTAGGTAGTTGTATCTTCTTCAACAGCTCAATAACTGTAAAAACAGATTCTTAAGAGAAACCTAGAGTAGATATAAAAAGGAAATCTCTCATGATGTAGATCTCGGGGGAAAGGTTGAATGAAAGAAGAAGTCTTTGCATCACAATTTTCTCTCGTTTCCTATCCATTACTTTCTGTTCATAAACTTTCTCAAGAGCTCCCGTTAGATTTTTGGACTGGAACAGGTAATGCATCACGACACCTTCCTCATAAGATACGGATTAAAAAGGGAAGCGTTGAGTTTATTATTTAGATAGACCGACTGGCGTCATACATGAAGCCCCAACGCTCGCACGACGTGAAAAGAAAACCAGATGCTTCCCACAGTCAAGAGCTCAGTCATCGATCTTCATCTTCTGCAGAATATTCTTAAGGATCTCGATTGACAACGGCTTCCCAAAGCAATCGTCCAGACCAGCCGCCATGAAAGTGTCCTTCTCCGTATCCATGGAGTGCGAAGTCACTCCCACGATCATGCTATTGACTCCCATGTTCCGCAGCTCCTTCGTCGCCTGTGGAGGAAGATGAAATGCCATCGTCACAGCACAGAATGGATACTAAATGATCAGCGAAAACTGTAGACATATGGAAAAGGTATGTTTGCGCATCTTTGATAGCTCCTAGCTTACCTCGATTCCGTTCATCACGGGCATCTCCCAGTCCATGAGGACGACATCGAAGGATTCTCCAGAGCGGAACAGATCCACGGCCACCTTCCCATTCTCGGCCACTTTGGATTCCACTTCCACGCCCACCCTATTCACGAGGATGGTATGGATCGTGCGGATCATGGAGTTGTCGTCCACAATCAGCACGGACAGCTTCTTCTTCACAGGTGCAGGTGTTGAGCCGGCCCCAGTCCCGTCACCCATTTCAGCTTTCCTGCTTCCGGCGCTCCTCGAACTGGGGCTAGCTGCACCAGCGACTTGCTTCGACATCATTTCCCCTAGCACCGCATCATGCAATCAATGTCATATTAGCATGAGAATCAAGATAATCAACTTGTCTATAATGGGTCGGATGATAAATTGTTTTATATGTAAAGCTCTAATTTGAAGTTAGTTTAATTAATGAATTTTTTTATTTTTTGGTAGAAATTCATCCTGAAAATCTTTGTGTAGTCACTCTTTAGGACGTATTGGATGACGAAAATGAAATGAGTGCATACATAGAGCTTCTAAAGTTGGCTTGAAAATAGTAATTTCAAAGAATGAATAAATTACAAAGCTAACCATAAACACTTGATCACTCACACACAAGAATGGAGGCTTGCGGGATGGAGCTTGGACTCTTGATCTTGCCTCTTTTAACATCTTCAGCAGGGATTATATAGCACAAGAGAAGGGAAAAAGCAACTTAAATCGCATTTAAAATTAGCAAAAACAAAATCTGATAGTCAATATTGAATCATTACTCCACATAAAAAAGTTGAATTTAATATGCTAGAAAAAAAAAACATTTGAAAAAATGGAAGATTTTAAAACAACTGAAAGTGAAATCCTAAATATTAATATATTGATCTCCAAATCTAATCTACCAAATCTACAATCGCGTATCGTACTTATAACAACTTTAGTCATGAAATGGGGTGCGGTTATTCAGTCACGGGGTGAATTCGTTATTCAATCATGAATTCACAATTATTGTTTCATATGCTATTTCTTTTGTGAACTAGTTAATTTAATAACAAAAGTGATATGCTCAAGGCATACCTGAGATCAACTTACTTGTGTACATGAGACCTTACTATAGAAATTTTGAGAATACAAATTTTTGAACATTTTAGGTTATGTTGTTTTTTGGTTCTTTCTTTAACTCAAAGTGTGGAAATCATTTCTTTAGCAAGATCATGGAAGAGATTCATTAAGTTTTTATTTTTAGAAAAAAGTCAAATCCAACTTTCCTATCAAAATGAAAAATTGAAGCATCGGATTTTCCATTAAAGTTTTATATTCTATACTCTTCGTAGTCCATTGTCAAATGGGATAGTCATTGCAAACCCTAAAGGTAAATATGTTGTTTGGAAAATAGTTTATATGATAAGAATCATAGCATTAAACAAAGTAGTTGTTAAAAATTATATGATATTTAAGTCCGTGGAAAATAAGAAAATTGTATAGGAAAAATTACTTGTAAAAATTTGGTCTCCATTGTACACATATTGTCCACTTTGGACACTAAGGTCTCACGGTTTTGTTCTTCTCATGGCAGCCCATACTACCCAAAAAAATGCGTATATACAGTTAGAGGAACCTAAGCCTTATAAGCTAATGCAGGACTCCCCCTAAGTAATGTGGGACAGAAGACATGCCTTAGCCTCGCCCATGTACTGCCGAGGCAATCTTATTCCGTCCCTCCATTGCCCCAGGTTTGGGTCGTCACATTCTCTACCCCTTAAGGCACCCAAGCTTGCCGAGGAGAGATCTTATTTCGTCTCTCCGTACTGCCCCAGGTTTGGGTCGTCATATTCTCTACCCCTTTAAGACACTCAAGCCTTATAAGTTAGCCCAGGACTCTCCCTTAAGCGATGTGGGATAGGAGATATGCCCTTAGCCTTGCCCACATATTGCCAAGGCGATCTTATTCCGTCCCTTCGTACTGCCCTAAATTTGGGTTGTCACATTCTCTACCCCTTAAGGCACAACATTTGATACCACCTATAAGGACCGCAGGCGATCTTATTCCGTCAATCCATAGGACCCGACATAACATTTGATACCACCTATAAGGACCGCATGCAATCTTATTCCGTCACTTCATAGGACCCGGTCTCCATTGAGACCGTTGTACACTGATACCACCTGTAAGGCAGGTGATCTTATTCCGTCACTCCGTAGGACCCGGTCTCTACTGTAGACATATTGTCCGCTTTGGACATTAAGTCCTCATGGTTTTGTTTTTCTCAAGACAACCCATACTACTCCAAGAAAACACGTATATACAATTAGAAGGACCCAAGCCTTATGAATTAGCCCATGACTTCCCCCCTAAGCAATGTGGGACAAAAGACATGCTCTTAGCCTCGCTCGTGTACTATCGAGGCAGTCTTAATCTGTCCATCCGTACTGCCCCGGGTCTAGGTCGTCGCATTACTTTTTTAGTACAATAACTTTTCATTTCATGCACCTCCTTACATAATTATTTATATGCATGCACAAGGCATGTCTAAACACTAATCTATAATTAACTAAAAATTTTACAACATGCAACAATAAGAAATAATCAAATAATTTCTAGTATCATCTTGAGTATACATTTGTTAATTAATTAAGCAACAACACTAGAGAAAGATTGATTAGGTTAGAAAATTTGGGTTCTAGATTATTTATTTACAATACCCGATAATAATGTATAAGCTAATAAAAAGCAAGGGTTAGGAAGATAAAGAACCTGGTTAAAAGCTTGATTAGCTAAACTTGTACAAATTATACTTTTACTTTTAATTAATGGAATCAAGCAAAAGGTCAATGCCTAGGCTTTGATTATTTAAACAAAAAATGAATAATTTGAAAAGTATTTTCCTAAAAATGATTGCTTGAATTGTTTCAAATAATTATGCACTAATAAATATTTTCATTATTGACAACAATTTATATTTAAAATTTTCATGAACGGTGAAAATATTTTTGTTTATCATTTTGCAAGCAATTAATTATAGGAATACATATTTATAAATTTTTATTTTCTACAAAACAAACAAAGCTTTAGACTCCTCAAGTTGTAGTTGGTCATATCTAAAATCTGTCATCTTCCATTTAGGAATTGCTTTAATCTACATATAAAATTTTATTAAATATTCCAACACTTATCAGTTTTTATTAAAAACCCCTTACACATAAAAATGTATGAAAGCTTTATTTGTTTCACTAAAAATGAATGATTTGGAAAATATTTTTCTAAATATCATTACATGTATTGTTTGAAATAATTAATCAATAAAAAATAATTTCACAATAAATATTTTCATTCACAAAAATTTTTAGACATTAATTGTTGTTGATAATGAAAACTATTTCATTGACTAATTATTTTAAATGATATAAGATACTATTTTTAAGAAAATATTTTTTGAATCATTCTTTTTTGCAAAACAAATAGAGCTTGAATGAAATTTTTATCTACTAGAGTGATGATGCAGTCACCCAAATTAAAAAAAAAAATGGGCATTTTAACCTTGCTTGTGGAAAAAAATTATTTACAATACTAGTGGTTTAAATAGAAGCCATTAGAACTATGGACTTGATAGAGACTTGATGGATATAAATCAAAATAAACTTCATAAAATGTATTGTGTGAAATACACTTTGACATACTTAAATTCATTATGTAATCTAAACTCAATACCTCCTTTTAATTCATATCCACATTTTGGGTATGTTTCAATTTTATGAATTCTTTTCAATATTTTCTTTAATTTTTTCTTCCACAATTTTGAAGCAAATTATAGTCAGCCATGACGTAAGATGTGTATGCTATCCGTGAAGTCAAGCACCTGGGGACTAATGACAATTAAATTGTGTTTAATAGCTGCTTCATCAAAGCTTAAAAACATCTTATTTGAAGATGATGCACTGTGAAGTGGCAAAAGAATTGATTTGATCACGGAAATAATTTGATTGACATTAAGAAAATCACATGAATTACTAGCAATATACATGTTCGAATGGTTCCTAAATAGTGTCCGATTGGACGAGGGTTAGAGAAAAGTAGATAACATTGCAAGATTAAAACTTGAGACAAAGCACATCTGAAAATGTCGTACTAGCCAGTCCATTTTCAGCCATCATCACCACCACCACCAAATAATAACTCAAAAACCGAAATCATCTCTGTGGCTTTGTTTGCATTACCAATTCTCAATTCTATCAAGGGCCACCAATATTAAGGAACAACCCGCGCGGCAATATGTTCATAAAAATGCACTAACTACCATTATTAGCTAAATTCTTCACAAAAATTTAAGTAGATAATACATGGTCATTAAGAGAAAACGGTAGGCATTATTATTATAATAATTAGAGCATAGAGTCCGAGGCCATGATGCAGAAGAGGTTCATGGGATCCATGTACTTCGTGGAGCACGTGGAGCTGGTCACGTTGACATGATGAATCTTGCAACAATCAAGGACCAAATTGATAAAAAAATGCAAGGTCATGAGGACTAAATCGAATGTCAAAAAAGAGTATAGGGACCAGGAGAAGGAGATGACTACAATGAGTCCATTGCCTTTGGAACGTGGAGGCATTATCTCCTAGGGTTGAAGTTCATCGTGAAGACGAACAATGTGGTCATGAGTTACTTCCAAATCCAGAAGAAGTTAAATCCGAAGCAAGCTCGATGGCAAAATTTCCTAGCGGAGTTCGACTACATGCTGGAGTACAAGCCGATAAAGGCTAACTCTTGGCTAACGCACTAAGTCGAAAGATGGAGCTCGCAAACACGGTGAGTTGACCGAGTTGCCCTTGGGTTGACTACATCAAAGAGGACTTGAAACATGATCCAAGAACTCAAGCCCTCATTGGTATGCGCGGAAGGCAAGACCCAACAATTCTAGTGTGAGGATGACCTCCTCTACACCAAAGGGAGGTGATTGTACATGCCTTTCCATGGGAAGCTGAGGAATGAAATATTGCATGAGTGCCACGATTCCAAGTGGGCGGTCACCTAGGGATCCACCGCACATTGGCCCTTGTCAAAAATCAGTATTATTGGCCTCAAATGTGAGATGATGTTGAAGCTTATGTGAGGACATGTCTTGTATGCCAACAAGACAAGCTAGAGCAACGTTCGTTGTCGGGGCTCTTGGAGCCACTTCCCATTCCAACTCATTCATGGGAAAGTGTTTCCATGGACTTTATCGTCAACTTGCCAAAGTCCGAAGGGTGTCAAACTCTCATGGTTTTGGTGGACCGGTTCTCCAAATATGACCTTATGTCTACAACAAATGATTGTCTGACCGAGGAGGCCTTCATGTCTACAACAAAGGATTGTCCGACCGAGGAGGCGGCCAAACTATTCATGAAGCACGTGGTCAAGTACTGGGAAGTTCCATGAACGATTGTGAGCGATCTTGATTCTCGATTCACGGGGCATTTCTGGATCCGAGCTCTTCAAGCTGCTGGGGTCGGAGTTGAACCTCTCCACAAGCCTACATCCCCAAACCGACGGTCAGACAAAGCGGGTCAATGCACTCTTGGAGATTTATCTTCAATATTATGTGAGCACAACACAAGCAAATTGGGTGAAGTTGATCAATGTAGCCCAGTTCTCCTATAATTTGTAGTGGAGTGAGTCCACCGATCAGAGCCCATTTGAGATCACGACCGGGCAACAACCACAAACCCCAAGCACAATCACATCGAGTTATCGAGGGAGTAGCCCGCCCGCATAAAAGATTGACAAGAGCAGGCCAACTTAGCGCAGGCATGTCTACATAAGGCTCCCAAGCACATAAAGAAGTGGGCCGATAAGAAGTGACGACATGTGGAGTTTCAAGTCGGGGACTTAGTATTGGCCAAGCTACTCGCGGTTCAGATGTGCACAATGGGTCGATCCATCGCTACAATGGGTCATTTCGTGTGCAACAACGGGTCGGAAAGGTCACGTACAAGCTGGAGTTGCCACAAAAACTTAAGGTTCATTCGATTTTTCATGTGAGTATGCTTAAGCCTTTCTAGGTTGACAAGGATAATTCAAATCAAGGGGAGTCACAACGGGCACGACTCAGGGCAAAAACCTCGTATGACTAAGAAGTCAAATGCATAATGGTGGATCGAGTTATATGGAAGAGGTACTATGCACCGAAGCGAGAATACTTGGTCCAATGGAAGGGTCTTCCGAAGAGCAAAGCTAGTTGGGAACCCATGGAAGCTCTTTGGCAATTCAAGAAGGAGATTGACGTTTTTCATGCTGAAGGTGGGGGAGAATGTCATGGCTCAAAGGAAAAGCCCAATCCAAGAGGGTTCTAAACGACGGCCGTGACCCATCCATGAAACAAGCGACCCTCTCGTATCTTTGAGTGCTAGGGTTTTCTCAAGTGTTCTAGAATACTCCTGGGGGCGGGCGATACGATAATTGTACAGTTATGTAATAAATGTGATGATAGTTGGGGAGATACAATCTCCACGTCAGATCAATGAGAGATCTACGGATACTATTTGTCTTATACTTGTATATATAGAGGTCTCATTCCCATCATTATATCATCTCATTCACAAAGTGAAATATAAGTTCAAAACTTCTCTCTCTAGAGTCTCTCTTTAAAAGATCCTTGTGAGTTGAGTTTGAGAAAGGTTGCTTAAGAGAAATCCTAAGGCTACACGAACTAGGGAATGCTAGATCGATGGACCGTGACACATGCATACATAGAGCTTCTAAAGTTGGCTTAAGAAAAGTAATTTTGAACAATGAGTAAATTACAAAACTAACTTGAAACACCTTGTTACTCACACACAAGAATGATGGCTTGAAGGAAATTGGATTATTTTTCTTCCCTTTTTTAACATCTTTAGCAAGGATTATATAGCCCAAGGGAATGGAAAGAGTAATGTAAGTCGCATTTAAAATTAGCTAAAATAAAATTTGATAGCGAATATAAACTCATTACTCAAACTAAAACAGTTGAATTTAATATGTTGGAAAAAGTCATGTTTGAGAAAGTAGAAAACTATCATGATTGCAACGGTTGGGAGACCATAAGGCGGAAGAAGTCTCGAGTCTTTTGGCATCCTTTCATTTGGAATAATACCATCTTGCCTCGGTTCCAATTTAACATTTGGCTCATCAGCAAGTGTAGGCTTCCCACCCAAGCTCCCCTTTTGTCTTATGGTAGGATTGATTATGCTTCATGTCCCTTACTAATGAGCATAACGGCCCTATTGTTCCGATGGAGAGAAGAACCTATGATTATCTTTTCAGGAAATTTCCAAAAGAACAATTTCAACGAAATCTTTCAATTTCTTATTTTACTATGTTCAACTCTATGTATTCCTTAATCGGTAGAGTACATTGAATGTACAGAAATGGCTATCATAGAGTTTGTTTTATTTGTATTAACAGCTACTCTAGGACGAATGTTTTTATGCGGTGCTAACGATTTAATAACTATCTTTATAGCTCCAGAATGTTTCAGTTTATGCTCCTACCTATTATCTGGATATACCAAGGATGTACGGTCTAATGAGGCTACTATGAAATCTTTACTCATGGGTGGGGCAAGCTCTTCTATTCTGGTTCATGGTTTTCCTTGTAATGTTGTGCCTGACTCTATTTATTATATCTTTTTTTGGCTGTCACATTACATCTTGGACGGCCAAATGTAATCTTCCCTGGCGTAACAGGTCTTGGGGAGAGAATCTCCGTTGGGCCATTAACTTGCTTTCGGGCAAGGAGTTCTATAAATGTATTGCTCGCTTTTTTTTTTTTTTTTTTTTTGGTGCGCTTTGCCATATCATTTGGAAGAACATGAACAATATTCTCTTTAAAGGGGAGCCGCTTTCTATCTCGGCCATGAAGAAGCATCTTCTTAAAGTCGTCAAAGACAAGGCTGTCACATTCAGAAATGTGGAGGACTCTATTAGGAATTAGGAGGTTGCAACGTAGTTGGGACGTTGACTCGATAATTTTCTCTGCTGGAGATCTTCATCCATTTGTCTAAACTACCTTATCGCCAATCATTCTGCTGGTCTCGTTCCTGGTATTAAGGTATTGATGCCTTGGTGGAAGGCGTTTGTTTCTCTCCTTCCTTGCCCTTGCTGTTGTGTTTGTTTGTCCGCCGTGCATGTTGTTTCTACTTTTGTTTCTTGTCTTAGCCGCTTGGCTTTTCCTCCCGGCTTCCTTCCACTCATAATGATTTTCTCATCTCGAGTGCAAGTTTTATGAAGCCATGTCGTTTGTACAATTTCGCATTTCCCCAATATATTGCTTACTTTTACCAAAAAAAAAAAAAAAAACTATGAAGCAATCAAAAGTGATATCCTAAATATTAATAGGATTATATGGTCTCCAAATCCACAGATAGTATCATACTATCATTACTATTAGCCAGTCTTGGTATTATAACTATTGTTTTAGATGCTATTTCTTTCGTGAACCAGTTACTTTAATAAAGAAAATGACATGCTTAAGGCATACTTGAGATCAGCCTACTTCTGTACATAAGACCTTACTATAAAAATTTTGAGAATGTTAAATTAAGAATACAAACAACAAATCTTTTTAACATTAGGTTATGTTATTCTTTTTTTCTCTCTTTAAACTAAAGTGTGGAAATTATTACTTTAGAAGTTCTTGAAAGAGATATATTTAGTTTTTATTGCTTGGAAATAGTCAAATCAACTTAACTTTTGTAAAATTAAAAAATTGAGGCCTCAGATTTTCCCTCAAAAGCTTTATAAATTGAGATAGCCTCAATGCTCCTCAAGTTAGGACTAGCTGCACCAGCAACTTGTTTCAATATTATTTCCCCTTCATTGTGCAATCAAAGTTGCATTAACATGAGAATCAATCATTCATGTAATCATCTTATCTATATTAGGTTGGACGATAAATTCTTTTATATGCTATGCTCTAGTTTGATGAGACTTTGTAAGGATTAAGTTAATTAATGAGTTTTTTTTTTTGTAGGATTTCATCTCGAAGATCTTTGTATTGTCAATCTTTAGGATGTGTTAAGGATGACCAAAATGAAATGAGTTGCATGCATGTGTCACGAGCCGATCGGTCTAGCATTCCATTGCCCATGTGGCCTTAGGATTTCTCCCAAGTCAGGTTTTCTCACACTTGACTCATCAGGATCTTAGAGAAAGAAAGAGAGAAACTCTGGTTTTGTATTTCACTTGTGAATGAGATGATACAATGAGGGGGAGGAGAACCCTATTTATACAAAGACAAGGCAGACCGTATCCATAAATCTCTCTTTAATCTAACAGTGGAGATTATATCTCCCCAACTACCAACTACCCGCATTTATTACATACAAATACATTACAGTATCGCCCGTCCCCAGGAGTATTCTTGAAGACTCGAGAAAACCTTAGCAGCTGGGGATACAAGCTGAGGGTCGCTTGATCCATAGTTGTGTAACAGCCGTCCCATAGGAACCTCTTGGATGGTCGTTCTTTCGGGCCGTGACACATGCATACATAGAGCTTCTAAAGTTGGCTTGAAAGAAGTAATTTCTAACAATGAGTAAATTACAAAACTAACCCAAAACACCTAGTTATGCACACACAAGAGTGATGGCTTGCAAGAAGGAGGCTAGATTATTTTTCTTCCCTCTTTCTACGTCTTCAACGTGGGTTATATAGCACAAAGGAAGGTAAAAAGCAACTTAAGTTGCATTTAAAATTAACTAAAACAAAATCTGATAGCCAATATTGACTCATTACTCAACCTAAAAATGTTGAATTTATGCTAGAAAATGACATATTTGAGAAAGTAGAAAACTATAAACAATCAAAAATGATATCATAAATATTAATATCGTTATCTAGTCTCCGAATCCTAATTTGGTCATACTATCAATACCGTTATCTAGTCTCGAATTCATAATTATTGTTTCAAATATTATTTATTTCGCAAACTAGTTACTTTAATAACGAAAGTGACATACGCAAGGCATACTTGAGATCAACCTACTTGTGTACATGAGACCTTACTATGGAAATCTTGAGAATGTCAAACTTAGAATATCAAAATAAATTTTTGAGCATTAGATTATGTTGTTTTTTTGTTCTTTCTTTAACCCAAAGTGTGGAAATTATTACTTTAGCAAGTTCTTGAAATATAAATAAATAAATATATTTATTTATTTATTTGAAAAAGATATATTTATTTTTTATTGCTGGAAAATAGTCAAATCGACCTGACTTTCCTAAAATTAAAAAATTGAAGCATTAGATTTTCCCTCAAAAGTGTTATAAATTGAGATAGACATTGCAAATCCTAAAGATAAATATGTACTTTAAAACTAGTTTCTATGGGTAAAATCATAGTATTTAACACAGTTGCCATTAGAAGTTATCCGATATTTAATTGCGTGGAAATTAACCAATATTAAGTACACTTTTAGTAAAATAGCTTTCCATTTCTGCAAAATGAACGCATCCTAAGGTAGATTTAATGCGTAAGTATATATATTTTTTTTAATTTTAATGATCGAGGCTTTGTTCTCATAAGATATGGATTAAAACGAAAACATTCATTCTATTATAATATTGATGGATTGACCAGCCTCACACGTGAAGCCCAAGACTTGCACGACACGGAAGGAAAACTAGATTCTTCCGACATTCTAGAACTCAACGGTCGATCTTCATCTTCTGCAGAATATTCTTGAGGATCTTGATCGACAGGGGCTTCCCATAGCAATCATCCAGACCGGCTGCCATGAAAGTATCTTTCTCGATATCCATGGAGTGCGAGGTCACTCCCACGATCATGCTGCTGACTCCCATTTTCCGTAGCTCCTTCGTTGCCTGCGAGGAAGATGAAACGCCGTCATCATGGCATGGAATGGATATCGAATGATCAGTGAATACTGTAGACATATGTGGAAAACTACATTTGCGAATCTTCGATAGCTCGCAGTTACCTCGATTCCATTCATCACGGGCATCTCCCAGTCCATGAGGATGACATCAAAGGATTCCCCAGAGCGGAACAGATCCACAGCCACCTTCCCGTTCTCAGCCACTTGGGATTCCACTTCCACGCCCACCCTATTCACAAGGATGGTATGGATCGTGCGAATCATGGAGTCGTCGTCCACGATCAGCACGGACAGCTTCTTCTTCGCAGGTGCAGAGGTTGAGCCGACCCTAGTCCCGTCGCCCATTTCGGCTTTCCCACCTCCGACGCTCCTCGAGCCAGGGCTAGCTGCACCAACAACTTGCATCGACATCGTTTCCCCTAACACCGCACTGCGCAGTCAATGTTATTCTAACATGAGATTCAAGCATTCATGTAATCATCTTGTTCATAATAGGTTGGACGATAATTGATTTTATATCTAAAGCTCTAAATTGATGAGACTTCTATAAGGATTCAATCAATTAATGATTTTTTTTTTTTAGTAGGATTTCATCTTGAAGTTCTTTGTGTAGTCATTCTTTAGGATGCGTTGGATGACAAAAATGAAATGAGTTGCATGCATGCATACATGGAGCTTCTAAAGTCAACTTAAAAGAAGTAATTTCGAAGAATGAATAAATTACAAAGCTAATCAGAAACACTTGATCGCTCACACACAAGAATGAAGGCTTGCAGGAAGGAGCTTGGACTCTTAATTTCCTTGCCTCTTTTGACATCTTCAGCAGAGATTATATAGCACGAGAGAAGGGAAAAAGCAATCTAAATCGCATTTAAAATTAGCAAAAACAAAATCCGATTGCCAATATCTGCTCATTATTCGACCTAAAAAAGTGAATTTAATACGCTGGAAAAAAAAAAGACATATTTGAAACTGTAGAAGACTGCAAAGCAATCGAAAGTGATATCCTAAATATTAATATTGCAACCTGATCTCCGAATCTACAATCAATATCATACCATTAATATCGTGATTTAGTCACGGATTCACAATTATTGTTTCAGATACTATTTCTTTCATGAACTAGTTATTTTAATAACGAAAGTGACATGCTCAAGGCATACCTAAGATCCACCTACTTATATACATGAGACCTTACTATAGAAACTTTGAGAATTCAAATTTCTTAACATTAGGTTATGTTGCTTTTTCGTTCTTTCTTTAACCCAAAGTGTGGAAATCATTACTTTAGCAAGTTCTTGGAAGAGATTCATTAAGTTTTTATTGCTAGAAAAATGTCAAATCCACCTTTCTCATTCATATTTAAAAATCGAAGCATCAGATTTTCCCCTAAAGTTTTAAATTCTAGACTCTTCGTAGTCCATCATTGTCAATTTGGGATAGACATGGCAAATCCTTAAGGTAAAAATGTAGTTGGGAAAATAGTTTAATGATAATCATAGCATTTAACGAAGTAGCTGTTAAAAATTATATGATATTTAATTGCATGGAAAAAAGAAATATTGTAAATGATAAATTACAATAACTATTTGTTTCATGCACTTCCTTACATAATTATTTGTATGCATGCGCAGGGCATGCCTAAACACTTATCTATAATTAACCGAAAAATTTACCACATGCAACATTAGGAAATTATCAAATACTTTATAGTATCATCTTAAGTATACATTTTGTTAATTAATTAAGCAATAGCAGTAGAGAGAGATTGAATAAGTTACAAAAATTGGGTTTTAAATCATTTATTTATGATACTCGAGAATATTGTATAAGCTAATAAAAAGCAAGGGTTAGGAAGATAAAGAACCCGGTGAAAAGCTTGATTAACTAACCTTGTACGACTTATACTTTTGCTTTTAATTAATGGAATTGAGCAAAAGGTCGATACTTAGGCTCTTATTGTTTTAAAAAAAATGAATGATTTCAAATGTATTTTCCTAAAAATAATCGCTTGTATTGTTTCAAATAATTAATTATTGATAAATATTTTCATTATATATAATAATTTATGTTTAAACATTTTCATAAATGATGAAAATATTTATGTTTATCATTTTGTAAGTGATTAATTTTAGGGAAATGTTTTCTAAAATTTTTATTTTCCACCAACCAAAAGAAACCTTAGACCCCTCAATATGTCATTGGCCATTTCTATAATCCATCATCTTCCACATGGGAATTGCTTTAATCTACATACAAAATTATATTAAATATTCCAACACTTATAAGTTTTTATGAAAAGTCCCTGACATACAAAAAGGTTTAAAGCTCCATTTGTTTCGTAGAAAATGATTGATTCGGAAAATATTTTCCTAGAGAGATCATTGCCTATATTTTTTAAATAATTAATCAATGGAAAATAATTTTGCAATAAATATTGGCAACGTCTACAATATTTGAATCATTCATTTTTCATGAAACAAAAGGAGTTTGAATGAAATTTATATCTACTAACGAGATGATGCTATTACCAAAATTAAAAATGGACATTTTCACCTTGCTTATGGAAAAATTTCTATACAACACCCGTGGTTTAAATAGAAATCATTCAAACTATGGATTTGACAAAGACCTAATGGATATAAATCCATATAAACTTCATAAAGCATATTGTGTGAGATACACTTAGACATACTTAAATTCGTTATGTAATCTAAACTCAATACTTCCCTTTTGATTCATATCCACATTTTGGGCATGTTTCAATTTTATGAACTCTTTTCAATATTTTCTTTATATTTTTCTTCCACAATTTTGAATTTAATTGACCTATTAGTACTATTTTTTTCAAATTTTTTTCTCATAAAATTAGATGAACTCCAGTAGCTAAACAGTCCAACCACTGAAGCAAATCCTAGTTAGCCATGATGTAAGATGTGTATGCTATCTGTGAAGTCGCCCAATTGGGAACTAATGACAGTTAAGTTGTGTTTAATAGCTGCTTCCTTAAAGCTTAAAAACATCTTATTTGAAGATGATGCATTGTGAAGGGGCAAAGGAACTGATTCTGGTCATGGAAAAAATCTGATGTGCATTAAGAAAATCACATGAATCACTAGCAATATACATGTTCGAATGGTTCGGAAGTAGCGTCGGATTGGATGAGGATCAGAGAAAAGCAGGTAACGTAAGATCAAAACTTGGGACAAAGCGCATCAGGAAACGTCGTACCAACGAGTCCATTTTCAGCCATCATCATACCACCAAATGATAACTCGACAACCCGATATCATCAGCTTGGCCATGTTTGGGTTAACGATTCTCAATTTTGTTAAGCGCCGCTGATACTAAGGAACAATGCACACGATTACATGTCCTTAAAAATGCACTAATTGCCATTATTAACAAAATCCTTCACAAAGCTTTAAGTAGAAGATACATAGTCACAGAGAGAGAAAACGATAGACATTATTATTATTAGTAGTAGTAGTAGTAGTAGTAGTAGTAGTAGTAGTAGTAGTATTAGAGCCTAGCGTCCAAGGCCATGATGGTGGAGAGGTTCATGGGATCCATGTACTTCGTGGAGCCGCTCATGATCTGCTGGGTGATCAGACGGTTGGCCTTCTGCGACGGATGGAACGGGTCCCAGAATGCGTACTGCTCCCTGTTGGGGCACAGGGTCGACGCCACCGTGCACAGCCCGATCCCGTTGTACGGCCCTTGCCCGCAACACGCCACCTTTGCCGTGATGAATCCTGCAGCGTTCGAGGACCAAATCGATCAAAAGATTTAAACGTCGTGACAATCGAATCGAACGTCGAAAGAAGAGTATAGGGACCGTTTTCGACGTAAGTCCATTTTGGAACCATGCGTACGTACCATATGCTCGAGGGTTGGCGATGAAGTTGTTGTGCATTAGCTGGGTGTTGGCAGCGATGAACACTTGGGATTTGTACTTATTGTTGAGACCCTTGAGCATCTGGAGGAGCTGAGGATTGTACAGCGATGCAGCCTGCTGCAGCTCGGCCACGCACTGCCCGTTCCGGCCCCGCATCGCCAGCTCCGCCGGCACGCACCCCAGCGGCCCGGTGCCAGTCACCAAGACCCTCCTCGCCCCGAGATCATGCAACCTCTGAAAGAACGAACAGGATTCACAAAGGGACCAATGAACACAGACCCCATCCGTAGGAGAAGTCTTCTCTTTTTCTTGGAACAACATGAAAAACCCTAGAGAGTGATCGCAAATCCGTTACCATGAGCTGCTTCTTGAACTCGGAAATGACGAAGCGGACATAATTAGGGAGAGAGTACTGGCGAGATCTTGCAGAATAGGGCACCAAGAAGTAGTTGTTTACGAAATCATTGCCTCCAACGGTGATAAGCACGAGGGCTTGGTTCACGAGCTTCCTGGTGCGCCCCGGCCCGATCAATGCAGACACCCTTTGCTGGTACTGCCGAAAGTACTCCAACTGCTGGTACATCCTTATCACATTGATCTGCATAAAATTCATATTGCGTCCGTTAGCGAATGGAATTCGAGCGCCTGTTCTTATGAAATTGAACTGCAAAAGAAGGGGGTATAAGAAGCTCACGAATTGAACTCCAGTGTCGTTGAGAATTCCGATTCCAGCTGAAGCGAAGTTTGCACCCACCAGCAGCCTTTGCCCTCTGAGCTCAGGGCTCAGGTATGGCAACGTGGGCTCCGACCCAATCTCCTGACCTGTCCAAATGAGAAAAGAGAATAGCGCTAAGGCTCAAACATTGGACAAGGCAAGTTCTCATGAAGAGATGGTAAGTTTCGTAGGCCCCAACTGATGAAATCGGGGATGTTGAACCCGTTCGAGAACCGGCCCGTTGGCCGGTGGGTCGGGTAGTCGATCCCATAGGGCGGGGAGTCAGCCCGGGCCGTCGTCGCCAGGTAGTTGTTATTGCCGTTGTCGACGAGCGAATCCCCAAACACAAAGAAGGCCCGCGCCGCCTCGGCTCGCAGCGGAGCGAGGGTTGTCCCCAATGCCGCAACGAGAGCGAGAGCGAGCCATGAAGCCTGAAATGAGGAGCTGGCCATTGGAGTGGGTGTGAGAAGCTCGAAATGGCTGGCTCTCTTTTTATGGTGTGATTCCACTTGCTTTGACACGTGAGCACAATAATAAGGGGAAGAACTTTAAGTACATACAGAGGTAGTGGCACAAAGTTTTGAATTAGGTCTTTGCCAGATCAAAAGCAACCGATGACCATGAACACCATTCAATTCTCAACTTCAATTTTTCACAAGATGGAAGTGTATGATTACTCTGTTGAAAGTTGAGTGCATTATGTTAATTGTCGAAAATGATATTATCAACATTACCCATCCGTGGGTAGCGCAGTTGGTTGAGAGTCCCTTCCTCATCGTTAAGGTCGAGATTTCGAAACCTTACATTGCTAGCAATTTAAGTGGAGGGCTATGGTAATGGGTTGTTGTGCTAGTCTTTCCCGAGATATAGGAGTCCGGCCCTCATGAGCTGTTTGGGCACGGGGGCATGTGGTGGAGTCCTCGGTCACCCAAAAAAAAAAAAAAAAAAAATTATCAACAGTGTCACGAAATCCTTTGTGCATCCAAGCTTGGTGGGTGGATCAAACAACGATCCAAATCTAAGGTATACAGAGAAGCAGAACCCGTAAATGAGTGGGAGGAGAATATGAGCTCGAGGTCTTTGATTATAATAGCCTATTGAATGATGGTACCAAACCGATTCTAAAACTTGTTAGTGTGCATGAAATCTCAAATTCGAAGTGGTAATGACCGTGGAGGGAGCAAGTGGAAAACATGTGCACCGAAGTTCTGAATCTCATGCTTGTCATACAATTGAGTTCTAAATCTTTCGATTGATACAATCAAATCCGAACCTTTTCTCCAAAAGTTTAATCGAGTCCCCCTAATGATGATTGGTTGATTTTACAAAGCGGAGAAGTGCCTTGATGTAGACTCGACTCTGTCAATCTTTTCCCCTTTGTGCTTTGCTAGATTTAGGTCCATAAAATCATATGAACAGCAAAAGTCAAATGAACTTGGCTTGACATTGATGATTCTACTTGTTTTCTCAACAAGGTCCCCTAGCTATTAATAGTTTCAGAGCGAGAAGGGAAGACATGTAGGAGAAGAGCAGAGAGAGAGAGAGAGAGAGAGAGTGGGTGGCATGTGATGTGTGTAAATAGAGCATCACCGACGCGAGCTGTGTCCAGTGTTTTTCCTTGGGGGACCTCACGATTTCATTTCCTTATTAGGTTCTTATATGTTGGTTTGCAAAAAGTATTGCTTCCCTTTTCTTGTGTTTTCTTTGCGTAAACAGGGCATGAGTGCAAAGTTTCAGTTCTTGGATACTTATAAAATATCCTGCAAGTTTTGTAACTTGGTTAAGTCCAAGGCCTACGACGCAAGTAGACCTTACTCTGAATACTTTGCACTCTTTCGTTGGGATCATAATAAGTGACCTTCAATTATTAAGCCAAAAATCTCCAGCGCCCCAACCAATTTTATGCAATCCCAAGAAGGTAATTGCGGGATCAAACCTCGATACGACATATCCATTTTTTTTTTCTAGATAAGTAGCAAAATAAACACTCTAATGTTTGGCCATTTAGTCGACAATTTTCGACGCGGTAAGTGCTGAGGAAAATGATACTATCTAATATGGAATCGGCAAAAATGCTGAGAGTTCAAACCTCCAGGCTTCCTTTTCATTGTTGTCTTGCTTGCTATCCAATCAAGTTGCAGAAGCGATGAGCTAGAACATGTTTATAAAAGAGATCTCATGTGAAATCACATAATATGTATCGTAAAACTGAAGAATTCACATGAGATTCTAAGAAACACGGCGTCACTTGCTAATCTATATCTCCACACACATGAATCTATACACATCAATACACTCCTTTCCATCCCAGAAACTATATAAATCTATGCGTCTTGTATTATATAGTACATAACTTAATGCACGCCATGCATGCATGCGTAGCCTAAGCACCTTCTGGCCTTTCGGGAAAAGGGGGAGCGCTGCCCATGATGCATCATCAACTACTTCCCAATGAGCAGGTGCCATTTTCATGCAGGAATCGACAAAGAGGGACGGTTGACCCCTCTCTCTCTCTCTCTCTCTGCATGCATCAGCATTGAATAAACCCAACCCCTTAGCTTATGTTCTGCTGTATCGCAGTACTGGACCGACCCACTTTTCGGGCGCTTTAACTAGGGCGAAGGAAGGACGGGAGGGCTTCGAGGATCGTCGTCAGAGTCCCTACCCCCAACCAACGAAAACCCGCGAGGCAGACGTTGATCTTGATTGGGAGCGCCGATTGTGCGACCCACGTCAGGAACTCCTCCCCCGACTCTTTCTTCGTTTGCCGTGTCATCCACGACGCAGCGCGAACATTCATGCGTAGGAGTCAGAGAATCGCTGTACTTGCCGCTGCAGAGCAGGAAAAACGACAAAGTCGTCTCGACAACTCTCTCGTCCCGCGGTTGTAGGATAAGATTGGCTCCTAACGCCTTGTGTTTTTGCACGGAGAATGGGGGGTCAACCGGGTAGAAATCGTCGACTCAACGTTGAGGAAGAACTCCGAAGGCGGTGAAAAGCATCGGCTGGAGGCCCACTTCGGGCCATTCTGCGCCTACGATGCTGGAGCTGCTTCCCGAACTGTCTAATTAAATCTACTTTGGACCACACGTTTGATCTAGTCTCAATTCTCTCACAAGCCTTTTATTTTGGAAAAAAAAAAATTACAATATCCAAAATTTGCCCCGCATCAAAAAATGGCCACTGGTTTCTTCAATATTATACAATTTTCAGACATGGGGTAGAATCGGATTTGCTTTAGACAAAGAAAAATTTCAAAATAAAATTGAGATTTGACTTAAAGTTCAGATTTTGTAAAGAAATTAAACCGATATGGCATATGCCGCTCAACTCCCGCTGCAAAGGTAGAGTGAATGCACAACCCTCCACTAGAGGAAGCGGAGGGTTACACAACTCTCCGCCGCAATGTCGAAGTGACCCGTCTTTATCTCTAGCCCAAGGGTCTGGCGACTAGCAGCCCTTGGCAAACGGCCGCCCTCTCCGACCCTTTTTCGCTGCCGGAGAGGGCGGCAATACCCATTGCAACGGGAGGGCGGCTTATTTCTAAAATGTAAGGGGCAATTTGACTAATTTACCTTATTTCTATTCCTAATTCCTCTCCCGATCGGTTAAGAAAGGTTGAATCTTTACTATTTTGATGCCGACTCGATGGTGCTTTTGCTTCCTCTTTAAAATCTAGTGACTAAATTTTGTTTCCATTTTATTTGGAAAAAAAATTTGACATCACATTATCCCGTACTCAAACTTGCTTGGTACATAACTGATACGCAATAACCTTATGCAACTAAAGAAAATAGGTGTAATTAAAATTGAAGTAATTTTTTCATAAATTTTAACATGATAGGTATTTTAATACACGCATAAGTTTGTTTTATTCAAAAGGAAAATTACCTTATCCTGAGTTGAGAAAACATACGTGAACAAAATTTTTACTGAACATCAGATATTTCTTGGTTTATGTGTAAAAGCACGAGTTACCACAAGAGGTTCTAAACATTCATAATTTTTATACTTTTAGTTTCAATCTTCTATATACAAACATCAGATTTCATAGTTTAATTATAAAAAGATCTCAATATTTGGGACCAATTGGGACCTTTTGGAGATGCCCCACTCCTTTAAATTCCTATAAATACACAACTAATTTTTAAATAGTTGTAAATATCCTCTTCACGTAATATTCACTACCGTCTTTTGTTCATACATCTCCAAACCCAGCAATGTCCGTTTGTTTTGCAAAATATATATATATATATGAAAAAAATATTTTTTTTGTGAAAACAAGTCTCTTATATCACTTGAAATAATTAATCAATGAAAAGTACTTTTATTATCGACAACAATTAATATTTAAATATTTTTATGAAAGATAAAAATAATTTCATTTCATTCATATTTATAAACTCATATTTATAAACGGTAGAAACGATTTTCAAATTATTGATTTTCAACAAAATAAATGGAGCCTAATTCGAATATCCCACTCAAGGCATTAGAAATTGCCGATAAGCACTCATCAGACAAAAAAGATGGTCATCTAAGTCCCCATTCTGAAGAAAGCACATTGAAATTATTACCATATTGAATAAATCTCTGTTTTCACCGTCGACCACAACATGTAAAATACTCCGCCGACATTACACCACCACACCAGAGAGAGAGAGCTCACTTCCTAAACCCCTCCCGAACAAAGAAAGCCAAGAATTGGCGAACAAAGTTTATGACGACCGTACGCGATCTTCATCGAAAATTCAAGGGAAAAAAAATGATATAAAAAGACAGATTTAGGCAGGATAAAGACTTCAAGTCCTGGTGTCCAAGGCCATGATGGTGCTGAGGTTCATTGGGTTCATGTATCTGGTGTCGCCGTTCAGGATCTCCCGGACGATGAATCTGTTGGCCCTCTCGGACGGGTGGAACGCGTCCCAGAACGCGTAGACGTCCCTGTTGGGGCACAGGTTGGAGGCCACCGTGCACAGCCCCAGCCCGTTGTAGGGCCCTTGCCCACAGCACGCCACCTTCGACGTCACGAAGCCTGCGTCGTTCGGTCGTGTATACCGAAAGCAATGATCAAAACGAGTACGACCCGGAAGAAAGTTCAATCCGTTAATAGATAAGGGACATGTCGGAATGTTGCTGGTTCGGAAAAAAAGTTTAAGCTTCGGGGTGCTAATCAAGACCAAAGAAATGCAAGATTCTAGTCTCTCTCTCTCAGATCAATTGAGTTCAAACCCGAAATAATTGGACTAAAGCTGTGCTTTGTATCGTTAGATTGAATTTAGTCGGATCTCATCTCACTCAACTCCCGAGTCGACCTTGTCGATTTAAGTTTGGTCGACATGATGGCTTATCTTTAAAGGGTGAGAAAAAGATGTGATGCCCCGTTACTTACTAGACTGAATGTGACTGGCTTAGGTCATTCATATCTCACATTTTACTAACAAGAATGGGCAATCAGACCCTAAATATCAGAAATGCCACATTTACTTTAGTACCAAAAAAGTTTCTCATTATAAAAAGAAAAAAAAAAAAATTGACTTTCTCTGTTTTGAAACATGCTAGACGTGGGTTCCCATAACATTAACACACTATAAAGCCCAAGTGGTCCCAAATCTATTTAATTGCTTAGGATAATATAAAATATGTATTTTAGGTCTTATTTGATTTTGTATATTTTCCACTGGTTAATATCACCTTCACTTCCAAGCGCTATACGAGGGTTTATGCATCTGCCATTTCAAGTGCAAACCAAGTTTTGTTTCATGATTTTTTATTTTTTTTTTTTGGACACATTACCATATGCTCGAGGGTTGCTGATGAAGTTGGAGCTCATCTGCTGCGCGTTGGCGGCAACGAACACGTTGGAGCCGATCTCGTTGTTGAGACTGCTGACCATCTGGACGAGCTGGGGGTTGAACAAGGCAGCCGCCCGCTGCAGCTCCGCCACGCACTCGCCATTCCTGCTTCTCTGAGCCAGCTCGGACGGGACGCAGCCCAGCGGCCCGGTACCAGTCACAAGGACCCTCCGCGCTCCTAGTTCGTACAGCCTCTGAAATGAAAAATTGGAGTCTTGGTGTAAAGATCGTAACGCTTAAGATCCAATACTTCTCATGCCTTATGCCTATAGAACGAGAGAGAGAGAGAGAGAGAGAGAGAGAGAGAGGGACGAAATTAACGAGGAGACATCCTCCAGCATGACAGCATTAAAGGCGAATGTCTAATACAGCAAAAAATGCTTTTCGATCTCATCAACCAATTTCGCTGAAAACATCCTCGTTCACGACGCAAATACGCTTGCATAGCTTTACTTCATGTCATGAAAGTAGCATCACAAGTGTATGTGCGTGGACGTTGATGTTTCCTGTCGGTTTTACTAGCCTAAAAATTTTCAACAGCCAATGAGAAAAATTCGAATGGCTTACGGCCAAGATGTTGCGGTACTCGGAGATGAGGTAGACGACGAAGTCGGGGAGGGAGAACTGGCGGGACCGGGCGGAGAAAGGCACCAAGTAATAGTTGTTGACAAAGTCGTTGCCGCCGAGGGTGATCAGCACGAGGGCGTTGCTCACTAGCTGCTGAGCTTGTTCTTGTCCAATGAGCGCAGCGACCCTTTGCTGGTACTGTTGGAAGAATTGCAGTTGCTGGAAGATTCGGATGATGTTAATCTGCAAAAAGAAAACCCAGAGACAACTAATATTGTAGATCGATGAAGAAAATTTCAACACTAGCTACAGAAATTTATCCACGGATTTGAACGTACATCTCCTAGGTTAAAAGCATATATCTTAGCACCTAAGTTACGTAACTTACAATGGTCTTGTCTACACATTATGTGATTTCTAATGCTAGAAATGTATGAGCATTTAATAAAATCAACAACTTTTCCGTTTCGTGACTCAATTTGGAATACCCTTTCATCTACATTGATTGTTTTGGCTCTCTATGATTGAAATGTGGTTGCAAATGCAACCCTAATCCGACATTGATCTTTTCTCTAGTTTCTTTCAAGAGCTAGAGATGTGCAAGCTAGCAGAACAAAATGCAGTTCAGTTCGAGCGTTCAGTTCGAGACTACACTTACGAACTGAACTCCAGTGTCGTTCAAAATTCCGATTCCGGCAGAAGCAAAGTTGGCGCCGACAAGCAAGTTCTCTCCGTTGAGCTCGGGATCCAAGTATGGCAACGTGGGTTCGGAGCCAATCGCTTCACCTGACAATTGACCAAAGAGACCGTGTAAGCTTGGAAACACAAAAATGCCGAAACCAATCAAACACATATACAAAATTCTCCTCTCTCAAGAGTCCTCACTGATAAGGTCGGGAATGTTCAGCCCGTTGGAGAAGCGGCCAGTGGGCCGATGAGTCGGATAGTCGATGCCATAAGGTGGCGAGTCGGCCCTGGCGGTGGTGGCGAGGTAGTTGTTGTTACCATTGTCGACCAACGAGTCCCCGAAGACAAAGAAAGCGCGCGCTGCGTCGACTCTGGGAGTCACGACACCGATCGTCACCGCTAGACCTAGAATCACGCAAGAGAAAATTGTGCCCTCCATTGGGAATAAACAACAGAGCACTACAGCATACACTGTCTTAACCCTAAAGAGTGTAAATCTTCCTCTGGAGCGAGGCTAGCTCCATGCAACGCATATATATTGAAAAGCAGAGCGAAGGAAAGGGTAAATGTAAAGATCAATCATTTGGATCCATGCATTGAATGGCACTATCTGCTAACGCCGCAGAACAGATGGACAAGGTCCACATGCAGCGAGGCTATTATTGGGCACGGGGTAGGGCTTCGAATTGAAGAGCGTATTTACTAATTAGCACGATTTGATTGCGTTGTACAATGCGTCGGGTGCTAGCTGTGTTTATTTTATCCTCTTCTTGTTATTTTCCTATCTAGCACCCCTTTTATTTATTTATTTATTTATTTATTTGCTATTTAGCATCTTGCCATTCTTCTAGAAGGACAATGTTCGAGGGAAAATATTTATTTGTCTTCCAAAGTTTGTAAATTCTTTTATCATTTTGATCCCTTGTAATTTCGTTCACTCTGCTCTTCTCACTTTTCACTATCTTTACATGTTGATTTGCCCTAGATTCTTATTCTCTATATTTTTTTAAGACTAAGATTTGATCAATCTTAAAGTAGGGATAATTGTCTAAAAAGTTTTAAGCCTATTATACGACAGTCAATTTTTATACAATTTCAATTTTATCAATTTAGTCCTAAATTATTTGACGATTTGCCAATTTAATTCTAAACTTGTTATTTAGTACTTGGCCGGAAAGATTATATTGACAAATTGTTAAAAGTTTCATAACTAAATTGACAACTCAATAAAAAATTTAGGATTAAATTGACACAATTTAAAGGTTTAGCATTAAATTGGCAAATTTTCTAAGGATTTCTGACTAAATTGGTACAATTGAAAAAATTTAAAATTAAATTAGTCCTATTCAATAAATTTAATTTTTTTTTGGACAATTTTCCCTCTTGAAACACTAAATGGAACACAAAGGGAGGACAATCACTGGCACAAAATAAATTTCCATGGCAGTTAAGGGTACATTCGTCTGAACAATTCATTAGTTACGTCGCTGAAGACTCACCATGTTCACGCTTAACATGCGCTGAAAAAGAAATAGACAGAGCAAACTTGAGTACACACTCTGATCAGCATAGGAGCAAAATTGACATTGACATGACACTTTTGGGGAGCAAAATGACCACCAGACAAATTCTGAGGGGCCAAACTGAATTTTCCAAAGGCTCATTTATGGGTATATTGATCTTGTCATTGTCGCTACACCTACTCTCTGCAAGTTACAAGATGGTGATCGTAAACATATTTTGAACCGTGAGAAAGAGCCCATAATGCAACCGATATGCTATGACCTAGAGGCTACGGTCGAGTGAGATGTATAATCACAAATCATTTTATTTTATGAAAAATAAATAATTTAAAAATATTTTCCTAAAAATGGTCATTTATATCGTCTAAAATAATCGATTTAAATAATATTTTTATTTTTAACAATAATTTATGTTTAAACATTTTTATAAAAGATGAAAATATTTTTTCGTTCATTCATTTTTGTAAGTTATACAAACAATTGAAAAATATTTTTAAATTGTTTATTTTATCAAAGTTCGCAAAATTTAAAGGGCTCTTTCTCTGGCAGATTTTTAAATTTGCCAGAGACTTATTACTTTTGTACTCAATGCCGAGGATGATTGCAGGAATAAGAAGGCAAGGTCCTAGTAACAATTAATGTTACCTAGACGAAAGAAGTCTTGACTTCAATTTCTGTCTTTCCCGAACATCCTCTAAAAACAATATTTCTTTTCTTTTTCCCTTTTTAGTGGTTAAACCACGTAATAGTAACTCGGAATACAATTAGGGCAAGTGCATAGTTTTAGCCAGACGTTCAAAGAGAATTAAATTATTACTGGGATGCCACTGTGCTACATTATTGCAGTGGCATTCATTATCATGAACATGAACAAGTTATTAATGGTCTTCCCCAAGTTAAAAGAGGAGATAATTCCTCTTAGAAGCAAGTGTACACAGTGATTTTGATCAAAAGTGGGGTTGTGATATAAGATTTCGAGTTGGCCGGTGTTGGATGACTAATTTATATATAAATTGTCCAACATTTTAACAAAATAAACAATCTAATCACATAAAATGTTCTCACGATCTTGTTAGTGGGTGTTCCTGGAATCCGTTAAATATAATAATTCAATTTTCAAGACCTAATTGCGTATAACATGAGAACAATCGATACTTCGAAAATTGTAAGGTTTGCTTGAGTGGTTGCTTGTTATGATAATCCTATCAAATAATAAACAAAATGGTAATTTCAAAAGAACAATAGAATGATCATGTTATCTCGTGAATCCTTTATAAGTTCTAAATTTGAACTATTCCATTTTACAACAATCTAACTTTGTTTGCTAAATTAATCTCAATCATAATCTCTTCCTGCCTATTTCCTTGTGTAGCTCATTGTATCTTTTCATCACTCTATATAATAAAGAAAATCCGAAGCCACTTTAAACTTCCAAGTTTAGCCCAAAAGGGATGTCCGTGCTTGACATGAGCCAAATACAAATGATAAAGACATAAGACCCAATACTAGACAAAATGGTAATTTCACAGGATTGATAAAATAATCGGGTTATCTCTTAAATCTTTTTTTAATTATGATTGTTGTCACGAAAATCTCAAAGTAGTGCACATTGGACAAATTTATCAAAAACTAACTTTTTGACCACCAAAAATTCCAAATTGATTCACATTCGACAAATTTATCATAAACAATTTTTTTTACCACTAAAAACTACAAATTTGTATATTTACGATAAATTTATCCAAAAATAACTTTTTCACCACAAAAAAATCCCAAATTGATATATTTGTAACAAATTTACTCTTCGTCAATTTTGGTTTAGTTAGATTAATATCACGAAAAATCACAAACTTAGTGATAAACGGATGGTAAAACCCCAAAATCACATATTCATTAACTGTCAAGTATCATCTAACCCAGCAATTTAACAATTTAACAGAAACCAATAAAGGGTAAATTTATCATAAATGTATCAGTTTAAAATTTTTTGTAACCAAATTTAGTTTAGTGTAAATTTGTCACTGGTATACCATTTTAGGCTTTTTCATTATATTAATCCTTTAAATTAAACGTACTTTCTCTTCTTTTGTTTTAAATTTTCCATATTTGGATACATGCTGTGTGTGCCCTGTTTTTTGCTTGTTTACATATTAGAGAGAGAGAGAGAGAGAGAGAGAGAGATATGCGTATACATAGAGGACATAAATACAAATAAAGAGAGAGAGAGAGAGAGAGAGAGAGAGAGAGAGAGATAATACGTATACATAGAGGACATAAATACAAATAAATATAATTCTAAATGCGCATATCAAGGCAGTGGGATACGCTTGGCACGGCTGATGCGGTCCCAAATTCGTCCCATTAACTTTCGATCACTCCCATGCCCATCTCAAACCCATTGCGGTTTTCATATTATATTCGCCTCAATAAAGTAGTTGGATTTCCATTGGTACCTGTAACCCGAAGTACTATTTTGTAATAAATAATAATCTACAACCTCGAATTTACAAAAATAATATTTTATCCGAAACTCGTACGTTGTAAATCTCTACTTAGGAATTTACGGAGTCTCATATACAAGATTGAAAAAATTTAAGATTAATAACCATAAAAGTCTAAAATCCAAAGGTAATAAAAAGAAAGGAAAAGAAAAAACAGGTGGAAATGGTGACCGTTGTTGAAAATGTCATATTATACTATATCTTGTTTTTAACGGTAATAATAATAAATAAATAAATAAATAAAAAGTCATATCATAGAAATGTTTTTGACTATCGTTGAAAAATGTCATATCCAAAAACCATTTTAAGTCTAATGTATATTGTATATTTTAGCATTCACAAAACTATATAAGTAACCTTGACAGATTTAGTAGAGTACGGGCAGCTTAAAAAATCCAAAAACCATTTTAAGTCTGAATAGAGTTAATAATTATGTATATTTCATAAAAGATGAAATAGTGGAGAAATTGTGTAAATAAATAGTAAGAAAAGAAAAGAAGCAAGTTGAAATAGGAAAGTCCAACTTTGAAACGATTTTGTTTAAAATATATAGAGATATATTTTGGTTAAAATAAGCAAGTTAGAAAACATAATTATATGAGAAGTTAGCAAAAGAATAAGGGTCTCATTTATATATATATAGTCTTGTGGTCATGAATGGAAGAGGGTTGATCATGAAGAATTGGTCTTGAAGCGTCATCAAGTGCTTGGTAGAAATTTTTCTTTGTCATTATTGTCCGTGAATTGCATCCAAGAAAATTAGTGTTTGTAGCCTAATTAAATCTTGTGGTAAGATTTGCGTGTAATTCCTTCGTGAAATTGAGAGATTAGTTCTTGAGAAATTTCGGGGCTAAACATTGTATCATTATTTGGTGTAATTGGAGCTTGGGAAATCAAGAAAGTGTTTGAGTGACTCGAGTGTGTAATCTCCTTATATTGTTTAATCTATAGTGAAATTCGTCAGTGCTCTCCCCGTGGACGTAAGTTTTTACAATCGAACCACGTAAATCCGACGTCCGATTTATTTTCTTTTTCTATTATATTATTATTTGATCGCTCGCCTTTTGTAACAACCACCGCAGATGTTATTGAGTTCTAGGGGTCTCGAACTACTCAAACTCACTCAAAGGAAGATGTTTGGCTGACAAGTATTTATGATTAACTGCCGCAGAAAATCGCGGTCAAGAGGCAGGTCTCGTGAAATCGTGCGACCGGCCGACATCGAAATCCGGTTACGCGTCTCGAGTTTCCGAATTTTTAGAATGATTAGCCAAGTCAATGCATAACCAAAATACACCAAACAGCGCATGAGATGGGGCATGCTATCACGGATCTACATCATTCAGTTTCCAAAGATGTGACTAAACATCGTAACCAAAATACACCAAACACGTCGTCCTTCTTTATCCTATCTTGATCCCAAATCCCAAAGATAACCTCCTCGTGTCCCTTAGAAATTTGGCATGGTGTAGCCCACATGATTCACTGAATTTAGCAAAAAAACGTTCACCGAGATCAATGCTGGAGTTTTCGCGGAAGACATGCAGATCTCTTTTGGAGGAACTCGATTTATGACTGCCCAACAATTAATCAAGTAGATTTGATGCAGTTGATCGGTTCAATCCAATCTTTGAATGCTCAGACCGAAGATGCGCTCATCGACTCCCTCGGGGTTGGCACGGTTGTTTGGAGCTTTCAGAAATTTCGGCTCGGGAATTAGAAGTGACCCAAACTGCGTGAAGACTGCTCTACATGTCTGTTAGAGTGCCTCAATCCGAAAAGAAGTTGAGCTTGATTCAAATTAATGATAAATTTGTCCACACTTTTCCATGTGAAATTTTTAACATTCGAAGCTCTCATGTTAATTCAAATGTCATAATCTTGATCTTGATACAAATAAATTGCTTTGACCGACTGCTTTTATGTATATTATGAGTAAAAAAGCAATTGGAACCGCAACTAAGAATGGAGTAGCAATAAGTATGAGAATGTTTTCTTCTACAATCTCATTGTTCACGCAAAAGAAAACGTTTTATTACCAATGAACAAAAAATCGAGGCATGATCCATACATTAAATCATAATTGTTCATGGCATATTTCGTAGTTTGAAAAGCCAAACTACTTTTAATTAAATATGCTTGACAAGTACTTCGACTATACAGGTCGACAGGATCCATAGTAACTTAGTGAAGGGTGGAAAATGTGGCTTTAAATGCTCATAACTTTGAAGCTTGGCAAGAGCACATGTAGTCATTTTGTGCTCTGGCTTCAGCGGGGATGCTCATTGATTGAACAAAGGAAGCAGATTAAAAGGCCACAAAGATTAAAGTTGGCCATGTGACTTCCTTAAATTGGGTAGGCCTGAATTTTAACTACCGCCACTACTCAACCTTCACTTCTCTCCATCTACCAATTTGCAATCTCATTTATGAATTTGAATCTCTGTCTATCTCTCTCTCTCTCTCTCTCTCTCTCACAAATACCCATCTCGATAATCTGAGGAATAATTTGAAGAGAAAGGTAAATATGATGCATCTACCAACCTAATTTGTTTCAATGAGATGAACAATTCGCATAAACAGAAGTATTCTGACAAGGAAAAGAAGAGTCTGTTCTGACAAGGAACAGAAGAGTCTTCAAAGAAGTTTCATAAGGAGCATATTATTTATGAAATGATGTTGAAAACCCTAGTTTGACATATTCAATCGGTACAACTTTCTTTTGTGGAGTTTGTATTAACTTCGAAGACAGAAGTTTCGATTAGTACAGACCATGTAGACCAATGTGTTTGAGACGACAAACCACAATGTGCGTGGATTAAGGCATGGAGAGGAGACCTTAGATTATATATATAGAATGTTCTAACATGTCCATACATTGTACCTAACATTAGAATATCAATTTGCACTAACCATTCAATCATATTATTACTCAATCAAGATGTGCTTAGTTTAATATAGTTTGATCACAAACTGCACTTGGGCTATCAAAGGGAAAATTATCCAAAAATTCATAAATCTATTACACTTTTACCAATTCAATCATAAACCTTATAATTTTACCAACTCAACCTTAAACATTTTCTCTTTTTGCCAATCGAGTCCATCCAATCAATTTTGATTGAAATTTGTTGATGTGGACGCTAACCGTCCTCATGGCATGGTCGATGCTAATGTAGACAAAATTTATTTTTTAAAATATTTTCTCTATTTTTAAATATTTTTTGTGTTTTTATTTTTATTTTTTATTTTTTTTTATTTTTGGCCCTCTTCTTCCTTTGTATGATTGTCCAGTCTTTAGTGACTAGGTTATGACTAGAGGGTCGGCCTTGCCAACCTCGGGTAAGGCTTGTCCTTGCCAAATCCGACAAGATCAAGCCTTATCATAAGTTGGCGAGGGTCACCCACATCAAAGGCCATGAGGTTGACTTTGCCGGTCATGAACGAGGCTCGCCCCCACCAAATCCAACAAGGCCAACCCTCGTTGGGCTCTGGCTAAGGTGAGCCTCACCCAAGACCGGTGATGTCACCCCTCACCAAATCCCAACAAGGCCGATCCTTGTCAATTGTTGAAGGCTAGATGATTGGCCAAAGAAAGAAGAGGGCAAACAATATATATAATAATTAAAAATTAGAGAAAACATATAAAAATTAATAATTTGTCCACATCAAATCGACCATGCCACATAGGACAGTCAGCATCCACATTAGTAAATTCTAGTGAAAATGGCCGGATGGACTCGATCAGCAATAAGTGAAAATGTTTAGGATTGAATTAATAAAATTGAAAAGTTTATGATTGAATTTGCAAAAGTATAATAAGTTTATGATTTTTTCAACGAGTTTCCAGTTATCAAATATTGTCTCATATATTTTATTTGCTTTATAACAGCATTTTTCTTCTTTTGCAAAATAAAATATCATAACAATTAATGATTACCCACATTTATGAGAATCTCTAAAAGTTTTGATAGAGGCTTCGAGGCAATTTCTTATTCTACAAAATATGCCCCATACGATATATAATTAATAATAATAATAATAAAAAAAAAAGAATATAGAGTATTCACTATTTCTAGGGTTCGAGAGATTTAAATGATGTCAACTACTTTTACAACGAATTTGGACATGAAGTAGCTGGACAATGTACTGCAAAATATCGGTATCGACCCTCATCTCTGGACAAAGAAGAAGAGAAGTCATGCCCTATTGCAATATGACTTCAACCGAAGTTTTCAGGCTATTAAATGACCAGCCAGCCCACCAGTACCCTCTTGAATTATAAACTGAAATCCATGAGTTCATTAGTTGTTCTCAAGATGGCCAAAATAAGTATAATGATGCTCTTCCCCATTGGTTTTTTTCTTTCTTTTGTTTTTATTTTCCTGATAAGAACACAATAAAGAAGAATCACTCCACCTAAAAATGCAGCAAATTATGCTGGGGGAGCTCTGAATTCATGGAAAAACTGACCTCACAAGTTTAGAATTTGTCTTGGAGTGTGCACTATCGATTTGGAAAATGTTGGTGGTTTTTTTTTGGGGGTGGAGAAGAGTGTCCAATACATACCAACAGTGCCGTGTATTACACGATACTTTAGGCGGTGCTTCTCAATTAGATCATTGAGTTTTGGTTTCAATCAACCAATGCACTTACTTTTTTTTTTTATGGACAGGGTGCCATTCACATGGCGTCCACCCTAGCGCTGCATCAGTCCTAGCTAGAATTAAAAAAAGAAATGGTGTGCGTGTGTCGGCCCTCCACGCACAATGGCAAAGGGTTGTCCTCCCTCAACGAACGGTGGCAAAGGGGCAACGCGAGCCTCTAGGACACCACGGGACTGTGTCATTCTTTTGTTTGCTACCATTGTGGAGGATGGTGATGGAGTACAAGATAACTGACGGTTTATAGAAAGACCTTAGCTAGATAATTATAATACATGAATTTATTTACTCCATACAAAGAAAAATAACATGAATTTATCAACTTTGGAAACTCTCGTTACACTTGCCAAGAGTATAAGAATTTCTTGATTGGTCCTGATTTGATTGAGAGCAATTTTTGGAATCGCTTTGTTGTTGAGACATATTTTCTTCAAGAGTATAAGAATTTCTTGATTGGTCTTGACTTGATTGAGAGCAATTTTTGGAATTGCTTTGTTGTTGAGACATTTTTTTTATACGCCCTCACAAGAGAGAGGGTCCATCGATGATGCTAATCTTGTACCAAGAAATTGTTGTCATGCAAGAGGCTTTGTTAGTGTATCCGCAAGTTGATCACGAGTCATGTGACATAGTCATAATAGATCTTTGTTAACCACATCACGAACAAAGTGATAATCAATGAAAATATGTTTCATCTTTGAGTGAAAATAGGATTAGTGCAACATATGTAGCACCAATGCCACCACAATAGATGCTACATGTGGTCGAAGAAGATCCTCCAAGTTTATGTAGAAGAAATTGAATCCATGTGAGCTCAAAAGTTATTGCAGCAACAACATGATACTCGGCTTCAGTTGATCAACGAGCAATGGATCGTTGCTTTCAAGAGCACCATGGTATAGGATTCACCAGTATAAACTATGTAGGTGATTATAAACTTACAATCATCTGAATTGCCTACCCAATCAACATCAAAGAATGCATGAAACGATGGAAATGGACCATTTTGCAAGTGTAGGCCAAGATTTATAATTCCTTTGAGATAATGTAAAACACGTTTAATAGCACTCCAATGTAACTTTGTTAGATGACACAAACAAGGAGAGTTTATTAACGACAAAAGCAATACTAGGCCTTATGAATGCAAGACATTGAAGAGCACCGACAATCTTTATATATTTAGTTGCCTCTATATAAGGTGACCCATTAACATGAGTGAGAGAGCTGTGGGTAGCCATTTGAGTGGTAACCTACTTGGCTCCTAACATGGTTGCTCAATCAAGAATATCCTTATATACTTGTTTTGTGCGAGAAGGGGACCATACTTTATGCATACCACCTCAACTCCCGAGAAGTACTATAGATCCCCTAAATTCTTTAATGAAAATTTACAAACAAGAGCTCTCACAAACTTTTGCAAAAAAATTGTATCACCTCCTATCAGGATCAGATCATCTGTATAAACCAAGAAATAAGCAATGATACCATTATATTTGTATATAAAGAGTGAACAATTTGATTTGAATTGGATGAATCCAAACAAGATGACAAAGGAATTAGGTTTCTTGATACCACAAGCAAGGGGCTTACTTAAGATCGTTAATAGTCTTTTTCAATCGACATATTTGATTACGATGTGACTGATTGATAAAACCGATAGTTGATGCATATAGACTTCCTCCGTAAGAGTGTCACATAAGAAGTCATTGTTGACATTTAATTATAGTAGGGGCTTGCCGTTTGATAAGGCTAGACAAAGGACAACCCATATTGCGGCAAGTTTAATAACCAAACTAAATATATGATCATAGTCAAGTCCTGGCCATTGGTGGAATCCCCTGATGACTATTCGTGCCTCTAACCAAGTTATGCTACCATGTATGTTTCGCTTGACTTGAAATATCCACTTGTAGCTAATGGTATTGTGATGAGACTCAAGTGGCACAAATTGCCATGCACCATTTCAGAGAATTGCATTAGATTTTCCCAACATTGAAGCACGCCACTTTGGATTTTTGAAGGCCTAGGAAACACACATTGTTTCAAGTGAGGGAGGTCAATGATGTTTGGCAACTGAATGTATCTATTTGGGTTTGTAAATGCTATTCTAAGAGCGAATAATCATTGAATGAGAACGTGAGGCCATTGATGGAATTGTGATGGAGGGACCAATGATATGTTTGAGTCCATGGGAGGTACAAATGGAGCTTCAATAGCCAATGGCTGATTATGAATCTACATTGTGGGACATTAAATTGGTGTTATCCACCAAAGTTGTGAGGCCATTCAAATGTTGATCTAGTACTTCTCCAACCATCAAACTTGAAATATCTTTTAACTCGGCATGATATGACTTAGTTGTCTGGCATTGGAAGAGGTGACCAAATTCTTCATTGAAAACTTAAAGCTACACAAGTACGTTGAGGTGGTAGAGATAGAGACCGACAAATAGTATGTTGGAGCGGGTTAGCATTTTTGGGGTACAGAAAATTAAACTCATCAAAGGCCACATGACATGAGACAAAAACTTCATTTTGTTGAGGACCGTAACACTTGTAAGTACTTTGATTGAGAAATTAACCAAGAAAAATATGAGGTCCCAATCGATATTCAAGTTTGTGCTTGCCACATATAGTTTAGGCTAAGGATAACACAGGTAATAAAATACTCAAAGTTTTAAGTAATTTGGACCAGAGTAAAAAAGAGCCTCAAAAGGAGATTGGAGTCTTAAGACCAGTGTAGGTAGACAATTTATCAAGAATGCAATGGCTTGATAGGTGTGGAACCAAAATGAGAATGAAAAAGACACTTGATGAAGCAATGTACGACTTGTTTCAAAGACACGCCTCTGGTGACGCTTCACAATCTCATTATGTTGAGGTGTGTGTGGAAGTGTTTCTAAATGTGTGAACCTATTAAACAAGAAAAACCCTTTTAGTTTTTTTGGGATATGTGCACTACAAGTCCTAAAATTTGTTACAAAAGTGCAATTAAGTCCTAAAATATACAAAAGTGTAATCAAGTTCTAAAAGTTATCAAATTGATACAATCAAATCCTTCCATTAACACCGTTAACTTGCCTAATGAAAAATACCAAGGTGACATTTTTAAATTAATTTCTCTCTCCTATGTGACATTTCTTAATTGTTTTTATCTAAATCTTATTCAAATTAGAAAAAATGTAAATTTTTATTTTAAAAAAAGGCAGGCTAGAGGCTTACCGATGGGTGTTGTTGCCGCCACTATCACCACCCCCCATTGTCAAAGGGGCCAACGAGGGTGTCCAGTTCTCATCAACCCTAAGCGAGGGTTGACAACCCTCACTTAGCCTAGGTGAGGGCGCCTAGATTTGTGTGACACAGCGCTTGCCTGAGCTTAGAGAGCATTACTAGCCCTAGGTGATAGCCGATGTAGCATAGATCTAGGTAGGCACCCATAATCTGGCCTTACTAACCATCTCCTGGGGCCAAGGAGGCCTCACCCAAGTGAGTGATGGTCGATGCCCTTAGGTGAGGGCCAACGTTGCCCAAATATGGGCATCCTTGCCCGATCTTAGTGAGGATTGCCAACCCTCACTTGGACCCAATAAGGCTTTGCTTGAGGCTGGCAAGGGCCACCCATGCTTGCCTAAGGCTGACAACCTCTACCGGCCCCTCTAGCGATGGGCAGTGGCAGCAGCCCACTGACAAAGCCCTACCCTGCCTTTCTTCTTCTTCTTCTTTTCAATCTTGCTTTTTTTAAATAAAATTTTACAGTGGTTTTTAATTTAATTTAAATAATATTTGAATAAGAAAATAATTAAAATGCCACATAGGAGAGAGAAATTAATTTAAAAATGCCACGTTAGTATTTTTCGTTAGACAAGTTAATGATGTTAACGGAAGGGTATGATTGGTTCAATTTGAAAATTTTTAGGACTTGATTACATTCTTTGTAAATTTTAGAACTTAGTTGGGCTTATAGATATTAAGGCTTCCAATCCACATATCCCTAGCATTTTATATTTGCAAAAAAAGAAAAGGCTATGAAAACGAGTCATGGTGGCAAAATGGGTACATGACTCCTTTCCAACTCTACTTTAATGGCCAAGTAGTACATAGACTGCTTAAAACTTTAAAAACATGTTGAAAAGAAGTTCAAAAAATAATATCCTAACCACATGCGAATCTTAATGAGTTTGAAATGTTTGGAACAAACTCACTGTCAACCCATTTTAGTTACTAATTGAGTTGCCATTGAAAAAGGAATAATGACGAAAGAGAAAAATGATTTAGAAAAGTTTGAAGACAGAGAAGGAGGGTGGAGAGAGAAGGGTCATCACAAATAGTTGCAGATCTCACATCGTGTCATCTAAGTTTGTAATAGTCATGCTAATTACCTCTGCCGATGCTACTATGCTCTCTCTGGCTGTATAGAGGTGATCAACATCTTGGATAAAAGTAAGAATTAAGTCATGTAATCTATAATTTTCTTTAAAGAAAGTGCTTACATGGATTAGGCCCAATTGGACCTATACAATAGGCCCAGGAACAGAACGTCGGACTCTACATTTTCGATTCAACTTCTGATGGTCCACCAATGCAAGAACGAGTTGCCCCCCCGAAAACGCTACCTGATCAACCCCTACTCTCCATCCACACATTATGGATATTGCGCCGACGTGGCAACGGCCCATTGGCGGCCAAGATCAACCCACTCCAATTCTCGGAGGAGTCGGATAATCCCCCACAGAGGAAGGAGGAGAAAAAGATCCTCTCGCTTTAGCTGTCCTCAGTTGCCATCTTGTCTTTAACCAGAGTTTCTTAGGCAAGGAATCGGCGCAGAAAAGGGAAAAGGAAACCTCTCATGGCTACACTGAACATGGCAAGTTTTGTGCTGAGCCCAAGCATTGGCTCCAACGCAAGCTCCTCCACAGCTAGGAGCATTGCCTATTTCCCTAGGGACGGCAACAGCCGGTCCGCGAGGAGGCTCGTGGTGCGGGCCGCAGAGGGGGAGGCGGCGCCGCCGGCGGCCACCACCACGGAGGCTCCGGCCGAGGGCGAGGCCAAGCCCAAGGCCGCAAAGCCCCCTCCGATTGGACCCAAGAGGGGCACTAAGGTAATCGATTTGCTTCAAAGCTCTTATCATTTAAGTAGAATAGATTTTGATGGATTATGTGGTATTACCATACTTCTGAAGCTTATCTTGCATGATTTTTCATCAATTAGCCATCTTATCTAGTGATTGCTATTAATATGTAGATTCAAATCTGTTAAATGACTGTTGTAGTTAGCAATATCTGAAGGAGAACATCGATTACACTGTGATCTGGAATTACTTCTTTTGAGTTTTTCTAAATTTATGCTAATTGACTACCCTTGCTAGTTGCGGGAGTATAGACTGCACTTTGCTTAAAATATGACCCGCGAAGTATTGCTCAGTCGAGAAAATATAATATTATTGTTTGTTTTATAATACGATATGATTCGCGTGCATTTGCGAGGATCATTACATATTGTTAAGTCAGCAAAAAGTTGAATATTGCGATGATTATCAGTATAAGAGATGATAAACCCAATTAAAGTTCCATGTCATCATTAGTAGAGATGAAAAATGGTATTAATGGGTACCCAACAAAATCTACAAAAGTTGCATCTTCTGTAAAATTTCAGTTCTTTCATTGGGTTTATACTAAATTACTGTGGCATATAGTAAAGATGGGTCAGATCATAATTCCTTTCTTTCTTTTGTAGGTGAGGATCTTGAGGAGAGAGTCTTACTGGTTCAAGGATGTGGGATCTGTGGTCGCAGTTGATCAGGTCTCTCTCTCTCTCTCTCTCTCTCTCTCTCTCTCTGCGCTTCAAAACACAGAGATATCTTGGCAAAAACGTTTGATTTCTGATGCTCTTTGTTGTTCACTCATGGTGGGCAGGACCCTAAGACGAGGTACCCGGTGGTGGTCAGATTCCAGAAGGTCAACTACGCCAACGTATCGACCAACAACTACGCGTTGGATGAGATTGTTGAAGTCTAGATGATTGCTTTGTAAGACCCAGAATTTATATGATACCGTGTGTTTGTAATATCCTTTCCATTTCTCTTCCTCCACAGTCAATCTAACTCATGGATGAGTGCCTTATTAGATCGACGGCGCACACCTTCTTTCTTCAATCGATCAAGCTTACTGCCATGGACAGATCGAGGTCGATCCATTTCACGACCTCCCTTTTTTGTATCGAGAGACAAACCCCTAATTATAACGTACATGGTTGCAATAGCAGGATGATCATGGAAACTCATAAAAAAAAAATTACACAGACAATGAGGAAAAGAGAGGATCAATGAGAATGTCGATGTTAATATGACGCTCCTTTCAGTACCTTACTGTACGCTTAACGCCAAAAAAGAACGTCATGCGAGGCGATTTTCCATCACTTTAGATTGGTTTTGTGTGATACATGCATGTTGAGCCTTCGTGCGCATCTTTGAACTTTTACTTGCGCAAGACGATGAGTAAAGACAGAGCACCAAAGAAGAAAAGTCCTGCCATGTCTCGCGAACATCTACGGAAAGACTTTCTACCTATGAAGCAGCACAAACACAAGATATATGCTAGAAAGGAGGAGAGAAAATGACCATAAAATCTACAATCCATTTCAAACCCACCATCAGAACATAGAATGGGTTGCGGCCAGGCCCTTGCAAAACTAGATGAAAAAGGCTGAAAGCTCACAAAGGACATTGAAAGAGCCCAAAAAAGGCAAATAGAGCCTCAAAGGACCTTTCTATGCTTATTTAAAGAAAACACAAAACAGACCACTTTCACTCCTATCCTAGTTTCCTAGTCCTTATATCACCCCATCAAAGGGCGGAAATAAAGAAATAAAAGATAATAAAAAAACGTAAAACCCAAATAGTTTATACAACCTAAAGGGGTTCTCCTTTTTAAAAGGAAAAAAGGAAAGAAAAATATTCCCAAAGAACCAAAATTACCATGGTTCTTAGCTTTGCTTCTTCTTCCTCCTGTACTCCTCTATAAACCAAAACCCAAATTTTCTTTTGGAGAGATAGTGAACCACACATCAAGCATACAAATTCCATGGAACTTGCAAGCCCTCCCAATCTGTAGTCTCTTGACCACCGTTCAGCAACCACAGCTCCTCGTGACCACCAAACCCTAGATCACTCATCTCAAGATAATCACTCCCAAATGAGAACTCTGGCCAGCACTTGTAATCGCCTTGATCTTCATTCACCATGTCAGGCACCACCAAATCCTCCCCTGACCAAGCCACATAATTGTAATTAGCATCTCCCGTCGTATCAGTAGTAGGGTCATCCCTCATGATAAAAGGGTCACGACTATTAACATCAACTGCTTCGCTCTTCGCTGCCTGCTCGCATATACAACTATTGCTGGAACCAGCCGACGAGAAGTTGCTGCTATTGTCATTGCTGTCAATCGGTTTCGTGACGGTGGTCATTGTTGCCGGCAAGTTGAGCCTCGCGGAGGGCCCGTAGAGCTTCCTCGCAGCCTTGTCGTAGGCGAGGGCCGCCTCGAGGGAGGTGTTGAAGGTGCCGAGCCAGAGCCTCGCGCCACGGTTCGGCTCGCGGATCTCGGCCACCCACTTGCCCCACGTCCGCTGCCGGATGCCCCGGTAGGTGCAGAATGCGTTCTCGGGGCCGCCCTTGCCCCTCATGCAGCCCTTCCTCGAGCGGCCCATGGAGGGCTTCTTGGTTTTGACAGCTTCTTTCTTCTTCCCAGCTAGTACTTGCGCTTGATGTAATTGGTCCATGGTTTGCATAAAATCTAAGGAAGTGGCTTTGGGGGACCCTATGTGATGGAAGGGAGGCTTTGATTCTTGTTCTTCTCGAAATGCCAAATTAGCGGGTTCAGTGGATACACGCAGGAAATGACAGAGACCCTTTTATAAGATGGATATATACAGGAAATACAGTCTTGTGCAGGGTAGGAAATTGAAAAATCATGTATTGATGAAACGGATTTGTTTGTCGAAATTAAAGACTACACACGTGTTCCTGCTTAAACTCTATTCCTGTGATGGTGTTCTTTATACTGTCAATGTAAATCTCGTGAAAGAATTATAATCTTTTCTTCTATTTAATTGAGCAGGAGGATGCCTGACACTCGGGGAGAGAGAGAGAGATAGAGAGGGCGGCCTGAGTTGACAGGTGGAAGGCGCGACGCTTGCGGCGGTGACAGAGAGACAAAAGCCGGAAGCACAGGTGTCGACGAGATCAGACTCGCGGAGGAGCTTCGTCCTCAAGTATGGGAGAGCAGGGGCCAGATCCAGCCACGTGGGCGCTGGGCGTTGCGTCCAAGCATGGGCCCTTAGCAGCGCCACGTTGCGTCCGCGATGCATGGCGTAGCCCCCAGAACGCCACCGTCTCTCCTCGTCGCGATGAGGACGAACCCAGCGCGTCACGAGAGCATGTCTCGCGTATCGTCCGACAACGTGATAATTAAAGAGCGTCGAAGCCCCTGCCCTCGTTCCGGTTGTTGTTGTCCCCACGTCGTGTCGAGACGAACTGATAGGTTTTACGTTTTCGAGGAGCACGTCCCGTTCACAGAAAGGGAAAAATAAAAGATAATGAGAAGAACAGCCACGGCGACGGAGGAAAGCCGTCGCAGACGCCTGACTACTGTTTTGATGAGGGTAAAACATGTTTAGCGCAGACCGGTCAAGATGGGTCATCATTTTTTAATCCATATATATATATATTAAATGTGTTAGTTATATTTAATAAATAGATTATAAATGAAATTAAACATAATGTTGGTGTTAAATGGATTGCAAATCCATCTCTATGACTTTTTTTTTTTTTGTCAATTCTACTTTATTACTACTTTAACTTTTATTCTTAAACTTTTAACATACCTCTTCATAAGGCATGGGAGTTGAAACCTACGCTTGAAATTAAATCATTCCTACCTCAATCTCCGAGAAAATGAATTCAAATCCCCTACCTCCCCTTTCCATGTTGGAAGGATGGCACAGTGGTTGACTCTCCCTTCATTCTCTTTCACTTACACTTGATTTCATATTTGCTCACTTAGCTTTTTGTAGATTTTGTTAAATATGAAAGTATTTTTACAATATAAACTAGGTTGGGTATGAATGGAAAAATTTACATTACGGACAAATAAGTCATAAATAGATAGATTCATCAAAATAAATCACAAATAGATTTACAACATATATAGACCCAACTCATTTATACGATTTGCTCGCCTTTACTTGAATTCGTGCTCATTTAACTTTCACCTTAGTTTGACTATGAGTTCTCGTTAGGGATGTTGAAAACCAAACTAAATTGAATCGTAAAATTTGATTTTTTTGATTCGGTCCTCATTAAAAACCAAATTTTTTTAAATCGGTTCAGTTAGCCAAACCAAACCAATAAAATCTAAAATATTTCCTTTTTTATTTTATTTTTCTTCTTCTTCTTTATTGACCTATCGTTGGCGACCAATTGGAGGGAGCTCAAGCCCACCACATGCCGGCGAGGCCAAGCCCTACTAGATTCGGCCACCTAGGCGGGGCTTGAGCCTCGCCAAAGGTCACCAAATGTTGGCAAGGCTTTGGCGACCTCCGATGAGGCTCAAGCCCGGTCTAGTTCGGCGAATGGTGGGGCTCAAGCTCACCAGCATTGGGTGAGCTTGGCCTCACCAAATCAGGCGAGGCGAAGCCTCATTGGCCTATGGTGAGGCTTGAGGTCACCTTTGGCCGGTTGTTGGCTATCACCATGGCGGTGATCGGCCAATAAAGAAAAAGAGGAGGAAGAAAGAAAAAGAAAAAAAGAAAAGGAATAAAAAAAATAATTAAAAAAAGATTTATAGAAATGGGTGAATGTAGGAAAAAAATAAATACAAAAATAAAAACTGAACTAGAATTTCAATTTAGTTCGGTTCAATAAATTTCTTTATTGGTTTGCTTCGGTTTGGTACTCCAAAAAAATTGAACCGAACCATTTACACTCTTAATTCTCGTAAATTGGATATAGAAGCGTGTTAGTGATATGGATTAAGTTGAGTGTGGTCGTTAAATTCATATTGCATAAAAATTAATCAAATCAGGTTAAATTAGTTTTTTGAATAAGATCATCTGACTATCCAACAGTTCTACTTATTGACAAGTTATATTCAACGTTGGCATTGCAAAGAGTCCTTCTGCTAGCTTGTATACACACGACGACCAATCCTAAGGAGACGGCCTCTGTAACCTTTGACGGTACAGAGCACACCACTTCGTGTCGAATGGCATTCACGTTCATTATGGGTGACTCCGCACTAACGATTTCATCTGTCAGAAGATAAGGCCGACACGCGCTAATGGATATCTGTCCGGCGGAACATCCGTACACAAACTCCCACGGTCCAACGTCATATTCGCTACGAAAAGGGCGCTTCTGTCGGCCGCGCATTTACTTGATGCGTAGGTGCACAGTTCGGTTCAGCTTTCCCATCGAAAAAATATAATGTGTATAGCTAGTATTTTTAAAATCCTATTAACCAAATATTAGCGTCGCCTAAGAAGAAAGTCCGAAGTAGATGAGGATTTGCTTTGCCCTTTCGACATTTTGAAAATATAAGTCCATATTCACTATTCTTTTTTCACAATTTGCATCGAGAAATTACTGGAAGCTGATGACTGTGTCGCCTGGAGGTCGTGTGTCCCCTACGACAGCTGCCTTGGGTTACACCTCCCCATGAACACCGTTTGGGATCATGCAATCTCAAGCAAGGCGACTTGAGGTTGCCCTAACCTTAAGACAAGTTGCCTAAGTTGTAATCTTAGGTGACTTTACTTTGGTCGCACAACCTAAGGCATTGCCTAAGGTCACTTAACATCAAACTCTACCGGATTTAATTTTGACTTTTTTTTTATAAAAAAATTCATTATAAATGAAAGTTTTACTAAATGATATTTAAGCTAAAGTTATTTTTTAATGGTAAAATTTGTCAAACATACCATGTAACGAGGGCTTTTTAGGGACAGTTGCCTTTGTCACGAAAACTTTTAGCGACGCTGCCCAGAGTGGGAGATCGCGCAAATCGTTGATCAGTTTTGTGTTAGCGATCGAAATCTGCTTGTAAATTAGGCCCGAGAGATCGAGAAGGTTCTCTGGACTTGGGCCTGAAATGCTCTAATTTAATATTTGAAATCTGAATTTGAACTCAACGAGCCCAAACGCAATTTTGATTTCATTGGGAAATTGAGATATTGTTTGAGTAGCCTCGGCAAAATCGTTCAAATCTTGCATCGAAATGTCTCAAATTGAATCGCTTTATTCATTATAGTATGACAAAGGAAGATCCTGGAAAGCCCAGCATAGCATGTAATAGCCAAATTTAACTTGAGTTAGAAAGGTATAGCGGAAGCAAATATCCGGGGATGAACCTCAAACCTATAATTTGGCGTTTTGTGTGATCATCGCTCTTAATTCGATTTTACCTTCGGGAAACTCTTCTAATTGTAAACCGGATAAGGTCAAATAGTAGAGAAGAATGACATAAGGACTGTAGCATCACATAGAATCAATTTTAGTGCTATAAATTGAATAGGGGAATGCTTAAAGGGAAATGTACAAAAAAAGTTCTAAATATGGCTTTTTAAATTATTTTTATTCAAAATCTTTAAAAATTAGATAAAAAAACTAAAAAGAAAAGGCTAAATTTATTTTTTTTCACATTTTGCCTATTAAGTCCATTTGATTCATTTAGGCCGGAAATGGTTAATTCTCGTCGTCGGCGGTGGCGAGGGCGGCGTTGTCCTCGTTGGCGGAGCGGTGGAGCGCGGACGTCCCAATAGTTTATGTGGCACAGCTGGTACGGATGTATACTTACCACCCCGCCCAAGGCCGATTTTTTATTGCAGCCTTTTTTAATTTTTTAGTTTTGGCTTTCCCTTTTTAATTTTTATCTTATTTTTTTTTGGCCATATATATAATAAAAAAATTCATTTAAAAAATTTTAAATAATTTTTTAAATAATTTTTAGTTTTTTTCTCTTTGACATTTGAGGTTTTCTTTATGGTATCCTTTGGTTCAGAACAATAATTTTTGCTCTGTTTTTCATCTCATGGCAAGATACCGAGTTGTGGTGGGGGACACAGTAGCATCATCAAGAACATGACGATTAGAATGTGGCAGAAGAAGTTGTTTCAGCATGTGGAAATAACGACTCCTCTGATGCCTACGATCGCGTTCATTTGGATGATACATCTGAAATGGGTCTTTCGGTAGATGGTCATCCTCTTGTTAAGGTCAGAGCTAAGTTACCTGCAGTTCATGATTGTCTGCTGATACACAGCCTTTCTAATATCCAACAAAGCAAAGGAACCTCCCTGGCAACGAACATCGGTGAAAGTGTTACACCCACCCCCCAACACAGACTTGGTAAAAGCTGCATAATGGCAATCTCTGGACTGGGAGATAGTGTAGTTACCATGGGACCCCTCAGACCACAAGTTTATACATTGGTGAAGTGTTTTTGGCTAAAGATAGAAACACTCTTAAGGATTTAAGGCATAGGGTTCCTGCTGTTCCGCTGGACTTTCAGAAACACGTTTAGGATGGTTGCATGATCCAGTCAGAGAATGGCCCGTGGAGCTCGAGGGGACTTAGGAGGACTATAGTTACGTCGAAAATTAAACTGTGTGATGATTTCTGATATTTACTTTTCCGCAATAGAGAATTGTTGATAATAGCGGGAGAAAGATACTTCTAAAGAGAACTTGGCTGGGGACAATAAGGGTAAAGTTTCTTCTATACTTCTGGATTTTCTCTAGCATTTGTTTGTTTCGTTTCTGAGCCTCACTCAAACAAATGTCTCCCGCAGGACTTTATCAGCTTGACAGAGCGTGGACAATGTCAAGTAAATTTCTCATTACTTGTTAATACTTCCCCTCTTAAGGTCTTCCTCACTTCCCACATCATATCCCGTTGAAGAGCAGATTCTGTACATTTGGCAACACACTAATCCAGTTTATATCGGTATGTCATGGAGAATTCTCTATAACAAGTATGACAGGAGGTTACAGGTGGGTTTTCAGAAACCGATGGCCTATGAATTGGCTGTTCTGGCTTTTCCTATTATTTTCTGCCCCAATCTTTCTCAAATGTCTTGTTAGATGGACATAGAAGTTATGAGATTGTTCTCTCTCGGCAACATTGCTTTCCGCTGCCGCAGGGAGATGCTAGGATACAGTGATTATGGTGTGCCACTGGCCGAGTTTGAATTTAGACAAAATTACCAAATTCAAGCCTCTCAGGGTAGTTGAAGGGAAGGACTTTGTCAATGAATGGAAACGAAGACAATAATCCATCAAATTCTGTGACCCTGTCTAGTGAGAATAGTGCGAATGCTCAAGTGAACGGTGGTGAAGCTAGCATCTCTGACAGAGATGAAATTAATGTGGCTCTAAAGCTGGGTTTCACGCTTCAACCATCTTCCTATGCAACAAGGGCCTGAAACCCGCTGAAGACATCTACTTCTGTGAGTTTGCCACTAAAAGTTCTTCGTTCTCTTTTGAGTTACTCAAAGAAGACTCACTAAAGGCGAAATAAGGTGCAATCCCTATCCCCCAGAGATCATGCAGAGACCCAAAGAAACAAGAAAAGTGTGCAAAGTGAAAATAGACAAAATTCAGGACAGGAGTACAATAAAGTAATAAAATCAGAGTCACCTCCAGCATCTTGAGAAAGCATTAGTATCTACTTGAGTTTTGGAAAAGTTGCCTCCATATTTGAATGGGGTTAGAAGTAAGCCCATTTGATAAGAAGAAACAAGAACAGTATACACATATTTAGGCCCGTTCATCAAGATCCTGTCTTGATTTCAGAGTAAAACCTATGTGAGTTCAACATTTACTAATACGGGTCGTCTTTCATGGAAGCTTAGGTGAGGCTACCGGGGTGCTTTATTAGATAGGTTTTTGATACTGGTAGGAAAACTAGGCAGGTTTATTAGCTGTTCTAATGGGCTTCTCTCATCCCCACAAACATCCACATGAGCTAACGTGTAGGATCAATTGCTCAGAGAGCGTCTGCTTCTCCCCGACATTTAATTTAGTGTTGAAATTTGATGGTTGAATCTTGCAATGCAATAGTCGGACGGTCTTGCCAGAGGCTTCAAATTGTTCATGCTTACCAACTGAAACTTGGGTCATTTTGCATTTGCAGGTTGCCTTCTACTAAACATTAAACCAGGAAACAGTTTCATTATGAATTTTAGTGTCGCAAATCCAACCGACAAAACATAATTTAACCACAATTTGCAAAATTCCTTACATCTCATAGTGGGGCATATATTTTCACCAGCTTGCTTCCCAGGGACGGCAGCCGTTGCTCCAATCCCTCCGATTGCTCTAGCAGATCTCGCGAAAAATTTTTTTTCAAAAAATTTCATTTATATCACTTAAAATAATTGACCAATAAATAGTATTTTTTTATTATCAATAACAATTTATTTGAAAATTATTTCATGGATGATAAAAAGATATTTTTAATTTATTAATTTTTTATAAGTAATTCAAGCAATCATTTTTTAAAAACAATTTTTAAATTATTTATTTTTCTTGAAATAAATACATCCTAAATGAGTACCTTTGAAGGACTTAGACAACCTCACGAAGAATTCTAATATGGAAAATAACTCACCTTCAGTTTTGGTTAAACTATCAACTCTTGCATGCACCTTATCAGAGGCAATGAAAAGATACTCGTATAATCCATTTAATTAGCCGACAAAAAAAAAAAAATCCATATTATTAAGTCAAAATGATTTTTCGATTCTTAAAAAGTTCCTTCCACAACATTTCTAATAGGGGAGAAAGTATCCAGAAAAAGAGTCATAAATCTTGTGTTAATTCAATTTTAAAATTTCAAATTATATCGATTTAATCTAAAAAAAAAGTTTGCATTTCATCAATTGAATCCATTCCACTAATTACAATTTCCCTTCTAATTATCGTACAAATCTGATCCCATCTCCATCCTCTCTCTCTTTCTGTTCATCTTTCTCTCCCCAACAGCACACATGATTTCGCGGGTAAAAAGCTCACATAAGGGCGAAAGTTGCAAAGAACCAACGCTGAAATCGAAGGCGTCCGAGATACCGGCAGTGGTTGCGGCACCATGTCGATTAACCTCCGATTCAAAAGACTACAAAAGCTCCCCCGTCCGAGCAGGTAACGTTAATGCCGATGGGTGGCCAGCGTCATTCACAACCTAACCCTTCTTAAAAAATCGGCAAGTTCAGAAGCGCGATCTAACGAGTGACGTCGTCCGATCTCGCCAGTTCAGTACTCTCAAATGATGCGTTCAAGACCCGTCGCTGCTGAACAAGCACCTTACCACGCTGCTTTAATGCAGAAAAAATCTGACAATTGAATGGCCGATGCAAATCACGACTCCCGTCGGGTCCGCAACTTTCTCATCAACAAGCAAGAAAACTGTCTCGTCACACATAGCAATGGCTTTCTTTTCACAGCAACGTCTTTAGAAAGCTGATCGAAAAGAGTTTTTATACAAAAGAAGGAGAAAAGTCAACCCCCCTTTCTTTCTCCTTTAGCCAGATCTATCACTACAGAGACAAACCCCACTGGCACTTATTGCCTATTTCAAGTATCACACACATCACTAGCAAATCACACGCACCAATGTAGGCATCCTCTCGTCTCTCCTTCCCATCTCACTTTAACCTTCAAAAGAGATAAGAAACCTCAAGAAGAAAGAGAAGCTGTAAGTCTCTTCTGAGTAGAATAACCCCGGACCCATGATCAAAAAGTTAGATCGCATCAGACGGCTGGGGAATTCTCGTAGGAAGTGGGGCTTGCGCCGGTGGGCTCCACCCTCCTCATCATTACCCCGGAGGGCTTCATCGACAGGTCGTCCTCGTCGTGGTACGCGTACGCAAACCCGCCGTGCCTCGTCATGTCCATCCCTTGCATCTCGTCCTCGCTGGAGATCCTCAGCAGCTTGAGCTTGTGCAGCCCGTAGAAGAGCGGTCCCATCGTCGCCGAGACCCACCCGCAGATCACCAGGATCTGCACGACCTGCGCCGCCAGCAGCCGCCCGCCGCCGCCCATGAAGAGCCCGTGCGGCCTCCCCCCCGGTGGGCCGTACACCTCGTCCACGTAGACCCCCTTCGCGAAGAGGCCCGTGAAGAGCAGCCCCCACGCGCCGCACCCGCCGTGGAGCTGCGCCGCCTCCAGCGGGTCGTCGTAGTTGCACTTCTCCGCGAGCTTGTTGCACCCGATGAGGACCCACGCGGCCACGAACCCGCACACGATCGCGGCCCACGGGTCGACCACGGAGCAGCCCGAGGTGATGGCGGCGAACCCGCCCAGCAGGCCGTTGCACACGTCGGTGACGTTCCAGTGGCCCGCCAGCAGCCGCTTGCCGAACAGGGTGGTCAGGGCCGCGGTGCACCCGGCCAGCGTGGTCGTGACGGCCGTCCTCCCGACGGCGCTCCATTGGCCGTAATAGCTCCCGCTCGTGCCGTACGCCTTCAGTATGGTGAGGAACGAACCGGGGTTGAACCCGTACCACCCGAACCACAAGAGGAACGACCCGAGGACCACGAGCGACGCGCTGTGGCCGCGCAAGGCCACGGACCGCCCGGCCCGGTCAAACCGGCCGATGCGCGGGCCCTCGATGAGGGCCCCCCAGAGGCCCGCAATGCCGCCGACCATGTGGACGACTCCCGACCCGGCAAAGTCGATGGCGCCCGTCCCGAACAGGAAGTGGCTTTGGACCGGGTCGGGCTGGCCCACCCGTCACCGGACCAGAACCAGTGAGAGACGATGGGATAGACGAAGCCGGTCAAGAAGGAGGAGTAGATGAGATAGGCGACGAACTGAGTCCGCTCGGCTATCGAGCCGCTCGTGATGCCGGCGGCGGCGATGGCGAAGGCCCACTGGTAGAGGAAGAAGCTGTAGTCGCCCGCCGGCGAGGGGTACTCCTTCAGGCCGAAGAAGTGGCGGCCCACGAAGCCGTTGGAGGGCGAACCGAAGGCGAAGGCGAAGCCGAAGAGGTAGTAAAAGAGGCCGCCGGCCGCGGCGTCGAGGACGTTGGTGAGCATGATGTTCATGGTGTTCTTGGCGCGGACGGAGCCGGCGCAGAGCATGGCGAAGCCGAGCTGCATGGCGAACACGAGGTAGGCCGAGAAGAGGAGGTACGTGTTGTTGATCGCGTAGGAGGTGTCGCTGAACTGGTCGGAGATGGCGGAGAAGCGGCTGCAGAGGAAGGCGGCCATGGCCGTGGAGTTGGCGCCGCCCCCGAGGAGCGGGGCGAGGTCGGAGGCGGCACAGGAGACAGTGGACGCCATGGATGAGGAGTGTTGAAGCCTGCAAAGTTGTTGTGAATGTGTGAAAGAGGGAGATGAGATAGTGGGGGGAGATGATGAATGGCGGGGGGTTTATATATTGGCGGAGAAGGGGGACTGATAGGGAGGCAAAGTCTGCATTACGTTTTTTTTTTTTCAAAATGAATTAATGTAATGCCCTCTTGCTCTATAGTCTTTCATAATTCAAAATAATAATAATAATAATAATAATAACAGTCGAGGGTTGGAATTGAAGAGAATATTCATGTATTGATTCACTTAAAGTCATAATTAGAGCCAGATAATGACCTAATAAATTATTACAACACGGCTAAAAAAATATATTTTCTGGGCATAAGTTGATAATTTCGATTTTAGTTATTGCACTACTCAAATGATTTGAATTGTACATACAATTCCATGGAGTTCGGTTTCATTTTGAAATATTGAAAAGAAAGAGATATCTTTGGTAAGAAGCAAGTAAGAAAGTTATCGATGAATCTGGGCGTGGTCCAATTGAATTAATTGTCTTTTGAGTATATTCAATAACTAATCTAATCCACTTGTGGCTATACTAATGTAGGCAAGCATTAAAGGTCAAACAAGATGATGTGATCATCGATATGACAAAATTCCTATTCTAAATTAGAAAAAAGAAAAAAGCAACAGCCACCAATTTTCGGATATTTAAATTAAGAATTGAATCCGGTTGAGTAACTAGTTGCATTATTACAGTATAATAGGACGTGTGAATACTGTTTGCTATTACCTTGGTGATTCGTGCATTATTTGATTGCATGATAGCCAGAGTATCATATCACGCCGGTCAGTCCATTTTTTGGAGTTTTCTTGGGCTGTATAAACTGGGGGAATCTTTCGAACTTATCAACCAGCTTAGATTTAATTTCATAATTTATAAAGGATCGAAGATTTGGCAATAAAAGAGCGCCCATGATCTTGATTAAACCATTTGTTCAATTAATGGAGTTACTAATTATTCTATAAGAAAATGAAATGCTTGTTTCATATGAAGATTGCCCTAACATGCAAGTGCTCACACAAGTGTCTCAAGCATTTTTCAATTGTTGTAAATGGGAACAATGTATTCATTAACCATCAATAAATATTGAGACATTTTTAGGAGTGCTTGCATGGTAAAGAAATTAGCTTTAGCAATTCGCTCGAATTTTGTGCATGTTATTTATCCATGTGTAAGCTATACTTTGGAATAATGAACGATTATTGGAATCTATTTAATCACGTATAAGTGACACATAATTCTACTACTCCGCACACGAAAGATATGGATTCTCTTGCTACACTAATAGATTTCAGTTTAGTATCAGTAAGCTGAAATTCATCAGTAAACAATAACTGTCTTTCTTTGGAGATAAATTGTTGGTAACTCTCCTACCAAAAAAATAAAATTGTTGGTAACTTACAAACACTTTCACGGAATATAAAAGGAAATGAGATCAATAGAGATTTGTGTGTACACATTTTGATTTTATTTACTGCACTGATCCAATGATTTGAACAGTACATATAAAACCATGGAGTTCAGTTTCATTTCAAAATATCGAAAAGAATGAGATGTATTTGGTAAGGAGTTAGTACAAAAGCTACCAATGAATCTAGGTGTGGTCCAACGAAATCAACACCCTTCGAGTATATTCTATAACTATTTAAATCCACTTCTGGCTTTACTAATGTAGGCAAGCATTTAGGTCAAACGTGATGACGCGATCATCAATATGACAAAATTTCTATTCTAAATTAGAAAAGAACAACGGCCACCAATTTTCGGATATTCTGATTAATAATTAAATCCGGTTAAGTAACTAGTTGCGTTATTTAAAATATAAGATGACATGTAAGTACGTATGATTACTACCTTGGTAATTCCTACATTATTTGATTGCATGATAGCCAAGGTATCATATCAAAGCCGGTCAGTCCCTTTTTTCGGAGTTCTCTTGGGCTGCGTAAACTGGGGAATCTTTCGAACTTATCAACATAGGGTAGATTTAATTTCATTATTTAGATGGCGTACGATCGAAAATTTAGCAATAAAAGAACGCACATGATCTTGATTAAACCATTCGGTCAATTAATGGAGTTACTAATTATTCTATAAGAAAACGGAATGCTTTTTTGATATGAAAATACCCTACCATGCATGTGCTCACATAGATGTTTCAAGCATTTTTCAATCGTTATAAATGGGAACGATGTATTCATTAACCATCGATAAATATCGAGACATTTTTAGGAGTGCCTGCACGGTAAAGAAATCTACTCTAGAGATTCGCCTTAATTTTATGCACATTATTTATCCACACGTAAGCTATACTTTAGAATAATAAACAATTATCATGATCTATTTAATCACGTATAAGTGACACATAATTCTATTGCCCTGCACGCTAAAGATATGGATTGTGTTGCCACATTGATAACTTTTAGTTTAGTATCACTAAGTGCTGAAAGTTATTAGTAATGAAAAACAATAATTTGTGTCTTTCTTTTAAGATAAATTATAGGTATATATCATGAAAAACCTCAAATTGATACACTTATAATAAATTTATTTCAAAATTAATTTTTTGATTACCAAAAACTCCAAACTTATACATTTTTAACAAATCTACCCCAAAATGATATATTTGTAAAATTTTTATTATATATTAGTTTCTATTAAATTTTACTGTCAAATTACTAAATTAGATAACATATAATCGATTTAAGATTTTACTCTTTTTTTTTTTTTTTTTGGTATATTGATTTAAGATTTTACTCTTAATTTGTCACAGTTGTACCAATTTAGAGTTTTTGTGTATTAATTCAATTTTATGGATGATATATTTGTCACAAATGTACTAATTTAGGGTTTTTGATAATCAAAAATTAGTTTGGGTAAATTTATAGCAAGTAATTAGTTTGGGGTTTTTGTGGTCATTTTGGGTAAATTTGTCATAAGGTTATCATTATGAGGTTTTCGTGATCAAAAAAATAATTTGAAATAAATTTATTACAAGTTTGAGATTTTTCCTGGTATTAATCCATAAATTATTGGTAATTTACAAACACTTCTACAAAATTAAAAGGAAATGAGATCAGCCTAACCTGGAGATTTGTGTGTACGTGTTTCCTTTGTCTTTTTATAATCTGATCTATTAAGCCGATTAGAGAAACCGAAGAACATGCCGACAACAAAGTCTATATTAATCAATATCTAATCAGAAGAAAATTACAGACTAAGAAAAAAAAAATTAGAAGGAAATTCAGATCAGACTTCTGAGGTGATGCAGGCATGATCCACTCCTGCAGAGTTTTCACTTTCCATTTTTTTTTCAAACGATAATTATTTGTTTATCACTCCAAATCTGATCCAATTTGCAGGTTTACTTATCATTGAGTAGCTCTCAATATTCCTGAATCTCTGATTAGTCAACTGATATAGCAGATAAAGAAGAGATTGATCGCTTCTCTGCTGACAGCTAGAAGAAAACAAGAACCTAAATCCTAACGCAGCAAGGTATTTTCGGAAATGGCAAAGATCGTTGTTTCTTTTCTGGATTATCACGGCACGTCAAGATTAAAGAACATGGATCTGTTCTTGAATCAGAACGATTTCTGTTGCGACTCGCTGTTGGTTTTCGGAAAGATCTGTTTCTTTTTATTATTTATTTATGTTTGTTTTGTATGTGTAAGTGAGAGGCATTATACATTATGGTCGACAATTATGAAAAATTTCAAACATAAACTAAAATTTTTGAAGGTCTCTAATTAGAACGACTGCGGACTAAGCTTCTCCCGCACCCAGCACAAAGTTTTCTTTTTCTTTATTAAAAAAGAAAAATGGGTTTTTTTTTCATTTTTACATCTCTCTAACACATGAAAAAGCTCTACATGTATTACAAATGTGCAATTATCGCATCTAATTATGTCGTATTATGCACGTATCGATTTATATGTTTGAGGTCCATTGTTTCTAGAAAATAAGGATTTCATGAGTACCCATTTCATATAGAAGCTGTATATCCACGCGTTTATGTTTTCTATGGCGATTGGATCTCTTTTAAAAACACATGACGAATGAATTTGCTTAAAGAAGGTTTCATTAAAATCAACACTGCTTGTAGGGTTCTCCTCTAAGGTTTTCTTAATGACACGTCCATTATTTCAGGGAGGAAGGCCCAGGTGTATCCGCCCAAGGGCAAGGAATAGATTCCAATTGCATTAAGCAAGATGGGGACCACAGTTAACCACAGTTTTCTTTACAATTTACAGACATTAGGTTAGAATCTACCTAATTAATAATTAATTACGTAGATAGTCAGTCCAGGACTTCAAGCAGGAGAACAAGCGTGCGAGGATGACGATGACACGCACCAAAAAATCAAGAATCAAAGCTTAACAAGTGCCTCTTCAACCACCAACAGATTGATAAACCATCAAGAGCCAAAGCCTCTTCTTCGATGCTCGAAACTTAATTATTAATTCGAAACCCTAATTTCATTGGTTATGTTCTGTGGGGACTGCGTCTTATGTGGAAAGATTTGAAAAACGGGGAGGGACATGAAGACCAATGAACATGCGTGTGCCTTAGAAAAAATATAAATTTTTTGGACCCCACCGTATTATTTGTGACTGCAAAGATTGGCTTAAATCAATGGGCCAATTTGCATTAATTTGGATAAAGGATGAGGCGTAAGTTACAGTTGACCGGCCGAAGGGGTATGGAAAAGTCAACGACTCAGCCTGTGCAAAGAATCCACAATGCTGAACTGGATCTACACGTTTGCATCTCACGGACACAACTAACATGAATATTCTCTCTCTTAAATCAATGGGCCAATTTGTATTAATTTGGATGAAGGATGAGCCGTAAGTTACAGTTCACCGGCCGAAGGGGTATGGAAAAGTCAACGACTCAGCCTGTGCAAAGAAGCCACAACGCTGAACTGGATCTACACATTTGCATCTCACGGACACAACTAACATGAATATTCTCTCTCTCTCTCTCTCTCTCTCTCTCTCTCTCTAGCAATATACATACATATATGTTCTTATATACGACTAATTGTTTAAAAATACAAAAAGTTGCGGTTCAACGTTTGTTAGTATATTCGGTTAATGATAGAGATCCTAGATACTTCCATTTATAATCTTCTGTACTCGACCTTATATTTGAGCTTCAACCAAAATAGAGAGAGAGAGAGAGAGAGAGAGAGAGAGAGAGAGAGAGAGAGAGAGATTTTGAGTTTATTTACACAATCAAGATGTTAGGATTTACATAGACAAGTCCCACATCGGAAAATTAGTATGGTGTTGAATAAATATATTATAGTTGATCCATAATTCATAGACTTAAACTTTTGAGCGAAGATAAGTCTAATTGAATGTGTTGATAGGTTCGGACTAAAGTTCCTTCTTGACAATTTTTATAAGTGAAAGTATTTGACTTTTGTGAAAGCCTTCACTCACCAATGATGAGGGTTATCCCTTGCCTACAGTGCTTAATTCATAAACTTAAACTTTTGATAAGTTTGGATGTGTTGGAGTTCCTAAAGTTCCTTCTTGACAATTTTTATAAGTGAAAGTATTTGACTTTTGCTGCCGGCTAGTAGCCGTCTTCACTCACCAATGATGAGGGTTATCCCTTGCCTACATTTCCTCACTTTTTTTTTGTATTTTAAAATTAGCTTATTGTTTAATATAATATAAATCAAATTTTGATTAGATCAACGTCATTTTAGCCACATCAACATCACGTAAGATAGAGATAATAATAATAATAATAATAATAATAATAATAATAATAATAATAATAATAATAATAATAATAATAATAATAATAATAAAAGCAATGTCAATATTTCAGAGTTAACAAAAAAATTTGATTGCACTAATTTAACAAATTTTACAACTTAATTGCATTCTTATAAAGGGGTTGACACCCATCGTGATCGAGACATTACAATCGGTAATGATATTATCCAATGTTTTGACGATATTACTTGATATTTTGTTATCCTTGCCCGTCCGTATAATTATAGGGTACGATTTACCGAAAAAATGAAATAATTATTTATCCATTAGAACGACATTGGAAAGGTTATTGTTAACCTAATGCCGATAACGATGGATTTGAAAAAACCTGCCGGCTTGTTTCATCAAGTCTAGCTTGGCCTTTTGGTTTTCTTTCTAATATTACAATAAACAAACATACAATGATCCTGAAACTTGCGACGCTGCGAACTGTTTAAGGTTTTTGGGGGCACTGGTTACGTAATGAATGACGTTTCAAGAGAAGGACATCTTTGTTTTTGTCGTTTTGGTTTTCTATGTTCTCACTTCGCACCAGTTTTCCTGCTTTTCTAATTGCAATATTTTACGAATTGCCATTTGATTTTTAAATTCAGGGTCGTTCGTTTCGATGGAAATTGCTTTTCCGATTGGAGAAAAAAATGCTTTTGTGAACGAAATTATTAGAGAAATGTGATTTCAAATATTACGTTTTTTCTTCCTTCCATGTATGCAGATGACAAAATCGTGGCGCTTTTTAAGTTATCGACTAGAGTCTACAGATTGAGAGATTGAGATGAAATGTTAGGTCTCAGCTGAAGCCGCCAAGGACGAAGCAAAACAGTTAGATTGTCGACCGTGACACATAGGGCTTCCTTCGATGACTGAATCACCACGTCAGCAATTTTAGGTGACACTTGGCAGGGAGAATTTGATTGCATTTCACATGATGGTTTAGTACTACATTAAATTTAAGATATAATTGGAATTCGTATAGCACATTTAAGAATATGCTTGTTTGACTAAAAATTTCATGATAAAGCAAAAATTTTCCACGAATTTACATTTATTTGATTTAGAAAAAAATTATTTTCTTCTTGTAAGAAGTGAAAGTTATTTTCCATCAATCTAAGTTTGTTTTGTTTATCCATATAAAATATTTTCCGTATCAGTTAGTTTTCCACCATCTAAATACTGAAAAGTCAGAAAACAATTTTCCTGAAAATGGTTTCCCTTCAAACAGATGGATTCTAAGACCAAAAGCGCAATTTTCTACCTAAAATTTCTCATCGAACTTCATAGAGAAAATAAATACTCTTGGGTATTTCAATATTCTGGGCAGTATGTTATACTGAAGATCAATCTGGCAAGTTATGAAGTTCATATATAGGGAAGCTGCTTCTCAAACGAATCTCAAAGAAACGACTAGTTCAATCCATTCACAATGTCGTCACGCTTCCTTAATTTACTTGAAAGAATCTTCAGTTACAATGCACCAACTTGAAATTGTCAAGACAATAATCTCAACATCAAGGAGAGTTTAAAATAATAATTAAACAAATACCACTTCAATAGTTTGCCACATAAACAACCCAATTCTCTCTCACTCTCATTCGATTAATTCATAACTATTCAACCAAAAAAGAAATATTTAGACTTAATCTATTCAATTTGGACCTAATTATTATGTTCCTAGAATTATTAAATTAGTAAGAAGAATCAAAACTAAAATATTGGCAAATTTTGTTTTCAACCAAAAAAGAAATATTTAGACTTAATCTATTCAATTTCAAAACTAGAATTATTAAATTAGTAAGAAAACTCTCTTATGAAACTAAAATATGCAAAGTGGCAAATTTTCCGTTAGCCGAAAGGCCACCCTAGCCCCGTGCTAAAGCAAAACGCGACTTCTCGAGAAACATGCAGGCGTTCAAGCCAGCATTGTCAACTGATTTAAGTTATTTAATGAACTGGTTAAATTACAAAAATGAATCTGACAAGCACAGAACCCCAAAATTTAATTTTTATTTAGGAGGGATTCTAGCACGGACAGCGAGATCATGCCCCATCAGATGTTGACCTCATCGATCATTTATTTTTAAACTGAATTTGTAAAACCCCAAAAATAGTTGTAGAGCCAAGTCGCCGCGTTGTGCTCTAATTTTTGATTAACTTAATAATGAGCATCGTTTATTGACTAATTTGAGAGCGACATGCACGGTAAATTATGACTTCTTCCTTAAATTTCTTTTATTTCGACGATCTTCGTGCATGTCGGCTCACCGCGGTTAACTGGAGTCTCTGATTAGTGTTACCAATGTTCTTTCTTAATTTTTTTTTTTAAAATTTTAGCCGCCATTTAATTACAATGTCAATGGTCCGATTTTGCAGTTAGTTTAACAAACGAAACCTGTAATTAAAAGATAGATCCCAAGACAAGCATCTAGTTTTCCGCTCTTGTTTTTTGCCCTTCTCTTTCATTTCACAGAGATTAAAATATACCTAATGGTCGACCCACGCGTATTGAATCGGGTCCATTTTACATGGCCTTGGCCGGCTTCTTTGCGGCCGCCGTGCAGCAAAGCAGCCGATATCTCTTCCGCTGCCGCTTGGGCTCGAGCCTCCGCCGCAGCAAACCTTCTCCGACAGTGTTGCATCAGTAATCGGTTTAACTCCTGGCAACCCAAAAAGATGAAGGGTACCAATTGGGACCATACTAGTAACGTCAAATACACAAGGTTTCTTAACAAGTAAAAGGGGTAAACAACACGACAACCAATCCATCTTTCACTTGATATGTAGGAAAGTTGTCAGAAAAAATCTCGAATCTATTATATTTTTACTAATTTATTCATAAATATTTTAATTATGTCAATTTAGTCGTCCTAAATCTTTTGACTTAAAGCCAATTCAGTCATTTCAATTAATTTTGATTAGATATTGCTGTGTAAATGTTGGTTAGCTTACATGTACCACGATCGATGTTGATAACTTACATGTACCACGGTTGATTTTGGTGTTGACATTTTTATTTATAATTTTCTCCTCTCTTTTCTTTCTTTTTTTTTCTAATGGCCGGCAGAGCCATGGCTGATGAGAGTGGCCCTTGCCGCCACAAGTGAGGGTCGGCCTCACTTCCCTCACTTGTGGCAAAGCCGCTAGGGCTGCCTAGCTTGGGCGAGGGTCAACCTTGCCAGATTTGGCGAGAACCCACTTTGACTTTGCTCCTTTTAGGATGCACATCAAGCAGCTGATCGATATTTTACGCGGCATCAGAGTTGTTTCCGAGGTTTCGAAGGTGCCTGGACTTTCGTTCTTTGAAGATGAAATGTTCGACGAAATGCCAGTGAAGACTGACTGCCGCAGTTTGCTTCCGCATCGAACTGGTGATGAACGACGATTGGGGATTCAATTGGCGAGGCGCTTTTCTTAACTTGAAACCTTTAATTAAACCACGTTCATTTTATTTTTTTTGCAAAGACAGGCAATTGCAAAATGCTGTTCTCAAGAGTTCCTCGAGTCCTCCATCACAAATCCGATAACCAAATCCCAATCTCTCCGTTTCGTCAGCTAAAGACCCTCCCTCCAACTTCCAACTTCGATGAATCTCCTCTGCAAACCCGCAAGAAAGATAACTACTTTGCAGTTGTCCAGCACATTTCCAACCTTGTTCACCACAACTACTACATGGTCTCACCAGATCTAGCAAAGGGCAGCCCTCACCCCAGCAAGGCCAACCCTCGCCAGCCATGGCCAGCCAACACTCGCCCTCACCCCAGCAAGGCCAACCCTCGCCAGCCATGGCCACTAAAGGAAAGAGGAGGAAAAAAAAAGAGAGAAAAAGAAACGAAATAAAAAAATTCCAAAATTGTTAAATTATCATTAAAAATTTCCACATTAGCGCTTCAGCCGTGCCACATAGGTAGGTTGATATCCACGTTAGCAATATCTGGTCAAAATTGGCCGGAATGACTAGATTGACACATAAGAAAAGATTTAGGACTAAATTGGTATAATTAAAAAAATTATAACTAAATTAGCACAAATGCAACAAGTTTAAACTTTTCTAACACTTTTCCCCTGAAAGTGCTCAATACATGCATGTATCTATGAATCTAAATTTATGTAATGTCGTGCAAGTAAGCAACCGTAGTTCTGAAATGAGAAAGGGCCTCAAAAGGTGATGCAGAAGCCATTAGGAAAGCATAGATTTCTCGTAGTAAACCTGGACCGTTCTTGGAATATAATAAGAAACACGAAATTGTATTTTTTGCTAACCACACAATTCGTCATGTTCATCCAACCCAACTAACACATTATATCATCTAACCCCAGTAGCATGTGTTTTCTTACTAGTTGAAACTACCAGACCTCTCAATCATGTATTGAGCTCAAATAAGCAGTAATAACAATCTTAAATTAGAATGCTTTTAAGTGCATTTATCTTCTTTCAGGTACAAGTGCACCACCTTCCACTCAGAGGATGAAATGTGGATTGGAAACATCACGGTGTGTGGTGCAATGCCTAGGTACAGGGCAATCTCGAGAAAACTGGAATGAGAAAAAGGACCATTCCTGAGTTTAACTGAAAATTGCAAACGAGACAAAGATAGCATCTTTCAGCCCTTTGAGCTTCAAGCCTAGCAAGACTTATGACTATGCAGTATCATTCACCTTGTATAAGAATCCGTCAGCTGCCGACTTTTGCTACCTTTCTTTTCTCAGTTTGACCAGTTAATGGACACTGCATCTCTGTCCAGCTTACCGGAACCATTGTTGCACCTGCAATCCCAGACCAAAACACCCGTCACTGTTTCATCAAGAGATCATGTAAGTAGAATCATTATTCTTAACACTGCTACAGAAGGCTCAGATAGCCCAAATCTCAACCAGGCGAGGCATTCCTGCATACTTTTTTGATGTTTTCTTTTTTCTGAACTAGGCTTTCCACTTGCAATGTTAAGAATTATGCGTTCACAACTAGGGACTAGGGATATAAATGCAAATGCATTCACTTGCATTCACTTGCATTGGTTGGAACTAGGGATGGCCCAGAGGTAGGATTCCTGGCATCCCCAACTAGGGATTCCACTTGCAGTGGATATAATGCCATCCACACACAGGGATTCCACCCTGCACATCCCTTCAAGCCACCAGTTCACCATCATCAAACTAGCTCCAATTCCTGCACACTTTTTTTATGTTTTCTTTCTTCTGAACTGGTTGACAGATTTAGCAAGTTATTCTGATTTTTATTCTCATCTTTGCAAGTTTTTACACTCACAATCATAGGTATTGTCTTAATTGAAGGGGCAACCAAGTACCCCATGGAAACGGAGACACTGCATGGTTTCTTGTCCCCATGTGCAGATTTTCCTCACGACACGGGATGAGAATTGCAGTAACTAGCCCCGTTTCACCCCATGGCCATCCCTATTTGGAATATCTATTTTCACATGGTACTGAAAGAAACTAAATACTGAAACCTTATATATAGATGGCAACAGCTGTACATGATTTACCTGCTGCACTCTCTGCCGACAGGACACCAAGTTCGTTCTTCGCAGTTGACAAATAATAAGCTCGTGCATCTCCAAGGGACAGCTAATGATGAATTAAGGAAAAATTGAAATTAATCCGTAGCCCAACTCTAACTACACAAGAATGATGCCCTTTCTTATTTCCCTCTGTCCATTTGCCTGGAAGTTTTTTCAGTTGTCTTTTTCTGTGTTAGGGGATGAGGGTGGGTGCCAAGGATGAAGAACAAACAGCCTTCATCCACAGGCATGTTTTTCAATGGTGCTATTGTAACAAAATGATACATCCTTAATTTTCCCTTTTCTTTTCATTTAATGACTGGGAGCTCAGAAATATAATTTTGATCATTCAGACCATCAAAACACCCTTAACCTATGTGCTATGGAGACCATAGAAGTACAAAAAAAGAATTTGTATCCATTTGGCAAGAGAATCAATGATGAGAGGTTCAAAGGAGGACAAAAAATCCCCAAAGAGCTTTCATGGGAGGTGCAGAGGTCTCTTCATTACTTACAAATCAGAAGCATGAGAACAAATAAGTTAAACCTAGTGGGATTAACACAAATTTTTCGATATATATAGGAGGAACATTGAGGATTCCAAGACTTCAGGATTGATGCATAATCAGTATGCTGGGTTGAGAACTGACTGATTCAGTCAGCAAGGGCAATTTGATGCTTTTAAAAAGCTTTACTGACTCCCTACCAGAAGAAGGTAAATATGGTATGGGACATAAATTAATAGTTTCTGGCATGACCCCAGTCTATTTAGATATTTTAGCGACAAAACATGCCAACTGGTACCACGATCAAGAAAACCACTCAGAAAATTTATGAAGATTGCCTTCCACAGTGCTTCAAGCATAAAAGGATACAACAAGAGCTCTGACAATGTCACCTGGCCGAAAAGATAAGTGCATATCAACTTTGTCAATCTCAGTTGCCCTAACATCTTGTTGCCTGTCAATACAGAGTATTTAGCTCCACTTTGTGTAAACCCCAAGAAGTATACATACACAAAACATATCAACAAGACAGCTGCAGGGCATACCACACTTTTTTGGGCCAAAGCGGGCATGCCACATTGAAGAATATGATCTGACCACAAATTCTAATCAAGAGCTACTAAAGATAAGTGGTCATTAGAGGATATCAACAAAAGACAAACCTTTCTCGTTGAAGCATCCTTCTTTTCATATTGCACCCAATAAGTCAAAACCATTTAGTTCTCAAAGACAACAGCTTGCTAAACTAGGATCGATACTTCCCAAATTATAATTACTGACCAGATTGTAACATTCTCACGGGCCGATGCATCAAATGATAAATAGTACAAAACATGATGCACAGTCACGCATGCCCTAGATGATATGAGATTGGAGATTGAAAAAGCTCTTAACTTGAAAGAAATAACCCAGTCATAAAACTTTCAGAAATTCCTGGAGTTGGTCATAGATATCACACGTACAGAAATTGATCAAACTACTTAAAGAGACACGAACCATACCGAATTATTCCTGTGAACTTTTCCCTGACAGACTTCGGACCAACACAAAGTATGTCAGCTGAGGCCATCTTATTCAACACTTTAGTCACCTGCAACCATAGTTACAAAACCGGAACAGCACATTGGTTTGACAGATGACCTACAATCCTTTGGAAATTATGGTAGCAATGCTGCATAACCTTTAGAACAGGAGCTTATTCTTAATCTCGGCACTGAAAGCCCAAGAAAAAGCAAAATGAACCTATTTCTAAGGCAAAAACTTCCAACTCATGGTAGGGAAATATATGAGCAATTCACATACTCTTGCAATAACAACAGAACCTGGCTCTGGCACTGCACCATGGGCTTTGTGACCAATCACTTCCACAGTCGGCCTCTGGATAAAACAATTTACCAATACAATAAATGTCCATCTCATTTTACTAAAAAGCATTTAACAACAAATCATTAACAGGATGACTAGGAAAGTGTTCCTCCATTTTCACATATAATTCACCAATTAGACACAAATTACTGGAGTAAAAGCCTCTATATAGTAAAAGCAGAGGAGCCAAACTTGATAGGTGCAAGTGATGTTCGTAGCTGTGAGTATGCAGTTCCATTAGTGGGACAGTGATTGATGTCTTCTTATGATCTTCTATAATAAGTCAAGAAACCAAATGTGGCTAAGATATTTTGTAAAAACCGTGAGCATGACAGAATCAACAACAGCAGAAACCACAGCAAATATTACTAAGTTTTTGTAAAATTCTATACCCTTGGGGAAAGACCCACATTTTCACCAATCGCTGGGCTGTCACCGACAGTACAACACAACCTCCATTACTCCTCAGACAACAATGACTCAACCTCCACAACATTGCATACTCCCTTGCGAGCACTATGACCTTGTATAGACCACAAAGCGCCCCGAGCACCGAATGTCCAGCATATTTCCAATGTCATAACCAATGCTTACCCACATAATAGTTCATTTAATCGTAATCTCGCAGTCCACACGTCGCCACAGACACAAAGCTATCTCAAAGCACACTAACAGAAGATGCCGCATTTTCACCCAAGTTCTTGCAACTCAATTCATATACACATGAACCCAAATAATCAAATCAGCCATCTAGCCAATACAAACCCACCTCACGAACCCAACTAACCATAACCACCACCACCACCACCTATCTCTTGCATTCCCTTCTCTCAGCAAACTCACGCAGAGCAAACAGGCGAAACGCCAACTGGGTGTTCCCTTTTCGTTCGTACCTGGTCAGGCGCGTCGGGCGGGGGAGACACAGTGCGGACACGTCCGGTGAGGGAGGCGTAGACGAGGTTGCTGTGGGGCGCCAGGTAGGCGCCTCGTCCCGGCTTGACTTCCGCCGCTCGACCCAGCACGTCTCCCGGCGTCGCCAGCTCCTCCGACTCCTGGACCACCGTTTCTTGCATACTTCCCAAAGCTTCTTCTCCTCCTCCTCCTTCTTCTTCCACGAACTAGACGGCGGCGAGGCGAGGCGAGGCGAGGCGCGGCGGAGGAAGTACGAGGACGGTGGGGGTTTGTCAAGGGGAGGTCCGGATGGCTTTGGTTCCGGGTCTCTGGGCCTGAAGGCCCGAATGACCGGAATGGGCCCTCAAATTTATGTATTTCGATCGTTAAAATGAATTCGGGTTAAGCCCATCAGGCATGGAAAAGGATACGGGCCAACTTCGTTAGACAAAATTGCAACAATGTCGGTTCCAGCAGATTGTAGATTGCTTTTCCGGTTGTATGTTTTGCGGAATATATTTTCTGGCATTTGATTTAGGCAAAAGCTAACGAAAAATGTTTTCTTACCAAAATTTAAATTTAGAAAAATAATTTTTCTTTATAAAAATCGGAAAACATTTTTCAAAATATAAATAGATATTGACACTTAAACTTGAAATTCTATACTTAAACATGGGAACACTAATGTTAATTCTCAATTCCCAACATTCAGGATTAGCCCTCAGTAGTCAGGTTGAGCGCTAGGCCCTTGACACCCACATTCAAGTCTATCAAAGCCAACTTCAAACCCTTGGTTCTTGTACCCAATGCTCTGGCACCCGAGCTTGGGTCTATAAAAACCGTTCTTAGGTGCCCAACACTCAAGTTGTAGCCTCAACCCTTGGGCTCAGGTCTATAAAGATCATGTGTGGGTCCTGGCACTTGGGTTCCAGTACTTGGTTGATAAAACGTTTGCTCACATGAAAAAATATATGTTTTTAAAAATTAGAATTTTTAATTACTTTATTTTTAAAAAAATTCAAAATTTTTAATTCATTTTATTTTCTTTCATTTTCATTTTCTTTTCTTCCTTTTCCGATGAGGTTGAGCCTCATTAGATTGAGTTTGCCCATGAGCTCACATCCTCTGATGGTGAGGCTCAAGCTCACTTGTGATCGACAAGCTTGTGACCTCTGGTGACAACCGAGCTCATCGCCAAATTGGGTGAGCTCGTCAAAAACGTGGTGTTGACAACATATCATTGGTAGCTAACAAGCATGCAATCCTACTAATAAAGCCATTGGGAAAAGGGGCACCATTATCACACACATGATCATAAAAGAGAGGAGTAAGGAAAAAAAAAAAAAGAGACTATCGGTACAAAACCTTTACTACTAAATCTCGCTACTGTATAAAATTCGCACCACTTTTGTCTAGAAAAGCTAGATACGTCACATCATATTTAAAAAATTTGCCTAGCTTTTGATTGAGGATGAGTTCGCCGTTCTTTAAGAGTGCGATTATTACACCTATAAAGAGCTCATGACTTGAAATTCCTGAACATGCGACCCAACAAAGAAAAAGGTTTTAAGATGATAGATTTCTAGAAAAAGAGGTCGTACTAATAACTCAGAATATTCTTCGCATCTTAAATATATACCATTCATAAAGTTTTGATGCATTAAAAAAAAAAACTTGTAATTCTATCCTTTTGAAAATATAATTTGACATGGAACAATTAAAACTTTCCCGCACTCTCAAGATTTTCATGACCATTTTTAAATCACTTTATACCATAAAAGTGGGCCATGAGGTTTGGGAAAATTAAGTACATTCGAAAAAAACTCGTCATCTTATTGAATTTTAAGTAATTATTATATCCAGTAAAATGTAGTCAACCTTTCCAAAATTTCGAACAATTAATAAGACGATTGGACAGCGAGTCTCAGGAAGACTATATATAGCAAGGAGTTTTGCCAGGATGTACTCATCCAATAATGCAACCATTTGATACATATGCTATTTATCTTCCTACCCACAATCGGGTAATTTTTTTTTTTTTTTTTTTTTATCTATAATGTGATTCCTAGCATATTGACAAAGAGGAAAAAAAGAGAGAAGAAGGTAAAACTGCATTTGGTGGGATGATATTACATTAGATAAGATAATGTTCATCATATTCAGCATCCCAAAATCTGAATATATCCGGATATAGTCTTGATAAAATAAATCTATCATTATCAAACGATGGATATATCCAAATAGGATATGTCTCACACTCATCTCTTTTCCCTATACCATTTATTCATCCATGATCGCCACTCACATACCTTTGTTTTGTTAACACCAACAAGGCTCGTCATGAAGAGAGCTGGGATCTTGACTAAATCTAGAGTCCCTCCATGATTGAGCTCAACTCTACAGAGCTCGACTTTGGATCTCAGCCATAGTGGAGCTCGACTCGACTTTGACCACGAAGGAACTCTATCTAATGCACCTCCGCCGCACGAGTCACCGCACCTTCGGCCTTGACGTTGAAATTGACCGCAAGGATAGGGGTGGCAGTCACCTCGCTCTTCTGGCCGCCGGGCAAAATATGAATCTGCGAAAACACCCTTTTCTGACATCTTTGAACTAAGCACATAGAGAGCTATCTGATTTCTATTTCCAGGTCATCCCTATGAATTACCTGTTTCGTTTGATATAATTATCCCCAAAGCCCTTTTTAGCTTAATTTCATGAGAAAGGATTCATGTAGTATCCTCGATCCAACCAGATATCTTCAATCACTATCTAGAATGAGGGGGTAGCAAATGGCGATTACGGTGGAAACCTGGAAACGTTTCCCCACACCCATGTGAATGCGACGACAGAGAAGAAACTTTAGGAACAAAAATCGCATTTATTTATGATGTTTAAAAAAAAAGGGCCGACAAGAAACAAGATTTATCTTTCACAAATGGGAATAGAGAAAACAAGGATGAATAAAGGGGATGAACCCAAAATCCAATGGTTGCAGATTGATAACTAGCGAGAGAGAGAGAGAGTCATAAACTAATTGCATTTATGCCAATTCAATCATAAACCTTCAATTTGACCAATTTAGTCTTGAAACTTTTAATAATTTGTCAATGTAGTTCATCTCATCAATTTTGGCCAGGAAATTGCTAACATAGACAATTTTTTCACCTTTTAAATGTTTAATGAATTTTTTTATTTTTTGAACTTTTATTTTCTGTTCTTGTCTTTTCCTTCATTTCTTTTTAAGTTTTATTGTGGCTAGCAAGGGTCACTGGAGCTTGCTAGCCACAAAACCTTCACCTAGGTCTTGCGAGACCTCTTCAGTCACAGGCGAAGGTAGCCTCGCCTAGACCATGGAGGCCTTTGATGAGGCTAGCCTCCTTTAGATTTGGGTGAGGGCTACAACCCTTGTTAACGATTGATGAGGGCTTTATGGCCCTCGCTGGTCACAATGAAATAAAAACAAAAAAATAAATTAGGAAAAGAGAAGAAAATAAAAATTTGAAAAATATTTAAAATTAAAAAAAAAAAAAAAAAAATTGTTTATGTTAGTGTTGATCATGCCATGTAGAATGGTTGTTGTTTACATTAGCGATCTTTGGTCAAAATTATTCGGATAGACTACATTAACAAATTATCGAAATGTTTAGGACTAAATTGGCTTAATTGACTCACCCCGCTGCTTGGGCGGACTTCCCCCGTCCCGCTTAGGGGGGTTCGATTATCCACGTGCGCAATTGCGCAACTTAAGTGCGGCGCCGTGGGAGATGGGTCTCTGCGCTAGCGTTGCCTCGGGTTTATGTCACTGACTGCTAATTGTATGGCGGTTCCCGAGTCATAAAAAAAATTGGCTTAATTGAAAGATTTATGACTCAATAAGTTAAATTGAAAGGTTTGTGAATAAATTAGTACTAATACAATAAATTTAAGACTTTTTCATAATTTTTCCATAGGCCTATGATGATTTAGATGGAGGGGGACCGGGTGGATGCTGAAGATTTAGCACGGTGGTGATGCCAAGAAGATTAGATATCCACGATGGTTCAGAGATCTAACATCAACATTCAATCTGACATGGGCAAAGACGAGGAGAAGGTGGGGGAGCAAGAAGGAGAGTGGGGCGGGATGTATGTACCGGCAGCAAGACCCATTATGTGAACATTCAATACATCAGAACATTAGACATTTAATCCAAGACATATATCAAACATTGTATAAATTATTAGAAATTCCATCTTTATTCGATTCGATCTATAACCTTGTTCATCCGATGCAAAAGTAGAAACAAGTAAAGGCAGCCTAAAGGTCTGACTATAAAATGATTGCTAGCATCTAAAGGATTTTTCTATAATAAATTCACATATATTTATCCTCGTTTCTACTGTGTCAATTTACTTTAAGTAAATTAGGATGTCTAGAATCATGCATAGCTACTTATGAGTGCTATTAGATGAAGTAGAGTAATCAACAAGAAAATTCTGCTTATAAAATATGAAGGATTTTGTTGAGCCACACGGTGTTTGCCCCACCTAAAGTAATTGAAAAATCAATGATCTACACACCAACGATAAAATAAATATATTTTCCACTTTTACCAAGGTCAAAAGAGATTGATAGGCAATGATGAAACCTCATGTCGTTCGGCTAACTTCTTTTGCAAAAGAACATCACCCCAGCTTTCTATCCCAATTATTAATATTTTTGTTAATTAAGCAAAATAATCTAAATAATTCCATAAGCCTACAAGAGTAGCCAAAAAGCTCCTCCCATCGTGCAAAGCTCCCGTGCAGCCAACAACCGATGATGGAATGATGGAACTTGGCGGTGGCTTTGGCGTGGAATGGCCATGTGAAGTTCTCAATATGATATTGAAAAAAAAAAAATTATTAGCCTCCAAAAGAAAAGGATAAATAAATAAATAAGTGAAAAGGTCCACAAAAATCGTGACACTGGAAGCACCTTCCAGATGGCAATTTGGAGGGTGCAGCTCTTCTGCTCTCTTTCAATAATGATACCACAAAGAAGCTGGTCTTTGCACATGGGCTCCAGCTTCTATCCACCTTCATGGCTTGAGCTATCTCTCGTTATTTAATGTTTGGTAAAAGAATCATTGATTCATTATGTGATCGATTTATAAAGATTGATGGACTAAAGATAATTGAAAAGCCAGATGCATTTGCATGTGAAGGATTTTAAGATTATGGGCAGCATTTGTTCTTTGAGAAAGAGAGAGAAAGGGGTTTGGTGGGTAAGGACAATGATTGTTGTAGTGATAACCTTGCAGAAGTGATTATTTTTTCTCACTTATTGCAGCCATCATGAAACCTCTCTCTCTCTCTCTCGCTCTAAATTCATTTCAGTCATTCAATCAGAGACACATTCTGACAGAAGAAAGTTCCAAGATGTCTGTTACAATTCTAATCTTTTAGTCTTCTTTTGGGACATGGGTTGATTCTTACCTCGCCTGTCCTATCAAACATATGAAAGGAAAATAAACAAAAATAGCCAAAGAAAAGGGAAAAAACCTACTTAGAAAAAAAGAAAAAAAGAGAGCAGAAATTTACAATTAAATGCTTACCTGGTAATACAAAATTTGCAGAAAGAAAGTTAGAGTGGGATTGAAAGCGTTGTCTTCTTCCTCCTTGTTTTATACATGTAAGTTACCATTATGACAGACATGAGAGCAGGATGACATAGCTTTGGCTTGGAGTTTACTGGTAAATTTGCACGAAAGAAGTTACTGATAAAGGTTTCACTGTATCTAAACATAGTCTACAATATTACTTCTGTCACTCATTTAACTCGGTATATTCGATGGTTCCACTTGCTGGAAAATCCCATACAACACTATATGATATTTGACTTATTAGACATGGCATCTTTCATTATTGCCTATATTTATCCTTCTTCAATAATTAGGTTCCTCATTCATCCATCATGATTTTTAATAGCACAGATTCCCTTTTGCCAAAGAATTAACCAGTATTGCCCTACAATGATATTTCCAATCAGTATTCCCATGTATCGACAGCTTTATTCAAGATCAATTCATAGAAAAGCCATCATCTCTAATACTGGATATCGGCCATGTCTTTGATCTTACAGTACTCAAATGTGGACTGTTGTACAGGTACACATACAAACCTTATGTATGTGGGTAAGCCTCGACCAGAGCGGAAAAATAACATGTTCAAGGACAATACCTTATTAGATTCGCAAAATGTCATGGAAGAAGCAGAACATGAAGATGGATCAGACGACTTGTTTTTAGGACAGTAATGCAGTCCATCTACAGTAGTTATAATACTTTTCACCTCTCCGCAGTTTCAGAACCGAAATGCCCAGAATCCATGAAAAATGACTGACAGAAGTAGTATTAGAGAAATCAGGGGTACAGGTCAATTATTAACTAATAATACTTCTCTAGTTGACCATCATGAATCAATTATAGAAGAACCAAAGTACAACCAACCACTTCAACTCTTCTGAGACATATTCCCTCCCATGTTTTCATGTCTCTAAGAATCTCAATAAGTCCAAAGCTTTACACTCATCTCTTGCTGATTCTTAGCTGGGTTAAGATCCCCTGAACCCACGAACTCAACTCACAACAAGCCACATCTCTCTCTCTCTCTCTCTCACTTTGTCTTGTTACGGGCTATTGTTATATACATTAATCAGACTGATCACTAATTTTATTATAATTCCTCAAAGAACCATATAAGCATGCATATATTAATACCCATTTCATACCCATCTCTTCTTTGTTCCACAAAGCCAAAAATGCCACACTACTAGAACAGACGAACCCCAGAGCAGTCCATGAAGAACAGCAAGACACTGAAAAAAATGCAACTCCAACTGCTGTTCTTCTACTGTTCCATTGGCCTCTTTCTTGTTTTTGCTGAGGGAGCTCAAACCACACCCAATGATGAACTTTCAACTTTGCTCTCAATAAAATCCAGCCTGACCGACCCTTTAGACAACCTTAAAGATTGGAAAGCCCTGAGCGGCACACCAGAAGGCAGCGCAATCCAATGCAACTGGACTGGAGTCTCATGCAACTCAAAAGGGTTCGTGGAGAAGCTCAACCTTTCCAACATGAACCTGAGTGGCAGTGTTTCTAATCAGATTCAAGAGCTACTAAGTCTTTCTCACATCAACTTGTCCTGTAACACATTCGAATCAACATTGTCGAGAGCTCTCTCCAATGTGACCTCACTGCAGAGCATCGATGTGAGCCAGAATAATTTTGTTGGCAGCTTTCCTGTAGGCCTGGGAAGGGTCAGAGGACTAGTGCAAGTCAATGCTTCGAGCAATAACTTCGAAGGCCCTCTTCCAGAGGATCTCGGGAGTGCGACAGTCTCGAGAGCTTAGATTTGAGGGGTAACTTCTTTGAGGGCTCAATACCGACGTCCTTCAAGAACCTGCAGAATCTGAAGTACCTCGGGCTTTCGGGGAATAACCTTACTGGGCCAATCCCCGGAGAACTTGGGCAGATGTCGTCTCTAGAGACGATCATCATGGGTTACAATGATTTCGAGGGTGGGATTCCTCCTGAGTTTGGGAACCTTACGAATCTCCGGTATCTCGACTTGGCGGTTGGCACTCTCGGTGGACAGATTCCAGCTGCATTGGGGAGCTTGCGAAAGCTCACTACCATGTATCTGTTCTCAAACAATTTCGAGGGAAAGATTCCCCCGGAAATTGGTAACATTTCGTCATTGATCTTCCTAGATCTCTCCGATAATAAAATCACAGGGGAGATTCCAGTAGAGCTGGAAAACTTGAAGAATTTGCAGCTTTTCAACCTGATGTGCAATCAACTAACTGGGTCGATCCCACAAGGTCTCGGGGAGTTGACCAAGTTGGAGGTGCTGGAGCTGTGGAAGAACTCGTTGAATGGTACATTGCCATCCAATCTCGGCAAGAACTCGCCACTCCAGTGGCTAGACGTATCATCAAACTTGTTATCCGGTGAGATCCCTGAAGACTTGTGCAATTCAGGCAACCTCACTAAACTTATCCTCTTCAACAACTCCTTCTCGGGCCCGATCCCTATGGGCCTCTCGAGCTGTTCTTCATTAATTAGAGTTCGCATCCAGCAAAATATTCTATCTGGGACGATTCCGATTGGCCTTGGAAATCTGCCAAACCTTGAAAGGCTAGAATTAGCTTATAATAACTTCTCTGGTGAGATCCCGCAAGACATTGCCCTCTCCACTTCGCTTTCTTTTGTCGATTTGTCATACAATCACCTAGACTCCTCTGTTCCTTCTAGTATCTTTTCCATTTCCAAACTCCAGAACTTCATTGCTTCCGACAACAACCTGGGAGGCAACATCCCAGACCAGTTCCAAGGTTGCCCATCGCTCTCGGTGCTCGACCTCTCAAACAACCGTTTCTCGGGTAATATCCCGGTGAGCATAGCATCGTGCAAGAAACTGGTCAAACTTAATCTCAGAAACAACAGGTTGACTGGTGGCATCCCCAGGGCGATTTCCACCATGCCCACATTGGCCATTCTTGATCTGTCCAACAACTCTTTGGCCGGTCAAATACCGGATGTTATCGGAAGCTCGCCCACATTAGAGACGTTTAATGTGTCGTACAATAAACTCGTTGGCTCCATTCCATCAAGTGGCATGTTTGATAACATCAATCCTTCTGAATTAGAAGGCAATCCTGGACTCTGCGGCGGGGTTCTTCCACCGTGTTTGAAAAGTCTGCTGTAACATCAGGAAATAAAAGAGGCATGCACATATATCACGTCCTCATCGGATTCGCCATCGGGGCGTCCGTGATTTTATCCCTTAGTCTGGCATTTTTCGCTGGGAGGATTCTATACAGAAGGTGGTACTTGTATGATGGTTTCTTCTATGACTGGTTCAAGAGGGGAAATGAGGAATGGCCTTGGAGGCTGGTGGCTTTCCAAAGGGTAAGCTTCACCAGTAGCGACATCCTTGCTTGCATAAATGAATCCAATGTGATCGGCATGGGCGGGACTGGCATGGTCTATAAGGCTGAAGTGCACCGGCCCCACGTCGTCGTGGCAGTCAAGAAGCTCTGGAGATCGGGTTCCGATCTAGAGAACGGCTCCGATCTGTTGCAGGAGGTGAATCTCCTAGGACGGCTCCGACACCGCAACATCGTACGTTTATTAGGGTATCTTCACAACGAGAGTGACGTGATGATGGTTTACGAATACATGCCGAACGGCAACCTTGGGACAGCATTGCACGACAAGCAGGCTGGGAAGTTGCTGGTCGACTGGGTCTCAAGGTACAACATCGCAGTCGGAGTGGCGCAAGGCCTGAACTACCTCCACTACGATTGCCATCCGCCAATCATCCACCGGGACATCAAGTCGAATAACATCTTGCTTGACAAAAATCTCGAGGCAAAGATTGCGGATTTCGGGTTGGCGAGGATGATGATCCACAAGAATGAGACTGTTTCGATGGTGGCCGGATCCTACGGATACATAGCACCTGGTTAGTATCAATCTCGTTCATAATCTTTAAGATTAACAAATCGATTAGGAATATAGATCAATAACAGTTGCGCCTTTCTATTGCAGAGTATGGATACACCTTGAAAGTAGATGAGAAGAGCGACATATACAGTTATGGGGTCGTCCTTCTTGAGCTCCTAACAGGAAAAACGCCCTTGGACCCATCGTTCGGAGAGTCCATAGACATAGTCCAGTGGGTTCGGACCAAGATCAAGGACAACAAAACCGTGGAAGAAGCGCTGGACGCCAGCATAGCCGGCCAGTGCAAACCCGTCCAAGAAGAGATGCTTCTTGTCCTGCGGGTCGCGCTTCTCTGCACAGCAAAGCTGCCCAAGGAGCGGCCTTCCATGCGGGATGTCCTGATGATGCTAGGAGAGGCAAAGCCACGCAGGAAAAGTGTCTGCTATGGCGATGCATCAAATGCTGGCAAAGAGAAGCCAATTTTCACTACTTCACCAGTAGTCGGCCTCCTGTAGAACATTAATTTCCTAAGCTTGATAGCATATGCAGATCCTCATGATGTAAATTTCTTTTTCCTTTGACTAGATTTGATTAAATTTGCATGAACCGGGGCATTTGACCATTGGGGAAGCTTCTGATTTGCTTATCAGTTGTTCATGTTGACCATGTTGGTCCAGCTAAAGAAACAAATAAGGTATAAAGGAATCCATTTACATGTCTAATTGCTTTACAATGGAATTGCTCTATTTTTGCCCATTCATGCTGCAGTTTTGGCAAAGTACTTGAGGTCAATAAGTTCATTTTGAACTTCAATATCTCAGGTATGGCCATAAAAGCCGGTCCCTGAAGAAGACAGATTTGCACTGTTGATTTTGATTGAAGAGGTGAAACAGCCCATTTACTGAATCTAAATTAGCAAATCGGCAGTGTCATATGGCACAATGGAACTTGTAAACCTGCTAATTTGAACGATCTTGACGGTGATAGATCCTCGTGACAAGGTATACTTCAACAGATGAGCGTCTAGTTGCGAATGCCAAATCTAGCTTCACTTCTTTCATCTCTAGCCCAATTACCACGATCTGAGATTAAGTTTAGATCTCAAGTCACGAGCAGTGGGCAGAACCCAACATCTCGATATGCAAAAGAGACTGATTGGATAGGCCCTGATTCAGCAGGACTATTGCTAACCCAGACAATGAACTAAACATATCCATCAACAGTAGGTTAGCAATGAAATTACTGGTGACTCGATATACAGAATCTTAAGCTAGAAAAATATTGGTGACAGATTGATTTTTAGTCTGCCATTTGCTTTACTAAGCCTTATGCTGGAACAAACTCATTTTCAATCCATCGATTAATAATTGCTATCGTACATTTCTCTATGTCTGTAAGCATCTCAACAGTTCATCTAGAACAACAGAATGCAAACACGCTAATACAGGCAAAACACACAGAATTGTGCGACTACTGTTTGTCATCTTTCTAGCATTTGGGTGTGTTTATATTGTGTGACTGTATTGCTGTAATGCTACCATTATGAACTTGATGTCTGGCAAAATATGTTTGAAAATGTTGTAAAGCTTTGCATCTGTCAGGCGCTTGAGCTTGAAAAGAAAACTCCAAGACAAAAGCTGAAACTCAAGATGATCTCTCAAAAGCTGTAATTTACGCTCAGCTATATCATTATTTGTCAACCTCCTTGAGAAAGCCAAAGTGCCTTCTCTAGAAACCAATTCTTTTTGCATGGATCCTAAAAACTCAAATGCCGTGCTGCTATTTATTGACTGAGAAGTCTGAATTTTTCCAGAAACAAAGTTGAGGTCTTACAAATGGAGATTGCTGATGCTGGATCACGATGTGCTTAAAGAATTGGGTAGGAATTGAAGTCAATCAACATCGAATTGATAAAACCAAACCTAACTGAGTCCCGGTTGGGGAAGCTCTCAATGGCAGAGGGATGGAAAGTCTTTAGATGCAGAAGACGAGTGCACTGAAAAATACCGCTTAACAAAGTCCTAAGTAACCGAAAAAGAAAAAAAGGAAAGTCCTAAGTTTGATAAACTTTATATTTGACAATAGGCTAACATGAGAGTTGCAGGAACAGAAGAAGTAATCTTCCCTCTACTCCCTTCACTTTCCTTTACGATACAATATTTCTAGTATGATTTCTAACAATTCTGCAAATTCCTAGTGATGCTTTTCTTTTCCCCTTGAAACAGACTAAGCATGCGTGCAAGGCAAGAAGTTGGACAGTCCTGGGATCATCCAACTCTACTGGGCTCATCCCTGCGCGAAAAAATTTTTTTGTCATACATCCTATGAATTTGTTCTTAAAGCACAATAGGAAAATCACATCTTTTTCAGGATTTTTCACAATCCAAATTAGGTTCTATAAGAGTTAAACACATAGTAATATGAACATACTGTTTGCATTAATACAAATGCAAGCAACCAATCTATTGACTTAGTAGAGCAAACATGTTCTTTCAGATATAACTCTGATCCAAAACATTCTTAAAAATTAAATCCTACCACTTAGATAACAATTTTCACATTAATACATACATATCCTTCAGTGTCCCCCCAAAAAAAAAAAAAAAAAAAAAAAAAAAAAACTTCAGCTTCCCAAAAGAAATTACACATAGATCAATATCAGATTGCAGCAACAGGCCCCAAAAGGACACTTCTGATATTGATTGGTAGACTGATGTTTAATTCCCTTCTCGCGCTCAAAACACAATTCAATCACGTAAAGATTGGAGATGCGCGCTTGTTTTGTGGAATCAGTAGGCATCTTCTTATACTTCGATTGAGAAAAACGTTAACTTCCGCCATACCTGATCTTCTTGGTGCTGCCTCCACCGCAACTGATAGAGAACTCGCACCCGTACGCGTTTCCGAAACACGAGAACAATCCGCCTCCATCACTGTGCCTTCGTGGACGATCTCTACCTTGGTTGGCACCCATTTTGGCATTCTTCTTGCCGTTGCCGCCTCGGTTATGGATCGGGGGCAATTCGGTTCGCCACCGCTCGATCTTGGTCCTCAGGCCCTCGATGCTATCGCTCTCCGTCCAATTGTCGAGCAGTATTGAGCTCTCGCCCTCCTCGCGGTAGTTCTTATTCGGGGGTAGCAACCCCTTAGCTATGGCGGCCGCCACAACTGACGCTGATGGGCCCACATCGGATACCATCGACCCCAACAGGCTCCCGCCTTTCGTCTGCTTGAACCCAACCATCGAGTCGTTGCAAACGGTGCTTCCAGGATTGTAGGAGTAGTCATTTGTCCTCTCGCTCTGCGACCGCCATAGGCGGATTTTCGCGGCATCCTTCTGTGAGTTCTTGTTGCCATTGTTACCAGGTTCCTTTTTGTTGTCCTTTTGGTCCGCCTCTTCACCACTGTCGAAGGCCAAAGATGCGCTCAGCTCCGAGTTCAATGGCATGCTGCGCATGCTGCTATTGATGAGCGAGACGCCAAAATTTATTGACCCTTGCGGTCGGCCCGATGGACGCAGAACCTGCAAATTGTGGTGTTCACAATTTGCTCCACATTGTTAGATATCATAAGCTGAACAAATTGATATCAAAAGGATTATATGGTTTCCATTTAGCAAATGATCTATACCTGCAAGGTCATGAATCTCATGGGCGTGTTCTTGGTCCGCGTCCGTGTCGACGGAGGAATGAGGCTACTGAGGAGCGCTCGGACCGTCCCGACGAGAACCACGCGAAGCCAAGTCAATGCGTAGATTTCGATGGTGATCACGCAGGTGTCGGTCTCCAAAGAGACATCATTCACGCGAAACACAAACTTCTCGTTCCAGTTAGGGTTTGCGTGCCCTTTCTCATCGACCCTCGTCGTCAGTTTCCGATCAGCATGGACCCACGCGACCGCATACGTCCGCATGGATTTCGACACTGGGGCCAGATCTTGGGCCGATATGAGGTTAAGTTCGAGGAGCCTGCCGGTAGAGACAGAAGGAGCCATGGTTGTCACCGCGGCAAGCCGCCGGTCGTGGCAATGGCGAGGGGCGAGGGGCTAAGGATTGGTTGAGAATCATTCACAGGAAAAACATGGACTTAAAAAGGAATTGCGCTGTTATTTCTATGGAGGGTCGGTTTGTAAGGGTGCTTGCGAATTGTCAGGGAAGTCGTTATGGAGGTTGGCTTGTTGATACCAGCGGGAGGGCCCTAATTAAAATTAGACATTGCCATTCATAAAAAAAGGCGACAACCTATCAAGAAGACAATGCCTTGTCATTCTGACCACTCCGTTAGTGATAATAAAAACTAAATTATCTAGAACTTTGCGACAGCTTCACTGCGAAATTTGCTCCTCAAGATTGATCTGGTGCCTCAAGATCATTCCTCGTTTTTCACGTGCCAAATTCATTGTTGCCGCGGTCATTTCTCAAGCAAATATTGGTGCCAATGTTAAAGAATGGGCGGTAGACGCCGGTGCTATTAGGCACATAAGTCTTTAATGAAGATGATGTCTATCTTGAAGACTCTCGACCTAGGCGAGTTTTTGGGAAGGGCGAGGTTTTGCTCATGTAGGCATTGGCCTTGAATGAGGTTCTGCATGTACCGAACATGAGGGCAAATACGATTTATGGGGTCCAACTGAGCAAAGGGGGGATTAAAGTGTCATATGAGTCTTGATAATATAATTGATAGAAAATTCAATCCAAAAAATTTTGTGTCACACCTTCTAATATGGCATTAACCACAACTTCTACCCATTTTGCATGTGCCACTCCTAATTCTCTTGCACGAGAGAGGGGATATTACAATAATCCACATGACTTGACAATGGAGTTTATATGGTTTTATATATGTACAGTCTCCCTCCACCTATAAATTTAAGCTTTTGAGTTGAATTTTATAATAACAAGTTTGGACATTTTGATATCATTCATGTGAGTACTTCTTATGATGCTAACCTTCATCTAAAGAAACATAAAAACCATCTCATAACTTGATTATGTGAAAGTTATCGGAAGTTTGATGCATTTAATGAACTTTTCTTGATACAGCTTATGATGTCTATAGACTAAGTAGGTATCCAAAGAATGCAAACCTTATCATTGGAATGCTTTGATAAGGGTAATGCGGTATTTGAGCCGTATTAGAAATGTGGTTTTCTTTATAAGGATTTCTGGTTGTATTAATAACTACATTAATGCTAACTGGATCTTAGATTAATATGCTACAAAACCCATAGATGATTGCTTATTAACCCCTTGGTGGGGGTGCAGTCTATTGGAAATCAACCAAGGAAATTATGGTTGCGAAATTTATTTTTGACTCAGGGGTTGTAGCCCTTGATTTGGGTAGTAGTGAGGTTGAATGACGGGGCGGATTTCTTATCAGACATTCTACTGGGCATGAAATCAACATCGTTTGAGTCTATGTATTGTGATTGAAACATAATATCTTCAAACATCCGCTGAAAAGTGAAGTTAGATTTATCGATTATACAAAGTCAGAAGTGAATTTGATCAATACTTTGACAAAATGTTTGGAAAAAGAAACAAAAAAATTGAAACATCGAAGGGAATAAGCCTAATTCCAATTCAAGACCTATGAATAATATAATATAATATATATATAATCGTAATATATACTAATTTCACTTATAGTTGATCTATTCTAAAAGAGGCAGACTAAGAGGGAGAAAAGAGGCAACTGTGTTTTGGAAATAGGCTGTAATAGCTATCACACCCGAGGTTGTGTGATAGCCGTTAGAGTTGTTACAGATTATTGCAAGCAAACGTGGTAAATGCGTGTAATGTAATAGTCATTGATGCAACGGAATGTGGTGTAGCAGCTGTGAAATCTATACTTGGAAAGTCCAAGCGGGCACTACTTGGTCAACTGCAAAACTTAGAGTGAGTATTTTGATGGGGTTGACAGAGTGTAGCACTGAACCGGTCAAGGAAGGGGTCTTTTTCTTTTATAAATAAAGGGACAGAGATCGAAAATCACATTGTTACTTTTCTAATTAAACATGAGCCAATCTATATATGCATTTCATTTGCTAAAATTAACGAAAATCTTGACCTGTTGAAAATACTTCAGTATTCTTTCAATTTGAGAAATGAATGCGTCATCAAAATGGAGCAATGAAGTTGATTTTTCAAGCAGAGAAATAAATGCTTACGAGTCTGCCTCCACAACGAGTTTGTTAATATTCAGAGAAATTGTCAATTTGAGGTTAGGAAAAAAAAATGCCCCGTAGTTCTACTCTGAGTGAAGAACATGCTTTTATTGTCCACATGAATCCGAGTCATCATGAATAACTCCTCCTGAAGCCTTGAGCGGCAATGAAGAGAAGCGAATAGAGAGGGCTAGGGCTGCACATGGTAACACTCCCCAGCCCAAGAATTTTTATTCTTTTCTTCCCCATAATAAAAAAAAAGAATAGAAACTCATTTGATAACATCAAGTTAGTTTTTTGTTCTCGGGAACAAAAAGTTAGCCCGGGAATGGTTTTGGAATAGAAATGAGAAGTAAAAAAAAGTTGCTTCTTGTTTTCGGGAATAAGTTTCAGAAATAAGTGAATTTTTTTTTCTTGTATTCATCGCTTGCTGCCGCCATCGACCACCGCCGCCATCGGTCGCCCACCGCCACCGCCGCCGGTTGCCGCCACTACCGTCTGCTGCCACCGCCACTGCTGCATGTCCGCCGGCCGTCGCCGCCAACCGCTGTTGCTACACATCCATTGTCACCACCCAGCCCATTAGCGCCCCCTCCCGTGGCCGGAGGCCGGAGCTGATGGGCTAGGCGGCGGCAGCAGTGATTGACCGGCAAATATATATAAGAAACTATTTTTTACCAAACGCATTTTTATTCTTTTTCCATTTCTAGAGTAAAAATTTTGTGTAGTTATCAAACGGGTTCTTTTACACAGAAATTATTCCCTAAAATAGAAATAGAAAAGAAACATTTCTGATAATTGGTTGCCCAGTGGCCTTCTCCATCTACAGTTCCTGAGCATTTTGTGTTTGATTCCAATGTTTCTGCTAGGGCGACTATGGCATTTCTCTATTCATACGCTGGCGGGTCTTGCAAATGGTGTCTAGAGGATCTTGGGTTTTCTTTTCCATCTCTCGGCTGGCAGTGATCACTTTGTGTGGCATCAACATGATCCGGGTTCTTTCTCTACGGCCTTAGCTTGGAATTTTATTAGAATTTCTAAAGCAAGAGTTCCGTGGACCTCCTTTGTGTGGGACAAGGACTTAGCCCCTCTGTTTCAGTTTCTTTTGTGGCTCACCACTAAGAAACGTTTGCCTACCCAAGCGATTTTGCTCTCTTATGGAAGAATTGACTATTCGGTGTGCATCTTTTGCAATTCTCAACCGGACTCTATTGACCACTTGTACTTTGGCTGCAATTTTCCAGCAACTTTAGTTTACTTCTGGGCTACCAGATACAATCTACCGTGGAGAAATGGCACTTGGGAAGAAAACCTTGATTGGGCCCGGAAGTTCCTTACTAGTAATGACTTCTTTCATAGTCTCTCTCGATATTCCTTTGGTGCTTTGTGCTATCTTATTTGGAAGAAAAGAAATGCCATGATTTTTTGAGGGGATTCGTTGAATATTCCCACTTTGAAGAACCGTTTGATTAGGATGGTCAAGGAAAATGCCCTTACTTATAGAGATGTGCCTGACACTCCAAGGAATCGGCGCTTACAAAGAGGTTGGGGTTTCGACCCAGCCATCTTCGCGTAAGATTGCAGGTCTTTAGTTGAACTGTCATTGCTTCCTTTTGGTCCCAGTCTCGATTGCTTCTGGCCTTTGTGTTCTTGCCTTGCGCAATTTCCCTCTTCGGCTTCATGGGTGTCCTTAGAGGTTTATGGTTGAAGCTAGTGGATGGGTAGTTCTTCGTGTCCTACCTTGCGCTCTCCCCCTCGACTTCCCTGGCGTCCTTGGAGGTTACGTGGCCAAAGTTGTTGGATGGGCAGTGTTTGTTATAGTTTGTGCTTTCACCTTTTATGGCTTTTACGTGACTCCCTTCCACTCTTGTGCTCTTGCATCTAGAGTGTAAGCTTTTGGTGCCGTTTTTTGTACATTTGTCCAAAGCTATCAATATATTCTTACCTTTACCAAAAAAAAAAAAAAAAAAAATTTCTGAAAAAAATTTTCTCCAGTCAAGAAGTGTTATCATTCGCACCCTAGATATATCCGAAATGGAACCGGGAGGGAGGGAGGGAAGGAGGGAAGGAGAGAGACTTTGTAGAGTGGTGGAGCTTGATGGGCGAAAAATGATGAGAATGAGAGAATGGAGAGGGTGGAGTCTCTGAAATGAGAAGGTGTCGATTGTTTGAGGGAATAAAAGAGGATAATTAAGACAAAAGGAAGCATAAAAGAGGATAATTAAGACAAACGGAGGCGTGGCGTTCTCTAGGAATAAGATAATCATAGATACTTTATAGTGACTGATTGGGCTGCCGTACCAAACCCCAAAAAATGGAACCAATCTAAATGGGCTTATATGGATTGTAGGATTCACGGATCTTTTAATCAACCCCAGTAGTGGAAAGTTATTAGACATGTATGAAGTGGATGGTTAAATTAAGGAAATGATCTTAGTGAGTAGCAATTAGTAAGGATAATCTATATTTATTAAGATGAAAGGGGGTTGTGAATGGTATTTTGTGATGTGGCTTATTGAGAAATTTTTAATAACTTTTTTTTTATTTATTATCAATTGCACATGTTACTACTTTCAACCTAACCCAAATAGCTATTATTTTTGGAAAAATATTAAAAAAAAAAAAAAAGTAGATTTCGTTAACAACTGCCCTAGAGGCATTGGTCAAACATCTATCTAAAGAAAGATCTTTGATTTCCAATTCACTCCACATACATTGGAAATGATATTACTTACCTATACAATGTACTTAACGAGTGGTTCAAAGACATTCGTCATAAGATAACTTAAGAAAATAATTTTTATATATTAAACTAAAAGTGGGAATTGTCCCGATTCTTGAATACAACCTTCCTACTCACTAAATCATTCATAAATTAACCAACGATTTCATTTATCTCTAACAACTTTCCACTATTACTGTATCCACGTCAATAAACACTCCTCAATCTCAAGATGTTTATTTTTCTTTATTATTTTTATAGAATCTATCATCATCTTGCATGTGGACAGCGTGTGTCTCAACACTAACATTAAATAAAGTGAATTTAAATAGTGAAAAAGTGAAAAGGTATGTTGAGGATTTTCATTAATTTGTTTGGCTTTCTTTTCCTAATTTCACACTTTAGTATTAAATTCTTAGTTATGAACGTGCTATTGAATATGTTGCTATATTAAAAGAAAGTTCATTTATAAGAAGAAGTTGAATAATAGAAAAGGTTATTTTTATAAAGTTTTGATTACTCTCCTACATGAGTCTTTAATAAATGTGGTTATCATAACCTAAAGTTTCTATTCCCTTACATATTGTGGCCTTTTAGTGAGTATGAATTGCATTCATTGAAGTGGTCATTCTAGAATCACGGACTGATTTTTCCTTTTCAATTTGAAAAATGGGAAAAGCATAATATTATTTTATATTTGCCAAAATATGAATAGTATGTGGCGCAACATTTAAAGTTATGTGTTATAAGTTTTCTTTCATACTTATCAATAACGCTGGATACGATCGATGTTCGTAAAATTCTAAATGCAAGTGAACGTGTCGAACAAGTAATATAATGATGAGAAAAAATATTGTCCCACAAAGATCAATGATTAATAAACCAATTAAATACTAAAATAGACTAATTCTAAAATTTATTTAACATATCAAACTATAATTAAGAATAAATTAAAAACGAAATTTGTAGACTAAATGTAGTAAATTGATTAAATAAATATATTTAGTATTCGATTTCACCATAACCACTAAATATAAATTTCAGATTGTTTTGGGTACAAGAACGATATCAAACATGTGATGGCAGAATTTTCTAATCAATTTACTATCGTATCTCTAGGTATAGCAAACCTATTCAGTTTATTAATCAACTATATATTTATGTGAATTAAAATAAACATAAGTGTATTAAAAACTATTAATATTCCGGTTTACAATAAGTCTTTTGGATTATCTTACCTAAATACACAAATAACAAGTATATATCTATCCATGTTTAATTCATGGTTATATATTATAATGAGCAATTGTATATTATCACTTCTCAGTCTCAAATATGCACATCATATCATTCAAGTGGTGGCCAGTCACTTAGAAGCATTAAACACAATAATATATAACTCACATGAATGAAATCAATTGTAAAACATAAAAATCATGAAATTCACATTATCATGGTTAAGCTACATCGTAACCCTAACAAAAGAAAATTTGAACATAGTATAAGAAAAATATAAATATAAATCAAACCTAGCATCTTAAATCAAAGAACAAAAATTTCGTTACCATTTTTGTCTTCTCTTCAAAATACTTGAAAAACTCTCAAAATGATGAAAAACAATTTAACAAAAACTTAACTACTCTCTCTCTCTTTCCATGTTCTCCTATTTATAGGATATATCAAAGATATCTATTCCCAACACTTGTAGATAACATTAGGGAACAAAATCAATACACTTGCAGATAATATTAGGAGACAAAATCAAGAATTTCCTGATTTGATATCCATCTTCCATTGCTTTTTGTTTATTTATTTGAATTCCTGATATTTGCCATTTTTTTCCTTATTCTCTCAATATCTCATTATTTTGCATAAATAAGGAAAATTCAAATAATCAGAAGAAAATTCAAATATTTTATCATAAATATTGCATTAATTATCGCCTAAAAACGGTAAAATAACTCTATTTTAGAAAATTATCAATTGATACAACAAAAAAACCGGTCAATTTTGGCTTTAATTGTAACTGCATCATTTTTTATTTACTTAATAAGAAAATCAGATAATGCCTGTCATAATTATGATATCTTCGCATCTTGCCTAACCTAAATTTAAGTGCTTACGATGATGTTTTGGTATCAAAATTTTATAAAAGGGAGATAAAAACAGCTCGTCTCTCGTTCCAAAACTTTTTCGCATGAGACAAAATTCTTGTATTGGAATGATTAAAAGAAAAAGTGACAAATGAATACAACTTTTTCCTCTCTGATGACATAGAAGAAGATACAAGATGTCATTCGGCAAAGAATCGAGGGGCGGAGGCATCTTCGGTTCTGAGTTGAAGGACGGAGGGATTCAAGGTTTCCTCGACGAAGAATTGCAGATTCTGCAGAAAAGAATATCGAGAGAGCAGAGTGGGGAGAGGGAAGGCATTGGTGACGTCGGAAGCGACGGACGAGGTAGGGCGGAGGCGGCGGCGGGATTCGTCGAACGAGATGGCAGAGGAGAGATAGACAGGGTCGAAGCTAACGGAAGAGGAGAGAGAGCAAAGTGGAGTCTTTAGGAAGGAGGCGAGACAGGGCCTGCCCACAGCGACACGTGTAGCTGACTGAGTGGGTTTTTACAAAAATGACGTGACATTATAGTTGCTCCTAAAATTTTCCCGACATGTAAAGCCAAATGCGTCCCCCTCTCCTGCATCGCCACCAATCATAGCCTTCCCTTGAAACTAGAGAGAGAGGCATTGAAGAGTAAAACCCCAAAAAGGAAAACAAAATAATTGAAGTCAAGACGGCGAAAACGAGGCAAATTTCTTTGTTCCTCTCTCTCTCTGGTGGATTGTAGTTCTTCGTCCCAATCACTTCGCCGATTGATCCTGCGTAAGAATTTCGTTCCGTTTTAAATTCGTATAGAGTATGGTTGGAATCATTAGTTTAAGAGACTGATGCTTCGATGAAAATGCCTCCTAAACTTCCGTGACAGGAGCATGAACGTCGCTGAAGTGCTGCGAATGCATATGGAAGTTCAGAAGCAGTTCCAGGAACAAGATGAGGTTAGCTTTTGACGATCGAGGAAATGGTCTCTTGAAGTGAAGGGGAAGCATGTCGCTGACCTGCAGATATAGACTATTCCTTCATGCAACTAAAAGAATATTTATACTCTTCCACATATTATGCAGAAGATTCTCAATCGTTTTCGCTGAAACATCTTACTAAAAGCTAAAGGGAAAAATACTTCATGTTTCCTAAGAGCAACTGTTCTTGATAAGCACTGTCTTTAATAGCATTTACACTTGCCTAATTCAGGCCATAAGACTTACCACTTTGTGTTCTTGGAGTATTGCATTTAAAGAATGCTTGATTTCCCCTGAAGACAAGGGATCTCGTCTAGTGCTTACGTGCCAACTTTCCCTTAGTCTCTATACGAAATGTAAAATCTAAGTCCCGGAGCATCTGTTGCCAAGTCACTTGAGCTTTATCAGTTGTCAATTCATTTATGCTTTAACGGTTACTTAATTCCTGCAGATTCAGAGAAAGCTGCAATTGAGGATTGAAGAAAAAGGAAGGTGCTTACAAATGTTGTTTGAGAAACAAAGCTGAAGCAGCATCCTTTCAAGCTCTTAAAGAATGAAACTAGGAGATTTTGGAACTTCGGTCATCTAATATATATGCGGATTGATGGATTTAGTGTTTACGTCGATAAAGCCTCCGACTTTCAATCTATCCAACTTGGGAAATAAAATTGCATTGATAAACTGTAGAGAGAAGGTTTAGCAGCAAAAAGAGAGGAAGAAAGAAATGATGCTCGAACACACAAGTAACGTTTACCTTAAAAAAAAAATACCCTGGGAAAGGTAACGTTTTACTGTACCGAACATAAAGGGCAAGTAGATTTCTGTGGTCCGACCATGCAAAGGTGGGATTAAAGTGTCTTTTGAGTGATTATTATTAGAAAATCCAACCCAAAAGCTTTTGTGTTGCACCTTCTAACATGATTTCAAAGCCCAAATTCTAACCCTTTTGCGTGTGTGTCCATCCCATTAATCAAATTTTACGTACCGCTCCTAATCCCCTTGCATGTGAGAGGAGGTGTTATAATATTCTGCATCGCTTGACAATGGAGTTTATATGCTTTTTATATATGTGTGGTCTCGCTCAACTTATTAATTTAAGCTTTTGGGTTAAACTTTATATCAATAAGTTTGGATATATAATAATATCACGCATGTGAGTACTCCTTAAGATGTTAACATTGACCTAAAGAAACATAAAGACCATCTCATAACTTGATTATGTGAAAGTTATTAGAAGTTTGATGCATTTAATGAACTTTTCTCAATATAGCTTATGATGTTTGTAGGCCGAGCAGTTCTACAAAGAATCCAAACCTTATCATTTGAATGCTTTGATCAGGATAATGCTTTGAGAGGCATTGGGACTGGTTTTCTTTATAGCGATTTCTCGTTGTACCAATAAGCACGGTGATGCTGACGGGATTGTAGATTCACATGTCACAAAACCCACTGGTGATTGCTTAGTCACCCCTTGGTGGTGGTGCGGTATGTTGGGAACCGACCAAACAAATTATGGCTACTAAATCCATTTTTGATGGGTTGTAGCCCTTTATTTGGGTAGTAGTGAGGCTGAATGACTGGGGGATTTCTTATCAGAAATTCCGTTGGGCATGAAATCAACCTCGTGTAGATCTATGTGCTGTGATTGAAACATAATATTTTAAAACAGCCGCTAATGTAATGTTATATTTATCATTATACAAAGTCAGAAGTCAATTTGGCCGTTGCTTTGATTAAATTTTTTAGAAAGAAACAAATAATTGAAACATCAAAGGGAATGAGCCTTATGCCAATTGGAGATCTATCAATAATATAAGGCTCGTGTGATTTCCACTCCCTTATTGACTCCTGACCTATGTAGCACCGACATGGACACGTGATACGCGACACAACACGACACGAAACGCCGACACGTTATTTCTCAAAAAATAAAGAATTCCGACACATTCTAACACGTTATATATTAAATATATATTTGTATATATGCATAAATAAATAAATAATAATAAAAAAGAGCATAGAATTAATTTATACTAAAAATATTAATCCAACATTTTTTTTTTTTTTTTTTTTTGTTAACCTCGGGAAACCTTGGTTCAAGGGGGGAGCAAGTGCAAGACCCACCACCACAGTACTCCAGGTAAGAATTCTTAACGACGCCTACTTCTCCCCTTCGTGAGAGAGAGAGAGAGCCCGAGCCAGCTACGCCGCTGAGGAAGGTGGTTAATCTAACATTTGTTAATATCATTTATTATTTTAATTTGACAGAGATTGAATGAGAAATTCAAAAATTGCAAACACAAAAGAGTAAATTTGAAGGAACATGTCATATTTTCTTACATTTGTCAGAAATTAATGAGATTTCTTATAATCTCAGATTGAGTTCGAAGTTCATGATATGGATTGGCTTGAGCTCCTCTGCAAAACTAGGTTCAAGAAAAATGAAAATCCAGGACATGGACTCTCAAAGTACGACCAAAAGAAAAGGAGATAACTAAATTCGCTATAGAAAATATGACCAAAAGAGATAACTTGCAAGCGACGCCTGCAAGAGGTGGAAAGAAGTTTAAAAAAAAAAAAATCACAACTTTAACTCTGCGGGGGCAGCGGAGCGATGTCGGTGAGAAGAGGGGCGTTCCATCGTCACTCACGGGAATGTCAAAACTTATAAGTGAGAAGTTTGAGAGTGAAAATTTTCTTCTTTCCCCTTTATTTTTGTTATTTTCATTATTTTTTCATATATTTATATTTTGACTCCTCGAGTATTGAAAATTTTTAAAATTGACCTCGTGCGTATCGAGGCCGCATGTTGGAATTTTGGACTCGCTTGTCAGAGCGTGTTGGAAAGAGTTGACCACGTGTCGGAAGATGTCGGAGCGTATCAGACACATGTCGGAGTGTTGAATACGACATGAAGGCTTTCGGAGAATATCGGTACTTCTTAGCTCTTGACATCCCCTATCACATTAGTTTGACTATAATATTTCCTGTGGATTTTGCTTTTAATTTAAGACTATTCCTTTCCTTTTTTTCTTCAGTTTCTTTTTTTTTTTTTCCAATCTCAAACAGTTTTGCTAAGATTAGATGTGGGGCCCACTCTTGATTTAAAATTATTTATTGCCTTCTTTTCTTTTTTCTTCCCTTTTCTTTCTATATTTGGAATAAAATTGGTGTTTCTAGTTTCCAAAAAATATATATAGTTTATTTGGTAACTAGTTAACGAACTATTGTGTCAATGAGTTGATATTTCTCTTTTTCCATATTTAAAATAACCTAAACATAAGTAAGAGTGAAAAGAATCATTTACTAGTTTTAGTACGCATTTCATTTAATTATAATGTTAATATGTGCCATTACGATGTAGTTTGTGTATATTAAATGCTTAATTTTCATTTTATTCGGTGAATCTAGTAATCCAATAATCATTATTTTTGATACCATCATTGCATGATGTTTTAAAAGATAGTTTAAAAATATTAAAAATATGACAAAGTTAAGCACATAAAATTTATATGCAAGTCTGTCCAAGTAGGCACAAAAAAAGGATCTTGATCTCGAATGTGCCCTTTCAGTTGTTATAGATATGCTTTTAAAGTTGAACGGCTTCCTCACAACGATCTTCAAATACCCGTTGAGACATGTAGATATGCTTTCAAAGTCAAATGTGCCCCTTCAACTCTTAAAGTGACACAGCTTCCAAAATGTATGTGTAGAAGCGGGTGCAATAAGCTTTTTGAAAGGAAACCATGCATTCTTTATGTAATTAAAAACCACTAGATATTCCTTAGAGTAAATTCTTGTAAATGTGTATTGAAAATCTAAATCGAAGATTTCATGATCATGAACATGGTCTATGTAAACAAAGTAAATACTTTGTGGATAAAATAACATTTCTTTACTTTGGTTATGATTGGTGCTTGCTTGAATTACAAAAATGGAGAATAAGTTCAGGAAAAAAAACATGAAGGGACCGCTGAAATGTAATGGGTATGGGAGGAACAGCTAGAGTGAAAAAAAGAAAATGATGTGGGTAGTTTTGTTTTTTTTTTTTTTTTTCAAATAGATAAAAAAAGATAACAAAATAAAAGATGCAAGAAATAATTTTAAATCAAGAGTGGGACCTGTAAAGGATAATGTAATCAATTCAATGTGATAAGAGATATCGGGAGTTGATATATGAAGTGGAAATAGGGTGAGCCAAAATTTAAGTGTAATTTATACTAATTTCCCTTGTAGCTAATGTAATCTAAAATAGGTAAACTGAGAAAAGAGGCAAATGTGTTATGGAAATATGCTGTAACCATTACACACACTGGCTCATTACAGTTGTTGCAGACTACTGCAAGCAGACGTGGTAAATGCATGTAATGTAATGGTCATTGATGCAATGGAATGTGCTGTAACAGCAGTGAAATCTATACTTGGAGTGTTCAAGCGGACGCTGCATTATCAACTGCAGAACTTACACCAGGGAGGCTTTGCACGAGGAAAACAGCAACGTTTTGAGAGGAGTTTGAGTGGAGTATCTTAAAGGGTTAATAGAGTGGTGGCCACTGGCCAGGGCTGAGCATGAACCCTGTTTGGGAAAGCCTTGAACGTCGGTGAAGGAAAGCGAACCGGAGAGAGCTCGAAAGCTCGAGCGAAAGAGAGACTGTCGCGCACCTGGGCTCCAACGTCCGTGCAATGCAGCTTCGTCGAGGCACGGGACTGAGCGAGACACGAGAGAGAGACCGTCGAATGGCGGGGCTCATGGCGGTTGCGCGGTGGAGCTTGATGGGCGGTGACCGGTGAGAATGGGAGAATGGAGAAAAGGAGTCCGTGGGACGCGAAGGTGCAGACCGTTTGAGGGAGTAAGAGAGGACGATTAAGGCGGAAGTGAGTGTGGTGTTCTCTAGGAATGAGATAATCATAAGATACTTTATAATTTTTCAATGTACAAATCGGATTAGTTCGAGCATCAGATCATTTTGCCTTAGCAGATCTTGAAAGAACCAGATCGGTTCAGACCGGCCTATATGGCATTTAGGATTCACAAGTATTTTTGCTCAATCTCAGAAGGGGTGTTAAGTTACTAGACATTAATGAGGTGGGTGGTCAATTGATGAAATGACTTTAGTTATTATTTTTATATCAAGATAAAGGGGGGTTGTGAATAGTAAAATGGTGACGTGGTTTCTCTAAAAAATTTAAGGATTTTTTTTTTTCAATTCCACATTTTACTACTTTTTACCTCATCCTATTATTACTATTATAAAAAAAAAAGATTTTGTTAACAGGTTCCTTAAAGGCATTGGTCATATACATTTTGAAGAAAGATTGTACTTTTCACGCCATTGCCTCGCTTGCGCTACCTGTAATCAATACATTGAAATAAAAAACACTTACCTATTATATATACTTAACGAGTGGCTTAAGGTTATCCGTTGTAAGACGATTAAAAAAATCTTTTGTATATCAAGCCAAAAAAGGGACCACTGATTTAACACTCCAATATTGACTTTGCTACTCAATAAACCATTTCATAAAGTAATCGACAATTTCCATATATCTAGGACAACTAGCCACTGTTATTATATACATTTGAGTAAATACCTGCACAATTTCTCTCGAAATGTTTTTATCTTTTTCCATATATAATCTATCACCATCATGCACTTGGATAGCTAGTGCCTCAACACCGGGAATTTACATAGTAAAGAAGTGAAGGCATGTCGAGCATTTTATTTTATTTTCTTAAATTTCCTTGGTTTTTCTTTTTCTAATTTCACACGTTAGTATTACATTCTTAGTTTTGAATGTGCTATTCAATATTTCACTATTTGTTGAAAGAAATTTCATATTTTAGACGAGAGTGGTACGAAAGGTTATTTGACCTCTTGATTAGGATTTTATAAAGTGTTGATTACTTTCCTATTCATTCTTTTTATTTAATATATTTATATACTCTCATCATTCACAACCTAAAGTTTCTATGTTATTTTTAATTAATATGGAATGAGAAGTATGAATTGCATATCGTTGAAGTGGCTTTCTTACAATCATGGATTGATTTTTTCTTTCCCAATTTGAAAAATAAGCAAGCACAACATTATTTTATTGTTTGACAAAGTGCAAATGGTACACATCATAAGATGTTTAGACTTTAAAACATTTTCCTTTCGCCTATTCATTTCAAAATTGTTAAAAAAAAAATATCGTCCTCATCTTTCTTAAGATGGGATTTCTAGCCAAATACCAAAAGTCGACGGGTCAATAAGATAAGAGATGATGATATCTATGTCTTCCTTCTTCGTTTGAACTCTTCTCGATTTTCTGCACACCCCGTTACGCGCTTGCCATGACGTTCCGGTATGGAGATAAACACGACTTCCCTCCCTTGACCCAAAACTTCTTTCGCACGAGACGATATTCTAGCATCGGAACGATAAAAAGAAAAAGGGGAAAACGTGACGAATTAAATCCGAACCCTTTTTTCTCCCTCCCTCTCCCGACATACTAGAAAGGCACAAGATGTCATCCATCCATAATAAATAAATAAATAAATTAGAATTTTTTTAAAAATTAAAAATTTTTTTTTTTTTAAAAGTGGGGGACCAAAAAATTGCCCGGCGGCGACCACTAAGCAGAGCGAAAGGGCGCAGAAAACCGAGAGGAAAGTTGCTCAAGTGGAGCGACCGCCACGATGCTCCCTCACGCGGGCCCCACCACCCATCCCAAATATTCCCCTGCTTCTCGCCCCAGCGCTCACCCTCCGTCGGCCACCGTCCGATCGCGCGAGATCCCACACGTGCGGGGGGGGGCACGCGCGGAGGGCCCCACCGCCACGGCAGAGAGATAGAGATAGAGAGAGAGAGAGAGAGAGGGGAAGGGGACAAGTAAATCCAAGTACGTTCTCTCCGTCCCCCCCTTTCCTTGTCCCTTCCTTGCTTCCCCATCGTCACCAATCATCGCCTTCTCCACCCCTCCGAAAATCGCAAGGGAAATTCGAAGGTCAAGACGGCGAAGAAGAGGCAAATCTCTGCGCTCCTCCCGCTCTCCCTCCCTCTCCCTCCCCCTCTCCCTGGGTAGATAAGGATTCCCCCGATTCCTCGTCTCTCCAGCTGATCGCGTGCGCCTCGGCTCTTTTTCCTCGCGACTTCGATTCGGTGGCCGCGCCGTCCCTCTCTGATTTCGCGTTTCCTGAGGTGGGTATTCGTCAAGTTTGTGAATTTCTGCGGATTTCGTGCTCTGGGGTTCGAATTTTTCTGGCCTTCTTTTTCTGGCCTTCTTTTTTGGGGGTTCTTCGTCGCGTGGCTCGGCGGCTGCTGGCGGCGGCGGCGTCTGATTATTCGTGGGGGGTTCTTCGCGTATTTCTCACCGGACCGGACTTTGCTTTGATGGGTTGTTTCTTTTTTTTTTCATGTTCTTTTTCGGTTCTGCGATTGGTCGAACGTGGCGAGGGGCTGAGGATGAATTCCACGGAGCCGGTTCTGGATAAGGCTTCTTAATTCAGCGGCGTTTGTTTATTCTAATTTGGTTAGGGGAACCGTGGTTTTCGATCGTGGATTGGTGTTTCTTTGTGTTTCTAGCTTGTTGGGAGGAGGCTGTGTGTTTTATGATAGTCCGGCGGAATTTGCATCTCTTGTTTAAGAGATGTGGAGTGTGAGAAGTATGTGGCACTTCGGGACGTGATCGTGATTTCTTTGGTCGTTGCAACTCCGACACGACGATGGCGATGGTTTAGGATTGTGTCCTTTGTCGGGATTGTGGGTGCTAACCTCGGCGATTGGAAATTGATGTGATTTGTTTGGGTTCTGGATTAGGCTTCTATGGCTGCGACAGTTATGATTTCTCTTTCTTTATTATTTTTAGTCTATTAGTGGCACAGTGAGTTTCTTTCATGTGAATAGTGCATGCTTTGAGAATGATGCTAGGTTAGTTTTTGTGTTTCTCTGTTTCACCGTTGTTCACTGGAGGTGGAGGCTATATGTTTGATGATAGCTGGAAACGTTGGGACTTTCATCTACAGTGTGAGAAATTTTGCACTTTTTGAGACACGATGTTGGTTATCTTGGCCATTGCGACTCTTACATGGCAATATTGACAAAGCTTGATTGAATTATGTTGTAAATTTACGACTATTTTGGTGTCTTTTTCAATTTCCTTTTAATTATCTCTGTAGTAGTTTTTACAGTATACGTGCTGTTTTTTCCTTGAAATTTTCAGTGTTTTATAGATTTGGACTTGGATGTCTCTTGAAATGTGCTCTAATTTAGTCATGTGGCTCTGTAGACACCATCTTATCGTCTAGCCTACTAGTAACATACTCAAACAGATTTTCTTAATGAATATTTTGTGGGGTTTTATATGGGAGATAATATTTAATCAATGACCCAGCCTGCAACTTGCATTAAGAGTTTAAACATGATGGTGAATGATAGTCTTTCTGTTATTACGAACATGCATATCAGTTATGTAGGATTCCAGTGCTGAACGTTTGAGTGATCTTTTATTTGCAGAAAAAGTGCTCTCTCTTGAGCCTTTGTCAAAAGTGATCCTCAACTTTAAATAGAATGTTTATTTTGTACTGTTTCTGGATTGGGTGAAAAGAGAGTTGATGTTTTAATTCCGTTTCTGCAGGTAACTCAAATGTTATCCAAAAACGGGACCGTTGGAAGTGGTCTTTCATCCGCTTCTGGATGTACGAGTGATATCTGCTTTTCTTCCCCTCATGTCCCTCAGCAACATGAAAGACATGGACAATATTCTCCATTCATTTCTTCAACATCCATGATTAGAACATCCACACCACCCGTAGCTTTTCCCCGAACAGAAGTACAAGTTACTGCATTGACTGATGTTCCAAAAGAAAGCAAAGATGTTCCCTGGGATCCAAATCAGCTTCAGGATTTTCTCTATTCAGAAAATGTCCCGAGCCAGAATGTTCAGTTAGAGAGCAGGGGGGCTGTCGTGGGTTGTGACAACCAATCTGCAGGAAGTGATTTGATATGGACTGAAAACTTTGGTGAGGCTATGGATCTAGATTGGAGCAAATTTCTTGCTGATGATGATGCGATTGACCCATCAAAGGTGTGTATCTTTTAACTTGTAATGGGGTTTGCTGTTTGTCCAGCAGAGAAGGCTGAACTCGCGAGTCTGTCATTTGCTTGTTAGGTAAATACTATAGGAGAATGTGCTCTGAACGTTTGGCGCTACATGAGATACTTATTTCTTTCTTTTGGGGGGGGGGGATTGCAGAGAGGGGAGGGAGGGTGGTCTTAGGGTATTTTCTCCTGGTCCAAATGATAATTCTGGAGATGGTTTTATTAATGTAATATTGTTTATCTAATTTTCATTAATTTTATCTTAAATTAATCTGGCATGTCTTACTCAGATGCCGTTTTCTGTTATGCTGTTGCAGCCGCCCCTTGCTGTTCAAGGTCAGTCTTTACCTCCTGCAGAATCTTCTGCTGCCGCTAATCAATTGCCAAGTGCACCCTCAAGCAAGGCTCGAATGCGTTGGACACCAGAGCTTCATGAAGCTTTTGTGGAGGCTGTTAACCAGCTTGGCGGTGGTGACCGTGCGTATCTCCTGATTTCACTCTGGATTTGGTTATGTGTATAGGATGACCGATTTATTTGATTGTTTTCACTTTTGACATTAATTTTAGGCGCCACTCCCAAAGGTGTTCTGAAGCTGATGAATAAAGAAGGCCTAACAATCTATCATGTGAAAAGCCACTTACAGGTATCTTCTGCCTTTTTGTTCTTCTAATCCCTGGCATGATATTGTCTTTTCTAGTTTCCATTCCAAACTTACATGGAAGCCCTTTTAATGCAGAAATACAGAACAGCTCGATATAAACCGGATTCAGCAGAGAGTGAAGGTGATTTTCTTTTGTTAATGATCATTGCTAGTTGGTTCTTTGGACTACACTCTGCATATATAAATTTCCTTTCAGCAGGCACTTATTTATAGTGCAGCCTTGCATTCCGTGCATCTTCAGTCTTTCCTGTCCTTTGGGCTGTAAATGAATGGTCATTCCTCTGTTTCCAGGATCTTCAGAGAAGAAGTTGAGTTCGCTGGAAGACATGAAGTCTCTGGACTTGAAGGCGTGAGTCATTTTCGTAGCTCTATTAATTTATGTACTGTGATTGATTGACTGAAGGGCGTTTCTTTTCATGTTGAGGGATTCTCTCTTTTCACTTGATTTAGATTGTATTGATGCTGTTTTGACTTGTCCCTGATGATGAAATCTCTCATGTTTCATGTCTCTTTATCATTCAACGCTGACCCAAATCTTCTTTGATTTCACCACATAAAATCTAGTTACTTTCGTCTTTGAGTATCTGATTGGAAGTAATAGTTTAAGAGACTGATGTGTTGATGAAAATACCTCTTAAACCTACATGACAGGACTATGAACATCACTGAAGCGCTGAGAATGCAGATGGAAGTTCAGAAGCAGCTCCATGAACAACTTGAGGTTAGCTTTTGACATTTGAGAAGATGGTCTTTTGAAGTGAAGGGAAGCATGTTGATGGCCTGCAGATATAGAATATTACTTTATGCTACTATAAGAATATTTCTCCTTTTCCACATATTAAGCATTAGATTCTCGATCGTTTTTCCTGAATCTGAGTAAAAGCTAAAAGAAAAATATTTAATGTTTCCTGATAGCAGCTTTTCTTGATAAGCACTTTGAGATCCCAGTTGAGTTCTTACTCACATAAAAGCATTTCGCTTGCCTAATTCAGGCTATAAGACCTACCATTTTGTGTTTTTCGAGTACCATCTTTAAAGAATGCCTGATTTCCCCTGAAGACAAGGATCTTGTGTGTGTTTAAATGCCAAAATATTGAGAAATGTTCCCTAATCTCTCTACAAAAGACACAAAATGTAAAATTTAAGTCCTGAATTATCTGTTACCCAGTCACTTATGCTTTATCTGTTTTCAATTCATTTATGCTTTATTGGTTATATATTTCCTGCAGATTCAGAGAAAGCTGCAATTGAGGATTGAAGAACAAGGAAGGTGCTTACAAATGTTGTTTGAGAAACAAAGGAACCAAACAGAAGCAACCGAGCAACCTCAGGCTGAAAAAGGACTTGAAACGACAAACCCCAGCTCTTCGCCAGGCGAAAGTTCTCTAAACATGAACAAAAGGCAGAAGGTTTCAGAAGCAAGGACTCCCAATGATGACAATCCGGATGAGGGCAAGATAGGTCTTCCATCTCCGAAACGAGCGAGGGGCCAAGAACCCTCCCTGTGATTAAGCTGGAGCAGCATCCTTTCAAGGTCTTGAAGAATGGAGAAAGAGGAGGATATTAAAGAAGAAGGAAGATCTCATGCTGCCTCTGAAGATGACGTAGCGAAGTTGTTTAATGACGACCGCATGACAAAGGATTTCTTTGACTGAAACTAGGGAGATTTTGGAACTCCGCTCATCTAATTTATCTGTGGATTCGTATTAGATGGATTTAGTGTTTAAGTCGATAAAAGCCTCAGACTTTCGAACTATCCAGACTTGGGAAATAAATTTGCATTGATAAAGTGTAGATAGAAGGTTTAGCAGCAAAAGGAGGGCAGCAAGAAATAATGCTCGAACTCACGAGGGACGACGCTTTTACTAAGCTACTGTGATTTCTGTCTTTCTAATTTGTATGAAAGAAGTGTACTGACTGTATAATCGCGGGGGAAAACATTGTACAAATTCCTCTGCGGGCGTCATTGGCTTGACATGTAGATAATCCGTGTGACGTTGCCTCGTCTCAAGATTTACTTTGCATAGATGGACTATACTTTCGGGTTATCTTTCTTTTCGAGATCTGCTCGGTTCACTATCCCGGCCTATTGATTCTGAGTTATAAAGCTAATCGGTGTGGAGTGATTAAGGCCCGGACAAGAGGGTCGGCATGGTGGCGCTGAGGTTCGCCGCTCATGAGAGGATCTAGATCCGGCTCCTCAAAGTCGGGATGAGAGGATTGATGGTTCCGTAATTTTGTAACTTTGGAAAGGCAGGTCACAAAAACCTTCTATATCTCTTAGAGGGGATACGCATTAAGTTTTGAATAAGGAACTTTCTCTGATTAGGTGTGATGCTCAAACGGAAATGTTTGGTTTACATCATCACGTGACCAAACCTCTCTCTATGTGGGCAAGAGTCACTTTTGAGCAAGTACCTTTCTCTAATGAGGTGACATTCAAACGGAAACGCTCGGTTTACATCAGCAATTATTAGCCCAATCCCCGCGACGTGTACCGACAGAACAAAAGGGGAGGAATGACTCGAGCCTCTCAAAGACTTCGCACTTTCATTGCCCCTTTCTTGGTAAGAGGCCTTGTGCAAACGAAAGGTGTAAACTTTAGGTGGGAATTTTATCTGGGTAGTTCCCAAAGGCATCACCCACGAAGGCTCGAAGGGGACAAAAGATGGGAATTTGCTTTTCCCGAGGAAACATCATCTGCCACTCGCGTCCTTGTTGGCTTCGTGAAGATTTGTCGATGAAGATCGGTGCTTGAGCTTGGGAAAGAGTCGGGAAGTTGGTAGCTTTGGTTACTGTCCTAAGAGGATCGTTTGCCTCCTCATCTGACGGCTCTACCCTGCCCTGAAAGAAAGGCTGTACGCACTTCTCAAGCCGGCGGCAGAAGAACCCTCGATTCCAAGAAGGAGGAGGAGGAGGAGGAGGAAGAAGGAAGAGATGCTGTTCCAGGTGGGAGGGCAAGGGACGCGTCCCACCTTCTTCGAGATGGCGGCTGCCCAGCAGCTCCCGGGCAGCCTCCGTGCCGCGCTCACCTACTCCGTCGGCGTACTCTCTCTCTCTCTCTCTCTCTCTCTCTCTCTCTCTCTCATGCAACTGCGAGCGCGTTTCCCTCTCCGGCCATGTCGAATTCGTCCTTGTACTGACGGTCCCAGCGTTGAGTTTTTCGCCACGAATCGCGGGTTCAAGACATTATGATGAGCTCTTGAGCCATTTCGTTCACCCTTGTCTTGGAATTTTTTGATGGCGTGGGGCGGCGACGAGATTGTCCGTGGTTTTTAAGCTCTTTCGTTGACGTCGTTTGAGTGTTGTTTAGGTTTGAGCCCAGCTTCAAGATTAAATGTCTCAGTTAACTGGTCGATTAGCGCAATTTTCTCGGTTTTACCTGCTTTGCGGAATTCGGTTATGGGCCTGTCGTTGCCTGCTCGAGCATACCTGTAAATGCACCCGATTGAATTATCGGAATTGGCCAGAGTTGGTGGGGTTTGTGCTTAGTGGACGACGATAATTGTCGATTCCTGTATCAATTTCTCCAACCTTGTATTAGTTCGATTGACTGGGGAGAGGATGGGGTTTACTGCGGCATTATTGTCTTTCCTGTTTTCTTAGATTTTACTTTGTTCCTTTTTATGGGGGGCAATTTATAGGATGGAGTGCTGGAATTCATGGATTAATTGCAGGTACTTGCCTTGAGAAGACCTTTCCTTCACAAAGTATTGGACTATGAAGATGAGTTCTTTGCACTGCTAATGCTGGTTCTGAAAGTCACAGCTTGCGAACTACAGGTGACTCTACAAACAAATATATTATGTCAGCGAAACCCCCCAATCTATTTATTTTTCAGCTAGATTAAGCATTCTCTCCTTTATTTTTTGGCTAGATAAAGCATTCAGGACTCGTAGAGCGTTGAACTAGTCCTTTGGCACTATCAGTCCCTTTGTCATGGAAATAGCATTGTATTTGGTGGGCTAGTGTCTGTCTCTGATGGTAGTCCCATCCATGTGATAATTCCTCAAGGATATATTTGAACCTTAAAAATTTTGGCTTGTTGAAGTGCAAGTGAGAATTGACCTTTTGATTTAGGCTAACCTTGTCAAGTCATGTGAAGGGTTATCTTTCCCCTGTACGTGAAAATTTTTTTACTCTCCATTCTTCACCTGTCATGTTTCCTGAAGTGTAGAACTCTGGAGATATGCCATCTTAATACTTCAGTTGACTGAGAATTCTGTGGGATGTGAACGTTGAAAAGCTTTGTTTAAATACTGAAAGAAAGTGTGAGATGGACAAATATGTGTATAATTTAAGTGGATTCCTGCAAAAGAAAAGTTTCAGACTTACCAGTTAGACATTTCGTGAGGTATCCTTAAGTTTGATTAATCAACTTTTCATCATGGAAGTAGTCTTATTTTTTAAATTTTATTCTTCTTCAGATGCTTCATTTTCCGAATCTTTATATGGGCTACGAAGGAGAGCGGTGAAGATAAAAGCACAGAAGGATGTTGCTCTTTTGAACTCAGGGGATAGATTGCATCATTCTGGGCTAGAAAAGCGCCAGAAAGCCCTATCTGTTGTGTTCCTGGTACAATCTTTTGCTTCTATCATCCAGCTTATGTATAAGCCATTGAATGATGTTAAATTTTCTTGGATAAATTTCATCAAATGTTTATCTAGAATCTAGATAATGTAACTCTCAGAATAAGCTTCACTGCCCTTCATTATGGCTTCTGTTGGCAGCATAATTGTGCTACGGTCAACACATTCGTGATACGTAACTTATTTTTCTTATTGAGGCTTGGTTTAACTTTCTCTCTGTAACCATGGTGAATGGAGTCAAGACAAGTAGAATGAAATTTCATTGAACTATAAAAAAAAAAAAAATGATATTACTCTTGAATTAGATTGTGACTGGAAATAGGTATTGTTATTTAGACATGGGAGCTTTGATATTGTATTAAATTGTCAAGGTTTTTATCTTTCTATTTTTTTCTTTACTATCTGGTTTTGACATGGAAGTACACAATTATGATTAGGTGGTCTTGCCCTACTTTAAATCAAAATTGCATTCCATATACAACAAAGAAAGGGAAGCCAGACTTCAAGCAAGTTTATGGGGTCATGGAGAAGATAGCTTGGATAATTTGGACTACGTCACTGGAGGAGAGGATGTTGTCGTCTCAGTGGGAACTTCGAATTCAGATCGATCAATCAGAACACACTTGATGAAGAGGATTCAAAAATAGTAGGTGCTTGCTACCCATGGATACATGCTAGCTGTGAAGGTACATCACCCCGAGTTACATCATGCCTAACATCTTAAAGTGTCGTTCTCCTTGGTTCAGCTGGTTGGGCTGAAAGAATTAGTAAACTATGCCCATCTTTGTTCCCAATTTCACAATTCGTTAAAATAGTACTTTTCAAAGATAACAGGGGGCATTCAGTGATAATTCACCTCATTCATACAGACCAAGAAAACATTGTTTTTCTTTTGGACACTTGTTAGCTTTAGTAATTAAAATATTGTGGACTAAATTATGCTTGAGATTCTCAAATTGAAGCTACCTTCTGGCTATGCAGGATTGTCGTTTGCCTATCAACTGTTGTATCTATTGGATGCCACCGGATTCTATTCTCTGGGCTTGCATGCACTTAATGTTCAAGTTTGTCGAGCTACTGGGCAAGAGCTGGTTAGGTTCTCTTCAGTGAATTTTTATTGTCAAACTATTGTATCACCTTTTAGTAAATCTGCTAGTACTTTTCTTTTTAATTAGGGAAAGCTGAAAGGAAAGAGGACCTGTAAATGCAAAATTTGTATGAAATGCAGGAGATCATATGGCTTAGAGTTAGTTTCTTTTTTCATCATTTTAGCATTCTCTCTGGTTGCTGTTGCTTAGTTAAAATACAGAAGTTTTTTTTTTTTTAATCTTCTCCTGTTACCTAGTATAAGGTTATCTCGGTTATGTGCATCTTTCTTTGCCCAAGGTATGAAATTGTTCTTCTTTTTTAATTGTATAATTGGTGTTGGTGTGAAGATGGAATGAGTCTGTTTAAGAACAGCCATCGTACTTGCTTATAAACTTTGTTGGGCATTTTGAGGTAGTGTTGCTAAGCAGGACTGTCTTTTTAATTCAATGCGGTGCTGAAAAGAGTTGTGTGAATGAAGATAAATATCAGACTTTTAAACTTAGCAGTGCTGAATGTGCTATGCAGACCTATGGGAGGACCTTTGTACTAATTGCTGTTGGCCAAGCTTATGCCAAAGCTCAAAATGAATACATAATGGCCAAATCTTTTTGACCCTGCAGCAGAATCCCGATAGTACAATGTACATGTCTAAGCTGTGCATGTCTTAGATAGTCCATTTTCTTTTGCTTCATTTTACTTTTAGAAGGTATCAATCTACACTTTCTTATGCCAATCTAGATGGATACTTCATCAAGAATTTCCAAGATACGAAATCAAGAACGTGAGAGACTTCGTGGTCCTCCATGGTTGAAGGTATGGATCTGTCTTGTTAGTTGAATTGATAGATGTTGCTTAATGTATACTCTTTCTCAAAGTATCGAGCTTTGCATGTTCATGTGGAAGTGCTGGTAATCCAAAAATGGTTCGCTATTTCCTCTTCTTTTTAAAGATTTGATAACATAGGCACTAAGTAAGTCACCCTTTGATCACACGGTTAAATGAGCCAAAATCTATGCCGGGAAGTAATTTTTGCTCATGTGAAGTGTACTTTAAATGTCTTAGTAATTCGACTTTTAAATCACTTATATCTTATTAATCCTAACAGGCAGTGCAAGGTGCCTTGCTCTCTTGTACGTATACAGTGCTTGACTATGCACAGACTGGATTAATTGCAGCTGTATTCTTCTTCAAGGTGAGTCCTTTTCCTACTTATTTTGATAATAAATTTACTGCAAACAGTTGCATTGACAAAGTATAAGTTACTATTCCCTTTTGTGATATCTGCATCTGAGGTGGTTATTGAATTGTTTGTTGTAATCCTGTAGCCCGATTTTGTCTATTTCTTCTAGAAGTGAATGAATCTGTATGATGAAAATGTGGAAGTTTGCTGATGTTTAAAATTTATTAGATGATGGAATGGTGGTACCAATCTGCTGAGGAGAGAATGTCAGCTCCAACCGTGTACCCTCCACCACCACCACCTCCACCTCCAAAGGTGACAACTCTCTGTCTCTGTCTCTGTCTCTCTCTTCCATACCCCTGAAACAAGTGATTGCTTGCTTCAAAGACTAGAAATTTTTGTTATCAAGTGTCATAACTGAAAGAGAGTTGATAAAGACAATTTCATGTTTCTGGCAAAACTAGACACCTCTTTCATCCCTCAACAACAATCCTCAATTTATTGTCATGCATGGCTGTGTTATAACAGCAGAGAATTTTTTCAAAAGAGGCTATATGATTCAAGAATCAAGCATCATTTGAGCAGGTTGCAAAAGAAGGGATTCCACTGCCACCAGACAAAACATTATGCCCTTTGTGCTCCCAGAAGCGAGCAAATCCATCTGCAGTTACTGTCTCAGGGTTTGTCTTCTGCTATGCTTGCATTTTCAAGTATGTTTCGCAGGTGAGCTACTTTCATCCTAGCAATAATAATTAAATGCAGACTTTAGTGAAATATTTTAGGGAGCACATGGTGTATACATACAGGATATGGTGTGAGCAATTAGCTTTAAGAGTTGTTGAACTGGTCCAAAATTATCATTGAGACTTATGGTGGTTTAGGTTGTTCACTAGCTAATACAACAATTTTGATGTTATTTAAGATTTCAAGATTGTTGATTTACTACCTGCATGATAACTTATCTTTCTTCTTTTCTTTATTTGTCTTTTCTCTTTGCTAAATAGATAATACTTTATCCGCTTAGTCATTCTATTAACTTATTGAGACTCTTCAAGTGAATATTGATGCAAAACCTGAACTCTTTCATAAAGCTAAGAACAGGGATTCTTTCGCCCTTTCATTTGTTGGATAAAAAAGGTTGGAAAAGATAGTATTTATTCCTTTGCTAACATGTTTTCAGAGGAAGGACAAAAGTACCAACTTCTTAACTGAAGCAGCTCATATAGTTCAGTATATATCTGATTAGGGACTAAATAATGTCTCCTTTCCTAAACCAGAGATTTTGACTTTCTTATTTGTCTATTGATGGTTTTTCCACAATTCCACAGTATAAGCGCTGTCCAGTCACATTGATGCCCGCAACAGTTGACCACATAAGGCGGCTGTTCCACGACATGTAGGATACTCATATCTCTGCAGATGATCATCTTTCTAAACATGGCCAGAACCCATGGTCCAATGAAGGAAACAATATGCTGCAATTGAACTGAAGACGGCCGTTGGGGTGTTTGGAGCAAAGGTGTGGTCTGACAGCGTTTAATTACCTGATCTTTGCCAGCCCATGAGTTGTGACTGAGATACATGTCAAACTTTGTTTCACATCTCATGCCTTCATTACATGCTCACAACATGCTCAGTACAAGTGAAAGTCTCTCTCGGATTACTCAAGCCCAGTCACTTGCCTCACTTGTTTTTACCTTGGCAAAAAGGAGAAAAAGTGACAGGGCCATAGTTTGTACATACCTTTGAGATTGTCTCATGTCTTAAACTATATCGACACTGATCATTTCTAGATTAATAAAGGCATCCATGCTTGAGGGCTTTTCCTGTGAAACACATTCCCTTTATAAAGGCATCACCATCCAGGCTTAGTTGCGAGTTGGCTTATAGAATTGGGACATCCTAGCGGAACTACGGTGGTTTCTGTCTGTGGGCTTTTAATCAAATTGTTTGTCCGGACCCTGGTTGGCTGAGTAACTGAGTCGATTTTAAATTGTTAGAAAGAAGCCAAAAGGGAATTCAGAAGGAGAAATCATTTTGTTAAAGGGGAACCTAGAAAAGGAAATGATACCGCTCGCTAAAATGTCCATTGCTGGAATTTACTCTGGTTTCAATCTTGAGTTCACTCTGTATTGTTCATGTTCCAGTTCCAGCTCTCGGTTCAGTTTCATCATTAGACCTTACGATTTGATATAGTTTGTTTCAGTTTCTGGTAGATTCACTTCTTCTCCAGTGTGTTTTACCTTCTGGATCTTGATTTCGTCATATTCCTCAAATTTGATTGCGCTTCAGCTGAATCCCGATTCAGGGGGTGAATTTCTTCATCTCTCTTGCATCTGAATCGGTTGGCCACGGTCCATTTCGAACCCCATTTCTAAACCGATGATAATTCCGGCTCGGGTTGGAGTCGTCATGAAGTCAATGTTCTTCAGTGAATGTCCCACGAAATTATTGGAGTAACGGGTGTCTCATCTCAGTAAAAACTTCCTACTGACGAGGGACCCAAAAATAATGCTCACAAGATGTACGCTGTCGTATTGACTTTTCTCCCGTGAAGTCCTTCGCAATGGCGCGGCCTTCGTACTAAATTTTTTATTGTGAATGAATGCATGTTTAATATGAGAATTGAGGACCTAGACAATCGCAATCTAATGACACAAGATTGGCATGAACAGAGCTCGATATGCTCTTCCTGCGGAAGCATTTTGGTTGGAAGCAGATTCAAGTTGAGTTTAACTTCGGGAAGCAGCTTTGCACTTTCGAATTCCTTGTACGGAAAGTCCTTTGCTCTCAAATCCTACTCATTCAAGGCTTGAAAAGTCCATACTTCACAATCGATCCAATAACTAATGACAAGCAATTCAAATAAAAGTCAATAACCTTTCAGCCAAAAAACAAAAAAAGTTGGTGACCTGAAATAAATGAGTAACTTCATCAAGAGAGTCGATAGCTAACTCAAATTAAGGTGGGGCACTTCTTTATATAAGAGTCAATGATAATTACGCGTCACTTCTTTCATAGGTTTGACGTTTTGGAATTTATGACATTTCTAGGAACTTAGTTATAGGAAATTTTTTTCCCCACCTTTTATTTTCCAAATGGAATGCTTGAATTCCGCTTACTCAGTCCGCATATTTTTTACTCCCTGTAACAGAGTCTCGATATCATTATTTCTTAAATATCGGTGTTTTTATTAATGTATTAATGCGATATTTTTAGTGAATATGTGAAGAATTCGTGCCGTCCTTGCTTGAGCCGATTGCAGCTACAATCCTAATCCCTAAAGGGTGCAGAAGGGCCGCCAGGCCCGTACCATGTAAGTCCAAAACAAGAAAAAGAGAAGAAAAAAAGAAGAAGATCCCGTGTCATACTTTGCTCATGTAAATGACTGATGGACCATATGGTCCCCTTGTGCTACAAAAGCTCTTGGCATGTACTTTCCCACTGACCAATTTTTTATATTTCTAAAGAAGAAGCTCGATAATTTGACGCAACATTAATTTAATTCACTCGGTACAAGGTTTCACGTTCCCGCCAGGTTGTCATGCTGTCTTTTCCCTCCCATCTCTTTCATATGCCTAAAGGGATGTCATTATCCGATAAAGAAGGAGCACCTAATTCTCTTTAGTTGAGACATCGAGGCAGGTGAGACATCCCTGTACTCCCCTCAAATGTCTTTGGTCTATCAAAGCGAGTCACATGATGGGTAATTGCCGAGAATGGAACTTCACAAATTTATGGTTGTGGAGGCGTCTGGGGCCCTGGACTTATGCTGCGGACAAGAGAGCAGCAAGGTCGTCGAAACACCGGAAATGGCCCATAGGGGAAGAGATGGCCGACGACCTTGTGCAAGGGCCGGTGATCCAAGTCATCATCTGTCGACACGCGGACAATGACAATGCTAGACTTTGCTCTTTCTCGGAGTCTTGCATTGCCAAACAACCCCCTTTGCGAGATAGGTGAAGTCGGAGTCGATGCCTCAATATGTCTCAACCATTGATAAGTCACCATCTGTCGACACGCCGCCAATGACAGTGCTAGACCTTGCTCTTGCTTGGAGTCTTGCATTGCCAGACAACCCCCTTTGCGAGACAGGTGAAGTCGATGTTGATGCCTCAATATGTCTCAACCATTAATTAATCTTTCATTTACTTAATTCACGATTTAAATTTATTTATATACGAGTTGTAGTATCGTGTAGGATAAACAATCCAGAAGATCCATGTCTAGATTGCCTCCTCCAAACACCCCCTTCCCAATCTAGGAACTAAAGTGTCAGAGCTAACCCTTGCCTTGAATAGGAACCTCATCAAGAAAATAATTATTTATGAATACGGAAATAATAAAGATAGCTGCTAAGACCATACCGAAGTAATAATATCACATGGCATCTGTACTTATTATATAATTTTGCTACCATACACTACACGAGTTACATTTACATCGAATTAAACTTTTGGTCGATTTATTTTTTCTATTTCTCGCTTTTGAATTAGAAAAGTTCCATCACTCATTTATCACAGCTAGCGCGGCATCGTGGCAAGACATTTTCCGTGGCATGCATGATAAAAGCATAGGCAGAAGTATCAGAGACCGACGAATATTCCTGTTGCAATTTGCATAAAGATATCAATTTCGGTTTTTTTCTTTTGCATATTGTATGACAATGAACAAAGAGATAAATAAATATACTTGACTCACAACTTCACATGACACGGCCAAGACAAAAGCCAATAATAATGATTACCAACGTCTTATTGGTATGGCAGGACACTGACTGTGACTGCTACTTAGGCTGTACCATGTTTGGGAAAGAGTTAAAGAAACTCAAGTCTATTTTATTACAACATGCTTATTAAATAATTTAATTGGGAAGGAAAGCATTGCTGGAAGTCCAATACTTTATGTGAATATCTATTCAATTAGGTGTGGCTCTCAAAATATAAAACGTGCTAGATGATTCTGCCAGTTCCATGTGACCTGTCATGTTAAATAACCAAAGTTCATTTTTGGTGAAACTGTAAAAAAAAAGGTAAATAAATCCTCCATACTAGTTATATATGTACAGGTTGCATCATGAACCGATTAAGTAAAGATTATTGGTACAAGCGAAAAAAAAACCCACTAATTAAAAGCCTATTAATCATTTTGCAGGTATCATGAACCGATTAAATAAAGATTATTAATAATGTAAAGGTTGCATCAACTGAAAGCAATTTATATGCTGTTGATAGGATTTGAATGAACAATCTTCAACTTTTGGACTCAAAATTTCGTGACGCCTCCTTAAAAAAATTATGAAAAAGATAAAGAAGCAAAATTCCAAGCTGTTATGTAGAAGGCAAACGCCACCACACAGCACCACCACACATTTTCTTTTTTAATTTTCATTGAAAAATCATATATGGAGCACCAAACCCGTTTTTATTTGCAATGATCTATGTAATATTTAATTCTTTTAAGCAAGATGTGTGCTTTATATTTGCATCAACTGGGTGGACGGCTTTCCAGGAAGTAGAGTCTCAACAATACCATCACTTTACAAGTTGAACAAAATGTATCTATGTACGTTAACAAAGCTTATCAATATACTAATAAACATTTTAAAGCACTTTCCGATGAGATTCACTCAATAAGGAAAATCTTTACCTTTCGTCCTTGTATTTTTATGTCTTTTCTAATTAAGTTTATGAGCGTTTAATTTGTCTAAACGAGCCTTTTTGCTCTCACGGGCTTTCAAATCCAATCAATCCGATTGGCGTGGCCATAGGATGATCTTGTAGCATGACATGAGTAAGATTTCATTAATGTAGAAGTTTGTGTGCTGTCATGATATGATGTTTCATATATTCGTTAATATTTTTCTACAAGTGTCCACACGGACCTTATATGTTACTCGCCTCATCATTTGGTCTTCTCCAGCAACCGCGTGTTTAACTCGATTTGATCGAATTTGATGTTGGCTAGATTTTATGAGAAAATTTGTGAAAGTAGAAGGATTCAGTTAGACAAATTAAGCATATAAATATTTTATAAGAAACGAAGTGAAAATACGTAGACGAAATATAGAAATTTCCGCATCTAATAGCCGCAAAAAGTGGGAGGGGCTCAAATCCAAATTCCCAAATAAGGACAAACCTTCTTTGGGGCAGGTCCTCTCACTCCTTATTTTCTTTTTATTTTCGTTTTTCGTGGGCCCACCTCGTCGCCGTTGAGATTTGAGGGAGTCAAGGCGTGTTCAAAGTCAAAAGATCGGACGCTCCTCAATAAATGATTGGACCCAAAGGGTGTTACTTTCACCTCGCGGCTCGAAGCTTGCCTCCGACTCATCATGACCACTTTGCGTCCGCACAAATAAAGCCGCCCAAACCTTAAACTTACCTATTAATTTCAACAATCATTATTACATACATTGATTATATTCATCACCATTTTGCCTACATCATACTTAAGAAGAAATTATCATGTAACCATCATCATTTTCTAACACGAATTATGAAAGTAGACTTTTTATTGTTAAGGCCCTCGAAATACTTATTAAGTATACTTAATTAGAAAATACACGAATCATTGTTTAAAAAAATAATGGGTAGATTACGTTTGCATAGTGGAGGGTAGCAATTCTCGTAGCATCAATGTATCTATATTGATTATCGTTATCTCCGTTCGTATATTTTGATGTGAGTATAATGACGGGTCAAAACGTTCTAAGTTATCATCGTCTTGAGCTAGCCATGTCATACCACATTAAGTTCAAGTTTCTTTCAAAATTGCATATTATTTCATCCATCCCTAATTTGAAAGGCGAATCGAGATTTTCTTTTCGCTTTCTCATAAAAATTGATAAAAGGAATTGCATTTGACTCATCGATTGACAATATTTTAGCATATGTTTAGCATTCCGAGGAGAAGGTTGATTTTTTCTTTTTGATCCAGGAACTGATTTTCATTGTAGGGACCACCTCCCAAGGCGTCGCAGGCAAGTCGCGTAATAAAAAAGTTTTGAACCTCTACCTTTCTGGCTAAGGGTTAAAATCAACTCATCCACCACGGGGTGGGTGAGAAGATTGATTTATGATTTTCAAAAAATCAAAAAAAAAATTCAAGGAATAAAGTCAATCTAGACATAAGTAGATAATATGTTTGTAAATATTAGCTGACTCGTACAACTCACCACCAGTTACCTTACCAAGCGGTCAGAATCATGAGATACGGGCCTCCACGGTTAAAGTACCAAACAAGGTCCACATTTTAACACGTCAATGAACTCCAAGCTCTTGAGAATCCCCCGGGGGGGGGGGACCGGGGAGTACATATTATCAAATATTAAGAGAAAATGTAAAAATAGGGGGAGAAAGAAAAGAAAATTAAAGTAAAGGAAGAAAGAAAAAGAGGAACGGTTGCACTTAAAACCCGAAGTCGCAAGAAACAACCAGCCGAACCCCACAGAGGACACGCGTCTCCATCTTTTGGTACGCCAGTGCCCTTTTCCACTTACTTTTGGCCATCCCACCCCACCCCACGCCCATCGCCATCATCGTTATTCCCAAGCTGAAACCATTGAAGACTCCAACTTCGCCGCTTTTTCTTTGCACTTTCTCTCCGTTCACGCAAGGATTTTGTCAATTAGTATCGACATTAACTATATAATCAAAGATTTTATCATTTATTATGAATATATACATTGCAATATAAACCAATTTTTTTTAATTAAGCATAGTCGAGAAATTGCGTGCAAAGAATTCTAAATCAAGGATGGTGACGGCAATCAAAATCATGATTCAATAAGCATACGAAACTTATATGGTATTTTGTAGATATTTATATTGTGGAAACTACATCCCCATTCAGCCGTACAATGATAGGAAAAGCGATCCAGAACGCTCTTTGAAGCTCTCGCGATAATTTCCACCTAAAAATGATTAAAAACTAATGAACAGCATTAGCAGAGAGAGAAAGGAAGGAAGGAACAGCTGTTTTTTTGACGATGTAGCAAGTGAAACCTGCCCAGATCGAGAGAATCCATGCTCACCTGCACCAAATGCAATCTCCTCGCCTTCATTTCTTTTTATTTACACTTCTTGCTCTGTACTCTTGAGGAGTTTTGATGACCCAGGAAGAAACTGCTCCAAGTGATGCACATCGCACCCAACCGATGCGGCGCAATATCTGTTGCTATTAGTCAGTCCTCGTAGGGGTGTGAATCAGTTCAGTTCAAATTTTCAATTCAGATATGAGTGTCAACAATTCGATCCAGCCTGGACTGGAAATTGATCTTGAATCAAATCAAACCATTTGAGTGTGTATTATCTTTGAATCAAACCGTGCCCTAAACTACATACTCGGATCAATTGGGTTTTGGTTTTTCAATTTTCTTTTTAGAAATATTAAAAAGATATTTAGTGGAAAATAAAAGAGATTGTGTATAGTGTAATATTAAGACGAGAGGCAATTTTCAGCTCAAGTAATCGAACTGAACTAAATTGAAACCATATGAGTCAAAATAAAAAATAATTATATTTCATTATCCGAACTAACACTCGACTAAACTAAAAATGTATGAAAATTCAGTTCGGATCAATCTTGATTTTAGTTCAGTTTTTCGATTTGTTTCAGATGGCAAGTTTTTTTCTCGAGAATCTAAAAATCCAAATTTTCATGTCCTGTTCTGTATTCCCAAAAGTCTCTTTTTCTGAAACTCCTACTCTCTCATGATTCGCTCGTGCCAATAGAACGCTAAGGTTCTTCTAGTTTATTTATCTGTTGCCCCTGTTTTCTTTCATACTAGCTGAACAATTGTCGATTCTTTTTAAATATTGACAGATAGGATTATTTATAAATTAGGTTAATATTACAAAATCTTAAATTAATATACCTATAACAAATTTACCAACAAAAATCTCAAATTAGAATATTCATGATAATTTTCCCACTATTAGTTTCCGTTATATTGAATTAGTACTACAAAAAACTCCCAAACTTGTACACTTATAATAAACGGACGATAATACCCAAAACTGATATCCTGTCAATTATCACATTACATCCAACTTAGCAATATAATGAAAAAATTTAATGGAAATTAACATAGGGTGAATTTATCATGTATATACTAATTTTGAATTTTTCGTGTATTAGTCCTTTATAAAATTTTCCCAATTCATGATTTTGCTATAAAGCAATTAGTACTCTTGTGAAAACATTTGATAGCTACTGTTGTGTGAGCACTAACAATCTTACGTCCATGGCGCTAATGTGGATATTTTTAATATGGTTTTGTTCTTTTAAATTCTTTACTCTCTTTTCTTGTTTGGACTAAAGTTCATAAGGTGCCGTGGCCCTTGCCCAAACCTATTGAGAGCCATGACACCCTCGCCCAATCTAGGTGAGGCCACAATGCCTAGAACCAACGAGGGTGTGTGATGCTCGCCCAAAGCTGGCATGGGTCGGCCAGCCACCTTTGCCATCCCTCAATTTAAAATAAAAAATGAAGAAATTTAAAAAAAAAAAATCTACATTGATATCGATAATGTCACATAAGACAGTTAATATTTACATAAGTAATTCTAGTTTAAATTGGTCGGATGGATTCAATTGACAAAATATGAATAGATTTAAAATTAAAGTGGTACAATTAAAAATTTAAAACTAAATCGATGTAATTGCATTAAATTTGTGCAATTTTTTGGTAATTTCTCCCGTTTGTTCTGGTGACCCATCTCAATATGAACTTCCTACTGACGAGGGACCCGAAAATAATGTTCGCAAGGTGTACGTTGTCGCATAGACTTTTCTTCCTTAAGTCCTTCTGCAAGGGCAGCCTCCGTTCTAGTTGAACGAATGCATCTTCAATTATGAGAATTGAAGACCCCGACACAATCACATTCTTTTCACATGAGATTGCCATGAACAGGACCCAATTGCCATGACGGAAGCTTAAAATGCGCGTTTGGTAATTATTTTTCTATTTCTGATAACAATTTTTGTTTAGAATTGATTTTCTTTATTCTGTTTTTAGGAATAATTTTTGTTTTTTAAAAGCGCTTGATAATTGTCCAAAATTTTTATTCCCTGAATAGAAATGTCTTTAGTAGGATTTTTAAATTTTTTGTTTCTTTAAATTTTTTATTACTTTTATTATATTTTTATTATTTTTTTTTCTCTTTTTTCTTTTTCCTTCTCTTCTTCTTCCTCCTTCTACATGACCGGCAACTAGCTAGGTGAGGTCTGATGAGCTCATCGAGCCTCACTTGGTGGCACAAGGCCGGGCGTCACTTGGCCACTGCGAGGCTCATGGGGCTGGGCGAGACTTGACCTTGCCTAGATCTAGCAAGGTTAAGCCTTGCAGTGGCTAGGCAAAACTCTAGCGAGCTTGTCAAACCTCGCCCAACTAGTTGCTGAAGATCATCAGTGGCTATGGCGGTGGCCAACAATAGCCAATGATCCACTGGGAGGAAGAAGAAGAAAAAGAAGAAGAAGAAGAAGAGAGAAGGAGAAAAGAAAAAAATTAGACTTGATTTTAAGAATTGTTTATAGAAATAAAAAATAAAAGAATAAAATCAGTTATTCCTAGGAGCATTACCAAATAGACCTTTATTCATACCAAATAATTTGAACTCACTGTAACAAAATCTCGTCTTTGAGTTAGAATATCATTATTTCTTGAATATTGGGGTTTCCGTGAGTTTATTAATGCGATTTTTGCATTGACGGCGTGGAGAATTAACGCCGTTCTTAATTGCACCGATCGTAGCTACACTCCCTAAGGGCGCGAAAGCGCTGCCGGCCTTGTATCAATTAAGTGTTAAAAAAAAAAAAAAAAAAAAAAAAATGAAATCCGGTGTCATACTTTTGCTCATGTCAAGTCACGTACGACGATTTATTATATAGGTCCCTTCTTCTATGAACGTGCTACAAAAAGCTCTTGGGATGTGTATTCCCCCCAAAATCAATTTATTTATTTCTAAAGAGGAAGCTTGATAGTTTAGTTGCAACATTAATTTAGTTACTCATGTGGAACAATGGAAGCTTGATAGTTTAGTTGCAACATTAATTTAGTTACTCAGTACGACTTTTCACGTTCCGGCCAGGTTGTCATATGTAGTCTTTTCTCTCCTATCCCTTCCTATCGGCTAAAGGAAGTCATTATGCAATAAAGAAGAAGCACCTTAATTCTCTTCATTTGAGACATCGGTGCTACTTAGAGATTGTTGTATAAATTACTCTGTTCCCCTCAAATGTCTATTGTTTATCAAAGTGAGTCACATGCGAGTCATAGGAAATTGTGGGGAATAGAACTTTAGATTTGACACACTTCTGTTTGTGGAGGCATATGGGTCCCTAGACTTATGCCAAGGACAAGAGAGCATGGTCGTTGAACCATCGGAGGTGGCCTATAGGGGAGGCATGGCCGACGCCCTCATGCAAGGGTCGGCAGAGATCCTGTGTCTCGTGTTGCTCCTCTCAGTATTGGTGCTTCAGCAAGGTCTCGACTATAAATAAAATTCTCATTTTCTTGATTCACTATTGAAATTTATTGAGACATCAAAAGGAGTACAATGCCAAGTGGGGATCCATGTCTAGGTTATCTATCGCTCTCTCTTGCCAACACATAGGAATTGACATTTCAGAGCTGACTATTCAATAATCAATCACATATTTTCGTTCACTAAACTTTTTGATTAGGAGTTTCATCATGAAACACGATTATTCAAGAATTCAAAAACAATAGAATAGCTGTTGAGACTTTAGCAAATAATAATATCCATTGTATTTACATTTACTATGTAGTTTTGCTACCATGTGTTGCATTTACATCGGACTAAACTTTTCGTTGATTTTGTTTTCCTATTTCTCCCTTTTGAATTAGAATAGTTTCATTACTCATTCATCACAGCTAATGCAGCATCTGCAACACATTTTCTTTAGCATGCATGAAAAAGCACAGGCATAAGGATCAGAGATGGACGAAGATTCCTGTTTGCTGCAAATTGCAAAAAAATATCAATTTTCTTTTCTTTACATATTGTGTGGCAACAAACCAAGAGATAAATAAATATACCTAACTTCCCGTGAATGGCGATGATTGTCATTATCTTATGGATATGGCAGGACACCTTGGCTATTGTGATACTACAATTCAAAAATAGATAAAGATGCTCAAATTTATATAATGACAACATGTTTATATAATTACAACATGTTTATTAAATTATTTGCCTACGCTCGTTCGTTGGATGATTAAAAAATTGGCTTCGCCGATATTTAATTGGGAGGGAAAGCATCGCTTAAACCCAATATTTTATGTGAATTTCTAATGTATTAGGTGGGGCTCTCAAAGTTTAAAAACGTGCTAGATGGTTTGGCTAGTTTCCGCATGACTTTGCACGTTGAAAAACGAGAGTTCATTCTGACGAAGCGACAAAAAGAAAGTACATAAATAATCCAGCAAACACCTTAACCAGTTTAAAGAAGCCAAATTTCAAGCTGTTATGGAGAGGCTCAACGCCAACTTTTTATTTATAAAAAATTTCAATTGAAAAATCATATATTGAGTACCAAGCCCATTTTTTATGCAATGATCGATGTAATTTGTGAGTTTTTTTTCTGCCAAATGCGTATTTTATTATTTGCATTAAGTTAGCGGATGGTTTTCCTAGAAGTAGAGTCTACATGCGTTTAACCTGTCTGATTGAACCCTTCTGCTTTCAAAAGCTTTCCAATCCAGTCGGCGTAGCCGTAGGACAACCTCGTAGCATGACCTAGATAATATTTCTTCGGTGCAGAAGTTTATGTGCCAGCATCATTCGCCGTTGCTTACATTTGCTAATTTTTCCACACACGTCCTCATAGACCGCATAAATTTTTTGCATCATCCTTCGGCATCCTCCGATGGCCATGTTTTTAACTCAATTTGGTCGAATTTGGTGTTGCCGAATTTTATCAAAAAATCAGCAAAGTCGAAGAGTCCGATTAGACAAATTAAATGCATGAATATTTTATCAAAAACAAAGAAAAACTGTGTAAATGAAAAAGTTGAAATTTCCTAATTTTAAACCACAAAAAGTGAGTTGATCAAATCCCAGGTATAACCAACTCTTCCCACATGGAAAGGAGACGTGCGGGGTTTGAACTATCACTTTTTCAAGAGGATTGGGGTGGGGATAATTTGCCTTCAAGTGTGGGTTTCGATTCATCTACCTTACAAAGAGATAGGATAAAAAGTTGAAAGTTAGAGTTAAAATAGAATCGGCCAAAAAGAAAAAATCCCAGCTACCAACTATCGGGGTCAAACGGCCAATGACGGTGCTAGAACTTGCTCTTGCAAAGAGCCTTACACTGCCAGACAGCCCCCTTTGCGAGACAGGCAGAGATTCCTTATCCCATAGATTGCGTTGCTCCTCTTGGTGTTGACGATCAGTAAGTCTCAATTGCTGATAAAATCCCAGTTTTCTTAATTCAAAATTAAAATTTATTGAGACATTAGGGGGAGAACCTTGCAAAGTGAAGAGTCTATGTCCAAGTCTCTCTCTCTCCCTCTCTCCTTGATATCTAGGAATTGATGTGTCAGAGCTAACTATCGCGAGGAGATTCAATAATCAATCATAAATTTTCATTTATGACACTTATTGAATACGAGCTTAGTCAGAATATATAATTATTCATAAATACGAAAACAACAAGATAGCTGCCAAGCCATACCAAAATAATAACATCTTATAATATTTACATTGACTATATAGTTTTGCTATTATGTATCGATGTGTTACATCTGCTAAATATTTTCTGTAGCATGATAGATAATGCATAGGCATAAGGATCCGAGGTCGATGAATATTCCTGTTGCAATTTGCATAAATATATCAATTTCGGTTTTTTTAACACATTGAATGACAAAGTGATAAACAAATATACTTGATTCATAACTTCACATCAATGGCACAGCACCGAAGATAAAGTAAATAATCATGATCATCAACATGTTATTGCTGTAACGGGACACTGATTGCCACTTGGCTATCAGGACACTAATATTACGTCTTGAAAAGAGCTAAAAAAAATTATTTTATTACGATATATTTATTAAATAATTTGCCCGTGCACGTTCGTTCGTTGGGTGGTGAATAAAAAAAATGGCTTCGTCAAGATTTAACTGTGAGGGAAAACATCGCTTAAACCCAATATTTTATGGGAATTTCTAGTGAATTAGGCGGGGCTCTCGAAGTATAAAATACGCTAGATTATTCGGCTAGTTTTTCCCGTGACTTTTGCACGTTGAGTAACGAAAGTTCATTTCTGGTGAAGCTACAAAGCAAAGTAAATACAAAATCCATCAAATGCGTTACTATTTAATTCCCACTGCAGTTAAAACTGCCTATTGATGTGCCAGTTTTCACAATGTCTTTGCACGTTAAGTAACAAGAGTTTATTAATAGTAAGGTAGGGAAGAAAAGGGTAAATAAATCCTTCATACTAGTAAAAGCTCATTAATCATTTTGCAGACACACGGTTAAATGTAGATTATCAATAATGTGCAAGTTACATTGACTCAAAGCAATTTGCATGTGATGCCTTAGCCTTCTTCAAAAATTACGAAAAAGCTGAAGAAGCCAAATTCCAATCTATTATGGATGCTCAACACCACCACAAAGGATCACCTCACATTTTATTTTTAATTTTCAATTGAAAAATCAAATATTGAGTACCAAACCGTTTGTTTTTTTTGCAATTATCCATGTAATTTTCAATTTTTTTTTTCGGCCAGATACATATACATCAATTGAGTGGATGACTTTCTTAGAAGTAAAGTTTCTTAGAAGTAAAGTCTACATGCGCTTTGATTTGTTTGATCTAACCATTTTGCTTTCACAAGCTTTCTAATCAAGCCTCTATGGCACCAAATCCAGCCAATCCGGCCAGCATGGCTGTAGGAAGACCTCGTAGCATAACATGGGTAAGATTTCTTCAATGTAAAAGTTCATAGGTCATCATGATCCGATAATAATATTCACTAAATTTTCCCACACGTGTCATCCTTTGGCCTCCTGCAACAGCCTTGTTTTTAACTCAATTTGGTAAAATTTAGTACTGGCTGGATAATATTTAACTAGAGATTTTGCGGAAGTAGAAGAATTCAATTAGACAAGGTAAACATATTTTATCAGAAATTAAGTAAAAAAATACGTAGACGAAAAGTAGAAATTTCCGCATTTGAAAGCCACAAAAAGTGGAGGGGCTCAAATCCCTATTCCCAATTAAGGACAGCCTTCTTGGGGAAGGCCCTCACTCCTTATTTTCTTTTTTTTTTTTTTCGATTTTATAGCAAAGTTGCTGGGGATTCGCAAATCACGTGGGGCCCACATCGTCGCCGTTGAGATCTGAGGGAGTCAAGGCGTGTTCAAAGTCAACAGATCGAACGCTCCCCAACGAAAGATTGAACCCAAAGAATGTACTTTCACCCCAAAGCACGAAGCTTGCCTACTCATCATCATGGCCTCTTTGCGTCCGCACAAATCAAAGCCCCCTACGGCCTAACTTATCTATTAATAAAACAATCATTCTTGCATTGACTATACTCCTCACCACTTTCCCCACATCATCCTTAAGAAGAAATTATCATATGACCATCATCATTTTCCAACATTTGATGTTGATTTAGACTTTCTATTGTCGAGGGCCCTCGAAATAATTTTTAAATATATTTAATTAGAAAATTTAATGCTGTTTTAAAAAAAATAACAGAGTAGATTATGTTTTCAAGGTAATAATACAAAAGAATACCCTAAATTAATATATTTATAACAAATTTTCCTCAAATTAAATTTTTAGCCACCAAAAATTCTAAACTAGTACATAAGTGATAACTTTTACCCAAATTAATATTTTTATCATAAAAAAACTCAAAACTAGTATATTTATAATAAATTTACATTCCTTTTGTTTTCCGTTAATTAAATTGTACTAATACTACATAAAATCATAAATTATAACACTTGTGATAAATAGAATGTATTAATTGCTATATATGTTATTTAACTAAACAATTTGACAATAAATTTTGACTTAAACTTATAAATGGTTAATTTATTGAAAGTGTACTAGTTTAGAGTTTTTTTTTTTTTTTTTGTCAAATTAGTTTGAAATAAATTTATCATAAGTGTACTAATTTTGCATTTTTAGTTGATATTAACCCTATGTTTTCATGGTGGGGATAGTAATTCTCATTGCATTAATGTATATGTATGGTTATCAATATCTCTATTCATATATTTCATTACAATTAGAATTATAAGTCGAAATGTTCGATTCATCCTAATTGCATCATGTTTGAGTTTTTTTCAACAATTTGACATTGTGTTCGAGTCATATCCTCATGTTGTGTCGAGAACTACATGTTTTTTTATCTGGATTATTTGCCGTCCCTAATTCAAAAGGTTAAACTAAGATTTTTTTTGGCTTTCTCATCAAAATTGACGAAAATGATTATATTTGACTAATCTGTTGACATTAGCTTAGGATATGCTTAGTATTTTGTGGAAAAGTTTGATTTATGACTTTCGAAAAATCAGAGAACGAAGTCATAAATTAAAATCATTCTAGATATAAGTAGATAATTTTGTTTATGAATATTAGCTGACTTGTACAACTCATCGGTTACTCACTAAGTGATTAGAATCACGAGACATGGACCTCGGCAATTAAAATACCAAACAAGGTTCGCATTTTTTTGCTGCGCTAATCACACGGCTATAATGCGTTCACGAACTCCAAGCTCTTGCAAACTAGATGAACCCAGAGTAGACCCATCAAAATGGGCTTAATCTATATATGTATTAAATGCGTTAGTTATATTAAGTAAATTGATCATAAATGAGTTTAAATATAATAGAAGTGTTAAATGAGTCATAAATATATCATTAACGGATGTATAATTTACTCAGACCCAATTTAAATATACCCTCTTCATTCTACTTTGCCCTTATCTACTTGCTCGCTCCGTAATCTCACTTTAGAGTTTCATAAATTGAATTAAATTTGAAAGCACTTTTAATAATACAAGTTGAGTATGTACTGTCTATAGATCAACATGGGTTAAATGAGAATATTTGGATCAAATCATTTTTAACCTAATTCGATCTATATGTTTTGGTGGGTTTAATTGGGAGATATAATATAAAGAAGAAACATTGTAAAATAGGAGGAATAGGGGAAAAGGGGGAAAAAGAAAAAGGATAAAGAGGAACAGGGAACCCTTATAAAGCCCCGAAGTCGGGAGAAACAACCTCGGCTAGAAGACGAAGTCGCCAAGGACACGGGTCACCACCTTTCGGTACGCCAGGACGCTTTTCCACGTACACGTGTCGCCATCTTCTCTTCGGCCATCCGCCACCCGCCACCATCCCCCATCCCTCATCCCCATCATCACTCCCCTCCATGCCGAAACCGATGAAAATCTCCTCCCTTCTTCACCGAGGATCTTGTCAACTGATATCTCACATCAACCGTAAAAATAAAAGATTTCACCATTTTCAAAGGGTAATTCGCACTGCCAAAGTCTCGAACTCGATCGGTTCATGAAATTTGTATGGTATTTCGACGAAACTTTTATGGTATTCCAATGAATTTTCAATTTCTATGGAGAAAAGAATCCTAAAATACTCTGTTGATGCCGTGAAAAAAAATTCCCACCTAAAGGGGTGATTAAGATTTAACCAGCCTCAGCTTTTGCCAAAGAGGGGAGAGAGAGAAGAGGAAAGAGAGGAACAGCTGTTTTGATGAGGGTAGCAAGTAAAGCCCGGGTCCCAGCCTCCCAGGTTGAGAGAGATTCCATGATCACCTGCACCAAATACAATCTCCTCACCTTCATTTCTTAAATATTTTTCGGCACTTTCCGGCTCTGTTTTCGAGGAGCCTGATGATCCAGGAAGAGGCTGCTCCAAGTGTGGCCCCGCGCCTAACCGATGCAGTGCATATCTGTTGCTACCTTAGTCAGTCGGGTCATGTCCTTGTGTTTGTTTATTGAGAATCTGAAAATGCGAAATACAAAAGAAGAAGAGAGGGTGATTTTGGGTCCTCTTCCCGAAGTCTCTTTCCCGACACTTCTGCTCTCTCTCTCTAGCTCTGATCCTTCTGCATATTCCACTTCGTGGGACAAAATTTGAGACTGCCCTTTTTGGAGTTCTATCTCTTTCTCGTGAGCTTTCTGCTCTTCTTCCTCCACTTCCTTTGGATGCTTATCTTGAGCAGCTGGTGCTGAAGGAAGCTTCTTTGCGTTTCTCTGCTGAAAAGGTTGAGCCTTTGCTTACACGAACGTAGCTGGGTTAAATTCTTTTTTGTACTTTCTCTGTTAGCTCTTCTCTGTTCTTCCGCTTTTCGAAATATCTCAGCTAAAAAATCTCGCTAAATTGAAGGGACGGTCGTTTCCGTTAAGAAACTCCAATGGGAATCACGCGAATCTCGAAAAATTTGATGCCTGTTTTTGGGTTGGTTCATCTTCTGAATTCTCATGATCACGGGTGATGGTTTTATTTTATTTTTTGCTGTGAGACTGCGAATTGTTAAGAGAATTTGAAGCTCTGTTTTTTCATCTGTACTGCTGAAGCCTCCCTCTCAAATTCTTATGGTTATTTTTTTCTTTGTTTTCTGGTGGCCGTTCATTTCATTTTTGTTTGTATGTTCTGCTTGTATCTTCATAGATTTTTTATTTTGATATTTTAATTTTGCAGTTGATAGGAACATCGAAGAGGACCACTCAACAATAACACCCTATCGAGGTGTCTACAGGTAATAGGATGGCTGTGGCTGAAAGCTACGCCTTTGGAAATTTTCTGGAGAGACCCTCGAAGGCGTTTCTACTGATCATGAGAAATTAGTTGGGCTCAAAGCAAAAATAAGAACAAAAAAGAAGAAGAAGAAAAGATCTGGTGGGAGTTTCATTCACGCGTGATTATAGTGAAAAAGTTGGGGGTTGACAGTCCATGGCATAATCCGTGAAGCTATCATCGTTCTCTTTGGGTCCTTGCGTTCCTCTGTTTTGATAGATAATTGGAAGAAAATGGAAGCTCAGTCGAATCAGAAGGCAATTGAGAGAGTGGTTTCGCAGAAAGCTCTGCAGATGGGGAGCTCATTTCCATGCCAGGTCTGTGTGGTGGGTTTTCTCTGTGGAGTGTGTCTCACCACTCTGTTTCTGGCTGCTCTCACTTCTTTCGGAGCGTTCGGGTTCAGCAGAGTCTCCTTGTCTACGATTTCAATGGGGATTTCCCAGGGGAATTCAAGCTCAAACACCATCAGTGAGTCTTGAATTGTATATTTTTTCGTTATTTGCTTTTTTGTTCACATGCGTTGATGATTAATCGTCATCCATTATATGTGATACAACTTTGATTATCTGACTTTTGAGATAAACTACAGAGGATGAAGTCGTGAAAATTTCATGTGTTACGGGAAATTTCTGCAACATTGTAGTTTATTTCTTACTTTAAGGGAAAGAGTACAGAAGCAAAGATTTTGGTGCATATATGGCAGTTAAAGATAGCCTTCTTTGCAGAACTCATATATCTGAAAATTCCATTTTTTCAGGGAAATTTTTGACATAGAGGAAAGATTAAGGTGGAGAACAGATGAAAAGTCATAATTGGGAATGATGGAATGGTGTAGATGAAGCAACTTGAACCTTTTAGCTTTGCTTGTTCAAGTCATTTTGTTGATTCACCTTTGACTTTGACCTGACTGGAGATGCAAAATAACTTGGTATATAAATAATTTAGTTCATGATTCTTCTGAGAGATTTCTGCAGATGTTGGATATTGTTCTTCAATGTTATGCAGACCTTCCACGTTAAAATGTTTAATGCAATGAAGCAGGGTAAGTGTGAAGAGAAATAAAGTGAAAGTGATCATTGACTAAATTATAGCTTCTGCTGATGGTGTGCTCGAGTTGCTGGCTTAGGATTTCCCTGATAAATTGCAGTAAATCTGCTTATTTACTTGCTTGTGCAACGGCGACACCAATTCCATTGATCCAATTCTTTTTTGGGAGCTCAATTAATTCTTTTGACTATTATACATGGCAGATATCTTCACGAGGTCAGATCAAGATTTTGATCTCAAAGGCCTGAGCGAAATGTCGATTCAGTGCCAAGCAAAGAGCATCAAGAGAACGAGAGAGTCTCTTTGCTTTATTCAGCTTGGAGTGCTTTACTAAAAGAACCAACAGATGGAAGAGAGGAATTGCGTAAATTAGGACTAAGCAGATCTGCAGTACCATCTGCTCCTCATTTGGAAGACTGCAAATCAAGCGCTCAAGTAAATAAGCAACTCAACAGCTATGCTGAGAATGAGATATTTCCTCCGTGGACTAGTTGGAAAGCATCATTGGAAATGCATTCGGCATCTATAAATGATGAGCAACTGAAGAAATATAGGCGCCGGGAAATATCTGAAGGTTCTTATCCTCCTTGGGTACGATTCTTCAATTTTTAAATCCTCCGGAGATTTTTCATTGCCACATCATGCAATAGCAATTCGAAGTTGTGCAAAAAGATGATGTCTCTTACCTAATTAGCAAGTGATGTTGACAAAATCATCGTCTTAGGTTACCAAGTTTGCGCCATTTCTTGAATCTGTTGCTTTTTGAGTAAAAAATGAATCAGCGTGCTTTGGTAGGGATAATGTATAAAATGTTGGTCTCAGTGTTTCTCTTGATCTAATTTGGGGGAGCATTTGCAGATCACTGGGTCAGATCAGGAAAACTATCCTCTCACGAGAAAAGGTCAACGTGATTTATGGATCCATCAGCATCCTTCAAACTGCAGTGATCCTAGCGTGAGATTCCTTGTGGCGGACTGGGAAAGAATACCTGGATTTGGTATTGGAGCTCAAATAGCCGGAATGTGCGGGCTTCTTGCCATTGCTCTCCATGAGAAACGGGTCCTCATCACTAACTACTATAACAGAGCTGACCATGATGGTTGTGAGGGTATGAACTAGTCCTTTCATGTGGCTAATTGTAGATATTCGTAGAAGTTCAAGATTTCCCAATTGACAAATCTTAAATCGTCCTTTGCAGGATCAGCGCGCTCAAGCTGGTCATGCTACTTCCTCCCTGAAACATCCCAGGAATGCCGAGACCGTGCACTTGAGCTGATTGGGAGTCATGATGCATGGAAAAGTGGAATTGTCACTGGGAAACAAAATTACAGTTCGAAGCAAATATGGGCTGGCCGAATACCCCAGTAATTTGACTCGCTTTACCCTTTTTTTCCAGTAAAGCTCATGAGTGATCAGCAGACGTTCAACCCGTTACCCTTTCAATCTGTTTAGCTAAATAAGAATTCTAATTCAGGTTATGGGGGGATCCTTGGACTTACCTGCAGCCGACGACTGAAATAAATGGGAGTTTGATTTCGCGTCATCGCAAAATGGACAGAAGATGGTGGCGAGCACAGGTACGAGGATTTTTTGCTGCATGCATCAAAAGCCTTTTTTAGTTTCCCCAGTTTCATTATAGAAAAGAGAGATAAGAATAAGCAGCGTCACGCGTAAATGATGATTGCATTCTGCTCCAACATTTATTTTAAGCTCGGTTCTGTGATTCTTTGCTATGAATACTGATGGTATTTTTCAGGCGGTGCGCTACTTGATGAGGTTTCAAACGGAGTACACATGCAGCCTGATGAATTTGGCGCGCCATGCTGCTTTTGGAGAGGAAGCTGCAAAGATTGTCCTCGCAGGTTTACCTGAGAAATGGCCACAGGTTTGTGTTGTTTTTCCAAGTGCTCCTGCCACGGAAAATCGATCATCTTTAACTGGTCAGCTCATGAGAAATCTTCCATTGCAGAACGCCGTGGAGAAGCCTGTGTCGGACATCGAAAAGTTTGTTTGGTCCAATCACAGACCGTGGATTCCTCGGCCACTTCTGAGCATGCATGTTAGGATGGGCGACAAGGCGTGCGAAATGAAGGTGGTCGAGTTCGAAGACTACATGAGCCTGGCCAACCGCATAAGGAAGCGGTTTCCGCACCTTAATAGCATATGGCTTTCCACAGAGATGCAGGTTGATTTCCTATTTCACACCTTCTTCTTTTCTGTGGTCTGATGTTCTTTCTAGCAACATTCGCGGTTTGCAAGCTGGAACAATGAATTGTGAATTACCTTCGGCATCGAGTATCTTAATGATTGGAATGGTACTTGTTGCCTCCAGGAAGTCATCGACAAGTCGAAATCATACGCGAGCTGGAACTTCTACTACACGGATGTGAGGCGACAAGTGGGCAACATCACGATGGCCAAGTACGAGGCGAGCCTCGGGAGAGAGACGAGCACGAACTACCCGCTCGTGAATTTCCTGATGGCGGCAGACGCCGACTTTTTCATCGGAGCGCTGGGTTCGACTTGGTGCTTCCTCATAGACGGCATGCGAAACACCGGAGGGAAGGTAATGGCCGGGTACTTGAGCGTCAACAAAGACCGATTTTGGTAGAACGCATCGAAGCCCCATGCATACGTCGTTGCATGATCACAATTTTGTGCGTTTCTTCTGTATTTTATGCATAATGTGTATATATGTATATACTTCTCATGTATCAGTTCAATGTACAGATCAAATAAAGACGGTCAATGCATATCCTCAATGCAGTAATTCACGCAGGTTAACAGAGCACAGGTTTATAACCCCTTTAACGTCGGTTTCCCACATTTTACCCTAAATATGAAGCATAAAAAAGGTGAACGAAGCCATTTACTCAGATTGATATGAAGGTCTCATTGGGATGATACCTAACTTTAACTAACGTGCAAGCTAAATAAAGTCGAGGCGAACGGTTCTGTGCAAACATAATGAATAGATTTAATCGGTTCATGAGATTCAAAATATATTTCAGAGCTTATGTGCTCATGTCCATGAATAATCGAGAACTAGTAATTAAATATCAAACATCCATTAATGTGCCGGTGCATGCATATCATCAAATTTTTCCCAGTTCTTTTTTTCTTCTTTCTTTCTTTTTTTAGTCAGCTTTGCATAGATCAAACTAAGTACACATAATCTACTGAAGCCATTCTACTTTCCTACAACGTGATGAAATTTCTAGAGCTTTCTTAATTTTTAGTTTTGTTTACTCTGACCCCCATCAACTTGAACTAACATTATTTCAACACAACATAATTACTTCCCATGTAACTGAAAGTAGCCTTTTGCAATTATAACCTTGTCTTTTTCCTTCAATTTGACGCGTGCTTCATTATGAAAAAGGTGTATCAAGTGATTAATATATCATTTTAGGTCACATAAATTAGCTTGAAAAATGGATTTATGAAGTAATGTAATAAACTTTATTTCTAAACTCACCCTTTAACTTTTTGATGTTTTTACTTTCTGCTCTTTCTACATGAGTCTGATGACCCGGCGAGAGACTGCTCCAAGTGTACAACACAGCCAACAGGTGCAGTCCATGTCTGCTGCCATTAGTCAGTCAAGGCATGTCTGTTTGTTTCTTGAGTATCTGAAAATACACAGAATAAAATAAAAGAGAAAATGTTTGTCTTCTCTAACCAAAGTCTCTCTTTTCTGACACTCCTGACTCGCTCTCATTCATCTGCATATTCTATTTCAGTCTCTTTTAAACATTTTCATCCCCATTATTCTTTTTTTTTTTTGAAGCTTCATGGGACGGATTTGACCGCCTGCCATTTTTGGGATCTATTTCTTTATTGTGAGCTTTTTCTTCTTTTTGGAATAATAAAGTTTATATTGGTAGAATTTTTGCTGCATGCAAGTTGGTGGAACATGGAAATTGCTTTTATATTGAAAAAGGTTAGTAGAGGTGTTGGAATTTGACGAGGAACAGAAAACTTAGAAGGGAAAGTCAATGGTGGACTTGTTGCTGATGGCTTAGGCACGAATAATAAGCATTATGTTCCAAAAATCAATTTCTAATTAAATTTTTGATAAGTTTTTGAGTAAAAATATACGTTTTAAAATTTCTCTTCCTAAAATAGAGATATAAAATTTCTTCCTCTCAAGTGATGGTGGGAGGCGCTCGGCATTGGTGGCCAACAAGTGACTGGCAGTGGGTGGCCAATGTCTGGCGTCTAGTGTCTGCATCCGGTGTTCAATGTGCAGTGGCTGGTGTCCGCACATTCGGCGTCCAGCAATTGACGGTTGGCAGCCGGCGGTAGGCATCCAATGTCCCACGGGTGGCAAGCGGTGACAACAGTGAATGATCATAAGAGTTTTTATTTTTCACTCTTGTTCTAGAAATAGAAAAGTTAAGAATTTTAACTTCTAATTTTTAGTCAAGTATATTTTTTGAAGTAGAAATTTATTTCAGAAATAAAAAAAATGAAATTACGTTATTAAATGAATTTATGTTCCAAACCTATTTCAAGAAAAGAAAAATAGAGAAATAAAGAAATGTAATAGTTATCATTCGTGCCTTTAGAGAACGAGAAATCAAATTCTACTATGCGTTGGACAAGATTGCCTAGCACACTCCGTTTACAAGCTGAACTTCTTTGCCGACTTCAAGAGCGGGGTGGCTTTTTTATACATACATACATAGATGAATGTATTTATATATGTGCGTGTACACACTACCAACTAGGTAGAGTTCATGTAGAGAGGAGAAAAAACAGAGAGGGCTCTAGTCAAGCTTCTGTGTGTTTGTTCTACTAGTTGTAAGCCTAAGCAAATGGATCTCTCTCATTTTTTGAATTTGTGCTATTACTCCAAATTATCAAGAGTTGATGTTGTTTTCATTCCAACATTTGATATCAGAGCTAAAATGACATCCATCAATTCCATTCAATTACAACTTTTAAAGTTGACAAGAGAAATTTCAATAACTAGTCTGTCCAGATGAAGGTGCTCTTCAAACCGTAGGATTTGTGAAATCAAGTAGAGAAAAGCTGCACCAAAGTTACCAGGACTAAAGCATTCGATGCCTTAAAGAAGAAGGAGAAAGTTCCATCGGTGGAGTCTCAAGAGCAAAATCATAAAAGCATTGTAAGAATCTTTTAAGTGAGAAAACGATATCTCAAAAAGATATCGAGCAGAGACGGCCAAACAGCGTGGGATTTTTTGCAAAAATCCTACAAAGGTGATGATTGTGTAAGATGAGTCTGGCTTTAGCACTTTGAGGTGGTTTCGAGTTTTTGCCCATAAAACTCTAAATCAATCTCTGCATGCTTGATCGTGTAAATACCATTGTAAATCAATTAAGGGACTATGGTGAAGAACTCAATGATGTGCGAGTTGTTAAAAAAATCTTAAGATCTTTGACCAAAGGATGTGACTATGTTGTCACAGAAATCGAGGTGTGTCAACCATGATGATGGAAACGTTGATAGATTCATTGTGCTTACGGAAGCAAAGAACTAATCGAAAGTCCATCGGTTGGAATCCTGAGCAAGTATCGTAGAGCGGGGTCTCTTAATCAAGTTGAGAAGGCAATAATGTGGTTGAGGTCGTGGAATTAGCCAAGGTAGAGGGGGAAATTCAAATTCAACCAGAAAGCATAAAACATGACATCAATCCAAAGTCAAGTGTTTTAAGTGTAACAAATTCAAATAATACAAATTTGAATGCCGAGCAAAGGCAGTGCACAAGCAAACAGTTAATGCAATACCATTTATGTTGACAAAGACTGCATGAAGGATGACTCGAGCACCATGGACACCAATGTATGGTACCTTGATATCAGGTGCAATAATCACATGTTTGGCCAGAAGTTGTTATTCACATAGTTGGATGAGACAGTTTGTGGTGAAGTTAACTTTGGAATAAAAAAAAAATCCCATCATAAGTGCATGTAACATTAATATCAAGTCAAAGATGATACTAATGTCATTATTGTAGATGTTGACTTTGTACCTAGGTTTTTTTGATATTTGTCAAGTATTGGGAAACTTTAAAAAAAAAAATGCCACAAAGTCAACATTGAAAATGGACTTTGCACCTGCAAACAGTAGATTGATTACAACGCCGGAGACGATGAGGAACTTGATAGTCCTCTTACTCTTTAGACAACGACTGCATTGAGTTTTCAAGTGATGATGTAAGATGGGAATTGGTTGTAGCCTCTTTGATTTGGTCGTTGAAATTTCCATGTTCTAAAAATTATTGGTCCAGAAAAAGATGGTGATTGGCATGCCTTTGATCGGCAACCTAGACCGCCCATTCGGATGGTTTCTCATTGGGAAAAAACATCAAGAAACATTTCCAGTTGAAACAGCAAGAAGAGCAAAGCAACCATTGGAGTTAACACATGCATATGTGGCCTGTTGAGGTGAAATCATTTAGGCAATAAAGCTATATGTTAAATTTTGTGGATGATTTTACCAGAAAAGAATGTGTACATTTTTTAAGAGAAAAATTAGAAACTTTTGGCAAAGTTAAAGAATTTAAAAACTTTTGAAAAATATAGTGACTTTAATTTGAAGACATTGAGATCAGATAGAGGGGGAGAATTTACCTCAAATGAATTTAATAAATATTGTAAAATTTGTTAGTGAAATGTCAATTGATTGTCGGTTGTACTCTTTAGACATAAAGAAAGGAGGACAATTTTGGAAATGCAAGAAATATGATAAAATCTAAAAATCTATCCAAGAAATTTTAGGCATAAGCCGTTGCGTGTGTTGTATTTGTCTAAACGGCTGTCCAACATGGAGTGCTCTGAGAAGAACCCCAAGAGAGGCTTGGAGTGACAACAAGCAAAATGCTTCGCTCCTACGAGTATTTTGGTGTATGACATATCCTCATATACTAGATGAAGGAAGAAAAAAGTTGGATGATAAAAGCCACAAGTGTATCTTCATCGACTATGACGTGACTAAAAGTTACAAGTCGTATAATCCAATCATGGAGATAGCAATCATTAGCCAAGATATCCATTTTTTTATGATGAAGTTTAGGAATGGAACCAAAAGGTTGAATTGAAAAGCATCACTATTGAAGATGAACCATTGGTAAGAGAAAAAAATTCTTCAACTAAGGATTCATTTTTGCCTATTAGTTCAACTTCTTCATCATCAACAGTTTAATTGCCATTAGGTCGTTCACAATGATTGATGGAGATGCCAACAAAACTTAAGGACCATATGATTACGAAAGATGATGATAGTGACAATGATAAAATCACTTATGAAACTATGGTAAATTTTTGTTTATTGGTAGAATTTGACTCATATATTACAAGTAGCTGTAAATGAGAAGTGGATTCAAGTAACAAATGAAGAAATCAAATCCATAGAAAAATAAATAACACAAGTGCTAACTTCTTTACCACCTAATAAGAAACCCATTGGTGTCAAATGGACGTACAAGACGAAGTTCAAGTCACGATGGTCAGGTGGATCATTCTAAAGCTACACTTGTCATGGAAGGTTACAAGCAAAATACCAAGTATTGATTATTTTAAGTATTTGCATCACTTGTTTGAATTGATACCATTATGAAGATCTTAGTATTTGCAACTTAGATATGTTGGAAGATTCATCACATGGATGCTAAATCAGTATTTCTCAATGGTTTTCTTAAAGAAGAAGTCTATGTGGAGCAAGCAAAGGTTAAGAGAAGAAATGACATGAAAATCAAGTTTATAAACTATAGAAGGCATTATATAGGCTAAAGCAAGTATCTTGAGTTTGGTACACGTATATTGACATGAATCTACTAGAGAATGGTTTTCAGAATTGCTCCTATGAGCATAATTGTATATCAAGTTATATACTAATAGCGATATAATAAATGTGTATCTTTATGTTGATGACTTGATATTTACTGAGCGTTATAAAAAGATGCTTGCTGAATCTAGGAGGCTATGATTAGCCAGTTTGAGATGATAGATTTAGGATTGATGTCCTATTTTCTATGTCTTAAAGTGAAGAAGACAAATGATGGTATATTTCATTCACCGCAGAAGCATGCTCATGATAGTTTGAAGTGATTGAAGATGGAATCATTTAGATCAATCGCAATCCTATAGTAAAATGATTGGAGCTAAAGGAAGAACGAAACTGTGAACTTGTAAATCCCACTTATTTTAAAAGCATTGTTGACAATTTAAGATATTTAGCTTCTTTTAGGCTAGATATTAATTATGGTAGGGGAGTCGTTAGTCAATTCATGTAGAAACCATATTGGCCACATTTGCAGATAGCAAAAAGAATTTTACAGCTTTACCCAAAAAAAAAAAAAGAATTTTACAGTACGTCAATGGAACTTGTGATCATGGTTTTCTATATTCTTACACTCATAATTTCAATTTTGTGAGATACATAGACATCAACTAGGCAGGTGATACGGGGACTCCAATGACTACTTCCGAATATGCTGTCTTTCTAGAATCAAAAGTAATTTGTTGGTCATCAAAAAAATAAGTACTTGCACTCTTCAGAGCTAAAGCAAAATACATAGCGGTAGCTTCGATTGCATGTCAAGGCATTTGGCTTCATAGGATGTCATCTGAATTGATGCATCAACAAAAAGGTCCTGCCAAGTTAATGTGTGATGATAAGCCGGCAATTGTATTAGCCAAAAATCTTGTTTTTAATGGTAGAAGCAAACACATTGACATCAAGTATCACTATGTTTGTAAGTTAGTTAAATACTGTGAGGTTGAACTTAATTTCTACTGATCAAAAGATCATTTTGCAAATAATTTGACAACAAAGGCAGATTCGTACGAAAAAAATAAAGATGATGTTTGGTGTTAGTTGATTTTCATAATCAATTTTAAGGGAAGCTGTTGAGATAATAAAGTTGATTTTGGTAGATATTTTGCTGGACAGAAGTTTGTAGAACATGGAAATTGCTTTTATATTGAAGTCGTATATAGTAAGGCATCGGAATTTGACGAGGAAAAGAAAACTCAGAGAGGAAAAGTCAGTGGCGGACTTGTTGCTGATGGCTTAGAGAAAGAAAAATTAATTTCTAATTTGTGCTGGACGTGCATTCCAAGATTATTTCGTCGACCAACGGATCTCCAATCAATCTTAGATAAGAATTAAAGAATCCGAAATGATTATCCAACCAAAGAATCGATCCAGAGAATAGAATCGAATCCTCAACCATAAACCTCGGCTTTGGATTTGCTTGCACAGCACGTTCCCCATTTACTAGCTGAACTTCTTTGCCGACTTCAAGAGTTGGTGGCTCTTTTATATGTAATATTTGTACTGTAGTAATACGTGGCGAATCGGACTTTCGAAGAAAAGAAAAGCGTATATATATATGTACTTCGGATTTGAAAAAGAAGATTAAATCGGTACAAGGAAGGTGTACGAACATATCGTTTCAAAATCAATAACTACCAAAATTAATTCCTTGAAAAATTTTGAATTATATCTAAAAGAGAGATCGTACCTTTTCGAGATTGGATAAAATAACTAAACAAGAATTCGTACAGCAACTTACGGTCTTTAGCCATGAATGATTGAGTCTCGGGATTGAGTCTTTAGAGTTGGTGAGTCTCTAGACTTTAACTTCTTCAAGCTTCAAAATGTTGAGTCTTGAGCGGATGAAGTCGAATTGATTTTTCTCCAAAGGCTTTGTGAATATATCTGCTAGTTGACTCTTTGAATCAACAAATTGAATCGAGATTTCTCCATTTTGAATATGATCTCTAATGAAGTGATGACGAATCTCAATATGCTTTGCTCTTGAATGAAGAATTGGATTTTTGGTGAGATTGATCGCGCTGGTGTTGTCACATCGATTTCGTGCATGAGTCCTCAATGCCAAAGTCTTGTAGCTGTTGTTTTATCCATAGAATTTGCGAACAGCAGCTTCCAAGAGCTACATACTCGCTTACGTCGTTGAGAGAGCTACGGTGCTTTGCTTCCTTGAGAACCAAGACACCATCCTGTTTCCAACGGTTGACAAGTTCCGAAGTGCTCTTTCTATCAACTCGCAACCGCCGGATCTGCATCCGAGTATCCTAGAAGATTAAAGTCTCCCCTCTTTGGATACCAAAGACCGATGCTTGAGGATGAAGCAACGTATTTGATGATACGTTTCACGGCAATGAGATGTGATTCTCTAGGATCGATTGAAACCTAGCACAGATGCAAACACTCAACAAAATATCAGGTCTAGAAGCAGTAAGATAAAGAAGTGAACCGATCATGCTCCTGTACAGCTTTTGATCTACTTTCTTCCCTTCTTCATCCTTGTCTATCTTCTTTGACAAATCCGTTCTGTAATAGAAACTTACTTAGTCTGTCATACCAAGCTCGAGGTGCTTGCTTTAGACCATACAGAGCCTTTTTTCGAAGGCGAGTCGCTTCTTTGGGTCTTCAAATCCGGCGGTTGTTCCACATAAACTTCCTCTTGGATAAATCCATTTAGGAAGGCACTTTTGACGTCCATTTGGAATAACCTGAAATTTTTGTAACAAGCAAACGCAAGTAATAGACGAATGGCTTCTAACCTTGCAAGCGGTGCATAAGTCTCGTCATAGTCTATTAAGTGCGTGTATTGGCCACGAGTCTTGCTTTATTGCGCACGACTTTTCCTTCTTGTTCATCTTGTGAATACCCATTTTGCTCCAATGACAGTTTTGCCTTTCGGTTTAGATCTGCTTTTTGTTCATCTTGTTCATGCGGATTCCCATTGATTTAGCCAATTGAGATCTTTGGGATATTTGGATTTGTGTTTCCAGTTATTGGTTGATTTGCTTGGTTGATGATCTCTTTCTTTATTTGAATCTTCTTATACCCATCTTGCGCCGAGTCTTGGGTGACATTCATTGATTCTTCCACGAGCGGCTTTTCTTATATAGACTCTGTAGGCTTTGCTTGATGTAGAATATCCAAGGAAGATGCCTTTCGATCTTTCTTCAAACTTCTCGATCATTTGCATTTTCAAAATAATTCTTTGCAACCGAATATATGAAAGTATGAAATTTTGCTCTAGCCAGTGAAGAAATTTTGCTTTCATTTTGTCGAGGATTAAAGAGTTCTTAAAGCCATTTCGATTTTCAAATTCACCTCCATGATCTGTTCTTTGACTCTTTTTAGCAAATTTCAGGTTTCACTTATTTGCAAGTACTGGAGAAATCGTCTACAATTACTAGAACTTCTTACATGTTCAATCGATATTAGAAATCTTGATTTTCAAATGGGTCACCTCAACAAGCTGCTTTGATGAGATTTTGGCTTCTTATCATTTTCGGTTTTTAGATGTCAAGACATCATTAATGTTGAAGCACTATCGAGCTCTTCACATAGCTTCGATCCAGCTTTTTGAGATAAAGCTTCTTCTATGCTTTTTGGTTCAATTTCGAGATGAGAGCAACGGCACTAGACTCTTCACGCCTTTTTGATCGAGTGCGGATTCCTTCATTGATTTCGCCAATAATGAGATCTTTGGGATGATTTGGATTTGTGTTTCAGTTATTGGTTGATTTGCTTGGTTGATGATCTCTTTCTTTATTTGAATCTTCATGAGCTTCTTGATGTTGGACTTCCAGTCCGAGATGCTTCTTGAGTTGAAGACCTTGGAAGGTCTAGAGTGAGTTCGAGACTCTTCATATTGAGTCCGGGCTGGATTCATCTTGCGCCGAGTCTTGGAATTTGACATTCATTGATTCTTTCATCGGGCTTTTCTTATTATAGACTCGTAGGCTTTGCTTGATGTAGAATATCCAAGGAAGATGCCTTCATCTCGATCTTTCTTCAAACTTACCAACTCGATCATTTGCATTTTCAAAATAAAGCATTTGCAACCGAATATATGAAAGTATGAAACAATAGGCTTCTTACCTTTGAACAATTCATAGGGAGTTTTCTCAAGAATAGGTCTTAGAAAGACTCTATTTATAATATAGCATGCAGTTGAAACAGCTTTCAGCCCAAACCGTGAAGAAATTTTGCTTTCAATTAAAAGAGTTCTAGCCATTTCTTGAAGAGATCTATTCTTTCTTTCCACAACTCCATTTTCGAGGAGTATATGGAGAGGAGAATACATGCTTAAAACCCAGATTCATCACACAATTTTGTGAAATCTTGATTTTCAAATTCACCTCCATGATCTGTTCTTATACTTGAAATAGCACATCCTATTTCATTTTGAACCTTTTTAGCAAATTTCTCAAAGTATGAAAAGGTTTGACTTATTTGCAAGAAAATATACCGGGTAAAGCGAGAGAAATCGTCTACAATTACTAGACAATACTTCTTACCTCCAATGCTCGGGTTCTTGTTGGTCAGAAGAGATCCATATGAAGCAAGCTTTTGTAATACATGATTAGTAGATACATGATTTACTTGCTTAAATGAATTTCTTACCTGCTTTCCAGAATGCATGGAGTGCATGAGTCGAGACTTTTGGTATGGCAATTTGGGTAGTCCTCGAACAAGCTGCTTTGATGAGATTTTGGCTAATTGCTTCATATTGACATGGCCAAGCTTTATATGCCATATGCTTGCTTCATCTTGGATTGAAATTAGACATTGAGATTTATTCAATTTCATGTCTAAGAGATAGATGTTTCCATGTCTTCGACCCATGAAAGACTCGGTAGAATCTTTACTAATTCCATAACAAATTCCTTCTTGAAAGGAGATCTTGAAACCGGTATCACACAATTGGCTAATCTTTGAGAAGGTTATAGTTGAGTCCTTCTACTAGAGAAACATTGCTTATCGTGAGATTTCCAATTTTCACAGTTCCAAACCCCACGATGCTTCCTTTACCGTTTCCTCCAAATGAAACATTTCCGCCGTTTACTTGAACAAGCTTTATGAAGCACTTTGAGTCTCTGTCATGTGTCTTGAGCATCTGTCAAGATACCATTTTATCTTTCTCTTGACGGAGACCTGCATTCAAGTGAAAGTCTCAAGCTTTCTTTGGTACCCAAATTTTCTTGGGTCCTTTGGAGTTAGTAGGATAAGCATTATTGGGCCATGCTTTCTTAACGAGGTTTCCAAACCATAGGGCGGTCTTTTCAAAATGATCTAGACTGTTACACTTTGAACACCTTAGAGCATTTCGACCAACGGACTTTACGAAAACTTTCTTGAAATGATTTTTGTAAGCTTCTCTTGACGGTCTTTTCTTAATTCTTTCTTTAACTTTAGGAAAATCAATCAAGGGAATTGTTTCCGCTGTCATGCCTAACCCAGACTTATTGAAATAGGGTCTTTGAACTGAAAGCACTTTTTCAAGCTTTTCGGATCCTATCGAAAACTTCTTTGAAATATTTGATAAGTCTGTTTTTAAGAAAACATTTTCTTTTAAAAGATCATCTTCTTTTTCTTTAAGAGCAGAAACATTTAGGTCTAGACTTTTAACTTTTTCTTCTAAAATAACTTCCTTTTGTTTCAGAATTGAGTTTTCCTTTTTAAGTTCGGAAATTCTTTTGAGAGAAGTCTTTGAAACACGGTTCATCAATATATTTAGAGACTTTGACAAGAATTTTAAAATCACTTACCTCAAATTCATTGACAATGATGCAGTCCGAATGTGCCATCAAGCATATGTTGGCATATTCATTATCACTCTCTTCACATTCTCAGTATCACTCCAAGTTTCGGCTTTGACGAAACTTCTGAAACTTTCCTCTTTTCTTTTGAAGAGGACGGTTAGTCCGATGTGTCCCTTCTTTTTACATTCGAAGCAAACTACATCTTTGTTTGGTTCCTCATCATTTTGTCTCTGAAAACTTTGTTTCCTTGGGATGAATTGCCTTTTCTATTCAATCTTCTTATCATGAGAGCGAGCTCCTCATCATCCATATCATCTTATCTGCATCATCGAATCGTCATTTGATTTTAATGCAATAGATTTCTTACCTCTTGGATCTTCGTCTTCATTAATACGTTCCACTTCGTAAGGCTGAAGAGTTCCAATTCTACGAGATAATGGCATGATTCTTTGCGTCTCTCTTATTGAAGTCTTTATATGATTCCAATCCTTGGAGAGTCCACGCAGAAGCTTGTTCACCTTCATGGGATCAGAAATTTTTGTCCTTGGTTCTCAAGACCATTGACAATATACGTAAAACGACTAAACATGTCGGTTATAGAAGTTTCATTTTGAAGGCTTCATATTGACCAAGGAGAATGTTAATTATGGTCTCCTTCACTCGATCCGTCCCTTCATAGGTGATGTGTAATCTATCACATACTTCTTTTTGCTGTAACACAAGAAGATATTCTATTATATTCGAGTTGGAGATAAAGCACAATATAAGGAGTAGATTGCTTTTGCATCGAGTGCTTGTCTCTTGTTTATCTCTTCTTGAGACATTCGCTGGTTTCAATAGTGTCTTTCCCTCTTTCGAGAGATTGATGCGGCGAGCAGGGAGTGATTCCTCTTTCCACAACGTCCCATTCCAGAGGATCCTTTGATCGAAGGAAAGCTTTCATCTTGTTCTTCCGGATGTTGTAATCCTTTCCATCGAAGTAAGGAGGTCTGGTATTGCTTTGCCCTTCCATCAGCCCCGGTGCTAACATACTAGCCATGGATCTTTTACTCTGAAGTAAAAACACTTCAAACAAAGTGAGAACACGGGCTCTGATACCAATTGATGTTGCTAGTATGAGTACCTAGAGGGGGGGTGAATAGGTATATAAAAAATTTCTCGAAGCTTGCACGATATTTAAACAGTTAATGATTCAATCGCAAGAATTAAATATCAATCGAGAGACTGAGTAAGGGAAAGAGAGAATTGAACACTCGGTTTATAGTGGTTCGGCTTGATTCAAGCCTACGTCCACTCTTCGCACCGACAGCCAATTGGCTGGATTCCACTATGATCAAAGAGATGTTACGGTGTTGATCTTCCTTGATTTCTAGGTGTAGATGATCTACCACACTCACTCAAGGTCTCGCCAAGTACAAACACTCTCGTATACAATTTCGCTTGAACAGTCTCAACTAATAATCAAGGGTCTTGGACTCGGAATTTTTCTATCAATCACCCACTTAAAACAACTAGAACGTCTTCCTTTTATACTCCTTTATGCCATCATAGCCGTTGGCACTTACCAAAGGAATTCCTCCAATCTACCCGTTGGACGGAATCAATCAAGAAGATCATCCGAGCTATTTAAGGAATCGATGATAGCCCATCAATCTGTTCGCCCATACAATCGGGATCTCGGTTTCCATGAATAGAACATTCCAAGATTATTTCGTCGACCAACGGATCTCCAATCAATCTTAGATAAGAATTAAAGAATCCGAAATGATTATCCAACCAAAGAATCGATCCAGAGAATAGAATCGAATCCTCAACCATAAACCTCGGCTTTGGATTTCCTTTCACACGGATTAGAAAGACTGTCGGTGAGAATAGACTTAAGTCTTGAGTCTTAAGTCTTGAGTCTTGAGTCTTGAGTCTTGAGTCTTGGGTCTTGAGTCTTGAGTCTCGAGAGAGCAAAGTCTTCGACTTTAAAGCGACGGTCTCCGAACATCCAGACTTACTTAGACGAAAGAAACGTTTTGTCGCTTCAAAATATTCTGGAAAGATTTCTCCAACAATAATATGTGTGCACTGGGTAGGGCTTCATGTAGAGAGAAGAGAAAAAGATAGAAGGACTCTTAGTTAAGCTTGTTTATGTTTGTTCTTCTTGCTGTCAGCTTATGCAGAAGGCATTTTCAATATAGTTCTTCCTCCTTTTTGGTATTTGTGCTTTTGCTCCAAATTATAGAAGTTTATGTTGCTCTTACTCTATGGTTGTGGCTGAAGCTATGCCTTAGGAAATTTTCTGGAGACCCCCATGAAAGAGCTGATGGGAGTTTTGGTCATGAGATTTTAGTCCAAAAGTCGGGGCTTGACAGTGCATGAAATTATCAGTGAAGCTATTGTTGTTTTCTTTGGGTTCTTGTTTGTTGGGGGTGCACAGAAAAAGTTTGATACCTTCACTTGAAGAGATTGAGAGATTAAGTCCAAGCTCTTCAACATATACAATTGGATTCATCTTTACTAAAAGAGCTCAAGTCAATGGGTCATGGATTAAGTAGGATATATTGACTACTTCATACTACATTCATTTTTCAACGTGGGATTTTTCTAACACAACTTATATGTGCAATCTAACATTGCGATCTTCAATTTTGGTAGATTGTCGGAAGAAAATGGAAGCTCAGTCTAATCAGACGGCAATGGAGAGAGTGGTTTCAGGGAGAGCTCTGCAAATGGGAAGCTCATTTCCATGCCAAGTCTGTGTGGTGGGTTTTCTCTGGGGAGTGTGTTTCGCCACTCTGTTTTTGGCTGCTCTCACTTCTTTTGGAGCATTTGGGTTCAGCAGAGTCTCACTGTCTCCAATTTCAATGGGGATTCCTCAGGGGAATTCAAGCTCAAACATAATCAGTGAGTCTTGATTTTTATCTCTTTTTTTTTTAAAAAATTTTATTTGCTTTTTTGTTCTTTATCACTGGAAATCAGGAGTTGTCCCAATTAGGGAATAATCTTCAGCAAAGAATGATCTTTGGATTTTTCATTAAACAGGTTTAGTGGCGATTCGGATAGGAATTGAATTGCGTAACCAGGATTAAGAACAATAAACTTCAAGGAAAATAAATTGTTAAATTGAATAATTTACATATAATTTGCCCTTGATGATTGTTGATCTCTCTACAATCTTGAGTGCTATTGGACTAAACCGTCAATCGGTATCTTCAGCTTCAATCGGCATCTTCACTTTGTCTCCTTTCTTCATTTCCCTACATCTAGCACTTAGCTGAATTAACAGTGACATAAGCCATGTTTTATAATCAAATTGGCATGTTCGTCAGACTATTCACCTCCGTGCGTCGATAGTTGTGTTTCATGTAATCATAATTCGTGGTAATTGGCAACAATTCCATTATCGAAAACTTGCTGACAACCGTATCAGACCAAGCTATATGCTTGCTTGAATCGGCATCATGTTGATTACAAAGACTTGGTCACTTTTTTGTGTGTAAACTGTTCATATCTGTAGATGAATGATTTCCAATACATTATATGTGATGCTACGTTGATTATCTGATTTCTGAGATAAACTACCTGACTGCTGCTAATTTACTTCTGAGGTGAAGTTGTAAAAGTTTCATATTTGACAGGAAATTTCTGCAACATTTTACTTTGCATCTTACTTGAAGGAAAAGGCAGAGAAGCAAATTTTGGTCAAAAAATTTACCAAACGCGATTCTAGGCCGAAACTGATTCTGGGAACAAAGATTCATAATCTGGCCCTGTTTGAATGGTTACCAAACAGGGCCTATATGGGGGTTAAAAATAGCCTTCTTTGCAGGACTCAGTTCATCTGAAAGTTCCATGGTTTTCTTGGATATTTGTCGACAGAGAGGGAAGATTAAGGAGGAAAACAGATGAAAAGTCATAATAGGGAATGATGAAATGGCATGAATGATGCAACTGGGACCTTTCAGCTTTACTCGTTCAATTTAGTTTGTTGATTGGCCTTAGACTTCGACCTGACTGGAGATGCAAAATAACTCGGTGTACAAATAATTAATTTCACGATTCTTTCTGCCAGATTTCGGCAGAAATTGGACACTGTTCTCTCAACGTTATGTAGATCTTCCACGTTAAGATGTATACCATAATTGCAATGAGCAGGGCGAGTGAGAGCAGAAATGAAGTGAAATGATCATTTGATTAAGTCATTTCTTCCATGAGGGGGTGCGTGATACGAATTTTATCGATCCAATTCTCTTTTGGGAGTTCAAACAATTTTTTTCACTGTACAATGCAGATATCTTCGCAAGGTCTGATCGAGATTTTGATCCAAAAAGGCCACTGGAAAATGTCGATTCTGTGCCAAGTGGAGAACAAAATCAAGATAGAGAGAGAGCCTCTTTGCTTTATTCAGCTTGGAGTGCTTTACTGAAAGAACCCACGAATGGAAGCGAGGAATTGCGTAAATTAGGACTAAGCAGATCCATGGTACCATCTGCTCCGCATTTGGAAGACTGCAAGTCACACGCTGGAGTAAATAAGCGACTCGACAGCTACGTTAAGAATGAAATATTCCCTCCATGGACTAGTTGGAAAGGGTTATTGAAAATGCACTCGGCATCAGTAACTGATGAGCAATCGGAGAATCTCAGGCGCCAAGAAATATCTGAAGGTTCTTCTCCTCCTTGGGTATGCTTCTTCATTTTTGAATTCTCCGGAGATTATACTTTTGGCACATCATACAATAGGGATTTGAAATTGTGCAGAGAGGTTACATCCGTTAGCTAATAGCAGGTGATGTTGACTCGATGATCATGTTGGCATACCGGGTTTGCGCCATTTTTTGAATCTATTGCTTTTGAGGAAAAATTGAATCAGCGTGCTTTGGTAGGGGTGAACGAATGAAACGTCTGTCTCAGTGTTTCTAGTGATCTAATTTTGCAGATCACTGGTTCGGATCAAGAAAACTATCCTCTCACGAGAAAAGTTCAAAGCGACCTGTGGATCCATCAGCATCCTTCGAACTGCAGCGACCCTAGAGTGAGATTCCTTGTGGCGGACTGGGAGAGATCGCCCGGGTTTGGTATAGGAGCTCAAATCGCCGCAATGTGCGGGCTTCTTGCCATTGCTCTCCGTGAGAAACGGGTCCTCGTCACTAACTACTATAACAGAGCTGACCACGACGGTTGTAAGGGTATGAACTAGTCCTCTCGTGTTGCTTATTGTAGATATTCGTAGAAGCTCAAGATCTCCCAATTGACAAGTCTTAAATTGTCCTTTGCAGGATCAGCGCGCTCGAGCTGGTCATGCTACTTCCTCCCTGAAACATCCCAGGAATGCCGAGACCGCCCGCTTGAGCTGATCAGGAGTCACGATGCGTGGGAAAGTGGAATTATCACTGCGAAACAAAATTACAGCACGAAGCAAATATGGCACGGCAAAATTCCCAAGTAACTTAACTCCACTGTACTCTTTCTTCGTTCAAGCTCCGTTAGCAATCAGCCACATTCAACCCGTTACTGTTTCAATCTGTTCAGCTAAATAAGAATTCTAATACAGCTTTTGGGGGGCTCCTTGGACTTACCTGAAGCCGACGACGGAGATAAATGGAAGGTTAATTTCACGTCACCGTGAAATGGACATAAGATGGTGGCGAGCGCAGGTACGAGAATACTTTGCTAGCGCAGCGTCCCACGTCAGTGATGACTGCATTCTGTTCTGACGTTCACTTCAAGCTCGATTTTGTGATTCGTTGCGATGATTACTAATGGTTTGTTTTCAGGGGGTGCGTTACTTGATGAGGTTTCAAACGAAGTACACATGCGGCTTGATGAATGCGGCACGGCATGCTGCTTTCGGAGCGGAAGCTGCAAAGATTGTCCTCCCAGGTCTACCCGAAAAATGGCCACAGGCATGCGTTGTTAGCCCAAGTGCTCCTGTCGCAGGAAATGGATCATCTTTAGCCAGTCATCTCATGAGAAATCTTCTGTTGCAGGAAGCTGTGGAGAAGCCTGCGTCGGACATGGAAAGGCTCGTTTGGTCCGATCAAAAACCGTGGGTTCCTCGGCCACTTCTGAGTATGCATGTGAGGATGGGCGACAAGGCGGGCGAAATGAAGGTGGTCGGATTCGAAGAGTACATCCGCCTCGCCGACCGCATGAGGATGCGGTTTCCTCACCTTCACAGCATATGGCTTTCCACAGAGATGCAGGTTAGTTTCCCGTTTCAGGCATCATGGTTCGCTGCGATAATAAAGGAAACGATGAATTGTGAATTACCATCGGCATCGAGTATCTTGAGATCGGAACATACCCGTTGCCTCCAGGAAGTCGTCGATAAGTCGAGATCATACGCGAGCTGGAACTTCTACAACACCGATGTGAGGCGACAAATAGGCAACGCTTCGATGGCCGAATACGAGGCGAGCCTCGGAAGAGAGACGAGCACGAACTACCCGCTCGTGAATTTCTTGATGGCGTCCGACGCCGACTTTTTCATCGGGGCGCTGGGTTCGAACTGGTGCTTCCTCATAGACGGCATGCGAAACACCGGAGGGAAGGTAATGGCCGGGTACTTGAGCGTCAACAAAGACCGATTTTGGTAGGGTATCAAAGCCATGTATAAGTCGTTGCATGTGTTAGGAACGCAAAATGTTGAAAAGAAAAAACGGAGAAGAAGGACATGAATTTTTACGCTGAAAAAATCTTCGAAAATTAAAAAAGGGAAAACCCACGTTACTGCACTAATAATCTCTTCACTATCGATATCAATTTTTAGAGGTACAAGTTATAACTATAAAAGAAATTGCCCATTATATAACAGGAATTTAGGGTATATTAAGTTATTGTAGACATGTAAGCCATCAACAGTAAAACATCTCTTTACTCTAATATTATCAGACTCCATAACTATATCAATCTCCCACTTGGCAGCTGATCTTAAAAATGGAAACCATTATTATCAAATGATCATGATATTTCCCAAAAATAGAAATTATTGATGATGGAGGAACAATATCACCATTTTTTATCACAGCAAATGGTTTTTCGTAGTTTTCACCTGTCTTTAGAACCTAAATTGTCATAGTGCAATGACCTCTTTATCACTAAAGGTCAATTGAAAAATTATGTGGTTCACCGGCTTCAGTCAAAAGCAAATAATGCAATAATGAAGAATACCTATGTACAAGTTTAGATGATGTACTAGATCTTCTTAAAGTAGTTTAAATAAGTGTGGTTCTTTTTTATCAGAGTTTATAGCAACAGTTCAGGATTCCCATCCAGAACACTCTTAGAAACCTCTCAATTTCTCTAGTTTCTTCCATTTGTTCCTCACACTAGATACTGCCACTTGTCGTTGTACAACATATTTATATTGAATGTAGCATTATTTATTCTTATTATATTTCTATTTTATTCATCCTAGATTCTATAGACAAAATAATTAGAATTTAGGTCTCCAATGGTTATGCCCAAGTATGCTACCCATTGAGGTTGGGATAGGTTTCTTGGCGGCTAGGCCTAATTCCCAAAGACTAGGCCCAAGACCTTTATCCCATGACTATGTATAGGGCTCCTCCGCCTAAGTCGCTAGTGCTTAAGTCCGAATTTGTAGAGGTCGAGCTTGAGACCCTGGTGCCAATGCTTGGGTCCCCTATGGCCATGCCCAAATACTTTAATCTTGCGCCCAAATCATTGGCATTTGGGCTTGGGTCCACAAAGGTTGGGCTTGGGACCCCAATCTAACACCTAGGTCTGAGTCCATTGAGGCTAGGCCCAAGTCCATAGAGGCCTAGCTTTGGACCATGATGCATCTAAGTCATTGGTGCTCGAACCCAGGTCCATCGAGGCGAGGCTTGAGACTTCAGTACTCGTGGTTGGGTCCCCAATAGTCATATTCACATATTTGAATCCCAAGCTCAAGTCACCAACGCTTAAGCTTGGTTTCATCGAGGTTAGGCCTAGGTCCATAGAGGTTGGGCTCGAGATGGTGATACTTGTGTCCCACATCCCTAGTGCCCATCCCATAGTATTTGGCTCATGCACTCAAGTCACCGATACTTCCACTTGAGAGCCTAGTTTAGTGCTTGGGTTTGGGTCTATTGAGGTTGGGCCCACATGCATGAAGACCGGAATCCCAAACCTGTCATTGGCACCCAAGACCCCAATCTAGCACTTAGTTTGGAATCCACATAGATTGGGCTTGAGGCTCCAGCATCTATGCCCGAGGGCCCTCAATGGCCATGCCTAGGTACTTGACTTTTGTGCTCAAGTCACTGAGTATTAGGCTTGGGTTCATTGAGGCCAAGCCTAAGCCGAGGTTCAATCCATGAAGGTTGGCGTGAAAGCCTTATGCATGTGCTAAGATTGTTAGGATCGCAAATCTTTGAAGAGAAATTAGAGAAGAAAAACAAACAAATTTTTATGTGGAAAACTTCTCCAAAATCCAAGAGGGAAAAATTGCGGTGCCAGACTAGGCAATCACTTCACTATTAGTATCAATATAAGCTTACAAGCTTTAGTGTTACAACTACAAAAGATATTCTTCTAATATATACTGCAAGAATTCTAGGCATATGTAGTTATGATGAAAGTTACATGTATGCCATTATGAGTGGTAAAAACTTTATTCTCTACTTTAGCATGAAAATTACATATATCCCATTAGCAGTAAAAGTTCTGCACTTTAATATTATTTTATTTTTTTTTTTAGACTCCACAACTCCATCAAAGGTCCCTAGCGCAAATCCAACACAATGAGTCTAGCTCTCTTGTGCATATCATTTTAAGAATAAAAAAATGATCTTTCCTTTTCCAAGTGGAAAAAAAAAAAAAAAATTCTAGTTCATTTTCAAATTTCAACCAAATTAAGACAAATATTGCCATTTTTCTGAAGCATAACTTCTTGAAAAACATTTTTTGGAAATGTTAAATTTTTCATGAATCGAAGGAGCCTTGAGATAAAATGGGGGAAACCAAAATCCAAACCAGGCACTTGCTATGCTTTTCAATGTGGTGTATTAAGTGGTTCTAAGTTTTTTTTGTCCGAAAGTAATTTTGGCAAAATGACCTTTTTTTTTTTTACAAATGAAGCTGGAAGTCTACAAGCATTTTTTTGATGGTTTCATCATATCTCTTGAGATCTCGCTCTTAAGAGTATTTATCTTGGTAAGTAGGCTTAGATATATAGAGCTCCATGCCCTCGGCCGAGAAAAAGGAGCGATTTGGACGTTTCAAAGACTAAGAGAGCTAAAATTTATAAGCATGAAAACATGAACAAAGCCATGTTAGTCGGAGAGCGAATTCAACACAGCAAGAGCTCGCTGAAACAGGGCAGGCATAATCGTTGAAATTCCAATCATTTTGTGTTAATAAGGAGCAACTAAGAAATAATTAAACGTAGCATAATCGAAAAGGCCGTAATTGCTAAGGTTTTCAAGCTCCTGACTGCAGTTCTCAAAACACGGTGATGTTTACCTGCGGCTGCAAAAACTGCAGTTGTAAGTCTAGATAAGCGCACTGTAATGCAGCCGTAATCATCAAGATTCACCAAAATTCTTGAAGACAGTCATTTCCTATGACCAATGAAAATAAGCATATGACCAGCGAGAATATCCAAGATTGGAAATATGAAGTTACAGGAAGGTTCATGCCAGTCATGTTCTTTGTGCAAACAGTTCACATGTTATCAGATCGTCCATGGTGGTAGATGATCCGGCACCTAAGACAGGGATGATGTTGAAGATAGGTTGCCGATGCATCTCTGCAAGTTCTTTTAAGGCATTCTTGAACAACAGTGATAATGCATCCAGGGAAATGTGCAGGCTCACAGGATAATAGACCCTTAGGCTCTACAAAAGAGAGGCAAAGAGTAGTGAGAGAGAGAGAGACGAACAGATGTTAGTAAAGAATGAAGATGCCGCCTGCTAGAGAAGATTCACTTCTAACTGGAACTGATAAGAACAATTAACAGCAGAGAAAGAAGCTATATTGCAAAAGAATGGGCCATAAAACTTGAGATATATGATTAATTGGAGGATGGGATTCAATTTTCCCATACAAACTTCGCTTCATAAAGAATAAAGAATCCAACTGCTTTAAGTAACTATCACAGAAAAAATAATTGAGATTCATAACTCAGAATCTCAAAGAAACTTGTTAAATGACATTTTGAACAAAATCTGTTCTAATGATGCAAAAATCAGCAGCAGAAGATTTTTCTTTCCTAGAAGAGGATGAGTAGCTTGACAATACTCAAGGTTCATCAGATTGAAACTTGGCACAATGTGAGAAGTGTGGATGGTCTATATATCATGTGGAACGATAGTAAAAGATGGGGAATCGTATAAGAAAATGAAAGAAATAACTTACCACAATTTCTTCCCAAAAGAAACTGTTCTCTGCAAGAATTTTATCAAGGAGATAAACGCAAAATCTTGATATTCTATCCATCTGCCTCTCTGATATAAGATTTTGAATGTCTTCACTTTTCCGATTGGCACTGAGAAACTCAGAACATAACCTTACAGCTGTCTCATTCGTGACTGACATTACTAATGCACAGATTGTCCCATTGACAATACATCTGTTAATGCAAGAATCATGCCAGCCTTCATGCTGAAAACTCTGATTGCCTGTTCTTGTAAGAGACTTGCCTTCAGTTATCGTTTCTGCATCATCCACATTATATAGTAATGGCTTCACTTCTACCAATGCTCTGCAACAATATAGAATCTAAATATACACTTGAAGTAGATGGAGACATGGGACACCTATATAATTAATCCTTTTCAATATGCTAAATCAGAAAATGCCATGAACTGCACCTCGATTAGCAAGTTGCCAGTGCATGTGAGATTTGTAAAAGTCAGCAAGTTAGAGAAGTATAGTCTCATAAGGTTATACTGCCTTCTCTGTAATTAAGAACAAAAAATTAAAAATTAAGGTAACGCTGCCTTCTCTGTAATTAAGAACAAAAAATTAAAAATTCTCTCCCCTTTCTCTGTCTCACAGGTTCTGTGAGTCAGCAGTCAAAACATCTAACGAGTCAAGTTTCACATATCAAAACATTTATATTTGTCGGCTAGAAACAGAGAAAAGTAAGAAGATGCCATGACTCCTTTAGTATAGTCTCATAAGGTTATACTGCCTTCTCTGTAATTAAGAACAAAAAATTAAAAATTCTCTCCCCTTTCTCTCGTCTCACAGGTTCTGTGAGTCAGCAGTCAAAACATCTAACGAGTCAAGTTTCACATATCAAAACATTTATATTTGTCAGCTAAGAAACAGAGAAAAGTAAGAAGATGCCATGACTCCTTTAGTTGTGGATAATCTTCCTTTGTGGACTATTTACTATCTGTTCCACATCTTCCATGCTAGAAAGTACAATTTCATTGTGCCTGTGACACTCATATGAATTGGGTCCAATTTTTCAATAAGATGAAATGATGCCCTCTCAGGCAACTATGATCTAGTTACAAGTATTGTGAACCAAATCAGCCAGTTCTAAACTACAGCATTTTTTATTGTTCAAGGGAAACACACTTGGATCAATTAAGAAAGGTCGACTGCAGTAGGCTCAGTTTGACCATGGACGTTCTATCACACAAACAATGAGGGGTGATTTGGTAACTTGCTTTCATGTTTTATCACACAAGGGAAGAAAAAATTTCAGTTTCCAACGCGAAAACTTGGTTACTAGACTGTCTTTTCAAATAAACCTAAGCAAATTAAGTCCTGCTACCAAAGGCCGTTATAGAAGTGCAGTATATTGCTCAAATAGTTCCATGGAAATGTATACAAGAATCTCGAAAGTGAAAAAGGGAAAGAGAATCCAAAAGGAGAGGATGAAAAAAAATATAAACCAATATACTCAGTTACCTTTTTGGCAGATCAGGCACAAGGACATACAAAGATAAGTGATCCAGCACCTTAGGCAACTTTCCTTCTTTCGTACTGCTAGACCTAATCTGCTTAAGGAATGCCTCCAGCTTGTCCTGAATTTTACCCCTCTCTGATGAGGGAATAGATTCCGAGCAGTACACGACTAACAGAACAGAGGAGGTAGATATTGAACAATTAAAACTTTTAGCCACAGCTTCACTGTTTTGCAGTGCTAGCTCTAACTCAGCTACAGCACCTCCTTTGGTGAGAGTCATTGTTGGAGGGTAAAGCCCCAGTTGCCCAGCCATATATAGCACATTCTTGTGGAAGGTTGCCTATAAATAACAAACTCAGGAAAATCATTTCAGTATAGCGGGGCAAAGGGAGAGAGTGGCATCCAGAAAAGAACCCAAGGTAATCATAGAGTTACAAATTAATTCAAGTACACAAATATCTCAAGCACCATCAGCGATTGACGTCACCAACAGTGCATCATTATCCTAATTACTGGAGGCTTTCATTTCTTCCATGCAAGTATACTCCATATTTAATTAGTCCACATGCCCAATTGCATAGATTAAATTATATTGATAAGCTTAACCAACGAAGGGATTTACCTGGCTGTATGGTCCAATGCAGCTAGGTGCCCAACATGATATACTTTGTACATGAAGGACTCTTTTCTCTTCATTTTTCGTGACTAAAACTTCAATATAGGCCTTTCCCAGGCCTACATGAGGCAGAGGAAGCTCAACTGTACTACGGGATGGAACACCAGAAGGGCACTTCTCCTGTGTGATGAACTTGACATATGTATCATTTGCTACAGCAAACTCATTCATATCAGATATGTAGAGATGAACATAGAGAACATTCCTCCAACCCAAATTATGTCCCGAAAGTTCTGCTTCGATCTTCCTTAAAACACCTTTAAGGTCATCCTGCAAACCTGCCAATTATTGAAAACAACAAGAGCCACAAAGAGTTGCTTATAAATGAAGATTAACGATATACTGTTACTGCTGAGCCAAAAAAGAAAAAAAAAAAGGAGAGAAAACCAAATACCATTACTGCAGACTAAGTAAATCGATCTTTACCTGAAGATTCTGAAGCTCCCAACCAGCAAGAAATGGAGAATGCCAGGTCCTCTTTCTTAGTCGAGATCTGCAGTCCATCATCTGCTGCTTTGGTCAAAACAGTTACATCAGCAACAGATTCCTTAGCATCCACACATCCCTCCGAATTCTCAGCTTGTACCTCATACACTAAACCCATATTCTCATGATGGAGATCATTCATTTTGTCACAACCACCAACAGATACAGATTCGGCCTTAGTTTCCAAATGAAAAGCCAATGGGTGTAGGATTCCAACAGGAGCTATAGAATCTGAAGAGTGCAGAATAACCTGAAATTCTTCAAGAACAATTCGAGCATGCTGAAGAAGTATAACCTCACATAGTTAGAATATTGAACAGAACAAGACAAAACCACTTTTCTTATCCAAAACAGTGTAAGCACGAGCAGAGAGAGAGAGAGAGAGAGAGAGAGAGAGAGAGAGTCTGTGTGTGTAGGTTCGTTAAAATTTAAAACCAACGATCTTGTTACTTTTTTCTGAAGTAAATGAAGTAGAAGCAACTGTAGAGTCCAGCATATCAGTAATATTTTTTCATTAGACTGCCTTTGTTTGAGCAACCACACATAGGTTTGAGTAGAATCTAAAACTGAAAACATAGTAACTCATTTCCTGAAGAAAACTAAGTAAACACAACCATAGAGCCCAGCATATCAGAAATATACCTTTTGTTTTGGATTCTAGTAATTTGCTTTTCATAAACACTATATCCCTTTACAAAGGATGGGCGATAAATAAATTGTGAACAACAGCTTGTCCCATTCAAGGAATAAATCACAATGAACAGAAAAATGGAGGAACTGTACTATGGGTTCAAGAATAAACTTACGACAAAGAGGGGACAATCCAGAGTTAAAGTTTCATACTCCCCTCCTTCTCCACAAACATTGATTCCATACAACCTGACCGAGGTTCAAAAGTGAAAAAAAAAATGCCAGTAAATCACATTTGATGCACAACAAGAAGATAACAACATGCTTTGTAATTGAGACTTCCTCACATACTCTTTCAATTTATGGAGGTATGAGTACAAGAAAGAGATATCTTTCCCCAAATGCTTTTCAGGATTCAACCCCATAGCTGCCACCTGTCACATCCATTTGTCTTAGAAGAAAAAAATAACATCTAATAGAAACACTGTAAAATATATATATTTGGATAAGGATCTACTATGTTTGATATCAATTCATACTTGACAGCTAAAAAAGCACAAGTACATCCACAGGCATGCCAAATAAACGTAGAATGACTCATCAACTCTGTGAATTTAGGCTTTTAGCCAACCTGAAACTCATCTTTCATCCCAATTTGCATCCTCTAAAACTTTACTACCACCATTTTCAAACATATCAAAGCATAACATCTGTCTTCAGTTGCAACTATGTCACAAAAAGAGCTCACTGTGAACAGACTCTTCACTAAGTGAGAAGGGACAGGTGAAAGAAAGAAAGAAGGAAGGAGCAGTATATTCTGAGGTAAGAGATGTGCCTTAAAAATGATAAAGGAAAAAAAATAGCATTCTTCTTTCAAATACTGAAACAAGCATAATAAAAATTTCAATCAATAAATGCAATGTAATGAAGTGGCAAACAAGACTAATGGCAAAGTTCCATGGTGGAAGAACATTGACATCAGTTTATACATAAGAAATTCATATCCTCGTTAGTCTCATTCTAGGCATGACTTTCACCTCATAAAAAAATATATCAACTTATAGAATTCGTATTGTCACCCAAAACCTTTACTAATCTGTATAAAAAGCATAAGGTGAAGCACTTCATTACCAAAAAGAAACAGCTGCAGCAGCTTAAAAAAAAAAAAAAAAAAGTTTCACCTTCACCGTGATGGCCAATATTCCATTGTCAATCTAATTTAACAAAAAAAGAATCCTGTAAGTCAACATAAACCGAACAACTATCTAATGCCACATCAAATGACAAAACAATTTACCATTTCTTGAAGAAGCATTGACTGATCCTGTTTCCATAAAAATGCCAGAGAAACAAGCCCTAACCTTGAACAGACACTTTCCACCCGTAGCCTTTGATAATCAGAAGCTATTGCACCAGAAGATACCGCCTCAATTGATGGTATCTTTTTTTAACTTCTTTCAACAACTCATACATATCCTCAACTTCATCCCCAGGAGTCGTTTTGTAGCTGAGCTTCTGGTGCCTGTCTGAGCACATAGTCTGAAATTAAGAGAAATTATGCAAGAAATGGCATGGCTCTCTAGTAATAGTCAAATTCTTTGCTGCAACAGCTCAACAGGTTCTTTTGCATCAAGTGAAAAAGCAACATGGCAAGGCCAGGTAATTTTTACTGGAATGGAAGATGTGCGCTAGGTGAAGCAAATAATGACAGCATCAATCATAATGATTAACATACTAACACAAAGCTAGTGATGATGCTTTGCATAACTCAGTAAACTAGTGGTGTCAGAAAATAGGGAAGCCAATGGACACTGGCTTTCCTTGTGGCCTTGGGTTGGCCCTAAAATGATTCACCCTCGAGGTCAAATTATCACGGTTAAGTGGGGGATAGTGAAAAAAGCCATTTGACTTGTTGTTTTGTCATTTGAAGGAATTATATTACTGATCTCGACTCTTTTTGTAACCTAAACAACATGAAAAATAAAATAAAAAAATGACCTATCAAACAATCTAAAACCAGCTGCAAGTAATTGTTCTATCTAGCCACAAATCTCTTGCATCCATTCTTTGGGAGCATGCATGACACACATCACTTATACATTTCTACTAATACAAACCACCACTGAGCATTCCTATGCAAAAAACTCGCCTTGTAGATCCTTGTATTCGTTTTCTGAACAATGGAATTCCCATGCACTTTGCATAGCTGACTATTATTTGGTGCCCAACCTGACATCAGCAATGTAAACAGCCCAAAGTGAGCAAACTCCAGTAGTGTCGAAACCTTGATGTAATTGAAGCATTTCAGTCATATCATGAATCATAAAGAAGTCAAAACAGCAGATTCATGAAGACTAGGTAGCAGCAGGCCAAGAATATTTCCTATCATAAAACATTCTCACACGATTCTCTTTACTATCATAATGCCTCATCTGAAGTCCCAATTAACATCCTTAGGAGATGAATACAATCAAATGCCGGAAAAGCATAGATGACTAAGCAAAATGCAAGCACAAAATGCCGTCTCCGATCACATGCACAAGACAAGAACTCCTCCAGGAACCACCTCGATGCGCAGAGAAACTTTCATCGCCGCATCCCATTATCAACTGAACACAAAATCAATCGATCGAGCGAGCAAATGAAAATCCGAGGCGCATTCAAGGTTTCCCTTACGATTCTGAGTTCGTCCATCTAATCCCACACTCCGTCGCTCATTCCTCATCACTTCATCAAAACAATTCCAAAAATAAATTCGAAAAACAACGCTCGTCGACAGACAGAGAGAGAGAGAGAGAAAGAGAGAGAGGGACATACAGTCTGATACATGTAGCTATCGAGCTCATCCACGGCATCGTCGGCCGGCATCAAATTCGCAAGCGCGACAATCTGAAGTCCAAAAGTCAGTAGATATCATCATCATAATAATACCAGGCATCAATCGAACTTCGAAAAGCTCAAAATCCAAAACGCAAACCACGACAACAAAAAATGAGGAGCTCATCAATACGACCGTGTCAACGCAGAGGGAGCAGTACCTGGTGGCCATACTGGACGCACTTCATCATGGCGTAGCAGCTGTCCTTGCCGCCGCTGACCAGCGCCACCACCTTCATCTCGAGCTCCTCCCGCCTTCTTCGGCGTGACGTCGGCACAGAAAAAAGGGAGAAGGCAGAGAGAGAGAGACTGTCAGCTTAGTTTTGACTTCGCGCACAGACAGACACGATGAATAGCATGGAGTTCGTCTGCTTCCACGCCAACTCTTAGGGACTTTAGGGTTTTCCCCCAGTCTTGAACATTTCACGAAAACCTCCTAAACCTGGTCCCGATTTTTCAACCGTTACACACGACCCCACCCTCTCTGGACCGAAGCCAAATGTAATTTGATCATAATTTTGTAATCTCGATATATGTAGTTTTTTACAGATTTTCATTTTATAATACAATTCAAATCGATAATCATTTCAGATATGTGTTCTAATATAAATTAGATTTTATAAAAAAATTCTAAATTCAATCTCGACTTTTCAACTATTTCCAATGACTCGACCCTCTTGAATGAATTTTCCTTCGTATCACATCATACTCAAGTGTACTTTATCATAATTTTGTAATTTCGTGTATGTAATATTTCATAATCATCCCAATATGTTAGCAGAAACTCAACCAATTGCAGCTTCAACGGCTTCTCATGAAAGACTCCGTTGATTTTTTTATTTTTTTTAATTTTCCATTTATCTTTCATGATGATCTGAAATGCCAGGACATGTCACATCGGAATGGATTTTCAATATCTAATATGCTAAACCAAGTTATCCTGTAGCGCCCCCCTTTCCTTTTCCGAGCATGCCATGTGTCGGCTTGCAAATGCATGGACACCATTCTGGATGTCTTATTATATGTCATATGTCGCAATGCATCACAAAAAATGGTTTCAAGTTAGTGGCTTGAATTGACAATGTCATCTTGCAAGCAATTGCTCCTAAAGAACCTAACCCAACTTTTCCGAACGTAGATGAGGAGAATCGTGCAATCTATCGTCCTTTCATTCCATCCATCCAGCCTTACGTTGAACCCGGTCTTGAGTCACCCTTTGAGAAGCCGCCTCCTTGTGAGCGAGCCAAACTCGATAAGGATGGGGCCGCTCGCAGCGACCCAGCAAAGCAGTTGCCAGTGGTATCATTCGGGATAAACGTGGCAACCGGCGAGGAAGCTTTGCTAGACCATTAGGAACATGTTCTGCACTCACGGTCAAAATTCCACGGTACCTCTGGCCATGTCGCAATAGGTTACGTTAAAAATCATAATGGAAATTGATTCGCCAGAGCCTATACAGATTTTGGCAATGACTGGCAAATTTTCCTTTGAGCACCGGGGTTGAACATACTCTTGGCTACACGCCCTCACCAGATTTAGCTCACATGTACTTACACAATCGAGTTAGTGTTCATGCAACGCGTAAAATCATGACCCATATGTCATTTTGATTGTAAAATATTTCACCTGAGAAAAGTCTCATCAAGAATCTCGATACTAGTGGAATTAATTATCACAGGTAGTTATTAAGATATATTTCGATGCATGATATCAAAAATTGTGGAAAGAATTAATAATGTTCATGAAGATAATACTCATGTCACAGATTTACACCGTAGTAATGAGAATCCTAGCCCTCGCTTGAGGATGGAAGTAGTCGCTCCTGCTTTATTGGTTTAACTCTCTTATGGGTTGTGCTAATCAAAGACCAACGAAGGCACTAGAGATCATGCAAGCTCAAATTTATGCAGCGTTCACAATCCACAAATACATCGATCTCCATGGCATTTGCATAAAATAAAAATAATTCCCTACTGGTCGTGGCATTGATACCGCCACGAAGAATACCGACTGATAGCGGAAAAAATGAGGGTCATGCAAACTTGCTAACAGGTTTAGATGTAGAGATATGGACATAACATTTTCACCACAATATTCCTTTATCGTGGCCAACTTCTCTGACAATGAGCTGTCGCTGACATCATGTTATCGATAAACAAGCATCTGATCAGGAAAAAAAAAAAACATAATACAAAGTCATAGTCGAAAAGCACCGGCAAAGAAAGAGGCAAGCATCCAGCCAAAAAGAAAGAAGAGAACATATGCCTTCAGATCATAAAGTCAGCAGTCAAAACATTTATCTAGTATCGCTATATGGCTTTATGGTGATTGCTTTCTAATAAACTAACCAAAACCCATTCATAAATAACCATTATTCAAACAAACTACCAACGAAAATGGAATGAAAACGGAAAGAATTTGCCTACCTCCCCAACCTTGCCAAATGATTGTACCAGTTTCGTACTAGAAGAACCACCAAACTGATGTTCAAAACGTAAGTTATTAAGAGAAGCACCAACCACTTATGCTAGAGAAACAAATATCTCAGAAACTGGCAAGAAGATCACCAATGGCGTCAATGCTTCGAGTTGGACTTCAATTGAGTGTAGTTTAGGCCGAGATTTCCTCCACAGAAATGTTAAATTTGGTACTTGGTATTATCGCCGAAAGTCCAAATATCAGTCCATGTCCAATTTCCTAGAGAAGCCTCTGCCCTGTGGCAGGCCAACTTGACCATCTGTGGAAGTTCCTCCCCTCGACAAGTTTATAGGTGGCTGACAATCCATTGGGTAATTCATTCCAGGTTGGCTCTCTTGCTCCTTTGCCTGTTCTCGATGATGATTTTTTTCTCTTTCTTAAAACCTGCCATAAAATAAGATCATTAGAGTACTTGCAAATGCGCAAATGAAATCTTTTATTAAACATGGGCAGAGCAGATGCTACAACATTTTTCAACCAAGACCTGAACATCCTACTTATAATCATCTGTTACACTAGTCATCTTAGTGTGCTAAGAAGAAAAAGAAATCTAAAATATTAGAAGATATGATACAAAAAAGAGCACTTGCTGCAGCAGCCTCTCCAACTAATAGTGGACTGAAATATTGGGAGGAAAGTGAATATCAGGTTATCTCCAAAAATAGTCATAGGTTTGCAAGTCTTCTCAACCATTAATAAATTTATGGATGGGCAATTCATGGAGTTATATAGCCACCTTTGATATATATAAAAAAAAAGGGGGGTAAAAGCCGCCAAAAACCCTAAACTATGCCCATTGTGACACATCCATCCAAACTTCTTCTTGTAACACCAAAAACCCCAAACTTATATTCATATGACACATTTACCCAAAAAAATTTGATGTCCAAAAAAAAGTTTGAGACTTTTGGTATCCAAAAAAAAAAAAAAAAAACGTTTGGGATATATGTGTTACACAAATACAAGTTTGGGCTTTTTGGTGTTGCAAAAAACAGTTTAGGTGTTTTTGTGGGCTTTTCCCAAAAACAAATTAATGACTTCTTTTAATATAGAAAGAAAGATATAGCCAATAAAAATAAGAAAGGACACCAGCTACTCATATCAAGTGTAAAAGGGAAAGCTTTTTCTGCGACCAGGGTCTTCTTCTTCTTCTTTTTTCCTTTTTTTTTCAATTGGCTAACAGTGTTTCTCACTAAGACATGCACATCACTCAATTCATTTATCCTCAAGCCTGGATAAGGTTGGGCATATAAGTTCATCATAACTATCTTACCCAATCACTCCTAGAATGGAGCCTCAAGGGACTCATCCCATACTTCTGCACTTCCATTAGAGGCATCTTCAACATCTTCTTCCATTGAAAGCCTAATATATTCCCTATGGGCGAAGCGATCCCACTCTGTCAAGGTTGGATTCTCCCTTTCCTATTTCAAGTAGAAATATCAAGCCAGTATAAAGCTTGCAACCATGTCAATTAACCAATCATTCCTGTCCCATGAAAAAGTAGAAGTTTTTAAAATATGATATGGAAAATTCCTACCTGACGAATGAGAAATGGATCACGGGTCTCAAAAGCCATAAATTTATTGAGGTTGAAAAGAATATTGAAAACACTTCCCGAAAGTTTGCAGCCTTTCAGATCATTCAATGTGATATAACTTTCATTCTGCAAGCAAGGGCTTTTAAACCGTTAGATAAGTAATAGATAACCACTAAAGAAGTACCACTTTAATGAGGTCAAATTCGCTAGATCCAAGCAATTTAGAAACTAATTCCCTGGAAAAATACTCTAAGGGCCTTAACTACATAAATAAATCAGTATCTAGGAGGAATGTACTCTAAAAAATGCACTTATACAAGTAATGTGTAATTAAGGGAAAAGATAGATGAAAGGACATTTGCGGTATTCTTAAACATTCTCCTCATCCATTGCAGAACATAAATCCCATGTACAATATAGCTCTGAAGAAAGACAGAGCAAACCTCTGGCCCAATCATGTCAATTATCTGACACAAAATATCCTCAAAAAGCACAGGCTCTTGAGCCATGCACTCCATACGATGCAATTGCTCCTCATAGAAATATTGCAATTCATTTCGGGTCAAAATTCCATTTCCATCCAAATCTATGCATTTAAACCTGAGAAAGGAAGTAAGACATCAAGTTATATTTAAGGTGGAAACATATACAAAAATGTCAAAGCATAAAACACAATTATAAAATTTTGAAAAACAAATTATCAGATATATGCATTAGATATAACCTTGGAAGATATGGAAGAATGATCAAGATCCATGAAAATACTAACCGTATAAAACTTGAAGATTTTCAAACTGGTCAGATAAACCAAAGTACCATATGCAATACAAAATGCCTACACACTCTCTCTCACCCCTAAACGTGCCCCCTCACACTCACCCCATACACACACATACACCTGCGCACATAGAGAAGAGTTCTTATCATGGAACAAAACACCTCCTTTGTTTTCAGCCTTTAGATGAATTGCTAAAAGAAAAATACACTTACTGAAAAAATTAGAGAACTTCACAATTTCATTTCTACCTTATTGAAATAAGGGTTGCAAAACTGGACATGTTAACGGCAATGCCTATATGGGTTTACAGTATCAGGATTTCTAATGTACCAGTATTCAAGACTAGGTTCAGAAGATTTATCCTCCTCAGCCAGTATGAAGTAAACGAAATCTTCATAACCCATCTTCCCTTCAACTTTGCTGGTGAACTTTTTCGGGACCTGAGATCATTCAGGAGAAAAGAGACAATTTCCATAAGCACCAAGATGTCCATTATAGCAGGAATCTGGGTCAAGTAATTACATCCAGCAGACACGAACCTGAGAAAATATTCTATCTACAATTCGGTAGGTAAGTGCATGATTGCCATATCGGATAAGGTTCTCCTTGTCTATCAAGAAATCATGATCTGTATCCAGTTCCCAGAACTTGCAGTATATGACGTAAAAATGTTCATAAGAGAAATACCTGCATTAGGAATTATAGTATCAATGGTGCAAGCAGAGAGCACAGTTATAAAAGCATGCACCTCAAAAGATTACGCTGGCAGCATCATTACTTTGCCAACTACAAACATAATCCATCAAATAGCTACTTTTAGAGACCAATGCAGAAGAAACAGATTATGCATGAACCGATCTCGCAAAGAGATTATAACTCTCAGTGGTTTTTAGTGATGTATATTACACAAATCTGCCTATGAAGAAATGGATGGACAAGCCCAAATGAGAAAACTTTGGAAGGACAGAGATGCCTAATGAAATAATCTAAGAGAAAACATCATCATACGTTCTTTTACCTCAAGACTTTATTTATATCTTCTTCTTCATCTGCATGTAACATTGCATCAATCAAGTTCCCACGTTTCACCTCCCTGAGAGTCAGGTTGCCATTTCCAGATCTATTTATGTAGTAAAATATTCTGTATATCACTGTTTCAGCTGGGCATGGTAAAGAAAGTCATGTTAAATAAACAGAAAAGGGAGAAAAAACAAAATATTACAGTCTAACAGACATGAATGAGAGTTGAGCTGAAGCAAGAAGCAGGAAAAACTACTAAGGCTAGGCTATCAGATACAATGCTCCCATAACTACCGGGTGAAACTTTTTAAACCGGCAAATATAAACCAAGATAGAAATATTAAATGTCATTAAAAATTGCTGCTGTGGAAATAATTTAATCAAAAAGTCCTCAGTATAGCTAGTATCTACATTATCACTAATTGTGAAATTTACTTTATAAGTGTCAGAAAACAGAACAAATTTTTCTTTATGAATAATGGAAACAGAATGCACTCCATGTAATCAGACTTTATAGCAGCAATGGCACATTTAATTTTGTTAAGTCATTGCAATGAAGTCACAATTCAAAGATCTTGTGTTCTGATAAGGGTTGTTAACAACACCTGACACATATTTCCTCAAGAAATTATAACCCTTCAGTGAGCCAAACTTCCAACCACAAGGGTAAAATAGTACTGTCTATTTCAGCAATGAAAACAAACCAAAAAATGTTTAATTCATGAGAAAAGACCATCACAATATTTTATGACCTCTACTTATTTATTATGAACATTGATAATTTGTAAATAATTGCTTCTATCGATATCCATATTTCAATAATAGTTAGATATTTCACTAGATGACTTGAAATACAGTGAGACTTGATATTAAACCAATAAGGAAACTCAAACACATCGAAACATGGTTTTGCAATTTATTCAAAGACAGAATATTCTCGTTTTCATGAAACAAACACATGTTCAAGAAAATAGGAAACCAAAGACAATTAGTTTCATTTACATTTTCACCGCAAGTGATTTCTGAAACCAAACAGGTATGGCTGTATGCATCAATCACTCCCCAAAACCATACAGTGGGAGCCATGTGCACCAGGCACCCCCTTTTTAGTAGGGATGGAAGTGGGATAGGCTTGGGATGGTTGACCTAGTCCCAAACCCTTCTCACTAGCTTTCGAGTATTTTGCAAACTTATCCCATAAACTATATGGTTTTGCAAATGGAATGCCAAATCCATCCCATTTGGGTTATCAACAGGCTCTCAAAGGCAATGTGGTTATTAAATTCTTCTTCAAACATTGTCTAGCACAAAATAAACAGCAAACCATCTTTATTACACATCCCCAATCATATAAATGTAGATAATGCAACCACTTCAATTTCAAATTCTCGCAGAAGTTCTACGAATCATAAAAGATAACATAGGTCTTACTTTTCGGGTTTTGGGATACTGGCAAGACAAATCCCAAACCATATAAGGTTCTGTACTAAATTCTTGCCTGTCCCGTAACCCTAAACCGTGACACATTTAAGTCCTATTGGGGTTTGGGACAAGTTGGGTACCCTATGAGACCCAACACAATGCCATCTATATTTTTTAGTCACAAACTACTTATTACACAAAGCCACATTTTTCATTGAAAGCATCTAGAACAGCATATGGGCGAATGAGGAGCATAAAGGAAAGGACATCATGTCATGTAATATAAACTCCATTTTAAATAGAGTAACAATATTCACTGAAAATACTAGAATGGCATATGAACAAATCTGAGGAGCACAAAAGGAAAATAAATCATATCACAATAACCAAAATCTCAACAACAGATCGGGGACAAACCATATCTTTCCTGAAACTCAGGTGTGCTCTGCAAAAACTCCAGTCCAGGGTGAGTAGCCAAAAGCTCTCGAAGCACAGGTTTGAAGTCATCCTGTGGCAAAGCAGGAAAACACAACATATCAGAAACTAAAACAGTATAGATACACCAATGTAGTCAATAACAAGTTGCAAAACTAAGATAACCCCAAAAACTTTTCCAAAACTACAACCTACAGAGGAGAAGAATCAGAGAAAACATGAGCAAGGAAAACACATTAAACCTGAGTGAGATACTTGAGATTTGGTTGCTTCAAAATCTTATAGATTTGAGTTGCTACATCCAGTGTCAACATGTTCCCATTTATCCAGTAATCAACAAATGCATCCCTATCAGTCAATTATAGGGGAAAGATAAGCCCAACAAACAGCAACAACATTAATAAGAAGGAAAATGTTGAAACAATAGCCAAGAAAGGGAATCTGAAATCCAAATAGCCTCTAAAAAGCATACATCACTAGCTCATGTGGGAACCAATTTTTCACACCCAACATATATTAGCCAATGGAGAAGAATGCAAATCAAGAAGGAAAGTCTAAACATCCTCTCCATGCTTATGGAATAGGTGTCAAGTAGACCGCTAGGTTTATGATATTCCACCAACATAAACAGCAATAGCATAAGCATTAGCCGGTAATGCATTTGTGTATATGTCTCACTCTCAATCATCCAACTTTTTGAGTTTTACTACCTATAGCTCCAGCTCTAGTTTGCAAGCTGACTCACTATCTAAACCTGCCTGGGCGCATGAAACAAGGTAAGATTCTGACAGTTAACTAGTAGAATGGTTATAATATTGTCAAAAGATCAAGGGGGTACTATTGCCTCCCGTTACCAAGAAGCCATGGTCCCAAAGATTTGAATGAAGTCGATGGCTTCAGAAACATCATGAACTAAGATACTTTGAGCACTCAAGTAACTGCAGCGTAAGGTAGCTAAATTAAGGGTATTCAAATACTATCGTATTTATAAGAACCAACTTCTGAAAAAGATTGATGAAAAAATCCATGGACAATTTGAAAGGCCATGCAACTAGAAAAGTTAATTAAAAGAGAAAAAGTGCAGCATCATAAAAATAGCATTTTTGAGGACTTACTGACCATGGCTCAGGTAAGTTGGGCCCCAAGTGGGTTATTAGTCTGACAAATTAAGTATATTACGATTTTCCCTGTTAAAGAAGAGGATTTGACCTGAGAATGCTGAACTTATTTTCCCAACAAAATTGTCATGGACCACTCATTTAGGAAAAGAAAATTAATGTTTCTAGTAGCTGCTACAGTGAGAAAACATTGAACCAAAATTGAAGCCACCAACTACTGCATCCCTTTCTCCCGAAAAATAAATCATCTAGTCAGTCATTTTGTCTGGAAACTTTCCGAAAGATAATCATATTACAGTACAGTAAGAAAGGAAATACTACTGCAATTAATTTGAAATTCACAAGTACTACCATGTGCCTTATTCTTGGATTTGCGCTGACATAACTACTTCTTTCTCAAAGCAAAGTCAACTTAGATACCATGGACAAGCGTGTACAGGGACATTTGGGAAACAGCAAACTGTAGAAGAGAGCAAATAAAGATTCTGGAACGGTATAGGTGCTCTAAATAGAAGAAGAGTCGGAAAGCTAGTATGATGATTGAGCCAAAATCCAAAATTGACCAGTATGCTTAGTCCCATAATGTGAAATGCATGCAGTAAAGATTGGCGATCATCCAGTACTGGAAGCCTATGCACACCATTGAGGAGACAGAATAGAAAAAGTTAGCGAAGGCAGCCCTGTCACAATCACTAGATTTTGGTTTGACTATATCACAAATTACCACTGGAAGCAAGAACTTAATTTGGGAAAAGGTAGAAAATGACGACAAAATGCAGACCTCGTAATAAAGCCAGTGCCATTAACGTCAATCCTTCTGAAAAGACATGTTGAGAAGAATGATGGCAACTTGCAAATTTCCCTCGTAACTAATTTGAAGTCTGAAAGACCAAGGAAATGATAGAGCAATGAATTATAGATGGCAGAGAAAACACAAGCAAAAATAACAGGAATGCCAACAGTATATTCTTACCATTTATCTGCAAACCATCAGAGTGAGCATAAAAAAATTGATTGATTCTCAATATGCATTGTTCTTTCAGTTCTTTCGGAGGCGGTCGGCCATTTTGAAAGTAAAACTGCAATTATCCACATAAAAAGCAACTTACTTTTAGACATACAAGGAAAATTCACCAGCTATGCTCAAAGAGTACATCTGAATAAATTAGCATCTCCCAAACCTGTGGTATTAATTCTTTAACTGGCTCGCTAACTACTTTCAAAGGAGAACCCAAATTAGAAGGGCCAACTCTCTGTTTCATTACACGAGGGGAACCAGATGTACTCCTAGGGGAAAGTGGAGGGGCATTTCCAGCAGGAAACATGGAAGGTAATGAATTTCCTGAAGCAGCACTGGCGCCTGAAGAGCTCCCAGGAGCATTCAGAGGAGCGCCTGCCTTTGCATCATTTATCAATGATGTCACCTGAAACCATAGGGAAAGCGAAGTTCTAAAAGCTTGGGACACCATATCCGAGATTACTAAAAGAACATCAAAGATTACGAAGCAAGAACGCATGTATGCAAATCATTGCCTTCTAGTTTAATATTTCAGAGAGCCAGTAACTATGACAGTTTGTGTCCAATCAAAAGCAAGTTAATAATTTTCCAGAAACAGCAACTAATTTCCAAGGAAGCATCCTACATATAGCACCAGCTTCCACAATCAAAGCAACTTCTTCAGGCATCCCACAATCAAACCACTTGAACTTCCCACATCGTCAGGTTTCATTGACTATGGATGTGATGAAACAAAATGACACAAAATTCATATGGCATCCTCACACATTAAGGTCCATGAATTCATAAAAGTGTTTGAAAGGCTTAGCACAATAACCAATTTGGGTAAGGGCCTCTTTTTTCTCTATGACATGATTCAAAGACAAGCTGTCCTGTACTATCAATGAACCAAGTATGACCCAGAATTTAGCATTCATAGTTGCCACAGAACTGCTAGACACAAAGTTTTCAAAGTGAGCATCTGGGAAACATACACAAGAAATGACAATTCTCATAGAAGTTGCAGAAGCTATGAGGGCAACTTGACCTCAGAGCAATTGAGTTGTCATCATTGAGGCTCCATGCCATATGGCAATTATAATTATTAGATATAGATTTCAATTTTCAACTGGAAGTGTCATTTTGCTGGATTTATAAATTTATTGAATTGTGATATTAGAATTTGCTAGGTTTTAAAAAAGAAGCACGACTCACTAAATAAAGTATCAATCTCTGAAGTTTTGAAAATACTGGATAATATTTTAAGGATAATGTCACTCCCATCTACAGAAAGGGTATGCTGAATGATACCGCAGAACTTTGTTGGATGTTTAATAACACCCACATGTTCAAAGGGGCATTTGCAATTTGCCACATCACTTAATACACCAATTAGTGGAACATTCTTGGTATAAAATTCATTACTTTTGTTTTGATATGATTTTTCATCTTAAGTAATTATTCCCTCTAATGGCGAGGTTCTCTTTTCATAACAAATATTTTGAATACAATTTTCATTATAATCAACATCTTGTACACCAATAAAGTCGAAAGTATGTATTTTTTTTTCTCTTTTTAAAGTTATAACCTCCTTCCATCCTTGTTGCAATAACAATTCTTGTTCATGTCTCCTTTTTCATATACAGAAGGGATCAGACCAACAACGTCATGACTCATTATTTGATTATCATTAGGAATACTTATGATGTATGGCAAATCCATGTTCCATCATTCACTTAGACTCTAGCAAAGAGGAGTGAAGATGAGCAAGGCAAAGTATCCTTCAGAAGTTGGAAGAATCATTGGAAAAACACATCATCCTGACCGTTTAATGCATCTGGCCTGAGTTTTTCAGTCTCAACAAGCTGTCTTGCCCAATTGATTAATTAAAATATAGGACCATCCTTCATTTTAGACTTTATCAGACAAATTATAATCGCACACTTTTGGTAGATAGCAGTGACTTTGGAAAGTAATTAGATTATGTTCAGCAACTTTAATGTCAACCAAGCATGTGTTTGGAATAAGGTATGAACAAACCCAGTATTTGTATTCCAACACGTGTTTTGCAGAATACTCCTCATCCTTATCATGTGGAAATCCAAAAATCAATAGTCTAAGACACTTTCCAAAAGTATTGATCCACCTTTTCAATAAAAGCATGACTTGACAAGAAACTTGCCACAAAATAATTTGTAATTCTCATATCAGTTCATTCTTCTTCGAGAATCAACCTTGCATCTACTCAATGAAGACTAAATCAGTTTTTCAGAAGAAAGATTCCTCATAATGTTTCAATTCCCTAGCTGTAGCTTTTTAAGCATAAAGCTCACAATCATGGTATAGGGTAATTCCTATTAAACCCCAATTTTTGAGTCCCATACTAGCAATTGGATACTAACCATCTTTCGAAGTTATTAGATCCCTTCAGCAACTTTAACCTCAATCTTGCTTGTCTTTAGGGTTAAGGCAAAGAGAAACCACTGTTAGAAGTCCGACACGTCTTTCATAAGATAAATAATCCACAATCATTTGGAAACCCATCAATCAGTACCCAAAAACACCTCCTAGTTTCTGACCAATTTTCTAGTAAGTGCATGACTTGAATAGAAACTCACAATCAAATGATGCACAATGCCTAATCAGTTCTTTGTTCTTTGAGAGTCAAATTCGAATCACTGAACGATGACAACATCTTTTGCAAAGAGAGAACGTCTCACACAAGTTTCCAATTCCCAAACTGTAACTTTTAGTTTAGAACTTATACACATGGCATTTCTTATCCATAACCAAAAGACTCCAAATTTCGAATTGCACACAAAATATTTGCGCTCTAACCGGAACTTTAGGAAATGATTAAATCTTATCCACCATTTGCTTATCCTAAACCAACACATAAGGAACCATCATCATAATTCTAACACACATTCACCATAAGACTCCCCATCCATAATCATCCGAAACTTGAAAAAACAAGGTCCAAGACAGCTTCTCCAAGTTTTAAACCAACTTTTCTATAAATGTCTGACTAAAATATGAAACTCAGCATAAAAGGGTGAAGCTTGAAATTAAAAAAAAAAAAAATTCTTCTCTCGTCAATGCGATCAAATACAGGTGATTTCTGAGCTGGAACATGCCCATTAACCAACCAGAATCCCTAACAAGAAACTACAACTGCGACATGTATCTCAACGAAGTAATGCATAATCACCACCAGCTAAAATGCAAACGTAAATTAACACAGCAGTCAGATACGTAGGCACACTCGCAATGCATATCAACCGGCGAATTAAAATGCAGAGTTTTCGGTTCAGTTCTTCCGCGGGGGCGGAGGGGGGAGGCGACGATAAGTTACCAGCCGGTTGCTGTCGGGGAGCGAGAGCCACTGGTGGAAGATCTTCTCGACGAAATCGGAGTTCGATTTCAGAGCCAGCGGGGAAACCTCATTGAGCTGCAGCAGGTCGGTCTCCAGGGACGCCACCTCGCCTCCGGCGATCTCCATGCTCATCGTCTCTCGTCTCGTCTCTCCGCCCCTCAACAATCTCTCATCCAAAAAACCCCAACGCCAATCGAAGCGGCGCGAATCCTCGCGCGGGAAGGGAGGGAGGGAGGGAGATCGACGGGAACAAGGTGCAGATTCAGCTCCGGGAGCTCGGGAGAAGAGCCGGCTCCCGAATCGCGAGAGCTGGATACGCGAGGATCGGGCCGAGCGCCAGATCTTCCGCGGAAACGAGCGGCCGGGATGGGCGCGACAGCTCTCGCGCTTCGCGCTCTCGCCCTCTCTCCCTCTCTCTCTCTCTTTCTCTCCTTCGGCGTGGAGCGGAGGAGGAGGAGGAGGAGGAGGAGGCGATTGGAGAAGACGACGACGACGAGGGGCGAAGCGAGAGCGAACTCTAGAGAGAGAGAGAGAGGGAGGGAGAGGGAGGGGGGGGGATTTGTTTATTTAGGGATCGATGATGCAGTTGCAGGCTCGCAGAGAGATCGAATTGGGGGAAGAAAAATGCTTCTTTTCGGGAGGTGTTAAAAATTAGGGAGCAAGCTGATTATGGGAGAGAGAGAGAGAGAGAGAGATATCGGTTGAAGAAGAAGAAGGCGCGTTTGCACGTGCTTGGTCACGTGCCCATCATACGCGCGTACATGAGGTGTGCGCCACCGTGGGGAAGGGCGGGTTGAGTCGGACTCGCGACCGCCTTAGAGCGCACATGATAATATTTTTATTTTTCAATTTCTTTATTTTCCAGTTTCCCTAGAATAAGTTTAAAATAAAAATTCGTTTGGATAAAATAATTTAATTTTTCTATTTTTGAAATAAATTTCGAATAAAAATTAAAGTTAAAATTTTTGATTTTTTTATTTTTGGAATAGAGAAATTAAAATTTTTCTCATCATTCACTTTTGTTATCGCCAATCGCCCACCATCCACTCGTGGGACGTTGGACACCCACCACTCGTCATTGCTTGTTGGCCGCTCGCCCGCCATCAACCGCTCATCGCCGATCGTTGACCACTGGACTCTAGCGGCCCGTCGTCAATTGTCAACCATCTAATGTCCGTTGGTCATTGGCCGCTCATCACCAACCACTGGACATCGGAGGCCCATCGCCGACCATCGAACGTTCGCCACCAACCATTTGTCGCTTGCCAAAGCCGTTGGATGTCAATCACCCATCATCACTCGTCGAACTTTAGCCATTGGCCACCAACCACCAGTCATCGGCTAGTCAAACGCCAGACGCCGAACTCCGAACGTCGGATGCAAGATGCCGGTTGCTGACTATCGGATGTTGAACTCCGAACGTCAAACGCCGAATGTTGGACTTTGAACTCCGGCTGCTCGCCACCGATTGCCAGACATCAAACTTCGGCCATCAAACGCCGGTCATCGCCGCTCCTAGAAATAGAAATTTTATTTTTTTACCAAACAAATTTTTATTCTAGAAATATAAATTTTGAATAGTTATTGAGCACGTTTCTTTGCTCATAAACTAATCCATAGAATAGGAATTGATTTTTATTCTAGGAATTTTGTCATGTGCACCCTTAGTATGGCGAGGGGTTGTAGATTTTAGAAGTAAAATGACAATTCATGATAAATTTATTGTAAATTAATATTTTAACCATTAAAAAATCAGATTGGTATATCTGTGAGAAATTGATCTTCCATTAATTTTCATTAAACTTTATTGTCGAATTATTGAATTGGATGGGATGATACATGGTAGTTGATGGATATATCTGTTGGGGCTTTATGTCCCATTTACTAATTTGTAGTTTTTTATAGTATTAATTCAATTTAACGAAAATTAATAGATGATAAATTCGTTATAAGTATATTAATTTGAGGATTTTTTTACGGTAAAAAATTAATTTAGGTAGATTTGTCGGGAGTTTAAGGAGGCAAAAAATTATATGAAAAAAAAATTATCATAGATACATCGAATTTTTCATGATATTATAGATACATTGAATTTTTCATAACGTTAACTCTAAAAGATATGCCTCGTCGAAGCTGCGGCCTGCGAAACACGTTTTAATGGAGATTTTGAATGCCAACACGTTTTAATGGAGATTTTGAAGTGGCATCAAGCTCGTCACGAGTTGAAAAAGGATGTGGATGTTAAAAAAAGAGCTTCGGGCGAGACTCGAGCGCGACCGGCGTCAGCCTCGGCTGAAAATGCATTGGGAGTTGAACCGAGCTGGGCTGGAACTGGATCTCGTTTTTCTGCCCCCCTTTTTCGAGAGTCGATGTCTAATTCATAACCTTCGCATCGAGAAAGAGCTCGACCCAAGATGCACTACATTTTCGTTTTTGTTAAATACCAATTGGTCATTTCGAGTACATTGGATTACGAGAAGCGAGTTAGGCCTTGCGTAGATTACACAAATAGTTTTACAGTAAAGAAGTGGGTGGGTAATCAGATGAATTGATTTAAATTGTATCATTCACAACTTACCTAAATCCCAACTCATTCGCCACCTATATTTATGACTTGGGCACTTAGAGAATGGGGCAAACCATTTACGATGACCAAATACTACGAGTCCGGAAAGCGAGATTGCTTCAGCATCCAATTTGCACAGGCTTTAAGCCCGAGTCCCGTCTACGAACGATCACCCACTTTATTAAGTCCCACAACTCAAGTACACTATTGATGGCATTGAGTTGTACGACTTGATTCAAAGCCCCGGCTTCAATGTTGGCAAGTTTGGAGCCTACGGGAGTTGCACATCTGCACAATTCTGGGTTATCACAACCCGGGCTCCCGGGAAAGCCTAAGTCACAGAACCACATGCCATTCATACCCATTGGCAACGGCTGAAACCGGTGGCCAGCTACTCCAACATCACCCGGCCGTCCATAAAATGTTGCCATAAGCTTAGAAAATCCCGGAGAGGATGATTGGACGGGGTTATGATTGAGACATATAATGCTCCTGATGTTCGATGCATTGAAAATTAAACAGCTCTTGCATTGTCCGGTCAAAACCCATTTGATCAACCCAAAAAGTAGGCCAAGCGTTTAAAAAGAATGATCAATGATACAAGCTTTAGCTAATTGTGGAATCAATATTAAATATGATGAATGTACATCAAGACAGACGTCACATGGTACTCAAAAGTCCTGTATGGGGCTATCCTGACCAGAAAGTGCTATGATTTCCCCTGTACCTTGGAAAATCCAGAGAAATCATCAACACTCCAATCTCTTTGCTAAAGAGCCTGCACCTTTTAGCAGGAACTAGACTGCACTATCGCATTGGGTTCAAAGAGATACAACAATAGGACGATAAGCAGAAGCTAGAATTGTCGAAACAAAGGAGCACAAAAGAGAACTCCATTGACTTGGGAAAAGATGGATTACAAGGCAACTTGGCAAAAGATGCATTGCAAGGTTTTGATCGAGAGGCAATTGACATTCGGACCAATCCAAACATTTGTAACAGACAAACCAGGAAAGGAAGCATAACTACCAGACTTATCTATAGCCCTATGAGCAAGTTCATGTTATGCACTCTATGGACTCGTAGTCCAGCTTGGTCCCTCCTGTAAAAAATTTCTGAAAATCCACGAGCTTAAACTAGTAACAAGTATGCTATGCATTGAATATGGGTTGTCGTAAAAGCAACAATAACTGGGGAAAGAATCTGATGCAATCGATTAAGCTACTTGGGTAAGAAGATGTTGCTAAACGAACTAAGATGCTAGTTAAGAGAATGAATTATTCCTCTAAACCATTGATTTTTCCATAAATCACTCAACACATACAGAAAATAGTTCAGCATCCTGTAGCAGTAACTTCATGGCTCCAAGTCCATGATAAATGATATTGGGGAACGACCTAATATGCATGAGTAGCAATAATTTATCATTAAACTAGTTTGAACCCAGTATTATTTCTACAGTATTATTTCTACAAAAGATCAAGGCAACCATCACCTTACTTGGTCAAAGGCTTAATCATGTACTGAAGTCCTCGGACCATCAAGTCAAAGCCCCAGGACAGATGTCCAAGGAATAAAATTATGAAACTGTGTGATAAAGGAAGGATAAGGTCAAAACTTTCCTTAAACAAGCAATTACCATCAAAATTTCATGGCTTGCAAAACAGCAAAAGAGACATCAGAAGGAATAGTCTGTGAGACAATATTTGTCAAAATCTATAAAATCCACGAAGAGGGGAGGATAGGCGAGCCACTATGAAGAAACAGCAAAATAAGGATGAAGAAATTGCTAAGGTGGAACACACATTCTATGCAGCTCCACTTAAGAAAATGGCTATCTGAGAGCTCAGAGACACCTTAAGCCTCAAGTTATAATGCAGTCCCAGTTAACACTGCCTCTTGAGAAAGAACGTCCCATTCTATCAGTTTTTGACGCAATTCATGGGCTTCTTTTTCCATCCCTGCAGCAGCCACACCATCTATTATGGCAGAATAGGTGGTCTCATCTGGCTTGCATTGACTTGATATCATCTTTTCCAGTACTTGTATTGCAGAACTGACTTTCTCATTTCTACATAGCCCATGGATCAGGAATCTGTACGCAATGTTACCAACTCTGTGATTTCTCCTATTCATCTCACCCAACACATCCATAGCTTCCTCGAATAAATTTATTCGGCAATACCCCCAAAGCAAAGCTCGATGTGTGACGTCATCAGGATTAATCCCAGCTTCAATCATCTCATTGTATAATAACTTCGCTTTACCCATCTCGCCCAATTTAGCCGAACCATCAATGACGACATTATAACTGATCAAACCTGGAGAACAGCTAGTACCACTCAAAAAGTGAATTAGTTGAATGGCCTCGTCCATCATGCCCTCTTTAGAAAGAGCACCTAGAAGGGTGTTATATGTTATTATATCAGGGCAACACCTTTTCTGAACCATCTGTTCAAAGAAGTCGATTGCACGGCCTAGATATCCAGATTTACACAGACCATTGATCAAAATATTGTAAGTAACAACTGTTGGAAGACGTGAACTCTGACTCATTATTGTAAGGACTTCATCTACTTCATTCCACATGCCACGGGTGCAAAGAGAATGAAGGAGACTGTTATAAGTTATGGTACTAGGTTCCATGTCATGAGATAAAAGATTATGCATGACTAGAGCCGTATCTTCATATTTCCCCGCTTGCAACTAAAATTTACAAGCGAGTTATATGTAACCATATCAGGATGACAACCATTCATAGTCAAATCTTCCAAAACTTCAATAGCTCGCACAACTCCACGGTGCCTGCATACTAACTCAATAAGGATGCTGTTGGTGACCAGATAAGGTGGGCATCCCTTCTTCAATTGGTCCTTCCAAAAACCAATAGCCTGATCAAAATGACCATGGTCAAACATGCAGCGGATGATAGTGTTGTAACTTATGACATCCGGAGGACAGCCACTCAAGCTCATGTCTTGTAAGAGGTCCACGGCAGATCTGAAGTGCCCTTCCTTACAAAGACTACCAATCATCATGTTACATGTGATCACATCAGGAACCCCACCAGATAAGACCATGACTCTAAGGACTTTGCTAGCTTTCTCTATTCTATTGATTCTAATGAGACCTCTGATTAAGCTTAAGCAGGAAGGGAAGTGGGGAATTTGATTTTGGCGCCCCATGACATCTATCAAATGTGCTGCGGTCATCAGTCTCCTGCTACTGCAGAGATTTTGAAGAATCTCATTATTGGTTTCCTCATCATTTCTGGCAAATGATCCATCTGAAAGCCGCCGTGACGAACTGGAAGTTTTCCTCAAATTCATCTTAACACTGCTTTCTCTCGGAGCAATCATTTCATAACCCTCTGAACTCCACTCATCTTGGTCAATGTCATCTTCCTCATAAATGCGAAAGCTTCTTTGTAAGACTTCACACTGAAAAGAGTTCACATTTCTTCGAACACTGAGATAACCAATTGGCAGATGGCAACTATAATTGCACTTAGTTGAGGTACTTGTATGAAAAGCATATCCTGTTAAGCAGTCGATACCACAAGGCCCAAAACTTTGGCTGGCTTGTTTAGAATGCCGATGCAGAAGATGCGGAAGGGACACATTGGCCATGGAACTCTGTGGGGCAACCGTGAAACCCATATCTTCCAAAAACCCACAGGAACTTCGGGACTCTCAATGATTCAGAGGGTCATAGTGCTGATGGGCATCAGAGTGCAAAAGTAACAGAGAAAAGATCGGAAATGACTGCCCTATATTACCTCGGAGATGATAATTCATCCAGGATTCGGAAGGAAATGGAATCACCGACACCAAGTCCTGCAAAAGAACAATGACAGGCCCAGAATCATAAATACAGCATCGAATAACAATAAACCCGTTACATCTCTCCACGCATAACTACCATAAAAGCTGCTTTAATTAAGGTACAAACAATGAACCAAGCCACTTAATCAGGAGAATACAATTCATGCCAGAAAAGACACTGAACCCTCTTAATTCCGATACAGAACAACCAAATCCCCCTCATTTAAGTAGCAAGTATCACAAGAACACGACAAAAAGGAGCACAGCCAGCATCAGCCGATTCAGGAAAAAGCAGCCATGACCGAGAACACCTGATCGAAAACCACTAGAATTTTCCAACTGCCAGCCGACCTAATCATCGAAACTCAAATCACCCGAAGCTTCTTCTCAAATCCCGCTTCTCAAATTCCGCCGGACGGCAACGAAACAGTAGACACACGTGCAGGGCAGAGAGATAAAACGTTCAGATATTTACCAGAATCGACAGAATCGATCGAAAATAACTGCCACAAAAGCCGCCTCAATCAAGTTACAACTAACGAACCAAACCACATAATCAGGAGAATACAGTTCATGCCAGAAGAGACTGAACCCTCCAAATTCCGATAAAGAACAATCGAATCTCCATCATTTAAGCAGCAAATATCACAACACTCGATCAAAAATCACGGTCATTCCAGCCGCCAACCGGCCGTAATCATGAAACTCAAATCAGCCGAAGCTTCTCAAAGTTCCACCGAACGGCAACGAAACGGTAGACGCGCGCGGGGCAGAGAGATGGAACGTTCAAATACTTACCAGAAGCAACGGAATCAATTGCCGCCGCCGCCGCCGCCGCCGCCGATTCGGTGTTGAGCAGCCGTTGCGCTCTGCGTTACCGCCGGCGGGGGCAGAGAGAGTGGGTAGGAGGGAGACAGCCTGGGGAGGTGATGATTACGAAGAAGACGCTGATCACTAGGGTTCTCGCTTGCTCGCTTTGCAAATGCAAAATCCGGTTTATGCTTCGTCTACTTTTTTTTTTTGGGCCTTCTGGAAATATGGATTACATGACACGTGCCAAACCTTAATTTTCGGAAAAAGGTGAAAAAAAAAAACGTTATGAAATTATAAAATTTTCTTAGTACCATACCTTATCGTGTCGCGGACCGACACTTCAGATCCTGATCCGTGCGAGCCACGCTTGATTCTGAAGAGCTGGATTTGTGGAAAGTACTAAAGAAATGGACCACTCTAATTGTGACCGTATATCTCTCATTAATCTGACGGTAGAGATTTAATATCTACCTACTACTTACCTATTAAATACAAGAAGTCTCTAGAAGATAAGTGTATAATGCCCCCTTAACTAGTCACAATACCATGCCTAAAGAGCTTGAACACCGACTCATCAGTTTGCCATAAATTTTGCTCTTGAATTGGCTAATTGAGCATTTCACATCTATTTTGTCCGCATATTGCTCTACGTGTGACAAGACATATTTTATTTTCAAGCCGGATCTTCGATTGTTATTTAAATCAGGTTGCATGGCGATTCGGACGTGAAGTGAAGAACAAGAATCATAAGCAATTACTAAACACGAGTAAATGCAAGAAGTGGAACGTTAAATTGTAAATCTAAAAGAAAGAATTGATTGTGTTGATGATCGAGAGCTCTTTACAATGATTCAACACGGCTTGTATAGCCTATTACACAAAATAACCACCTCTAAGCGATTAATGTTAAATTTAAAAGTTACAGCCGCCTTTTCAAGATCTTCAACTCTATGGCTAGATTTCATAACTACGCATTGATCTTATCTGTAAATGTTTGCAACTTTTGGTTGTCCATGGGCTCAACTTCAGGGCGCAACTAATATGACTACTAAGGATCCACGATCGTTTTCCCCAATTACACGTCCAACCATTTAAAACTTCTCAATTGGCATCTTTATCATCTTCACTTTTACTTTCAACACAAACTAATTTTATTTTAAGTACTATTTGTTGACCAATAGTCATCATATAGTGATAAAAAAACTTTGTCACCAATATTCATAATTATGAACAAGTTCTCCTGCCATTGATAACTTGTGGATTGTTACAATTGTTCGATACCGAGTTATGTATCGGAATCATATTAATAATAATAATAAATAAACTTCATCATTTTTGGGCGTTAATAGTGTCTTAAATGTTATTTAAATATTTCTTGATTGATCGGAAGTGCCGAATGATAAATGTTATTTGACATCACTTCTATTGGATAACTTTTGTCATGTCAACATAATACAAAATTGGTCTATTTCATTGTCGGATGATACCTTTTGCTCGTATGCTATGTAGTTCAGACAAGCTAGTTAGAATTAGTAAAATTGAACACATGTATTTCTTGATAACATTTCAAGCACTGGAAAAAAAAAAACTTATTTATTTTTTATCCGAAGTAATACAATTACTGTCGATACACATTACACACAAACATACTCTCATTATTCATCGACGAACAAAATATTCCAAGGCGCTAATAACTCTCATTAGGAGAGGGATCGTTCTTGATGTTAAAAATGAAGAAGTAAATAGTAGAGATGTGTAATAATTTGGTGCCAAATTTTCTATCTGATAATATAAAATTAAAGATAGTCAGAATATCATTTATAATTATGATAATAACACAAATGATTCCAAATGATTCTTGAATTTTGACCTAGTATAATGTAGTATCTTGAATTTAATTTGTTCAAATTATTCCATGAAGTGCAGTTATTCTATTTGTTCAAACTACAAATCAGACATTGTTTAATAACCTAATATATAATATCTCGAGTTAAATTTTAAAAAATAATGAGTTAACATATCTATCTTTTATTCATCTAATTGTGAAAAGAACAAAAAAATTAGGATGTTAACATGTCAATGCATTTGTGATGAATATCTTACTTGCGTAATCCATGTGTCACTTTTTTTTTTTTTTTCTGGTCCATCATCAAACATAACGGATTTGAAGCCACATCAATAGATTTTTTCTATTTGAATTAATGAAATGACAACATTAAACATTTTTCATATAGTCTAGGGACTAGATTGAACATCTATTAATAGTTCATATACCACATTAGACAAATTGAGTCCAGGGTGACATTACATGTGAGACAAAGTTTAAGGCCATCAAATGGGTAGATATGGGTTTGATCTAAGTCGAGTTAATTGAATGTTATAATTTTTTATTTTTAACTTATTGCACTCTCAATTAGCTAGTTATTAAATGCCAATACTCATTCAAATGGCCGAATCATCCTTTGTCTTTACTGAAAAAAGGGCACACACCTATGCGTGTGCAAAAAGAAGAAGACACAATTAAAATCTAAATTTAAAAGATAACGACCATGATAAATTTATAATATAGAGAGATTGGAAAATGAGAAACAAATTGGATGTCAATGAGCTCCGAGTACGTTAAGTTGTAAGGTTTGTAATTACAAAAATCTTGCTCGAAATTTCAATCATCGCATTCAATTTATTGCAATGTTATATTTTACATTAAACACAAGCATAATACAACATAAGTCGGAAAAGATCAAATCTGAGCCAAATGAAAGGGTTAGTGGTTGAGGGCTTTGAATGACAAAACCGCAACAAGAAATCGATATCGAAGAGAAACAATGAAGCCGAACTATGGCATATGAATGAATCAAGACAAAACTTAATCAATTCGCAATTCAGAAGTCCACCCTTCTTTCATCAGCTCATTTATCCCACAACACGATCACCAAATGTAAGCGCGATTCAAATTCAACATGTGGACTCGACAAAAATGCATCGGATTCAATTTAGTTATGTACAAGAGATTCTTGGCCAAATCCAGCAATATTCAAAATTGGATTTGTGTCACGAGAACACTGAACGTAGATTTAAACCGAGAATAATTGTATCGATTGCCATACATCCCATGTACAATAAGGAAACCAATGCAATTGAACTGTTAGTGAGCTAATTTCAATACAGTGTGGTCTCGGTCAAGAACACATTAGGTAATTCAACATTGTAGTACTGCAGATTTCACTACGCAATGCTAACATGATCTAGCTTAGGAATATCAGCAAACATGTAGCAGGCGCTCGACCGATGAACAAAATGGAACAGTAATGGAGAGAGATTCAAAGCCAATGTAAAATACATCTGGTCTTAGAACATTCAGGTTTCTCGAGATAGCTGTAGACACGATCAATTTCCATAGCGACGGAAGTAAGAGTTCTCGGTTTCTACCTCGGTAAAACAGAGCATGAAGAAATATACCTTGAAAGTGTAGGTGCTGACCCCGCCATCGTTGGAGACAATGAGGATGGTGATCGGAGCCAGGGAATGAGAAACGAACGAGGTCCAAGCTGGCTGGAAAACGGGGGCGAACGGAGCACTTCCGGCGGCCGCGAAGCTGGTGGTGTTCGGCGGTAGCCGAGGCTACTCTCGTGGATCTGATGGACTGAGTCGAATTGGGCCAGGTGCTTGATGGGCTTGACTTGTGGTCTGGGCTACTCTTGTGGGCAGACCGGGCACAAGGTGATCAAACCGGGCTGGAGAGATGAGGCTTTTGTGGACCCGGTGCTTCATTTTTCTATTTGTCATTTTTTTTTATCATAATTTATTATTACCATTATTATTTTCAACTATCCAAATTGAATGAGATTGACAAGTTGCCAAAATACTACAAATTTAGAACACTTTTTCATAAGTTGGTAGTTGTAGAAAGCATACATAGATTTAGTCTTTTAGTAACGTGATACCCATAATAATTAAAGTGTAGAGGCTATACAAAAATCTATATTTATTAGTAACATTCAGCATAAGATCCAGATCTTCTTAAAATGTGATTAACTTGATCTAGTAGATTTAATTTATGCAATATTCACTTGTGTAACTGTGCCTATCTGTTAGGTGTGTTTTTCCGTGTGATTGCACCGGCTGAACACTATTGGCCTTGGGACTCAAAAAATGTCAAACACCAAATTGCACTTATACGGTCGTTCTCGTCATCATCAACATTCTCTCTTTTAGTATTTTCCTGGGCAAGTATTGAAGGAAGCAGCGACAGTCGAAACTTACAAGATCTCCTCGATCTTGATACATACGGTCACCTCAAGTCAAGCCTTTCTTCCTTCTTTCCATGATAGTAATTGAATAGTTTAACTCTAACCTTTACAGCTCTCATAATTAGCATTGCTTGAGTCAGCTCTTAGTCGGATGGGAGGCTTAGTCATGCTACATACATGAACAATAAATGCGTTGTGGCACACTGAATCTTAGCAAAATTCTTTTTAGTAGATCTATCATTTGGGGTGGACTAGACAACATTTACCCAATCCAACGAAGCAAGGAGCGATCAATGTGATGTGAAAGCTTGACAAATGGAGCTCTTGGCGGGATAGGAAATGTGATTGCAGATGTGAGTTGACAATGATGAAGAAATTAGCATAATAAGTGTAAGAGTTTGCAATACTCCAAATCTCACATGAAATGATAAAAAAAACTTAAGATGAGTTGAAACCCATTCCAAAAAACCACCGCCTAATACTTTTTTTAGAAGATAGACCGGCATTGAATGTTTCAAGTCATTACATGTGTTCATTCAAATTGAATAAATTCATGTCACCAAGCAAAATAACGATAAGAGGGTACCTATAGATAGGCTCCGTTTGGAAACCGCTTTCCCAAGTGTCTTTAGGAGGCTAAAAGCCTTTGGGCCAAAAATTGAGTGTTTGGCAATTTTTTTACCCTTGCCTTTGCCAAAGGCAAAGCCTTCCCAAGGTTGAAAGCCCAAGGTAGGTTGGGGGCTGCCTTGGGCATTCTTGACATGTTGGCTTGGAAGGTAATAAAATTTTTCTTTCGAAATTGTCCTTATTAATTTTTTCGTTTTTCTAGCTTTACCCCGACAACTATTCATCATCTTCGTCCTTCCCTTCTCTCTACTGAGAACACGGCCAGCACCTACGTGCGGTCGTCGGCGAAAGGTAAGTGGTCCGGCAAAGGGCAGGTAGTGCGGCGAAGGACAGGTGGTCAGGCTAGGGTCCCATGACCCTCTGACAAGGGTCGCCGCGTGGAGGACGCCGGCAACCCGGATCGTGCGCAGATCCGGCTGCGCAAACCGGGTCGTGGCGATCGATCATGGGCGTCGGCAACCTCTCGCGGCACGGTGGGTCGCACAATGGCTCGGCGAGGGTTGCGGCGGCGAGATCTCGCAACGGGTTGCCACGACCAAATCGAGGGGCACCGGACGATCCGGGTCGTGGCGACCCTCGCCAAAAAGGTTGCCCAACTCACCGCGCCGCGACCTTCATGTGGAGGTCGCCGGTGTCACTCGATTTGGTCACGGCAACCCGGATCGCGATATCTCGGTTGTCGCGACCCTCGCCGCGCCGTGTCCTCCGCACGGTGACCTTAGCTAGACGCTGCCCTTCACCACGGGGCTTCCCCCTCATCGGACAACCTACCCTTCATCGCACCGCCTCCCCCTTGCTGGACCACCTACCCTTCGCAAGCGGTAACCGACGAAACCCTTGGCCTGCCAACTCTCCTTTTTCCCTTTTTTTTAATAACAAAAGCATTTTGCAAATTTAATTTATCCAAACACTATTTTGCACAAAGATACTTCACAATGGACTTTCACAAGTACAATTTACCAAACACAATTTGCATTTTGAAAAACCCATTTAATTCTAGGACCTTTACATTTTCTTAAGAACTTTCCCCAAAAGTCTTCCCAAACGCACCCATAGTCTTACTCTAACACAACAATAGGCTGAATGTGGACTGAATGTGGGTACTTTTTTCACAGCAATAGGCCCAAGCGGCAAGCCTCACAACCTTGAGGTCATTGAGCAAGTCAAGAACCCGTGTAACCACGATCCAACAAAGAATTGTCTACTATTCAACTGCACCATTCGCGACACTCTCTCTACACTGGTAGAGTATCCTCTCCCATGGAGTTTTTCTCTATCCCCTGTAGGTGATAGCTTCTCCAAACCCTAATCCCAAGATACCCAGACCTTTGTCTCTCCACAATGGCGTACCAACCAAATCCCCGAGATAGGAATACCCACAACCCATAAAATCCAAAAACCCAAAAACCAAACCCTAAAAGATGAAAACCCTCAGATCGTCAGTCATTGAAGCGTCTTCCGATCTTCTTTCTGTGATCGACACTGTGGTCGAATGGAAGCAGGCAGCACATCACTTCTCAAAATGACTGAGGCCCCACGAATCTTCAGCTAGAGCTCCCTTCAACTGGACATCACGAACCTATCCAAATCAGGTATGTCATACCCATGATCTGATCCTGTTACAGAATGGTGGATAATGGAGAGAGATGAGGAAAACCAGATTCGTGTAGCAGCTCTTTGTAGGAGTTTAGGGCATCTATGGTCAGAAAATGATGTTGTAGCTGTAAGGGAGGAGGCCCCAACAGATAAGATCATTGAATGTCAACATACTCTCTTCGGTAAATTACTATCGAGGCCGAATGTAAACTTCCAAGCATTTTGCAACACGATGAAGAAGGCATGGAAACTAGAAGCAGTTGAAATATCCTAAAAAGAACCTAGGCTCTTCTCTTTTGTCTTCGAATCAGACGTAGATAAAGATTGGATTCTAAAATCTGGCCCTTGGTCATTTGCAACTAATCTACTGGTTCTGAAACAGTGTGTACCTGATATTCCCGAACACTGCTATGACTTTTCCCGTTATGATTTTTGGGTCCACATTGTTGGCCTACCCCCTGGTTGGATGCTGGAAGAAGTATATTCTGATGTGGCTGGAAAAGTGGGCAAGGTAAAGGAAATTCAGTTAGAGACAAAGGGAAATATGCTCTATAAAACAGGAAAAGCAAGAGTGGAACTTGACCTTTAAGCTCCCCTTAAAACAGGGGCTCTGGTGAAGATTGGCGAGAAAAAGCTATGGGTTGAGTTCAAGTATGAACGTCTCCCTCATTACTGCTATTCCTGTGGAAAGCTAGGGCATTATGCCACCAATTGTGAAGAAATACCCTATGAAAAAACAGAATGGGCAGCAAACAGGCTAGGGAAATACGGGCCGTGGCTTAAATCAGAGGTCAGAGACAGAAGCCCTCACTGGGAACCCTTTTATGGAACAATAATTTCTACTTCAGAGGAGGAGAAATACGTACCTGATACTCCCCTCCAGTCTAATCTTGAGATTGGGGGTTGCCATGGACCAGATGCTGGACCTAATCGAAGCAAAAAGAGGTCAGAAAATCCATCATCAAATGAAAACAAAACAGACGATATAAGGGATACAACAGCTAGAAAATCAACAGGGAAACAACCATTGTACTTGCTAGACTCGTCTGATGCAGGACAGACTAAAATAAGAGGCTCTAACAGGAAGGGGGCAAAGTTTATAAGAGCAAAAAAACAGAAGAAGATCGACGAATCAAGCTTGTTAATGATAGAAGAGATGGAGCTACTCGAGACACCTATCCAGCAGGTGAAAGAGGGGAATGATTGGGCTTTGGTGGCTAGCCCTAATAAGCCATCGGCGACATCATGAGGACTTTGAGCTGGAACTGTCAGGGGCTGGGCAACCCCTTGACATTCCAAGAACTTCGAGCCTTAGTGGCTCTAGAAAGGCCTAATGTGGTTTTCTTGATGGAAACCAAAAATAAGGAAACCATGGTGGAAAGGGTAAGGAGAAGACTTAACTATCAGCAGTCCTTTTTGGTTCAGCCTACAAGAATTGCTGGGGGACTAGCACTAATGTGGAGTGAAGAGGCTAATGTGAAAGTGACCAGTAGCTCAAACTATTTAATAGATACATAATGTGAAGATCCTAATAGTGGCAAAATCATGAGGATTACATTCCTTCATGCCTCAACAAACTATTAGGAGAGAACCCAGTTATGGCAACAACTACGAAGTTTTCATGCAAATAATCGACCACCGTGGCTTTGTATGGGAGACTTTAATGATACTTTATATAATTGGGAGAAGGAAGGCAAAAGGGAGATTGATTATTACCAATTGCAGCTTTTCGTGATATGTTAAATGACTATTCACTCATGGATATTGAAAGTAAAGGCTGTATGTTCACATGGACCAACAATAGAGAAGGGGACGAATTGGTGAAAAAAGGTTAGACAGAGAAGTATGTACCATGGAGTGGCGAGTTACCTTTCCAAATGCTGAAGTTTTGGCATTACTAGCGGTGGGGTCGGATCACAGCCCTCTTCTTCTCTCCTTATATCCTGTTCATGGCAAAAGGAAAAGAGATTTCATATTTGAAGCTTACTAGTTAGATGAACATGAATGTAGAAATGTTGTTATGGACAATTGGGTTGGCAATTATCAAGATCACAACAGATTGCCATAGAATTTAGCAAGTCACAGAGGCACTAGCTGAATGGAGCAAAAAGAAATTTTCTAATGCATCTTATCAAATAAAAGAACTCAAGAAGCGCCTAACGGATGTCACCAATAGCAATACCCGAGAAACCAACAAGGAAGAAATTCAGAATTTAAAGGCAAACATTGATCAACTATGAAGGTAGGAGGAGATGTATTGGGGACTATGGTCCCGAATCAATTGGCTCCAATGGGGAGATAAGAATACGAAGTATTTTCATGCCACTACAATTCAGAGGAGGCAGCGAAACAAAATAACAATGCTGAAATTTGATGAACAGAATTGGAGTAGGGATCCCAAGATGCTCAAATACCACATTATGGACTATTATCGGTCTCTCTATGACTCGGTGGGACCACGGAACCTTTAGCCTATATTAAATCAATGCCAAACAGTTGTAACAATGGAGATGAATGAATTCTTGGTAGCTGACATATCTAAGGGGGAGGTGAAAAAAGCTGTTTTCCAGTTAGGCCCCATAAAAGCTCCAGGACCAGACGGTCTAAATGAGCAGTTCTACCAGCACTTTTGGGATGATATAAAAAAGGATGTTATGCTTATGGTTCAGCAGTTTTACCAGTCAGGTAATCTTGATCCCATTCTAAACATGACATACATTGTTCTCATACCAAAAGTTAAAAATCCAGAGAATATTAGCCAATTCAGACCAATAAGCCTATGCAATTTCAGCTATAAAATCATCTCGAAGGTCCTGGCAAATAGATTAAAACAATGGCTTCCACAGATAATTTCACATGAACAAAGTGCTTTTGTTCAAGGTCGCCAAATCCAAGACAATATCTTAATTGTTCAAGAAGTGCTCCATCAAATGAGAATCAAGAAGAGGAGAAAGAAATTTCAGGCGATATTGAAATTGGATATGCAAAAAGCATATGATAGAGTGGAATGCGACTTTCTTCGAATGAGCATGTTAAAGATGGGATTTTCTAATCACTGGGTTCATTTGATTATGCAATGTGTGTCCACAGTTTCTTATAATGTGAAAATCAACGGAGAGCAAACAGAGTACTTTTCTCCTACACGTGGAATTAGACAAGGCGACCCACTATCCCCCTACCTATTCATATTGACAGCCAATGTACTCTCATGGATGATACACAAAGCCTTGGAAGATGGAAGCATTAAAGGGATCAGATTAAACAGATTTTGTCCAACGCTATCCCACTTGCTGTTTGCTGATGATGCTATTTTTTTAATGGATGGGACAGTTAGGGAATGTCAAAGTTTAGCGGATGTACTAAATCAATAGTGTTATGCTACAGGTCAAGCAATTAATCTGAATACGTCAGGAATGTTTTTCAACAATGGTTGCCCACATGAGTTGAAACAGAATATGTCACAAGAAATGCGAGTGCCAAGCATTGACAGGACTGGAAAATATCTAGGAATACCATCAGACTGGGGCCAAACAAAAAAAGACATGTTTGCATGGATTTTGGCAAGAGTGAACATGAAGCTAGCGGGATGGAAAGAAAAATACCTGTCTAAAGCTGAGAAAGAAATCTTGATCAAAACTGTGGTGCAAGCACTGCCGTAGTACGCAATGTCAATATTCAAGATACCTGTTTCAGTTTGTAGAGCAATTGAGAAAAGAATCGCAGCATTTTGGTGGAAGCAAAATGAAGCCAAGAACAGCATGCATTGGAAAAAAATGGGAGGTTCTAAAGTCCAGAAAAGACAGGGGAGGTTTAGGTTTTAAAGACCTAATTACTTTCAACAAAGCAATGTTGGGTAAACAGGCGTGGCGATTATTCCAATCACCCTCAGCATTATGGAGCCAAATCCTGAAAGGTTTATATTTTTCTAATGGAGTCTTCTGGAAAGCAAACAGAGGTCAAAGACCATCTTGGGGATGGCAGAGTCTTCTAATGGGACGTGAAGCCATTGCACCAAACCTAAGGTGGATTGTGAGAGACGGGAAATCCATTAACATTCGTCATGATCACTGGCTCTCACAAAGAGTACTAGGAGGTCTAGAAAACAGAGAAGATCCTCAAATAGTGGCTGATTTAATTGATGAGGAAAGGAAGGAGTGGAAAGAACCGCTGTTAAACCAGATGTTTGAAAGAAGAATTGTGAACGAAATCCTGTCTATACCTATCGCAATGCAGCCAAAGGCAGATAAACTGATCTGGACAGGTAACAAAAATGGGAGCTACATAGTCAAAAGTGGTTATAATCGCGTCAAAACCAATTCCCTACAACAGGACGGAAACAGAGCTTCATCCTCATACCAGCCTCCCCGGATCCTCTGGACAAGACTATGGAACATACCAATCCCCCCCAAACTGAAAATATTTCTGTGGAGCCTATGTCAGGATGCAATACCAACCAAAGAAAAACTCTACTAGAGGAAGATCTTACTTGACCCACTTTGTCCTCTTTGTTCTAAAAACCCCGAGACAGTCGAGCGCATCTTCTTTCACTGCAAAATAGTCCAGAGAATATGGTCGGATCCGCGACTAAACCTTAGCCACAGTACAAGCACGGTTACTAGAATGGACAAATGGATGGCGGAATTTCTAGAAGCAAAAACAAACTCACCTGATGTAGAATTAACCGCCGATGTGCTTTGGCAAATATGGAAAAACAGGAACAACTTTGTCTTTCAGGACAGGAAGGCTCCACCCAAGGCGTTAATCGACACAACCCTCGCACAAAAACTGAGCTATCAGCGTTGGAACCCAAGCAAGAGCAAGGAGATGCGAGGAAAGGCGAACTTACCCATGAACTGGATAGCACCGAAAAATCCAGATCTAAAGCTGAATGTGGATAGCTCGTGGGTAGATAGAGAATCGATCGGCTCCATTGCAGGCATCCTTCGCGACTCCAGAGGCATCATGGTAGATGGTTTCGCCAAAGAGATTTATGTGTCTTCCTCCTTGCAGACGGAAACCCTAGCCCTGCGACAAGGCTTGATTATGCTGAAACAAAGGGAAGCTCGACACGAAGGGGAAGTACTTGAACTGGGAAGGAGTTGGCTTTGTGAAAGTGATAGCCGCACGCTTGTCGAATCTGTTCTGGGCCGGGAAGTAGCGCCATGGGCCGTGCAAGACCAAGTACAGGAATGCTAAGAACTTTGGGCCCAACTCACCTACGCAAGAATCACATTTTGCCCGAGAGAAGCCAATCATGCCGTAGATTGGGTGGCAAAGGCACATCGCCTTAATCTTCTTCCTTCAAATTGGCTGCAGGAACCACCCACTCAACTCTGGACTATTCTGTGTTCTGACTTCAATTTATCCCTTCCATGTAAAGCTCGTCGTTTTTAAGGAATGAATGAAGTACTATTATCGACCAAAAAAAAATAAAATTCCTATCCCAGGTTAATGGTCTCAAAAGGGAATGATAAAAGCGACATGTTAATTAGAATTCCAAAGTCATTGTCCTTAAGTGAAGAACACGAGAAATGTCATGCCAAAATTAAAATAGAGTTATCCAATTGCATTGTTGCCAAATGCCATGTCTTTCTATGGGCTCCTATGAAGTAGCTCGCTTCATTATATACTCGTGAGTAGCAAATACTTTAACTCAATTTGCAACAATCGTAATTTCCACTTCCAAGGAAGGCTATTTCTAGAGTGCTTTTTTGTACAAGTTCATTGAATACTTCAACTTCAATATGCAAGGCTATGCATAAGTTTGTGAATTATATTGGAAGAGAATTGATCATTGAGTGTTTGATGGTTGTGAAAATCTTGATAAGATTTAGCAATTATTTTGCATGGAATTATGCATGTTAAATATTGTGAGTTATTGAGTGTAATAACTTGAGCATGACTATAATTTTTATTGTATCGCTTGATTAATAGTGAAATTTTATGTTGTTTTTTCTGAGGAGACGGTTAGACCAACCGAATCATGTAATGTGATGTTCAATTTACATTTTTGTATTTTGATTTATTATTGCTCGATTGCTTTTATTTTTAAATGCAAATATAATATAGATATATGTCTTGCCATGTAGATTTTTTTATTACAAGTTTGACTTGCACGTATTTTCTTATATTAGATGATTTTTTTTGTCTGTCGTCACCATGAAATTCAACGTATTTAAATATTTTGCAAATGATCTCTTCTACAATAATGAAACTCCCAAAAACAAAATGTAAGTTCCGAGATGTAAATTTCAATTGATCCTGCTCAATTACACATGTCACATTCTAAGGTATAAGTTCAATTTACTTAATAATTAGATATCCATTTTCCAAAAATTGGTTCCTACATGTTCTGGTGAAAAATCAGTACAATAAAACGTTTATTAATTGATTAATAAGCACCTTAAAAGTAATCCTTTTAAAAGACAAGTTTTTGCTATTTTGATTGAAAAAACCGTGGTTATCCTCAACTTTTTCATGTCCATCGCACGGCCATCAGTGACATTAGTGTCGCGTTGGAAAAAGCAAAAGGAAAAGGAGACGGTTGTAGGAAAATGAAGCAACCGGTAAGGGAGTGGGTTACCCCGTTACCTCTCTTGAAGTTCTGGTGATCGACGGCAGCATTGGAGGAGTGGGAGAGGAGGAGGATCTTTTGCTTCCGCTCCCTTCCTCTCTGCTTTATCTCAAAATCGAAGATATGGGGAATGCGGAAAGACTCTACAGTGGTCTATCTCTCTCTGGACCTTAGAAATCAGCAATTGCCCGAAGCTTAGGGAATTTCCCCTGGATGACCTCCCTCCCTAGAAAGACTCTTGATCATGGAAAGTGGGATTCTCAAGAAGCGATGCTCGAAACCAAACGGCTGCTATTGGCCTTGCATCCGTGCAATCCCTCAAAGTTACATTGGGTATTTCTGAATTGGAGTCGATTACGTGAAATGGGTTGTTGAACCCAAATTATTCTGAATAAAAGATGCAAGCAGATGAGGTTGTTGAGCACACCCATGAAGATGTGATTGGCATCAGATTGGGCTTTAAAGCATTTAAAATCGTAAGTTTGGCTTGTTCTGTTATTTATTTTTTTGTGATCCCATATTTATACCCAAATTTTCTCCTAAAAGTTACGACTATTCGACATGAAGTTTTCCACGCTTCGTGCCTTTTCGTTGACAACCGTTCGTCTAATAGGGACGTACGTTCATTTCTGACGGGTGATCAAGGTCTAACACAAAATCCTCACATTTAGAATACACCATCAGTACGTGAGGAGATTTGGTTAGTAGAGTGCGCCTATTGCTTTCTTGATTTTCGGGAGATTCGACGAACGTGAATGCAAACAATGGCTGGAGGTTTGTCTACAAACGATCTTGGCTTCCGCATATGAATAAATTTATGTCTTACATGTTCTACTTGAATGAATCTTGTGTCTTCGACAACATGTAAGAACATTTTTCAGAATTACAAAGATCGCCTGTAATTACTAGTAACTCGTACGGTATTGCACTTTAACAAGCACATATGAGCACTAGGAAAATCTTGCATTCATTCATTGCTACTAGGGTATTCATAGTTTTCCCTTTTCTGAGTCGTACTTATTATCAGATGCAATTATTGTTTCATTCCCAAGAGGACGAAATAGTCATCAAACGCATTTATCTGGTTGCTACCCAAATAGTTGCGAACAAAATAGTCGAACATAATGATCGGAAGATAGAATAATCTTGAAGGTTGTAATCCGATCAACAAGGATTTAATCCATGCTTACATTATATTTGTGGTGTAATTCCCATCTCAAAAAATAGGTACTGTTTGGGTTCGTGTATTTTTATTTTTGTTCGGAGACAATAAAATCACTTAATTGGTTTTTGGTTTATTTAAAAATTTCTTAATCGATTGATTTTGTAAGATATTTCTCAACCGTTGAGATGATTTCATGTAACGTTGGGAAAGTGTTGGTGTTTCGACGCATCCGCATCCTCTGCTAGAACTTGATCCACGTTACAGGTGGCTCTAGGAAGATATGAATCATTCCCCATCGCTTCATTATCTCTCTTGGTGTTTTAGAGGAAAATTGGCATGTCTTCATGGTGTTTTTTTTACTAATTTGGATATTCAAGAGAGCATCAGTGCCTTCAATTCCTTGTTATAAGCGAGATAACAGCCTTCAAAGTGATTGCTAAGCTTTGCCAGGTTCTCAACACATAGCAGTAGAGTACCTAAAGATTGCAATTGATATGATGGAGTTATTGGGTGACGTGGGTATGATTAGAGTTGGCAGGTAACACCTAGCTGAGATTCAGTGCTGTTTAAAGCTCGATTGAATGAGACACAACTACTGAATCTTGTGAAGCTTGTCATACCTATGAGTAGAATCAGTTCCAGAGTCTGGAGTGTGCTTGGCATTAGGGTAGACTTCTTGCACTGGATAAAGATTGCATGCCACAATGGCAGCCATTGGAATTACAGTGTTAGCACATGCGTGTTAATTTCTTCTCCTAAAAAGAAAACGGTATGTACTGTAACTTGATTTAGACTGTTGTGAATAAGGTTTGATGTGAGATAGCAGTCGGTATAACTTTGTGGACAGGGTCCTTTGAAGGGAAAACTTGTCCATCGACTCATGTCCTTTGAAGTTCAGTGGGGCCAATACCTCCGCCATTCTCTGTGATTACTCTATTCTTTTTTCCTCTCTGCGAATGACACCTTTGAAGCTACCAGATTTCAAAAGAATCAATATCGGCTTGTTTGATGAATCTGCACGGTTGTGATGCTGCTTATCTTTCCAAGATAACACAGCAGTTTCCTATTTCTGCAGAGACCATCCCCGTTGTTTGTCATAGTTACTGTTGATTTCATGCACATTGGTTTTCCGTGTGTTGATGATCCAGGGCATCTTTAAAGATAGAGAACCTTGTTATCTGTATGCCATATTTTCTCTTCATAGTTTGTCTTACTGCATAGTTTCTAGTCTATTGCCTTTCACAATCTCGAATGCCCTAGTCATTGTTCTTTTCGTGGATTAGCTAGGTCGCCCTATCTGTTAGTTTAGCTGTATTATCCGGGCATCAATGTCTAGCTTTTCGTCTTAGCAGAATTTGACAGGAAAACGGACTGTAGATCAAATCCTCATTACTTGCACGAGCTCATTCTTAATGACGCACGTGCTATCCACTCTGTCCGTACAGTAAGTTTTGGCAGCTCTGTCAATTTCCTGTGTTCAGAGAATGATCGAGACACTCATGATAATTGGCATTAAATAAGAGAATGATGAGTTTACATTGGTTCCTCCAGTTTTGAGGCATTTCCTCATTTAAATTAGAGAGGGAACAAGATAATAAGAACGAGGATCGTAAGACGTTAGCGGCTTGATTGGTTGCTCAGCATCAGCTAGTTCTTCTGAGTAGTAGTCGGTGAATTAAAAAGCTGAAGTTGATAGTGATGATGTCAAAAAAGTAACGCGGTCGCTCAGGCAGTCTTTGGAGCAAGTATAACCAACATGGTAACAGTTCAGATGATGAGCCTAATTGTGAGAAGGTCAATGTTTCTTCCTCTTGAATTTTCTTGTTGTTATTCTTTGGAATGGTCATTTGCTCCTTACTGACGTGCTATTTCTAATACAAATAGTGGCATTTATCAATTGTTGCAGAGATTTTCTGCAAGGACCTCTCTTCCTAAGGGTGTTGGTCAGAGATGGACACTGGTGAAGACGAGAAAGAAGAGTGTGTGTGCGTTGTGCGAGCATCGATGTAAGTTCCCTCTAAAGCAAGGGTAAGTGAGCTTCTCAAATGAATGAGAGCAAATCTTCAGGAAAGTCCACCTGTATGCGTGCATCCATTGTGCTGAGTAACTCTGTGTATGGATGAAGGCGAAGAAGGTGATGGCTGGTCATGAATTGCTCAGATTAAATCGTTGTAACTTCAATTGAGTTTTGCTTTGATGTTGGCCAATGCATTCATGGAGATATTTGGTAAAGAAGAGCACAGGAAGGCACAGGAGAGGTTTAGCGAATTGAGTGGCTCGTGCATCTATGTTGAAGCACTGAAAAAGGCAAACATAGCAATGAAAATGATCTTTGATTGGAAGCGATCTTATCCTTGCAGTCAGTTTGGACTAATTGACAGCCGACGTCGCTAGCCAACCTAATTTTGAGACCCACGTCGTCATGGCCGTGTGCTTACATAGAAGGGTGCCATATGTTATTATATTAGGGGCAATACTTTCTGAACCATCTGTTCGAAGCAAGTCAATTGCACGGCCTAGATATTAAAATTTACACAGACCATTGATCAAAATATAGTAAGTAAAATCATTGGAGGACGTGAAATTTGACTCATCATTGTAAGAACTTCACCATCTACTTCATTCCACAAGCCACGGGTGCAGAGAGAATGAAGGAGAGGGTTATAAGTTATAGTGCTTGGTTCCATGTCATGAGATAATAGATTATGCATAAGCAGAGCAGTATCTTCACAATTCCCCTGCTTGCAAGTAAAATCTACAAGCAAATTGTGGATATTCATATCTGGATGACAACCATGAATAGCCAAATCTTCCAACACTGAAAAGAGTCCACATTTCTTCAAACACCGAGATAAACCATTTGGCGGGCGGCAATTATAATCGCACTTGATTGAGGTACTTGTCCAAAAAGCATATGCGGTCTCTCTTGAGAAGCAGTCGATAAAAGGACGCCCAGAACTTCGGCTGGCTAATTTAGAATGCCGATGCAGAAGATGCGGAAGGCATGCATCGGCTATGGAACTCCGTGGGGCAACTGCGAAACCCATATCTTCTACAACCCACAGGAACTTCGGGACTCCCGATGATCCAGAGGGTCGTAGCGCCGATGGGCATCAGAGTGCAAAAGCAACAGAACAAGTGATCACACCTGACTGTCCTATATTACCTCGGAGATGATAATTCGTCCGTGATTCGGATGGAAACCGACACCAACTCCTGCAAAAGAACAATAATAGGCCCAGAATCATAAATACAGCATCGAATAATGATAAACCTGTGACATCTCTCCGCGTGTAACTACCATAAAAGCTGCTTCGATCAATGGTACAAACAACGAAACAAGCCACTTAATCAGGAGAATACAATTCATGACAGGAAAGACACTGAACCCTCCAAATTCCGATACAGAACAACCAAATCTCCATCATTTACGTAGCAAATATCACAACTCTCGATCGAAAATCACTCTCATTTTTTTTTTTTTTGTTGTGCCTTCTGAAAATATGGATTACATGAATGCGTGCCAAACATTAATGTTTCAGAAAAAATGAAAAAAAATTTCATAAATTTTTCTTAGTACCGTACCTTGTCGTGCTGCGGACTGAGATCCGGATCCGTGAAGGCCACACTTGATCGCAAAGGGTTTGTAGATGATACCAAAACATCTTATTCATAAATGGATCTCTCCAATTATGACCGGAGATCTCTCATTAATCTCACGGTGGAGTTCTAATATCCCTATCTATTACTTAGTTAATAAATGCAGAAAGTCTCTAGAATATAAGTATATATTGTCCCCTCGACGTATTTTATAATCACCTGATTAAACCTAACTAGTCACGATATTATGCTCAAAGAGCTTGAACACCGTCTCATTAGTTTGCTCTTAAATTAGCTAAATGAGCATTTCACATCTATTTCACCGGAGATTACTCCACATGTGACAAGACACTCTTTAAATCAAGGTCAAATTTTCTGTTATTATTTGAATTGGATTACTTGGCTATTCGGACATGAAGTGAAGAACCAGAATCATAAGCAATACTCTAAACAAAAGTAAATGCAAGAAGTGGAACATAAAATTGGTAAATTTAAAAGAAGCATTGATTGCGTTGATGATCGTTAACTCTTTACAATGATTCAACACGGCTTATATAGCCTATTACACAAAATAACTGCTTAGAAGTGGTTAATATTCAAATTAAAAGTTACAACCGCATATCCACGATTTTCGGCCCCATGATCAAATTTCATAACTACGCATTCATCTTTTCTATAAATGGTTGCAACTTTCGACTGTCAGTGGGCTCAACTTCAGAGTGCTACAAAAGTGGCTACCAAGGCTCCACAATTATTTTCTACGAGTGCATGTCCAACCGTCTATAATTTCTCAATCAGCATCTTTATCATCTTCACTTTTACTTTCAACACACTAGATTTATTTTAAGTGCCAATTGTCGGCCAATAGTCATCATATAGCGATAAGAAAACTTCATCATCAATATTCATAATTATGGACAAGTTCTTTTGCCATCAATCTCTTATCAATAGTACAATCGCTTCGTATTAATTAAAAAAACAAAACTTCCTCATTTTTTTGGTGTTAACAATGTCTTAAATGTTATTTAAATATTTCTTGATTGATCGGAAGCACCAAATAATAAATGTTATTTGACATCACTTCTGTTGGATAACTTTTGTCATGTCTAAATGATACATGCTTTCTTCTTGTTGGTTGACACCTTTTGCTTGCATGCTATGTCGTTCAAACAACTAGTTAGAATTAATAAAAGTGAACACATTTATTTCTTAATAACATTTCAAAAAAAAAAAACTCATATTTTTTTTTATCCGAAAAAATACAGTTACTAGTTATTGAACATACAAACAGACTCCAATCATTCAACATCGAACAAAGTATTCTAAGGCACTAATAACTATCATGAGGAAAGGGATTATTATTGATGCTAACAAGGAATAAGTATGTAGTAGAGATGGGTAATAATTTGGTGTCAAATTTTCTCTCTAATAATATAAAATTAAAGATAGTTAGAATGTCACTTACCATCGAGATGATGACATAAATGATTTCTAAATTTTGACTCAATACAATGTAGTCCCTTTACCTTTAATTTGTTCAAATTGATCCTAAACTATTGGTGAATAGTTCGATGCAGTTTTTCCATTTGCTGAAACTACAAATTAAACAACCTAAATTATTATATCCCGAGTTAAATTTTTAAAAACGTTGAGTCAATGTATCAATCTTTTATACATCTAACCGTGAAAAGGAAAAAAAAAAAAAGGACGTTAACATTTCAATGGTGATTTGAGATGAATATCTTACTTAGGTAATCCATGGGTCAATTTTGTTGCCCACCATTCAAACATAATGGATTGAAAACCATATCTATAGATTTCATTAATTTGAATTAATGAAAAAATAACATTGAACATTTTTCATACAATTTAGGGACTAGATTTAACATTTACTAATTATATTGAACAAATTGAATGTCCAGAGATGACATTCCACATGGTATAAAGTTTAGGGCTTTCAAATGGGTAGATATGAGTTAGTTAGACTCAAGTTGAGTCGATTGAATGTTATTTCTTTTGATTTTAACTTATTGCACCCTTAATTAGCTAGTTATTAAATGCCAATACTCATTCGATTGGATGGAATTATCTTTTGACTTTACTGAAAAAAGGGCTACCTACGTGTGTGCAAAAAAAGAAGACACGAGTAAAATCTAAATTTAAAAGATAATGCCCCAATAAACTTATAATACAAAGAGATTGTAAAGTGAGTTGTACAATGAGCTATGGATATATTAACATTTTAGGTTTGTAACTATCAAACATCTTACTCGAAAATTTAATCACCACATTCAATTTATTACAATGTTATTTTTACATTAAACATAGGCATAATGCAACGTAAGTCATAAAAGATCAAGTCCAAGTCAAATAGAAGGGTTCATGGCTGAGGCTCTTGAATGACAAAACCACAACAAGAAATCAATATCGAAGAGAATCAATGGACCCGAACCATGGTGTATAAATGAATCAAGAAGAACACCAAATCAATTCTCATTTCAGAAGTCCATCCTTCTTTCATCAGCTCATTGTATCAGCAAATGAACTATAATTTTATCCCACAACATGAACAGTAGATCTTCTTGCAAATTCAACATGTGGACTCAACAAAAACATATTTGATTCAATCCAATTCCATACAAGAGATTTTTGCCCCATCCAGCAATACTCAAAATTGGACTTGTGTCGCAAGAGAACACTAAACATAAATCATAAAATTCATTCTTAATGAAAGACAGAAAGAACTTAGGGAATGCCAATATAGCAAAAAACGATCAACTAGATTCATTCTAGGAGGAAAGCGACGCAAGTGAACTATTAATGAGCTAATTTCATAACGGGAAGGTCTCGGTTACGAACACAAGAGGCGATTAAACATTGTAATGCAGCAAATTCCCTTCGTTGAGCTTCCCCAGTGCACGGGCGCGAGTTCATTTCCAGCATTTAGAGCGATAGAGAGAGAAAGATGGGGGAAGAGGGGGGTCAGTTCTGATGAGGTGGACCGGGCTCGATCCAAATCTTTATGGGTTCCATCGAATTGGGCTTAATGGGTTTTATTAAAATTTAATGGGCCTTGTGTGGCCTGGGCTGCTTTTGTAGATATAATGGGCTTAAGGGAATTGGGCCAGATGCTTGATGGGCTTCCTTAGTGGTTTGGGCTACTCTTATGGTCGGAGCGGGCTGAAGTGATGAGCTTTGATGGTCTTGGTGCTTCTTATTTTTATTTATTTTATTTTTTTAATCTTTTTATCATAATTTATTACCATAATTATTTTTATTTTATTTTTACAAAAAACGGTATGTTTGACTTTTCAGAGATAATTTAGGTGTCAATGCTACCAGGACGCAAATGGACCTTTCCCAAAATATTACAAATAATCAAATGAGATGGTACTGTTTTCACCAATCCAAATTCGATGAGAATGACAAGTGTCAAAATACAACAAACTTAGAACTCTCTTTTCCATAAGTTGGTATAGAAAATATACATAGATTTAGTCTTTGGATAAATGATAGACAAAATTAAATAAAGTGAAGAAGCTATGTGAAAATTATTAGTAAGATTCAGCATAGGATTTAGAGATTCTTGAAATGTGATTATCTTGATCTAATAAATTTAATTTATGTAATACTCATTTGTGCAGTTGTGGCTATATGTTAGGTGTACTTTTCATGTAGTTGTACTAGTTTAACACTTGCGGGCTTGGGACTAAAAGGATGTTAAATACCAAATTGCACTTGCATGATCATTTCATCATCATCATCATTATTCTTACTCTCTTTCAGCATTTTGCTGGGAAGAATTGAAGGAAACAGCGAGAGTCAAAACTTACAAATTGATTAATAAGCACCCTAAAGGTAATTCCTTCAAAAGACAAGTCGTGGTTGTAGTGTCACTTTTGAAAAAGAAAAGGAAAAAGGAGACAATTATTGTCCTCTAAGGACTTGTAGGGGATGGCGGACATTATTACATAGACTTTTGTTACTTCGTGTCCCAATAAAAGAACAGATGGACATTTAAGACATGAAAAGACAAAGAGGGTCCTAATTTCACAAAAGTTCATCCAATCCAACGTCTCATGTCCATGTGAAACGCGGCACATTTTTAGCCGCAAATGATTCGACATTAGTGTTACTTTAGGGAAAAAAAAAGGAGGAGACATTATTGTCCAATAAGGACATTTAGTGGATTGTGGAGCTTATTATAGATAAATAAAAAAAATTAGGGGTGAGAACATGCAAATTAGCAAGTAAAAACTATGCTTCCCTTAACAATTGACTCCATGCTTAAAAATAAAGACGATAGATAAAAAGTAAAATTATATAAAATCGAATGTTGACATTTTCTTTATGTAACGGACTTTATCTAGTCATTGAGATGCAAATGAACATTTTTCTAAATATTTCGAATAATCAAATGAGATGGTAGCATATTTATTGACTCAAATTTGATGAAATTGACAAGTGCCAAAGGATTACAAAGTCAAAATTCTCTTCCATAAGATAAGATACCAGATTGAGTGAACTCCCTGCGGATCTACAAAGTGCATCATCTGAAAAAGACTTGGTTTTGGTGCAATTGGAGAAAATATCTGTCGATTTAGTCTTTGGATAACATGGTAGGTAGAACTAATTATAGCGTAGAAGCTATGTGAAAATTTATATTTCAATAAGATCTGTGTGGGATCTAGAAGTTCTTGAAATGTGATTACTTTGGTTTAATAGTTTAATTTATGCAATTTTTACTCATGCAATTGTGCCTATGCCTCAAGAATAAAAGGATGTAAAACACCAAATTGCACTTCTGTTATTGTTGTCATCATCATCGTCATTCTTACTCTCTCTTCCAGCATTTTGCTGGGCAAGTATTGAAGGAAGCAGCAGCAATCAAGACTTAAAGAACTCGTGGATCTTGATACATATGGTCACCTCAAGACCGAATCTCTTTTTCTGTTTTTCTTCCAATGATAGTTATAAATAATTTAACCCAAGCCTTTGTGGATCTCGCAAGTAACGTTACTTGAGTTGGCTCTCAGTTGGACCGTAAGTTAAGTCATCTAATGGACATGAAGAATAAATATATCGTGGCATTTTGAGTCTTAGCAAGATTATTTTGGATAGATCTATGATTCGGGAATGGACTGGACAGCCAATCCAAGAAAGTGGCGAATGATTGTCATGATGTGTAAGCTTGAAAAAGTGTGACTCTCGGCAGTTTGTAACATTTCAAATCTCACATAAAATAGAAAAGAATTAAAAATGCAAGTTAAAATTCACCCCCAAAAATACCACCTAAAATCTTTTCTAGGGAGCTTGACCCACATTGAACGCTCCAAGTAATTTTATGTTTTCATTCAAATTGAAAAATTTGTATCACCTTGTAATATTTGACAAAGCATAATTATGATAAGTAAGTCCTATAACTCATGCTACTCTAGTGCATTAGAAAGTTAGTTCTAAACCCAAATGATAAAAAATCCAATCTGATGTGAACAGATTGGTATTATGTTTTAAGGCGGCAGGTCTGACCTGCATGCCTCATAACCTTGAGATCATTGAGCAGTTCAATACCTATTCCATGCTAATGGTCTGAGCAAGGAATGATAGAAGATGGCATTTTAATTAGAAATGCAAAATCATAGTCCCAAAGTTAAGAACAAAAAAAAAAAAACGTCACATCAAAATAAAACGAAGTTGAGAACATGAAAAACGTTGCGCCAAATTGCATCCTTTGGCTCCTATAAAGTAGGTCTCGTCATCGTTTGCTAATGAGTAACGAATGCCTCAACTTAGTTTGCAATTATCATATGTTCCACTTCCAGGGTAGGCTGTTTCTAGTGTGCTTTTTTGTCCAAGTAGAGTGGGCACTTCAACTAAAGTATGCAAGGCTGTGCATATGTTTGTCAATTAGATCCGGAGATAATTAATTACGTGTTTTGCATGGTATTTATGTAATTCATTTGTGAGATCTATTTATTGTTTCACTAGAAATTGTTTAGACTGAATATTGTGTGGGTTATGGATTGAGGGTTGGGAAAACTTGGGAGTACTTTAGTGACTTGAGCGTGGTTATAACATTTGTTGTATTACTTGACTAATAGTAGGTTGTTCTCCCCTTAGACTAGATCATATCAACCAAGCCACATATATTCGGCATCTAATTGACTTTTCTATTTTCTGGTTTATTGTTGCTATTCCTTCTTTCTTTTGCAACAAAACTCAAGATAAATTTAATGACATGTCTATTTTTAGTTTGACCTTTATGTATTTTCTTGTATTGGCCTTTTTTTTTGGTTTTTTTTTTTTTTTTTTTGGTCTACCTAGTATTAACATATTTAAATATTTTGTAAATGATCTGTTCTACAATAAGGGAACAAATTCTAAGAAACAAAATGTATGTGTTGAGGTGCAAATTTCAATCGATCTTGCGCAACCGTATGGCTCAAATTCTAGTTGTTTCGAAACCGAAGGGCAATTATTATATATGTTCACTTTACTTAATTATGTAATATCCATTTGAAAAAAAGGTAATCCTACATGTTGTGGGGAAAAATCAGTACAATAAAACTTTTATTAATTGATTTGTAAGCACTCTAAAGGTAATTCCTTTAAAAGGCAGTCATAATTGTTTTGACTGAAAAAAATCGTGGTATTCTCCAACTATTTCGTGCCTTATGTTTTTTTACAATATCGAGTTAGTAATGAAATATCATTAATTTCGATTAAAAAAAAAAATATGGTGGTGTCACTTTTCGAAAAATCAAAAGGAAAATGAGATATCATTGTCCTCGAGGGTGGATCTTATTTAAGAGACTTTTGTTATTCCACGTCCGAAGAAAACGAAGGACGGACATCCATTATTGATAGTGGTGTCACTTTTGGAAAAAGCAAAAGGAAAAGGAGACATCATTGTCCTTACTGGAGGGTGGACCTCATTTCGGAGACTTTTGCTACTTCTTGTCTGAAAAAAACAAAGGATGGACATGCACGCTGTGAAAGGACCAAGATCGTCCTAATGTGAAACACATCACGTTTCTCACTGCAAATGACTCGCGACAATAATGTTACTTTGGAAGAAAAAGCAAAAGAAGCAATAGACATATTGTCCTAGGACCTGTAGTGGACTGCAGACATTTAAAACAATGAATTGACATATGAGACGCGTAAAGACTGCTATGATCTTGAACGCTCAACCAAGAAATTGAGGATAAGAATGATGTCCCTGTCATAACTATTATACCACGTCCACTTTGGTTTCAAATAGGAAAATTATCAATTCAATCTTAAAAATTTTTATTGTGTGAATTTTAATGTAGTCTTAAATTTATCAATTTTGTTAATATTATTTTAAATCTTTTTGAGTTTTCAATCTAATCATCCCAGTCAATTTTTGCCTAAAATTGCTAATGTGATGATCCAGGTTTTATTGGCCATCTTCTATGGCACATGCAACGATATGATCTAGACAAATTTTGAGTATGATTCATAGGTACTATCTAATCACAAACTCAATTTAATTCAATGTATGGCTACTCAATTTTTTCACCCTAATCTTATGCATGATGTATCTTTGAGACCAAATTTAGGTAGCAACGACAATTGTGAAGAGAAATAATAAATATTTTTCTATCAAACGTAACAAATAATTATTTTTAACCATTACTTAAAAATAATTTTTCATCAAAGTGTTTTTGAACACTAGTTGAGCAATCAACTACGAAATCTTGGTAAGATTTATGTAATTTCTTGATTTAATGGTTGTTTCGCAAGGAATTGCACACACTAAATACCATGTGAATTAGCAAGCATTATCATAACCTCTGATGTATCGTTTGATTAATAATGAAATCTTACATTGCTCTCCCCGTGGATTAGGTCATATTGACTGAATCAAATATATTATATATCCCATTTACTTTTTTGTTTTCTGATTTATTATTGTTTGACCATTTGTTTTTGCAACAAAAATCAAGATAAATATACTGACATGTTTATACAATAAAGTAATGAATTTTAAGACACAAGATGTATCCATTTTGCAAGTTTTTTCTACAATAACATTTTAAGACACAAGACATATATAATTGGACCCATGCACCTGCATGGGTCACATTCTAGTTATTTTGAAAGCGAGAGCAATTATTAGGTCTATATATATGATCACTTTCCTTAATAATGATGTATCCACTTTCAAAAATTTTGTCATATATGTTATGTGAAAAAATCAGTACAAAGCAAGTTATATAATTTTATTAATTGATTAATAAGCACCCTAAATGTATTTTCTTTAACAAAAAAGTGGTGGTTATTTTGATTGAAAATTAGCCGTCGATATGAGTACAATTATTCATCTCTTTGGCTCAGGATGTTTAGGACCTCCGGGTCGGATTCATCTCTTTGGCTAAGGATGTTTAGGACCTCCGGGTCGGTTTGCGAGGCTGCAGGCGAGAAGGATGGGAAAAAGGGAAGATCTATGTCCTCCTCTCTCCATGGGTTTTAATTGGATTTTCTCAAGCCTCGTCTTCCAGCAACGACAGGCATTTCACGACGTTCCAGCTCGTCACTGGCAATTCCTAAAAGAAGCTCAACTTTAGCAGCGCAAGTGACGACTGCGAAGTAAAGCCTTTCCTTTTCCTTTTGGCTCCACCGACAGTTTCGTTGATCGCAAATTTAGAAAAAGTTTAAAACATTTAAAAAAAAAAAGAAAAAAAGAAATGGGCCCCTTGTCTGCCGACAGTTTTTTTCTTTTTCCTTTTGGCTCTGACCTGACAGTTTTGTTGATCGCAAATTCAGTGTAGCTAGCACAAGTTTAAAACATTTTTTTTTAAAGAAAAAGAAATGGGCCCCTTGTCTGCCGACAGTTTTTTCTACTTTACCTATATAAAGTTGCTAAAAGCACATGCTGTCATAATGGGCAGATCAATTCTGTTTTTCAATTTTGAAATAATGCAATTCACTGTTGATATATATATATTACCTATATATATGTAGATATATATTATCTATAAATAGTTTTTTCGACAAAAATATTTCACAATCGTTGAAAAAATTTAAATAAGTTGAGAATAATCACTTAAAGAATCTACATGTGTCTATACATTGTTTATATAAACAATAAAAAATCATATTTAATGTTTTCGAAACTTTAGCCTTGAGGAAAAAGTCGCTTTTGTTTAGTACAACGTAATAGTTTACCCTCCAGAGACTTGGAAAGATATGTGCATATAAACGTTTACACTAGTTTGATGACGTGGCTTTAACTTTTCTAAAATGTATATGATAAATGGAAGCAAATGGAAATATGGTATAGAAAAGATTCATTTTAACTTATTAAAATGATATTAAGTTGCTTGGACTAAAGCCTCGATAATATATCCATTTACTCATGTTGCTGTTTAATATTTTCCATTCTTGACCAGAGGTAAAAAATAAAAAATAAAAAATCGAAAAAAATAAAAAATAAAAAATCAGAAAAAATAGGAGGTGAGAAGATGAATTATATTTGCCTAAAATTGTAGGCACAATAAGTTCCAAAGCGGGTCGCAAACATATGTTTTGTTTTACTTGTTTTAGTACAATTTTTATGAAAAACGGTTCAATTGCTGCTTCGATTGCACTGTATTAGACCTCATGCATTTCATCTACAGTTTGATGTGCTCAAGATCTTTTATCTTTCCTTCTTTCAGTGCATCTTACTTTTCTATAATCCCGCGCATTCTATTATGTCAAACTATCGGCATTTGTCACTTTGTGAAATAGTGTATAAGAGGAGTTTAATGCAGACTAGAAGACTCTTTCAATAACTTCAACTTTACCTTCCCTAAAATTATACCGCTGATCTCACAACCAGCATCCCGCAGTTTTACTAGCAGTTGAAGTGGCTCAGCATTGTGAAGGGAGAAGCTATTTTACGTTTGCCTTAGTGGTAGAACTTTGCACTTACCAGGTGAGAAACGACATGCTCCTATAGGATAGAGAATGCATTTTTGGTCCGGATGCAAATGTAATAACTACATCGTTTTCCTCTATCTTTCTAACACCATCGTTATTATAGTGGCCGTTTTTGTTTTTGTTTGGATAACCACATCAATCACATGCTCGATGTGTAATCCAAATTTTGACCCTTTACTGGCTTTCTAATTTCACGATAAGATTCCTAATTGAGCTTCCAATGAGGGCAAGCCATAACACTTGATTATTGCTTCCTTCAAAGTTGATTGGTTAGAAAAAGACAGAAGGAAATGAATGTCCTTTGTTGATCGTTCCCTTTCCCCTCTGTTAACCGTTTTATATTTTGTATTCCCTGGCCCCATTAATGTCATTTGTGTGATTTCATTCACTTATAGACATGTCAGCATTTCTTGGGACAAATAAACTTTCTTTAACAGTCAGCAGCAATTATTGTTTACTTGTATTGCTGTAGACGATACGCAGAAAGCATTTGGACTAATTTAGCTTGGTATTGCTGTGCTGCAGCGACATCGGTGACTTTGAGTGATCTTGGTTTTCTGTGGTTTAGAGAGTTCTGCTTGGAGTCATCTCGTGTTATTCAGGTAAAGTGACAACTTGTGGACACTGGAACTCGTGCATTCTCACACTAGAATTCATCCTAGGGCATCTCTGATAGGGGATCAACGGTGAAATCTGAGATCGAGGACTTGTTTTTGGGTCATGAGTTGCGAGAACTTGTTTTTCTTTTCTTGTTTGGATGTTTATTCTCTCAGATTTGGTCAAGAAGGTCGCACCACATGCATTATAACGAAGTCAGTCCCTACAAATGGCAACTAGTTGTTAATCAAGAAAAGCTTTGTTGTAATCAGGGTTTATATGAACTCTGTGTGAGAAGATCAACTTTACAATTTTAAAACCAATATTGTAATGTTCTGACTTTTTTTTTTTTTTTGAACAGGTAATGTTCTGACTTCAAGTACAAGATTTGATGCCTGCAGAGTCCTGTAGTTATCTCCGGAAGAAACAGAGAAAGGGCTCCCTAAATTTCTTTAAACGAGATGTTTTTAGTACCGTAGTCACATGAGCAATTGACCTAGTGTTTAACTGTAATTTCTCTGTTAGGAACCACAGGCCAGACTTTTCACATCGTTTTTGTCAGTTTGCTTTTGAGAAGAAGTTGGTCCATCATTTCTTCACATCTATTCCTGGGAAAAATCAGTATATTGATTTGTAAGCACCCTAAAGGTAATTCCTTTAAATGGCAGTCATAATTATTTTGATTGAAAAAAATCGTGGTATCCTCCAAAAATTTCGTGCCCAATCATACGTATAATGGTGTCACTTTTCGAAAAATCAAAAGGAAAATGAGATATCATTGTCCTTGAGGGTGGATCTTATTTCGGAGACTTTTGCTTCTTTTTGTCCGAATAAAACAAAGGACGGACATCCATTACTGATAGTGGTGTCACTTTTGGAAAAAGAAAAGTAGAAGGAGACATCATTGTCCTTACTCGAGGGTGGACCTCATTTCGGAGATTTTCGCAACTTCTTGTCTGAAAAAAACACAGGATGTGCAAGTTGTGAAAAGACCAAGATCGATGTGAAACACACCACGTTTCTCACTGCAAATGACTCGCTTGGAAGAAAAGGCAAAAGAAGCAGTAGACATTATTGTCCTAGGACCTGTAGTGGACTGCAGACATTTAAAACAACGAATTGACATTTGAGACGCGTGAAGACCATATGATCTTGAATTTTCAAACGCTCATCAAAAAATTTGGGATAAGAGTGATGTTGCTGTCATAATTATTGTACCACATCCACTTTGATTTCAAACAGAAAAATTACCAATTCAATCTTAAAAGTATTTATTGTGTGAATTTTAATGTAGTCCTAAATTTATCAATTTTGCTAATACTATTCTAAATCTTTGTGTGAGTTTTCAATCTAATCATCCTAATCAATTTTCATCTAAAATTGCTAATGTGATGGTCTAGTTATTATTGACAATCTTATATGGCATGTGCAGTAATATGATACCGCTCTCCTCGTGAATTAGGTCATACTGATTGAATCAAATATATTCTATATCCCATTTACCTTTTTGTTTTCTGGTTTATTATTGTTCGACCATTTGTTTTTGCAACAAAAATCAAGATAAATATACCGACATGTTTATTCTTAGTTTGACTTATATGTATTCTTTTGTATTGACCGATTCCTTTGTCTAGTCTACTATTAGCCAGTCATTATAAAATTGATAGCATATTTAGCCATTTTGCAAGTTTTTTCTACAATAAAGTAATAAATTTTAAGACACAAGATGTATATGTTGATGTGTAAACTTCAATTGGTCCCATGCACCTGTATGGGTCACATTCTAGTTATTTTGAAAGCAAGAGCAATTATTAGGTCTATATATATATATATATATATATGATCACTTTCCTTAATAATGACGTATCCACTTTAAAAATTTGTCATATATGTTATGTGAAAGAATCAGTACAAAGCAAGTTATATAATTTTATTAATTGATTAATAAGCACCCTAAAAGTATTTTCTTTAACAAAAAAGTGGTGGTCATTTTGATTGAAAATTAGCCGTGGATATGAGTACAATTACTCATCTCTTTGGTTCAGGATGTTTAGGACCTCCAGGTCGGTTTGCGAGGCTGCAGGCGAGAAGGATGGGAAAAAGGGAAGATCTATGTTCTCCTCTCTCCATGGGTTTTAATTGGATTTTCTCAAGCCGCTTCTTCCATCAACGACGGGCATTTCACGACGTTCCAGCTCGTCACTGGCAATTTCAAAGAGAGGCTCAACTTCAGCAGCGCAAGTGACGACTGCAAAGTTAAAGCCTTTCTTTTCCTTTTGGCTCCACCGACAGTTTTGTTGATCGCAAATTCAGTGTAGCTAGCGCGAGTTTAAAACATTTTAAAAAAAAAAAGAAAAAGAAATGGGCCGCTTGTCTGCCATTATTAGGAGAAGGAAATAAGAAAACAAAAGAGAGGTGAACAGCAGGTGAAGCGCGCAGGCTCGGTGAAGATGGAGACGGTGAGGAAGGGGACCCACAATTTGGGCCAATATGCACTAGAATTGCGGAAGGAATCTTTCCGTCTACACGCCCAAGGCAGGGCACTAGACAAAAAGCTGAAGTTCTGTCTGCCCTTCATTAGGACATTTTACCTCGGGTAGAATCAACAAATGTCGCATTACACAGATTGTGGCCTCAACGTCCATTTTTCAGTGTGACTAGGACAAAGGCCACCTCGAATCTGACTAGAGTACTTAATGCTTAAAAAGTCTTTTATTCACACCCATCATCCGATGCTATTGTCCTGGACGTAAGGACTTTTGTTTCCTCTCCACTCAGCACACTTCCTTTCAAACCATTCAGGCACTCTTGTTTAATCCTCCGCCGCTCCCGGATCAAGCCATCATGCCCATCGCGGAGCTCTTTCTTGGCGCCCTTCTTGCTGTGCTGTTCGAGAGGTTGGCCTCTCACGAGCTGCTCGACTTTGCGCGCCGTGAGGGGATCGATAAGCTGCTGAAGAAATGGGAGAAGATGCTGCAAAGCATCAATCAGGTGCTGCATGATGCAGAGGACAGACAACTGACCGGCGATCTTGGGGTGAAGTCATGGCTCGAAGATCTCGGGAACTTGGCCTATGAGATCGAAGACTTGCTTGATGAGTTTGCCACAAAGTCCGCAGAAACTAAGTTCAAGGCAGAACCCGGCAATAGCAAGGTGCGCTCCCTTCTTCCGAGTTGTTGCTTCAAATTGAGCCCAAGAGCATTCATGTTTGACTGTAAAATGAGATCCACGATCAAAGAGATGGATGGCAAACTACAGGACGTCATCACTCGGAAAGATACTTTGACCTTTAGAGAGGATAACGGGAATCGTCGACGGGATAAGCTACTTCCCACCACGTATTTGCCCGAGCCCGGTTTTGTTAGTAGGAAGGATGAAAAAAGTGACATGCTTGAATTACTGACCAAAGAAGAAGGCAATAGAACATGTGCAAATCTAAAAGTAATACCCATCGTAGGGATGGGGGGTGTGGGGAAGACGGCTCTGGCTCAACAAGTTTACAATGATGCTAGAGTCACTAGCTATTTTGATGTGAAAGCATGGGCTTGTGTTTCCGAAGATTACGACGTGCTCGCTATCACAAAGAGTATCCTAGGGACAACCAATGGTTGTTTATCCTGTGAAGGTAGGGACCTAAATTGGCTTCAAGATAAGCTCAAGGAAAACCTTTCAGAGAAGAAATTTCTTGTCGTTTTAGACGATGTTTGGAACGAGAAGTATGAAAATTGGACTACCCTATTGAAGCCTTTTCAATGGGGAGCAAAGGGAAGCAAGATCATCCTCACCACTCGTAACAGCAACGTCGCTTCATTAGCTGGTGTTTCACCATATTATCTCAAAGAGTTGCCACAAGATGCTTGTATGACTCTATTCGCATTTCATGCTTTCGGGGTAGGAAATTTCGATCATCATCCACATCTTGAAGTGATAGGACAAAAAATAGTGAAAAAATGCAAAGGGTTGCCATTAGCCGTAAAGACATTGGCCGGGCTACTACGCAATAAAGCCAATCCCCAAGAATGGGAAGCTATATTGAATAGCAAAATTTGGGACCTACCAGAAGAAAGAAATGATGTCCTTCCGGCTTTAAAACTTAGCTATCTTCATCTCCCTTCAAATCTGAGGAGATGTTTTGCTTATTGTGCTATATTTCCCAAGGATTGTGAAATTGAACGGGATGACTTGATTCATTGGTGGATTGCAGAAGGATTGTTGGAGGTAAAAGAATCAAAGAACCTTTGGCATGCAGGTTTGAATTATTTTAATGAGCTAGTAGCTAGATCATTATTTCAAAAGTCAAATAGCAATGGATCACAATACTTGATGCATGATCTTGTGAATGACCTTGCAAAGCTAGTTGCTAATGCAACTTCTTTTAGCTCAGAGGAGTTTGAGTTTGGGGGTAATCAAAGTAATGCATCTTTTGCTCGTCACGCATCATTCATTCCCAGCTATCGCATTGTGCCAAAAAGACTTGAGATATATCATCAAATGAAGGGACTTAGGAGCTTCATATCATTAAAAAAGCAATGGTATGGTAAGTCCATGTTGTCCCAGAAAGTGCTATGTGACTTGTTGTCGACAGTAAAGTACTTAAGGGTGCTTTCATTGAGTCATTATCAAATAAGAGAGGTACCGGAATGCCTTGGCAAATTGAGGCACCTAAGGCACCTTAATTTGTCGTATACTAATATTGAAATGCTTCCAAAGTCGATTGTTGCATTATATAACCTAGAGGCTTTGATGTTGCGGGCCTGTCGATGCCTCACTAAATTACCGAAAGGTATGGAGAAATTGATCAATTTAAAATTTCTCGACATTACCGATACTCCAAACTTAAGAGCGATGCCAATGTGTATAGGTAATTTGGTGGGTCTTGAGATGCTATCCAAATTTGTAGTGGGAACAAAAAATGGGTTAAGATTGAAGGAGTTAAAAAACTTGAAAGACCTCAAAGGGGAGTTGTGCATCTCTAATTTGCATAAGGTTCAAGAAGTTGGAGATGCTAAGGAGATCGATTTAATCACGAAGGAGGGAATATGTCGGTTAACCATGCAGTGGAGTCCAGATTTTGAAATTTCTCGGAATGAAGACCTTGAAGCAGAGGTCCTCGTCTTTCTTCACCCTCACCAAAACCTTGAAAATCTCGTGATATCCTACTATGGTGGCCTAAAATTTCCGTCATGGTTAGAAAGTCCCCCACATCTTAACATTGTGCATTTACGTTTACATGGATGTCGCAGGGCCAAAACGTTGCCATCACTTGGGCAGCTGTCTTTGCTCAAAGAACTGTACATTGAAGGTCTAGATGCTATATGCACGATAGGATCTGAATTTTATGGAACTAATGAGAGTCCTTTTCCATCTTTAATAACTCTGGAATTCAAGGACATGAAATCGTGGAAAGACTGGTCTTATTGCGTCGGGATTGAAGAAGTAGGAGTTTTGTTCCCTCGTCTTGAGCATCTCCTCATTCAAGATTGTCCTGAGTTGATAGGAAAATTGCCTAGTCAACTAAGCTCCCTCATAAAGCTCGAAATCAAGTCCTGTCCGCATATGAATGCGTTGCCCTCCATCATTAGCCTTCCATCTCTCAAAGAATTAAAATTCAAAAGTTGTAATGAGGGGGTGCTGAAGAGTTTGGTAAACTTGACATCTCTAACCTCTCTTGTCATAGAAGATGTCTCTGAACTTACTTGCTTAACTCATGGGTTTACAAGCTCCTTGATCAGGCTAGAGGAGTTATATATCAAAAGATGTGAAAATTTAACTTACTTATGGCAAGACAGAGTTGTCGATATATGTCTTGAATTCATGTATTTTGCGGCTGAAGAAGGAGATATAGAGTTGCTTGGCAACCTCAAGACTCTCCACCTGAGTGATTGCATCAAATTAGAGAAGCTCCCAAGCAAGATGCACACCCTTTACTCTCTTAGAGACTTGTCAATCAAAAGGTGTCGAAATCTCGTGTCCTTCCCTGAAACAGGTATACCGACATCTGTGATATCATTACAAATCAGCTGCTGCAATAGGTTGCAACATTTACCCAGAGGATTAAATGTTGACTCGGATGAACTAGGCAGCATTAATACCCAGGGGGACAAGATGTCTTGTCTGCAGAGTTTAGTGATCTACAACTGTGATTCTTTGCCAGCCGCTCTGTTCAACGGGGGCATATTTTTACCTATAACCCTCAAGAGTCTCGAAATTAGCTTTTGCCAGAACGTGGAGTCGCTCGCGCAAATAAATCTAGACTGTCTTCAGTCTATTCAAGAGATTCAAATTACTGGTTGCGATAAGTTGAGAAGCTTACCTAAAGGCCTAAACACACTCTCCGGTCTCAAATCCTTGAGTGTGTGCCACTTGACTGCTCTAGAGCTGGAGTGCTTCCCTCCTCTTCCTCCCGGAATCTCGAGGTTTGAGCTTTGCAATTGTCCGAAGATAAAATCATTACCTAATCAGTTGCATCGACTCACGAGTCTACAAAATCTGACAATTAATTGGTGTGAGAGTATTAAGCGCTTCCCCGAGGGAGGATTGCCACCCCAGCTAAAGAGACTTTGGGTATTTAAATGGGAGAATATGAAGCAGCCCATGAGGGAGTGGCTCACCCCTCTCACCTCCCTTGAAGAGCTGTGGATCAACGGCAGGGTGGGAGGAGTGGGAGAGGAGGAGGATCTTGTGCTTCCGCTCCCTTCCTCTTTAATCAAGCTCTCTATCTATAATATGGAGAAAATAGAAAGACTGTCCAGCAGTCTCCCTCCCTCTCTCAAGGTCTTAGAGTTTCGGAATTGCCCGAAGCTGAGGAAGTTGCCCCAGAATGGCCTCCCTCCCTCTCTCAAGGTCTTAGAGTTTCAGAATTGCCCGAAGCTGAGGAAGTTGCCCCAGGATGGCCTCCCTCCCTCCCTAGAAGACCTCAGGATCTCAGGATGTGGGATTCTGGAGGAGCGATGCAGGAAAGGGACCGGCTGCTATTGGCCCCTCATCCGCGAAATCCCCGAAGTTCAATTGGGTGCTGACTGGCACAAGTCAATTACTTGAGAGAAAGAAGGGATTCGGACTTTGAATATTCAACATGGGAAGAGATTAGGGTATTTTTAATGTCTGAGCCTTGGCTCTTTTTGAAGAAGGGGATTCCATAGCGTCAATCACCTCCGCTTTTCCCTCTGTCGTCTCTGCACCTCGATCGCCTCCCTAGGCTCCGCCTCCCCACTCGGTCGTCATCCTCACCTCAGATCACCCCAAGTCTCCATCTCCCGAAGATTCCTATGCCTCGGACATACTATTTCCATTCAAAAATCAAGGTATCGATCGATCTCTGCCATTTACTACTCTACTCGTAGTCACTTTGTCTTAACGGACCTGTTGCATTTGGATTTGGATTTCTCGACTTATTTTTGTGCATTCCATTCGGCAGTTTTCTGTACTCATCCAGCAATTCTTTTCGTCATCTGATGTGCTCTGCCCATTCGCCAAGAGTCTCTAACTCTTGCTCGCCTTGCAGATTACATTGGAATTCCCCCTTTGATGAAGTTTGTCGGTACAGCACAGGGACCCATGGAAAGGTCTATGTTAAGTCTAGGAGGAGGAGGAGGAGGAGAAGCTGCTTTGGAATCAAAGATGCATAGCCATGGACTCTGGAGACGCTGGTTGCCAAAGTTAAAGGGTGAGTAGATTTGTTTCTGCTGTTTCTTTTGACTGGCTGTTTGAAAGACACAGGTAATGGTAATGGGGTATAATCAAAATCTAGGAAGAATCTCTTCTGAAGGATTAGCATATTGTCGGCATTCTACTTGTTCATTTCTAGCATTGTATCAAAGCACATGTCAATGGTTTAAAATTTATCGTCTGTTATGTTGTTTGTTATCATTCCCCAGTTATCTCATTGATGTGATAGTGTCCACATTCTGTTTTTGTGTGTGTGTGTGTGTGTAAGGGATCAATTCTATGCAAGGGAAGTGTTAAGTTATACGTTACATATGCATTGCTTAGCACGTTTCTTAACAGCTTAAATTTTTAAAACTGCATTTGTGTGACATGCAGCAATTGAATCAAATAGCATGACCAATCAGCCCACCCTATGTTCTTGTTTGGTTCTTTCTTTTAGTAATTGTGGATTGTCTGGAAGACTTTCAGACAAGGATTATAAGGCTCTCATAAATCATCAAATTGCATCAAGATTTAAAGCTTGGATTGTTAAAAGCCGCTCATTTGCCAGAAAACTTTGGCTTATCAAATCTATTGTTCATAGTTTGATTAGCTATTAGTGTCAACTCTTTTTGTTGCCCAAGAAAGTTTTTGAAATGATTGAGCGTAAGCGTAGAGCTTTTCCTTTGGAAGGGAGATCTTGATGCTAAAGAGGGAGCAAAAGTTAGATGGACTGTCTATCCTCTTAAGCAGTTTGGAGGCCTTAGCATTCAAAGACTGGATTTATGAAATCTTGCTTGTATTTTAAAGTGTCTGTGGAGAATTTTGTAGAGGTGTGGTCTCTATGTTTTGCCTGGCTTTATAGCTATCATCTTGACTGTAAACCAGATGCTACTTATACTTGGAAGAATTTATTAAAAGTTGGGAATATTTTGCATTAGATATATAGTGGGTATTGGAGATAATATTTCTCTTGGTATGATTTGTGACACCATGCTGGGATCTTGCCGAAATCATTTCTCAAGGAAAATAACTTATGACTCTTCTCTTCCTCTGCAGGCCAAAGTATTTGCTGTAATTCGTTATTCTCATTGGAAATGGCCCGCGGCTAGGTCTAGAGGGTTGGTCTCTATCCAAGGATGTGGTGAGATTCTAAAGGAGCGATGCACAGAACAGACCGGTTGCGATTGGCACCTCATCGGTGAAATCCCACTAAGTTCATATAATTTTAGCAGATGGATGAGTAAGCTGAAGCTTTTGAGCATAACTACACTAGGGGGGTGCCAAGAATAACCCGCCCTTCTTCTTTCAACATCGTCTCCTTCCCCCCTTGTTGTCTTGTCTGCACCTCCATTGCCACCTAATGCTGCTTCGCCTCTCCACTCTGTCGTCTTATTCCCTCTTTTTTTGTCACGCCGCTGCTCCTTCAGCTCTCATGTGCCGCCATCGCCCCCTCCGTGTTTCCCACTAGAGCCTTCCCTCTTGTCGACAAGGACAAGGTACGGAGAAGGGTTACATAATTTCTTGGAAGTACAATCTGGTAAAGTGTCTCGATACTGTAACTCAATCGGTCCATTTAAACCATGTCAGTAATAGGGTTACGAATTAGGGCAAGTCTGCTTTGAAATAGGGTAATTAAGGTGGATTATTTTTTTTCTTTCAAGTAATTATGAAGTTATTGCACTAGGAAGTGATTGCTTTGTAGATTCAAGATGAGTGGAAATCTCTACTCTCGACAGGTTAGAAATAATAATTTTGGTTAGTGGAGTCGAGATGAATGTTGGAGTATCTAGACTGTGAATTCGGTTCTTAGATGGATTCAATGTGGTTAACGTTAGACGATTCATCATGTTGTGAAGATAATGTCTTGGAAAAAACTCGAAAATCAGCTGTGTTTCATTTTTTAAGTCGGCAATTAAGTGAAGTTGTGAGCATATGGTTTTGTTTACTTGTAAAATTGAACAAACGGAAGCAAGAGCCCTTTAAGTACTCAGAATGCTGTCAAATAGAAATTCTGTGCTAATTGTGGTTAAGAGTACATTACTATTGTCAATACATGGGAGTCATATTTGTGACCCGACTGGAATTGATGGGGGATTTCGCTCCTGAAAAGCAAGGGTTCGTTGTGATACTATTTAGTTCTTGATGTTGTAAGAAGCTGATTGATTTGGAAATTTTGATGTTGATAGGTGAGACTTCAAGAGTTGTTCAATGAAGAAGGGTGTGAGGCAAAGCTACGGTTGAATAAAGATGGGAAGCCTTACATGTACATTGTAGATTTGTATCTCAAGACTCCATTTAAGGACGGTCCTGCCACAGGAAAGGAGATATCTTCACTGGAGGCAGTGGTGGAGCACAGGTTGTTCTTGGACATGGCAACCCCTGTGATTATGGGGAACGTGGAAAGACTGTCCAGCAGTCTCCCTTCCTCTCTCCGGGCCTTATGGATCTTCCATTGCCTGAAGCTGAGGGATTTACCCTAAGATGGCCTCCCTCCCTCCCTAGAACAACTCTGGATCTTCAAATGTGGAATTCTGCAGAAGTGATGCATGAAATGGTATCGGCACCTCATCCGCGAAACCCCAGAAGTTGTATTATAGGTATAATAAATTTCTGAGCTGGCTCTTTGAAAAGGGTGCGTATTTTAATTTTAGACCAAAAATTATGTGTACTTAACAAGTGTGTTTTTTCTGTTTCATCAGATTTTTAGTGAGCTGAAGCTTTTGGGCATAAATAGGGTTCATCTCCTTCCCCATTGTTGTCTGCACCTCAATTACCTCTGCTTCCACTCTCCACTCCGTCGTCCTCACCTCCATCTCCCTCTTTTCACGCCGCCGCTCCTTCAGCTCTCCCACAACAAGGATGGGGTATGGAGAAGTGTCTATTACACTTACAATCTGGTAAGTGGTCTCATTACTGAACTCCATGGTCCATTTAAACCATGTCGATAGTAGGTTACATATTAGGGCAAGTCCGCTTTGAAACAGGGAGGTGTGGAAAAGGCGGATTTTTTCTCGTAATTATGAAGTTATTGCGCTAGGAAGTGATTGCTTTGTGGATGTAAGATGAGTATAGTAGGACTCTTCTATCATGAAATGATGTTCTTAGATGGTTTCAATGTGGTGACCGTTAGACAATTCATCTTGTTGCAAAGATAATGTCTTGGAAAAAAAACTGAAAATCGGCTGCGTTTCATTTTTAAGTCAGCAATTAAGTGAAGTTGTGGATGGTTTTGTTTACTTGTGAAATTGAACACACTGAAGCAAGAGCCTTTTAAGTACCCAAAAGACTGTTGAATAGAAATTCTGCGTTAATTATAGTTTAAGAGGACAACACGTTGTCAATACATGTTAGTCATATTTGTGATCCGACTGGAATTGAAGGAGGATTTCACTCCTGAAAAGCAGGGGCTCATCATGATACTATTTGGTTCTTGATGTTGTGAGAAGCTGTTCAATTTGGGAATTCTGATGTTGATAGGTGCAACTTCAAGGGTTGTTCAATGAAGGAGGGCATGAAGCAAAGCTACTGTTGAATGAAGATGGGAAGCTTTATGTGATGGATGACTCAAATTACATTGTAGACTTGTATTTCAAGACTCCAATTAAGGACGGTCCTGCAGCAGGAAAGGAGATGTCTTCGCTGGAGGGAGTGAAGGAGGAGGGGTTGTTCTTGGACATGGCAACCACTGTGATTATGGGGAACATGGAAAGACTGTCCAGCAATCCCCTTCCTCTCCGGACCTTATGGATCTTTCATTGCCCGAAGCTGAGGGAGTTACCCCAGGATGGCCTCCCTCTCCCTAGAAAGACTCTGGATCTTTGGATGTGGGATTCTGCAGAAGCGATGCACAAAACGGTATCAGCACCTCATCCGCAAAATCCCAGAAGTTGTATTATGGGGTATAATAAATTTCTGAGCTGGCTATTTGAAAATTATGTGTACTTAACAAGTGTGTTTTTTTTTTCAGCAAATTTTTAGTGAGTTGAAGCTTTTGGGCATAACTAGGGTTCGTCTCCTTCCTCCATGTTATCTGCGCTGCAGCTAAATCACCTACCTCTGCTTCTTTGGCTCTCCACACCATCATCCTCACCTTCATTTCCCTCTGTCACGCCGCCACTCCATCAGCTCTCCCATGACAAGGACAGGGTACGAAGAAGTGCCTATTACAAACTTGGAAGTACAATCTGGTAAGTGGTCTCATTACTAAATTCCATCAGTCCATTTAAACCATGTCAATAGTAGGTTACATATTAGGGCAAGTCCGCTTTGAAACAGGGAGGTGTGGAAAAGGCGGATTTTTACCCGTAATTATGAGGTTATTGTGCTAGGAAGTGATTGCTTTGTGGATTTAAGATGAGTGTAGGAGGACTCTTTGATCATGAAATGATGTTCTTAGATGGATTCAATGTGGTGAACGTTAGTTAGACAATTCATCTAGTTGTGAAGATGATGTTTTGGAAAAAAAAACTCCTAAATTCGGCCGTGTTTCATTTTTAAGCCGGCAATTGAGTGAAGTTGTGAGCGGATGGTTTTGTTTACTTTTGTAAATTTGAACACACGGAAGCAAGAGCCTTTTTTAAGTACTCAGAATGCTGTCAAATAGAAATTCAGTGTTAATTGTAGTTTAAGAGGACGATATGTTGTCGATATATGGGAGTCATATTTGGGATCCAACTGGAATCGACGGAGGATTTCGCTCCTGAAAAGCAGGGGTTCATCATGATACTATTTGGTTATTGATGTTGTGAGAACCTGATCGATTTGGGAATTCTGATGTTGATAGGTGCGACTTCAAGAGTTGTTCAATTAAGAAGGGTGTGAGGCAAAGCTACAGTTGAATGAAGACAGGAAGCCTTACGTGACGGATAACTCAAACTACATTGTAGAGTTGCATTTCAAGACTCCAATTAAGGACGCCTGCTGCAGGAAGGAGATATCTCCGCTGGAGGGAGTGGTGGACCGAGTTGTTCTTGGACATGGCGACAGCTGTGATTATTTCCATTAAAACCGGTGTAGATGTGAAGGCGAAGTAACATTTTTGCCCAGCAGTCACCTTGATGAGAATTGTAATCTTCATTAGATTTCAATAGATTGTATCTTGCATTCTTTTTGATGTGTAATCATGTTTAATTTGTTCTAATCAACTCAAATGTCCAGATGGGTCCTCCCATGCTTTAAGTGTAAATCATTCAATTTGCGGCAGCCCTTGTAATGCTCATTATCAAGCCATTTCGAATATACTCTGCTCATCAGTTTCTGCTGTTATGATGGACAATTGCCTTCGTGGTTGTGATTTGTGAGTACACTCCTGTAGACTCTTGGGTATCCTTCGTTTACTATTTAATGTTGCTAGGGAGACTATGGAAGTGATTCAACTGAAGGGAGACGAAAACCAGAGGTTTCTGGTGTAAAGCGATTTGGCCTTCAATTTTGAAACATTATTGCATTCATGCATGATACATGTCAATACCCTTTCGTTGGCGTTTCTTTTGAGGAAACAGATATTCACAAATACTGGCTATTGGTATAGAAATGGAGAGAGTGCGACTAAAAGATGGACCTGCTAATTGAGGATGTTGAGATTTCTAGTTTTATTTTCAGGATTCAGCAATATGTCATGGATTCATCCTTGTTATCTGCCATTCTCTCTATTTGCTATTATATGGACTATCAGTTTTCTATGATTTATCACCTTAATCTGTGACTAATATTTATCAGCATCAGAATCTCTCCACGAATATCAAATCTTTCTGTGAAATTATCTAGAGATGATGCAATCAGCCTGGCTAAACACAAGGACTGTCTCCCCCAAGATACGACTCATGATGCAATGCTTTGCCTAGGGCGTTGATAGCTCTGTTTGCAGGCTGAAAACTGAAAGAAAAGTGAAGAAATGCGCAATCAAGATGTTTCGCAAAACGCCAGTTTCATTTGATCCTGGAATGGTTGCAATCTTCGAAAGCCTCAGTGAAAGGAGTGAAAGCACTGGTCTCTTCTATACATGTAATATAGTGTAGTGTAGTGTCAAACCATACAATAGACATGTTTCTATAACAATTTTACACAAGAATGTCACTTCAACAAATAAAGAACAAAGTGCAACATAAGCCATTGCACGAACGGAAATTGAGTATAATCTATACGTCTTTAGTGCAACTCCACATGAAGCCTCAGTCTCGTGATGATGCCCTCTTACAGTCTCACTAGTTCCATAGAACCAAAGCCATAGATGGTGTGAAGATGGTCATCCACAGCGGCTTCCAAGGTAGGAACATGTGCGCTGATGAGAAACAAGATACTAGACATTAGGTTTGGTAAAAATTTCACTAGATTGTAGTTCATAAATGCCCTGTTTAATGTTCTTAAAGGAAGTTGATGACTTGGATTGTCTTCATTCAACACCAAATGCACTGTCAAAGGCTGTTGTAGGAGGTGTGACTATGTAAATGTGACTGTTAATAGCTGCCATTTCAGATTGAACTACATGAACTTCTCTTTTTTTGACTGAATTGAAACCTTAGGAAGCATATAACCCGTTCTTTGGAAAACTTGTTTTGGCCATTGGAAAAAGATAAGATCAAGAGAGAGACGTTTTCAGAATCTCACCTTAACTTCCGCTGTCTGATCCTGTGGTAGATGAGTTGGAAACTTTTATTCCTGAGCTTTTCACAGTCGTTACCGATTGTGCCTTCAGAGAATCCAACACAAGACATGTTAAAAGGAAGGTATGCATGAGTGGAAAAACTAGGAATTAGTATGAATTGCAATCTTGAGTCTTTGAGTTTATATCTTACAATCACTGAAGCACGGGAAGATGCTAACATTCACGAGAATCGTGTAACTGGCATCGCACTGGCAAGTGTGCTCATAAGTTGCAGACTTCGTGCATGTCCTTCCTCCACAATATATCCAGTAGCAAGCTGCCCAGAAATTCCTTCAATACGACTTATGTACCAAAGGATGAGGGAGGTGAAGATGATTTACGATCGAAGACAGATGTGTTGTATGGAACGGATGGGACTGTGGGAGGCTCGGGCATGCAGGAGTGCTCAACAGAACCTGCACGAAAAGAAATTTGCAACTTAAGCCTATGTCCACAAAAGCAAAACACAATTCATATGAACCTCAACCATATGGCTCTGAAAGTCGAATGTTTATGTGAGGTAATGTGCAGAGTCTGCAGATGAATCTCTCGAGCTTCATGTTCTAGGATTAGTTTTTCGTTTATCTTCTCAGAGTCGAATCATCCATGTATTTCACCATTTAACTGGAGCGAAAAATTGGCGAGTTACACCTTTTTTCCCATTCTACTGTAGAGAACTAGTCAAATGATTTCTTACTTAAGGCAAAGTGTTTGCTTTATTTACTGTTACAATTACTGCAACCTTGTAAACACTGAGATGGAACTTGAGGTCATCTTCATTGTCGAGGCGCATGCTTCCAACCCGCTTCGCACTGGCAATTGAAGCCAAATAGAACTTGAGGTCATCTTCATTGTCGAGGCGCATCTGCTTCCAACCCACTTCGCACTGGCATTTGAAGCCAAATAGAGCGCTGGCATTCACGACGCACGACCCCTTTCCACTTTGCACTTTGCCGCATAGCTCCTCTGCAACATCGATTCAAACTGAGCAAGAAAATCAGTCCGCCGTTTCTTGTATTCATTTGTGAATGCGATGCAGAATGATCAACATCGATTCAAACCGACACAGGTTGTTGAGGTGGTAAATTTTCAAAAAACTCTTCTACAAGTGCTTGTTTTTTCTTTCCTTTGAATTATTGTTTGAGGTATATTTCTTAATTCTTATTCCCTTAACTCTCTCAGTGGCGGGAGGCGTGGGCCGGAGCTCAAGCTCGGCCTTCACCAGCTAGGCGCTGAAGAACTCGTACTAGAGATGTGGTAGTTGGGGCTTAGTTGAATGCAATGAGCGATTTATCTTTGCATAACTAAGCATGAGCTCGAGCTCTAGCTTCGTATAATAATAGCTGTGTAAAGTTACTGGTTCACGCTGGCATTCAACGACAAGATCGGAGGGTTCGCAATACAATTGATGATGGGCAACGGACCTTGCCAGACAATCGAATCGGGTTCATGATCATGTACTCATTCACCTTCTTCTTCGCAAACTTCGGCCCTAATGCCACCACATTTGTGGTCCCCGCTGAGATCTTCCCAGTGCAACTCAAGTCGACGTGTCTTAGTACATATGCCGCAGCTGGCAAGGCTGGATCCTTGGTGGATGCATTCAGTTTTGTGCATGCAGTGGACAGGATCGGTGTCAAGAAGACCTTGATCACACTCGGCGTGACCAATTTCTTTGGGATAGTCTTCATCTTCTCAGTGCCAGAGTCGAAGGGCCATTCGCTCGAGGAGATCTCTGGAGAGCATGAGGAAGATAATGCAGCTGAGTTGAGGACTGTCCCTGTTTAAATAGGCCTCAAAGTCTACACATGAGCTTTCTAGCAGACTTTGTCAATGTAAACTAGCTTTGGTACAGTTTTAGACTGTATTACCTCTGAGAGCTGCCTTTTTCGGCCTCTGATCATGTTGACCTTTGTTGAATAGATTCATGCCACCATCGTTGAAGCTTGAACCATGGTCATTGAAGTAGAGGCAGATGTATCTCTGTGGTCATGTAATCTCATTTTGACAAGTTAATCTAAGTTCTTAGCCCAGTAATAAATTCACATAACTTCCTATTCCTGCTTGCAATTTCCTTCTTGTACTTCTGGCCTATCTGCACTGATAGTCAATCTTCTATCATCGATCATAGAGAGAGAAATCCCCTTCATCTTGAGTTTCCGTACTTATTGCCTGTCAAATTCATGAAACTTTCAGCCAGATAGTTTCAACTCATTCAGAAGAATATCAATGTATAAGTACCCACTTCACAGAAATAGAAATTGATGATGATTGCGATAAAAGACCATTCCTCAAATCCTGACTAATTCGAAGTGGAGCTTCAAATTCTCACACAAGCACGAGTTCTGCTCAAATGAGAATTTTGGAAGATCGAGCTTTGAATGCAAAGTATGCATGCACAGTTCCTTTGAGACGACCATCATCGTCTAGGGCTGGGCCTCAAGAAGCATCTTGTTTCCACTTGCAATGAAAGACTCCTTGAAGAATCCATCTCTTTTACAAGAAATGAATAGCATATTGTGAACCAACTCTTAGTACTTAAAAATGTGACATCATCCCCATCAAATGTATAAAGGCGTAAAGACAAGCTTACAGCAATGTGAAGTCCCCAATTAGGGACATGAAAGGGGAAATAAGGATTAAGAGAGTAGCAGAATCGAAGAGAGAGATGTGCAATCAATTTCTCACTGGATTTTCTCACTACATGACTCTTCTCTACCTGAAAACAACAAATTATTTCACAACCTCGTAACTTATTAAAGCTTGAATTGAAGCAATTCATGCACTTGCTGCATTAATTCCTCAGTTCAGTAACTCTATTAATTTCAAGCCTTCCCAGCTTTGCCCTTTAATGGCATAGATGAGGGGTCCTCATGACCATCTTTAGAAAAGTACATTGACGTTCCGAGAAACAAGATCTTAAAGCAAGTAACAAGCAAATCACCTGGTCAAAGGGAAGCTACATATTGATCATATGGCAAGTGGCTTCAGCTTATGTGCTATGCTCATCCTACAGATATACTCTCCAACCCCTGAAATCCAAAGCTTCAGTCATCTTCATATCTAAATGGAAGAAGGCAAGGAAGGGGTTTTTGTCCAAAGCTAGACAATTTTAGAGAAATAGATAGCGTGGGCAACAATTGCAGCTTTCAAGCAAAGCAGATCCCATGCCATCAGTCAGTTCTAACTCAAACATGATCTATCCAAAAACTAAGATGTTGTAGGAAAATTTGGGCACGATTGAAGAACATTAACATCAATATCCATGGAAAGCAGACGATAACCATGTTTATTTCCCACGAATGGTCAGTAAGCAAGTTCCAATTCAAATCTGCCCCTAAAAAAATAAACCCATTTTATTTTAAAATTAAAATATAAAATAAATATCATTTTATTTATTTTGAAAAAAAAAAAAAAAAAAAAAAGCTGATAATTAAAGTATTAAATGAACTGTTAGAGCCAAACCAGCAGAGCCAAATTATTATCATACCACAAAAATGTTAACCAGAAACCGGGAGCAACTTGTAAAGCAAGTCAAGACCCATCACTAAACCATTAGACATGCAATCTACAAACGCATTTGAAATGGAGCCGAGCAATATATGATCCCAAATCAGAATCACCACTCATGTACCATCAGACCGAGTGAGACAAACATAAATAGTAATCAACAAAACATATGCAATCATTTCACCTCCCCGCCAGGAGTCTCCCGGCAACGCTGCAAACTTTACTAGGCTGAATAGTCTCTGTTTCTATCAGAAGACATAGATAGCCCGATGATGAATTCATCCGCCTCCTGCAGATTACCACGAAAGCATTACTCAGAGAAGTCCATATCTAGCTTACCGACGATAACAGAGTCAAATTACTAACTCAAAGATACCATAAAAACAGACAAAGAAGAAGAATTTCGGCCCCCTTTTCTGCAATGTCCTTAAAAGTCACTAATCTTACTGTTAAATTCACCAACGAGCGCATCTGGCGAATGCGCAAACAGTTCATAGATCACAGCAGCGAGAAAAGCCAGACATCGGAGCTTACCGTCGGAGGCCAAAAACAAAAAAGCCTTTGCTGGAGCAACGCCGGTGCGAGACAAATCCCAAATTTACGCCGAGGGAGAAGAACCCACCTCGCCAGCTTGGGTCCATCTTACGGCGAAGGGCATTAGGGGGGAAAAGGAAATCCCTTTCTTTCGGGAATTGCAGCGGCACGAATAGACCGAGGAGCATCGAAGAAGAGAGAATGCGGAAGCCGGGGTCTTTCCCAAGAATTTGCAGGCTCCCTGACCGTAATCGGAACGGCCCATTCGGGCTTGGGAAGAGCGCCTCGCTGCCATCGGTGGGACATTCCACGACGAGCCCGCACCTTGTCGCCCCGTTGCTTCGACAAGCTGCGATCGCTGTCTCTTGGGCGAACTGCACCGACTTGAACGACGCTAACCTCGGTCGAACAGGAGTGAAGCTTGCGGATGAAGGACTTGAAAACTTGCGGACGACGGAACCTGGGAGAGAAGAAGGGACGGCCGCGATTGAAGCTCGCGAGGAGCGGCCGAGGACCGGAGCGGCGCGGCGGAGGATCGGGCGAGAGCGATCTGCTTAAGCGGCGGGAGAGGAGACAGAAAACGTGAAAATTTTGAAAATACTAATTTAATTCGGGGATTTTCTTTAAATTTTTTACCTAATTGCAAATTTCGGACCAAATTAACTCCATTCTAATAGCTGGAAAATGTTCATCCGCGAACATTTGGTCGGCTGGCAAGTCCACTGAGCTTTTTTTCAGAAGATGATCCACTTTAGATTTTTGTTTGAAATTTTTTTCTTAAATTATATATATCATAATGTGTACTTATTTTGACTTAGCATATATTTAGCGATCTCGAAATTGTAAGTTTTGCTTATTTTACTTAAATGAATATTGAATCTTCCGATGGTAGGTAAAAATAATTTTCAAAATTACATAAAGTGTGTGTAATTATTAGTAACTCGTGTGGCATTGCAATTTTTTTTTTTTTTTTGGGATGAATATAGTGTTGCAATTTAACAAGTGCAAATAAGTACTAAGAAACCAACGTCAAAGGCTGTCTACTGCCGTCGGAGGTGGGACAATATTGAACTGCATGGTCATCAATAAGTACTGATTATGAAGGATGAACTTCTCTTTTTTGACTTAATTGAAACCTTAGAAAGCAAGTAACCTGTTCTTAGGAAAACTAGTTTTGGCCTCAGAAAAAGATAAGATCAAGAGAGAGAGAGGTCTTTGGAATCTCACCATAACTTCCGCCGTCTGATCCTGTGGTAGACGAGTTGGAAACTTTTATTTTCCGAGCTTTCCACAGTTGTTACCGATTGCGCATTCGGAAAACCCATCACGAGACATATTAAAGGAAAGCATGTGTGAGTGGAAAAACCAGGAATTTGTATGTATTGCAATCTTGAGTCTTTGAATTTATATCTTACAATCACTGAAGCATTGGAAGACGCTGACATTCATGAGAATCATGTAACCGGCAAGTGTGCTCATAAGTTGCGAAGTGAAGATGATTTACAATCAAAGAAGGATGTGTTGTATGGAACGGATGGGACTGGGGGAGGCGCGGGTATGCAGTAGTACTCAACAGAACCTGCACAAAGAGAAGATTTGCAACTTAATCTTATGTCGATAAAAGCACCACAATTCATACGAACCTCAAACATATGGCTCTGAAAGTTTGAAGTTTATGTGAGTTAATGGGCAGAGTCTGCATATGAAACTCTCGAGCTTCACGTTTGGGGATTAGATTTTTCTTTGATCTTCTCAGAGCCGCATCATCCATGTATTTCGCCATTTAACTCGAGCAAAAAATTGGCGAGTTACACTTTTTTTCCCCTTCTACTGCAGAGAACTAGTCAAATGATTTCTTGCTTTAAGACAAAGTATTTGGTTTATCTGCTGTTACAATTCCTGCTACCTTGTGAACACTGAGAGTGATTAGAAAAGAGTAAGCTCCCAGTTTGGAATGACACGGGGAAGGAACTTGAGGTCATCTTCATTGTTGAGGCACGTCCGCTTCCAACCCGCTTCGCACTGGCATTCGAAGCCAAATGGAGTGCTGGCGTTCAGGACGCACGACCCCTTTCCACATTGCACTTCGCCGCATAGCTCGTCTGCAAAATCGATACTGCTAGAAACATTTTAGAGTACTCATGAAACTCTAAATCAAGAACTGCTAGGTTATGTTAGCCATTTCCTTGGCCCATTGTGCTCTGAAAACCTCTAATTCATGACGTTCTCCCCCATCCCCATTGAGCGACGCTCGTGGCACTCTTGACTCTGAGTCCTTCGCTTGCCCGAATCGCATGCTTCCGTCGGATCATCGGCTCCCTCCAAGCTTGGCGGTTCTTCCATCTCCCACAATGTTTAATATTTTCCTTCTTGACTTCACGGTTGCACGACTTTTTGATCCCCAACTGCTCCAAAAGTGACTCCTCTCTGCTCGGCCAACTCCAATTTACCTGACAAGTTCTTACATATGGATCAGCGTCCCATCTTACTTTTTAAGAATTGTTCGAACGGTTTTATAATTCATGTGTTGGAACCGCCAAATTAAACCTAACTAGTCATAATACCATGCTCAAAGAACCTACACGCCCACCGGCATATATATATACATATATATAAAGTTTTTTAAGAAGAGGTTATTTATACTATCTCATCCAAGCTAAAACTTGAACTCCTCATGATCCTCATTAGATCTTGTCATTTTATTTAGTACTTCACTAATTTGCCATATAGTTTGCTTTTATATAAGCTAATTGAGCATTTTGCATCTTATCTTAAGGTAGTGCATTATTCACATACTCAAATACCAATTATACATGTTGTTGAGCACATACAAGAAGATTTGACCTTGTATCACACAAAAGAAAGAGCATGTGCAGGTTGAGCATCAGATTTGCTCTCTCATGCGAGTGATCGCCTCCGGCATTTTGGGAACTTATGCATAGAGTGTCTGTATTTATTAATAACTCATGACGAGTATTGCAGTTCAACAGTGTTGCAGATTTCCGTTTTCCGTGCCGTACAGATTCTAATCGGGTGTGATAATCCTTACATTTCGAGCGCATGAAACGATTATCAAACGCATTAAACTTCTTGCTACCAAGGATGCTGGGGACTAAAACATAATGATTTGGACAACAGGTATAATCTTGAACATTCGAATTTGATCAACAACGATTTAAGCCGTGCTGCTCCCGCTATATTTTTTATAATATTCTCATCTCACGACGTAGGTGCCCTTTAGATTCTCATTTTTATTTTTTGTTGAGAAACAATAAAACTGTTTCTCAATTTGTCATCAGTTTATTTAAATGTTTCTTGATTGATCGAAAGCGCCAAATAATACATGTTATATGACATCACTTTTATTAGATAACTTTTGTCATGTCTAATTTATACATGCTTCGTCTATTTCATTATTGGACGATACCTTTTGCTCGTATGCTATGTAGTTAAGACAAGCTAATTAGAATTAATAAAATTAAACACATTTATTTCTTGATAACATTTCAAATAAAAAACTTATCTGTTTTCTATCCAAAATAATGCTTATTGAACACACAAACAGACTCTAATTATTCAACGTGGAACAAAATATTCCAAGGCACTAATAACTCTCGTTAGGAGAGGGATCATTATCGATGTTAACAACAAATAAGTGTATGGTAGAGATGGGTAATTATTTGGTGCCAAATTTTCTCTCCAATAATATAAAATTTAAGATAGTCAGAAATTGCTTCAAAAGTCAATTGTTGCATTGTACAATCTAGAGGCTTTGATGTTGCGGAGCTGTCAAAACCTCACCAAATTACCAAAAGGTATGGAGAAATTGATCAATTTAAAATTTCTTGACATTACTGACACTCCAATTTTAAGAGCAATGCCATTGTATATAGGTAATTTGGTGGGTCTTGAGATGCTGTCCAAATTTGTAGTGGGAACAAAAATGGGTCAAGATTGAAGGAGTTAAAAAACTCGAAAAACCTCAAAGGGGAACCGTGCATCTCCGATTTGCATAAGGTTCAAGAAGTTGGAGATGCTAGGGACACCAATCTACTCACGAAGAAGGGAATATGTCGGTTGACCATGCAGTGGAGTCCAGATTTTGAAAATTCCCAGAATGAAAAACTTGAAGCAGAGGTCCTCAACTTTCTTCACCCTCACCAAAACCTTGAAAATCTCGTGATATCCTACTATGGTGGCCTAAAATTCCTGTTATGGTTAGAAAGTCCCCCACATGTTAACACAGTGTGTTTACGTTTACATGGATGTTGCAGGACCAAAATGTTGCCATCACTCGGGCAGCTATCTTCTCTCAAAGAGCTATACATTGAAAGTCTAAATGCTATATGCACAATAGGGTCTAAATTTTATGGAACTAATGAAAGTCCTTTTCCATTCTTAATAACTCTAGAATTTAAGGACATGCCATTGTGGGAAGATTGGTCTCATTGCACTGGGATTGAAGAAGCATGAGTTTTGTTCCCTCATCTTGAGCATCTTCTCCTTGAAGGTTGTTCTATGTTGATAGGAAAATTGCCTAGTCAACTAAGCTCCCTCATAAAGCTTGAAATCAATTCTTGTCCGCATATGAATGTATTGCCCTCCATCATTAGCCTCCCATCTCTAAAAGAATTAAGAATTAAAAATTTAGAGGTTGTAATGAGATGGTGTTGACAAGTTTGGTAAACTTGACATCTCTAACCTCTCTTGTCATAGAAGATGTCTCTGAACTCACTTACTTAAATCATGAGTTTACAAGCTCCTGATCAAGCTGGAAGAGTTATATATGAAAAGTTATGAAAAGTCAACATATTTATGGCAAGACAAAGATGTAATCCAAAATCTCACTTGTCTTAAGAGGTTAGTTGTCGACATGTGTCCTGAATTCATGTATTTTGTGGCTGAAGAAGGAGATACAGAGTTGCTTGGCAACCTCAAGACCATCCACATGAGGAATTGCATCAAATTAGAGAAGCTCCCAAGCAAGATGCACACCATTTACTCTCTTAAAGACTTGTCAGTTGAAAAATTGTCCAAATTTCGTGTCTTTCCTCAAAATAGGTATACCAAAATCTATGATATCATTACAAATATGGGACTGCAGTATGTTGCAATCTTCACCTAGAGGATTAAATGTTCATCCAAATGAACGAAGCAGCATCAATTCTCAAGGGGACAAGATGTCTTGTCTGCAAAGTTTAATAATCTCCCATTGCTAGCCTCTCCATTTAGCAGGGTTATATTTTTACCTGTAACCCTCAAGAGACTTGAAATTTGGTATTGCCAAGAAGTGGAGTCACTCGTGCAAGTAAGTCTAGACCATCTCCAGTCACTTCAAGTGATTCAAATTATAGGTTGCCATAAGTTGAAGAGCTTACCCCAGGGCCTAAGCACACTATCCGGCCTCAATTCCTTGGAATTGGCCTTTTACTTGCTCTAGAGTTGGGAGTGCTTCCCTCCTCTTCCTCCCAGCATCTAGAAATTTTATCTTCGGGAGTGTCCGAAGATAAAATCGTTGCCTAATAAGTTGCATCGACTTCTATATCTCTGTGATATGACCATAAAATTTTGTGATAGTATCCACTTTTCCGATGGAGGATTGCCGCCCAAACTAGAAAAACTTCAGGTAGGGGGACGCATGAATATTAAGCAGCTGGCGATCGAGTGGCTTACTCCCCTCACCTCCCTTAAAGTACTGGAGATCATGGGCAGCGCTGGAGGAGTGGGAGTCGAGGAGAATCTTGTGCTTCCGCTCCCTCCCTCTCTGCTCCATCTCTCTATCTGGAATATGGGGAAAGTGGAAAGATTGTCCAGCGGTCTCCCTCCCTCTCTCCGATTCTTATGGATCTCCGATTGCCCGAAGCTGAGGGAGTTGCCCCAAGATGGCCTCCCTCCCTCCCTCGAAGACCTCCGGATCATCAATTGCCCGATTCTGCAGGAGCGATGCAAGAAAGGGACCGGCTGCTATTGGCACCTCATCCACGAAATCCCAGAAGTTGAGATATAGACGTAGAATGTCTCTGCCGGCTCTTTGAAAAGGGTTCGTATTTTAATTTGAAAAGGGTGCCCCTTTGTTCGTCCTATTCCCTCTTCTTTGTCACGCCCCCGCTCCTCCATGTTCCCCACCAGAGCCTTCCCTCTCGTCGACAAGGACAGGGTACGAAGAAGGATTACGTGAGTTCGTGGAAGCACAATCTGGTAATGTGTCTCGATATTGTAGCTCGATTGGTCCATTTAAACCACGTCAGTAGTAGGGTCACGAATCAGGGCAAGTCTGCTCGGCCGCTCGCCTAGCCGAGCGCGAGGGATCGAGTCCTGGCTCGGTGAATTTTTAAGAATGCCGATGCTGATCGTTCGTTTTTTTTTCCCCGATTGCAGTATTTATGGCCTGATTGGACGGAGATGGACTCGTCGGCCCTCCCGTTCAACCAGCTCAAGGTTCGGAACTCGTCTTGTCCTTCTTTCTTTAGCCGACCTTAATGCACTACGGTTTGATTGATAGTTGATGGCTGGAACTCTTTAACAGGCGGTGGAATTGTTCTTTCTGTTAGCTGGACTGAATGCGATTGAATCAGACGAGCATGTTTTGCACATGGCGAAGCACATAAAGAGCGTTGCTGCAAAGTATGTTCTTGGGCAGAAATGGGGACTTAGAGAGAACGATGCTCCTCGTTTGTTTTGCTCTCTAATTAGCTTTCATCATTTGACTTCACCTGACTGACCTTGCTATTCTCCTAAAATTAAAGCCATTGTTGATTCAAGATGAGCGTAGTAGGAATCTTCGATCATGAAATGGGGTCTTAGATGGGTGAAGGTAATAGAAATCTCCGTTCCTCAACCGGTTGGATATAATCATCGTGGTTAGCAATGTCTAGATGACTGTTGGAGTATCCGGATTGTGACTTCGGTTCTTAGAGTGATTCGATGTGCTCAATCTTAGACAATTCTTGTTGTTGCGAAGATAATGTCTTGGAAAAAGACTCTGAAAATCGGCTATGTTTAATTTTTAAGTCAGCAATCGAGTGAAAGATGTGAGCATATGGTTTTGTTTACTTGTGAAATTGAACCCACAGAAGCAAGAGCCCTTTAAGTACTCAGAATGCTGTCGAAAAGAAATTATGCATTAGTTGTAGGTCAGAGTACTTGTTGATACATGGTAGTCGTATTTGTGATCTGACTGAAATTGATAGAGGATTTCACTCCTGAAAAGCAGAGGTTTGTTATGATACTATTCAGTTGTTGATGTTGTGAGAAGCTGATCCATATGGGAATTTTGATGTTGATAGGTGAGAGTTCAAGAGCTGTTCAATGAAGAAGGTTGTGAGGCAAAGCTTTTGGGCGTAACTAGAGTTCATCTCCTTCCCCTTTGCTGTCTGCACCTCAATCACCTCTGCTTCTGCTCTCCACTCTGTCACCCTCACCTCTATCTCGTTCTGTGTCACGTTGCTGCTCCTTCAGCTCTCCCATGACGAGGACGGGGTATGAAGAAGTGTCTACTACAGTTGGAAGTACAATCTGGTAAGTGGTCTCATTACTGAATTCCATTGGTCCATTTAAACCATGTCAGTAGTAGGTTACGTTTTAGGGCAAGTCTACTTTGAAATAGGGGTGGATAAGGCAGATTCTTTACTTAATTATGAAGTTATTGCGCTAGGAAGTGATTGCTTTGTGGATTTAAGATGAGTGCAGGAGGACCCTTTGAAAAGGAAATGATGTTCTTAGATGGATTCAATGTGGTGATCGTCAGGCAGTCCATCTTGTTGCAAAGATAATATCTTTGGAAAAAAAAAACCTGAGAATCGGCTGTTTTTATCATTTTTAAGTAGGCAATTAAGTGAAGGAGTGAGCGGATGGTTTTGTTTACTTTGTAAAATCAAACACACAGAAGCAAGAGCCTATTTAAGTACTCAGAATGCCGTCGAATATAAATTCTGCGTTAAATGTAGTTTTAGAGGATGATACGTTTTCGATACATGGGAGTCATATTTGGGATTTGACTGGAATCGACGGAGGGTTTTGCTCTTGAAAAGCAGGGGTTTGTCATGATACTGTTCAGTTCCTGATGTTGTGAGAAGCTGATCGATTTGGGAATTCTGATGTTGATAGGTGCAACTTCAAGGGTTGTTCAATGAAGAAGGGTGTGAGGCACAGCTATGGTTGAATGAAAATGGGAAGCCTTACGTGACAGATAAGTCAAACTTCATTGTGGACTTGTATTTGAGATTCCAATTAAGGACGGTCCCGCCGCTGGAAAGGAGATATCTTCACTGGAGGGAGTGGTGCAGCATGGTGACGGGAAGCCTTACTTTACAGATAACTCAAACTTCATGGTGGACTTGTATTTCAAGACTCCAATTAAGGATGGTCCCACTGCCATAAAGGAGATTTCTTCGCTGGAGGGAGTGGTGGAGTATGGTGAAAAAACGGCGTTGGTGTGAAGACAGCAATGTTTTTGTCCAGCAGTCACCTAGGTGAGAATTGTAATCTTCATTAGATTCAAATAGATTGTATCTTGCATCTCTCTAATGGGTAATCATGTTCTGTTTGTTCTAAACAACTGAAATGTCCAGATGGGTCCTCCCATCTTTAAGTGTAAATCATTTAATTTGCAGCAGCCCTTGTAACGCACATTATCGAGCAATTTCAAATATACTTTACCCATCAGTTTCTGCTGCTATAATAGACAATTGCATTCATCGTTATTACTTGTGATTACACTCCTGTTGACTGTCGCATATCCTTTGTTTATTATTCAATGTTGCTAGTAAGACTATGGAAGTGATTCAATTGAAGGGAGACGAAAACCAGAGGTTCCTGTTGTGAAGCGATTTGGCCTTCAATTTTGAATCATTGCATTCATGCATGATACATGTCATACTTTTTTCTTCTTCTTTTTTTTTTTTTTTTTTTTTTGAAGAAACTGAAATTCACTAATACTGTCCACTGTTAAGGATGTTAAGAATTCTAGTTTAATCTTCAGGACCCAGCAAAGTACCATGGATTCGTCTTTGTTAGATTCCATTCTCCCGGTTTGCTATTATATGGACTATAAGCTGTCTACCATTTATCACCTTAATCTGATCAGAATCTCTCTTTGAAGATCAAATCTTTCTGTGAAATTATCTAGAGATGATGCAATGAGCCTGGCTGAACACAAGGGGTGTCCACCCAAAGACACGTCTCATGATTTTGAAAAAGAGTGCTCTGCCTAGGGCGTCAATAACTCTGCTTGCTAGGCTGAATGCTAAAAGAAAAGCCAAGAAACTTAAGGTCAAGATGTTTCACAGAATGCCAGTTCCGTTTGATCCTAGAATGGTTGCGATTTTTGGAAGCCTCAGTGAAGGGAGGAGTGAAAGCCACTGGTCTCTTTTATTCATGCAATACAAGGTAGTGTAGAGTCAACCAAACAAGAGACATGTTTCTATAACAATTCTACACAAGAATGTCAAATCAACAAACAAAAAACAAAGTGCAACGTAAGCCATTGCACAAATTGAAACCGAGTATAATCTATACGGCTTTAGTACAACTCCACATGAAGCCTCAGTCTCGTGATGCTCTCTTCTAGTCCAATAGAACCAGTCATCCACAGCAACTTCCCAGGTAGGAACATGTGCGCTGATGAGAAACAAGAAATTAGACATAAGGTTTGGTGAAAATTTCACTAGATTGTAGTTCATAAATATCATGTTTTATGCTCTTAAAGGAAGTTGATGACTTGGATCGTCTTCATTCAACACCAAATGTACTGTCAAAGGCTGTTTACTGCTGTAGGAGGTGGGACTATATTGAACTACATGGTCATTAATAAGTACTGATTATGAAGGACGAACTTCTCTTTTTTGACTTAATCGAAATCTAAGAAAGCAAGTAAACTGTTCTTAGGAAAACTTGTTTTGGCCATAGAAAAAGATAAGATCAAGAGAGAGAGGTTTTTGGAATCTCACCATTACTTCCGCCGTCTGATCCTATGGTAGACGAGTTGCAAACTTTTATTTTCCGAGCTTTCCACTAGTCATTTCCGATTGTGCCTTTGGAAAATCCAACACGAGACCATATTAAAGGAAAGCATGCATGAGTGGAAAAACTGGGAATTAGTATGAATTGCAATCTTGAGTTTTTGAATTTATATCTTACAATCACTGAAGCATGGGAAGACGATGACATTCATGAGAAATTTGTAACCGGCATCGCATTGGCAAGTGTGCTCATAAGTTGCGAAGCGAAGATGTTTTGCGATCGAAGACTGGGGGAGGGCATGCAGGTGTACACGACAGAACCTGCACAAAGAGAAGATTTGCAACTTAATCCTATGACGACAAAAGCACCACAATTCATATTAACCTCAAGCATATGGCTCTGAAAGTTTGAAGTTTATTTGAGTTAATACGCAGAGTCTGCAGACGAAACCCTCGAGCTTCACGTTCGAGGATTAGATTTTGTTCTATCTTCCCAGAGTCTCATCATCCATTTTTTTCGTTCATTTACTCAAATGAAAATTGGCAAATTACACTTTTTTTTCCCATTCTACTGCAGAGAACTAGTCAAATGATTTCCTGCTTTAAGGCAAAGTGTTTGCTTTACTTATTGTTACAATTCCGGCAACCTTGTCCACACCAAGATGGAACTAGAGGTCATCTTCATTGTTGGGGTGCATCTGCTTCCAACCCGATTTGCACCGGCATTTGAAGCCAAATGGAGCGCTAGTGTACACATTTCCACATTGCACTTCGCCGCATAGCTCCTTTGCAACATCTATTCAAACCAAGCAAGAAAATCAGTCCGTTATTTGCTGTAACCGTATGTGAATGCGACGCAGATTGATCAACGGCAAATAAAAATGAGAAGCCGTTATTGCAGGCCCTGAGTACGGCAACAGGCTCTAAGAAAGAAGTGCTGGCAATTTATACCAATGAAAGGAGCCAAACTGTCGGCAGCACTAGCAGTCACAGGCAGGAGCACAACAAGACGAGCTAAAAAAGCCATGGTTGTTGAGGAAGCCATCTCTTCAGGAGGAGAGAAAATGTTAAAGAGGATATGATCAGTACAGAAAGCTTCTTCAGATATTAGAGTACATCAACGCTTGAAACAGTTGAGGTGGTCAAAATTTTAAACTCTTCTACAATTACCCCCTTTTTTCTTTATTTTGAATTCTTGGTTGGAGGTATATTTCATATACCCTTAACTCTGTCAGCGGCGGGAGGCATGGACCTGAGCTCACGCTTTGCCTTCACCAGCTAAGCGCTGAAGATCTGGCATGAGAGATGTGGCAGTTGGTGTTTAGTTGAATGTAATGTGTGATTTATCTTTGCGTAATTAAGCATAAGCTTGAGCTCTAGCTTCATGTAATAATAGCTGTATAAAGGTACTGGTTCACGCTGGCCTTCATCGACAAGATTGGATGGCTCGCAATACAATTGATGGGCTTCTTCTTCATGACAGTGTTCATGTTCGCTTTGGCCACCCCTTACCACCTAATGGACCTTCCAAGACAATCAAATCGGGTTTGTGATCATGTAATTGTTCGCCTTCTTCTTCACAATCTTCGGCCCTAATGCCACGACCTTTGTGGTCCCGGCCGAGATCTGCCCAGCTCAGCTCAGGTCGACGTGTCATGGCATTTTTGCTGCAGCTGGCAAGGCCAGGTCCTTATGGGTGCATTCAGTTTTGTGAATGCAAGATCACTCTCCGCATGACCAATTTCTTTGGGATAGTCTTCACCTTCTTGGCGCTATTTCCTCTTGCCTCTAGTTGAATTTCTTTGACTACGCCCACCTTACCAGCAACATCAGCAAATACTTCTTCTATGATCCACCCCGGGGTAGACCAACAGTATGAACCCAGAACTCATATCTAGAATAATCATAGCAGTATTCGGGGATTTCTGGCTCACATTGCTTTAGTACTAAGAGGTTGCTAGCAAAGGACCATGATCCTGATTTTAGAACTCTTTTTTTATCATCCTCTGATTCAAAAACAAAAGAAAAAGAGTCCTGGTTCTTTCTGGGAGCACACTACCGCCTCTGTTTTCCATGCCTTCTTCATAGTGGTGCTAAATGCTGAAAAATTAACGTTGAGTTTCGAGTATAGCTTACCGAAGAGCGTATGACTGCATTCTATTCGTTTGTTGAGAGGAATTTCCTGTTGCACTTCCACCACATCACTTTCTGTATCCTTTCATTTTACCCATAAAAAAAGAATGAAAAAAGTAGAAAAAAAGAGAGAAAAAGGAAAAAGAAAAAGAGGGATAATAGCTTGGCCCTTTAACAAAATTGTAACCTTCTGTGTCTTTTGTAGGCCTCATAAATGGCCTAAACTTTTGCACAGGGCAGCAAGGCAGCATTGATTCTCCATTGTAGAGTTCTCTCCCATTCCCATGGGAGCTCATCCCCAAACCCTACATTTCGTCGCTCAAGGACTTCAATGATTGTCTATTTTCCGAAGTTCATCAATTCTGCTGCAATTCAAGTTCAATCCGGCACGGCTCCAGCGATCTCTTTGCAGCATCAATCATCATCATTCAAGCCCAGTTACCTTCAATTTGTGGCTGTTCAGCGGAAGAACCAGAGCTAAGTCTCCTCTGTTTTTCTGTGGCTTTTGATTCTGGTTTCAAGCTATCGTGCTGAACTCTCGGTTTCGTTCTCGTGTTCTCAGAAATTTCGTCTTCTATTCTGGAGTTTATCTTCGTGGACGTGTTCGTAGCCTCCTCTGTCCGGACTTATTAGGACGTTTCCGCATTGTTCTTGGAGCGCTGTGATTGTAATGTTCGGAGACGTTGGTCCGGCGACAAGGTGGTGGTCAACGACGGTGAGGTTTCGTTTGGTGCACGAGATGGCCGTCCATAAACGGCGCTTTCTTTCCTCGATAGCAAGTTTTAATATTAAGAATTTGATGTATTTATGTTATGGGGAGTGGGGAGGACGAAGAGAACTGAGGAAGAAGGAAGTTCTCCGTGTTGTGGAAGTGCGGGCCGAAGCTGGATTTTGACGACTTTGGGCTCATTTGAGCTTTGTGTGTTTTGGGTTCTGAATAGGTTGGATGGGCTTGTTAGATTTGCTTCGGCCCGAGCTTGATCCGTTGGGATTGGGTTTAGTTAAATACTGGGGGAATTGGGCTTAATTCCATGAGTTGAACCCCATTGGTTTTTTTTAATCGATTAAAGCCTTTTAATGTGTAAAGCCCATTCGTGTCCTTGAGCCTAATTCGTATGACCTGCAGCAGCCCATTTTCGGGCTGGGCCACAAGTAGCGGCCCGGGTCCATATTTTTAGAATAAAATATTTTTAAAATATATATATATATTAAAAAAAAAAATTTTTAAATAAAAATATTAAAAGATTCAGAAAAATCATAAAAAATTCATAAAATTCTAGAAAACCAAAAAAATTGGAAAATTCCTAAAAAGTTTAAAATTCGAAATTGGACAAGCCTTTAAGCTTTACAATAGAATTCTTTATTTTGAATCATCATTTTCTTTTTAGAGACAATATTAGGATGCTTGTGTGCTTTTTTTTTTTTTTTTGTGATTATACGTGGTTGTGCATTTTAATATCTTGGATATTGTTTTCTTTGTTTTAGAAAGGTTAGAACAAAACCTAGGTTTCTTTGATAGGTTGTTATGGCGTTAGCTAGTATTTAATCGAGTTAGTTATCGAAATGGCATTAGTCTTAGGACTACTGAAATAAAGTCCCTGAATCTAGAGTCTCTGGTTATGCAAATAGTAAAATATCATATCGTATCTTATTTGGTTTCTAGCCAACCTAATAAGGCTAGTGATGGCTCCTTAGTTGAAATTCATGTAGGAAAGATTGTTTATAATTTGAACATCCAATATTGCGTGAGCTTTGAGTTTAGGAGAACCCAAATCAGTGAAAGGCCATCGGCCTAAAATTGGCAATACCGATCTACCTAATTTCCCCCTCCCTAGTTCTAAGTGGTTAGGTTGCGACAAACGTTGCATGGCCAGTAGAGACATCAATGTCGCTTTTGGAAATAGCAAAAGGAAAAGTAGACATAATTGTTCTCTAAGGACCTATAGTGGACTATGGATTTTATTCATGTCAAATAAAACAATGGATGGACATGGGAGACGTTAATCTTTTAATTTTGTTAATGTAATTATAAAAATTTTCATTAATTTTTTATGTGGTCATTTTGGTCAATTTTTGTCTAAAATTATTGAGTGGCTGTCCAATCATTGTCGGACGTCCTGAGGGACTCGGTAGCAATCTAACATGGACAAATTTCGGTATGATTCATTGATAGTATCTAATCATGAACTCGATTACCATTTTCTTGTCAAGAATTGGGTTGATTAGGTTACCAATATTATTGAATTCGAGTTAATAATAAGATTTTTGGTGAAAAAAAAAATTCAAGAATAAAATGGGAGATTCATATCACCATTGTGAATCACATTCAATCCTATATGTTTAAGTATCATATTTAAGAAATGCTATAGACTTTGAAGCTATAACATTTAACATTGAAACTTTGAAGAATGGTGACATTTAATATTGTCCCTGTTACCAAGCTACCTTTCCAAACTCACTACTTAAACTAACTTCTATGGTCGTGTTTGGTTTGTCTTAATAAGCTAATGTTCCGTAGAATGAAATTTGATTGAAGTGAAAACATTATCAATTTTGTCATACTAAATCTCATGTTTGAAGAATGATAGAACTTATGCACTCCGATGAATATCTTCGTGTCTGAACTACTTAAGTATGGAAGAAATGGAGAAGGCCAATATCAATTCAGTCCATACTTGAGTTAATTTGTCGGACTAAGCTAGATAATGTTAACAACGGTCAACTAGAGTGATATGTATAACAAAATGCAAACGGACCTTTAAACATTAAAGAGAAGTTTGAAACATCGCATAATTATTCAATTCGATAAATCAGTTTTGCCATATCTTTTCTTTTTCTTTTTCTTTTTCTTTTTTTGTAAAAAATAATGTCATTCTTTGATCATTGAAGAGCCGAATGGAAGGACATAATTTGTTGGAGAAACGGGAGGACCAGGCTGCACTATATCTTGGCCTTTCCTGGAGTAGAGCAGAGCATTATGGGCTTTAATTGGATTTTCCCAAGCTGCTTTATCCATCAACAACGGGCATTTCACAACGTTTGAGCTCGTTACTGGTAATTACAACACGAGTGACGATTGCAAAGTCAAGCCTTTCTTTCTCCTTTCGGCTCCACAGACACTGTTTTGCTGATCACCACGCTTTGATTCGGTGTAGCTAGCACAACTTTACAACATCTAGAAGAAAGAATTTGTGCCCCTTGTCTGCCATCATTAGTGGTAGGAAATAAAAGAACAGAATAAAGGTGAACCGCGGGTGAAGCACGCAGGCTTGGTGGAGAAGGAGACGGTGGGGAAGGAATCGTTCCATCTACACGCCAAAGGCAGCCCACCAGATGAAAAGCCAAAGGTTCTATTCTGCCTTTGCTTTGAGATGAAGCAAGAAACGATGCTGGACATCTTTGGCGAAACATATCTGATTCTTTACCTCCGGTAGAATCAACGAATGTCGCATTGCTAATGTTATGAGGAAGACAACAGATGCTATCCTAAACATTTGTTTGCCTAATTCTGTGAGCTTTTGTTCCAATGGAGGAAGATCTTCCTTATACCGATGCTCTGACAAGTATATCATGTGATGATGGAAATAGTCATGAGGCGGGCAGATCACGGTCAATCAATGAACATAAAAATCATGCCACATGACTATCAAAATCCAATAATCGAATATTATGTAATCACATATTAATACTAATCTGCTGAAAAAAATAAAAATCTAAAGATGTGATAAGCAATCAACTATGGAAATTGCTTGAAAATCTAAAGCCTTTGCAGCTCTCACAGGTAAAATTGCTTGAGTCAACTCCCGATGGGATAGTAAGCTAAGTCACGCTGTATACATGAGCAATAAATGAGTCGTTGGACATTGAATCTTAGCAAGTTTCTTTTAGGTAGGTCTGTGATTGGAGACGGACTGAACGGCCTTTAGTTGATCCAACAAAGTGGGGAATGATTGCCGTGACGTGAAAGCTTGAAAAAGTGGGGCTTTTGGCAGAATAGGAAATGTCACTGCCCAATATGAGTTGACAATTTGAGAATATCACAAGTGGGAGAGTTTGCAGCACTTCAGATCTCACATGAAATGGTAAAGAATTGAAGACGAAGTTGCAACCCACTCCCAAAAACCACCACCCAAATACTTTCTTGGGGAGTTTGACCCATGTTAATTGCTTTGAGTCATTACATGTGTTTATTCAAATTGAAAAAATTCATGCCATCAAGGAAAATAACAATAAGAAATTATCTATAACTAACCCTACTATGGCACATTAGAAAGTTAATTCTAGACCTGATTGACCAAGCATCTAGTTTGAATGTGGGACAGAACCTGGATACTATTTTTAAGGCAAGAGGCCCAAGCCATAAGCTTCACAACCTTGAGGTCATTGAGCAGGTCAATCCCCATTCCATGCTAATGGTCTGAGCAGGAAATTATAGGAGAGACATGTTAATTAGAATTGCAAAGTCGTTGTCCCTAAGTGAAGAATACAAGAAACGTCACACCAAAATTAAAATAGAATTATTCAATTTGCATGGTTGCCAAATGCCATGTCTTTCTTTGGGCTCCTATGAAGTAGTTCATGTCATTGTTTACTAGTGAGTAGTGAATAGTTCAACTCAATTTGCAATGATCATATCCTCCACTTCAAAGAAGGCTGTTCCAGGAGTGCCTTTTTTACAAGTTCAATGAATACTTCGACTTCAATATGCAAGGCTGTGCATAAGTTCATGAATTATATTGGGAGAGAATTGATCACTGAGTGTTTGATAGTTCTGAAAATCTTGATAAGATTTAGTGATTGTTTTGCAAGGAATTATGTATGTCAAACACTGTGTGAGTTGTTGAGTGTAATTGGAGGCTTAGGAATACAAAGAATGTTTGAATGACTTGTACTTGACTATAGCCTCTGTGGTATTACTTGATCAATAGTGAAATTTTATATTATTCTCTCTAAGAAAAGGTCATATCAACCGAACTGCGTGATATGGTGTTCAATTTACTTTTTTGTATTATGATTTATTACTGCTCAATTGCTTTTTTTTTTTAATGCAACTATAATATAGATAAATGTTATGCCATGTAGATTCTCTTCTTACAAGTTTGACTTGCACGTATTTTCTTATATTAGCTGCTCTTTTTTTTTTTTTTTTTTTGGGTCTATTGTCACCATGAAATTTGTAACACAATTTAAATAGTCTGCAAATGATCTTTTCTACAATATGAAACAAATTCCAAAAAACAAAATTTAAGTGTTGAGGTGTAAATTTCAATTGATTGCATGGAACCGCACGGGTCAAATTCCAGTTCTTTTGAAAGCAATGGCGATTATTAGGTCCATGTATATGTTCACTTTACTTAATAATGAGATATCAATTTTCCAAAAAATGGTTCCTACATGTTCTAGGGAAAAACCAGTACAACAGAACTTTTATTTATTCATTAATAAGCACCCTAAAGATAATTTCTTTAAAAGACAAGTCGCGGCTACTATGATTGAAAAAAGCCATGGTTATGCTCAACTTTTTTATGTCCGATCATACGTTGCATGGCCATTAGTGACATTAGTGTCACTTTTGAAAAAGCAAAAGGAAAAGGAGACAATTATTGCCCTCTATGGACTTGTGGTGGAGGGCAAACCTTATTATGAAAACTCTGCAATTTTATGTCCAAGCTAAAAACAACGGATGGACATGCAATACATGAAAATATCAAGATGGCCCTAATTTCACTGAACTTCATCCAAATTAAACTTTGAATATCCATGTGCAATGTGCCGCAAATGATTTGCCATTAGTGTCACTTTAAGGAAAAAGCAAAAGGAGAAGCAAACATTATTGTCCTCTAAATACATGTAGCGGACAGTGGACCTCATTATAGATAAATAAAAAATTTTAGGGGTGGGAACATGTAGAAAGTAAGTAAGAACTATGATTTCCTTAACAATTGAATCCATGCTTCAAAATAAAGCGACACATAAAAAGTAAAATTAAACAAATTTGAATAGTAACATTTCCTTTAGATAATGAAGTTTATTTGACCGTTCAGACGCAAACAGGTCTTTCCCTAAATATTATGGAATAGTCAGATGAGATGGTACCATTTTTACTGACCCAAATTCGATAAGTTGACAAGTGTCAAAGTGCTTCCATAAATAAGATGCCAGGTCGAATCAACTCCTTTAGATTTGCCAAGTCCATCATCTTAAAAAGGACTTGGTTTCGGTGTAGTTGGAGAAAATATTAACGTGATAGGTAGAATTAATTATATCATAGAAGCTGTATGTAAATTTGGGAAAAGTGTCAAAAAAAGTCCTAAATCTTTTTTAATTGTGTCAATTTAGTTATAAAATGTACTAATTTGTCATAATTTTTTTTTTATTTAGGTAAGAACTAATTATAACGTAGAAGCGTGGATAACTTTTGATAATATTTTAATTTTTTAATTTTTTATTTTCTTTGCTTTTTCTTTTTTTCTTTTTTCCTTCCCCTCCTCCTTCCTCCAGTCTAGTGACCAACCAAAGGCGACGGCTGACAAAGTCGACCTCAACCTCGCCAGCCTCTAGCGAGCCTCATGGCCGTTAGCAAGGCTCCAACCCTTGCCAGAGGCCCCGAGGGCTACTCGCACTTGACAGCGAGGCTCATCCTCGTCGAATTTGGGAGGGTCAAGCCTCGCGGCCATGGGCGAGGCTCAATCTTGCTAGATTTGACAAGATCGAGCCTCTCCCAAGGTTGCCCATGCTGCGAGGGTGGCCTTGCGCTAGGCGGGTGAGGCTCGCCCAGCCTCTGGTGAGGCTGTCCTCGTGGCCTAGGCAACCTCAAGCTAGCATTGCTAGAGACTGGGCAAGGCTTGACATCACTGAATTTGGCAAGGTCAAGCCTCGCCACCCAGCACTAACAAACCTCGCGGCCTCTAGCAGGGGCTCCAGCCTCGCCAACCACGCCCGTCATCACCTCTGGTTGGTTGCCGAGGTGCAGCGACTGGCTGGAGGAAGGAAGAGAAGAAAGGAACAAATAATAATAAAATTAAAAAATAAAATAAAAATCGAAAAAAATTATTATTATTAAAAGTTGTCCTTGTCAACGCGGATTGTGCCATATCAGCTAACCGGTGCCCGATCAGCAAAATATGGCTAAAATTAGCTAGAAATGATTGAATTAGCACTAAGTGAAAAAATTTACGATTAAATTGGCATAAATAAAATATTTTGAACTAAATTAGCAAAAATGCAAAATGTTTATGATTTTTTTGAAACTTTTCCTATGAAAATTTACATTTTTCAATAAGAAATTCTTGATATGGTCTAGTAGATTTAATTTATGCAATAGTCACTCGTGCAATTGTGCTTGTGCCTCAAGACTAAAAGGATGCGAAACGCCAAATTACACTTGCGTCGTGGTCGTCGTTATTTTCACTCTCTTTCAGCATTTGACTGGGCAATTATTGAAGGAAGCAGCAAAAATCCAAACTTAAAAGAACTCTTGGATCTTGATAGATCTTGATACATATGGTCACCTCAAGAACAAACCTTTCTCTTTTTTTCTTCCCGTGATAATAATAAATAGTTTTACTCAAGCCTTTACAGCTCTCACAAGTCACATTGCTTAAGTCAGCTCCCAATTGGATGATAAGTTAAGCCATGCAACGGATATGAACAATAAATGCATCATGGCATGCTGAATCTTAGTAAGATCTGTGATCTGGGGATTAATTGGACGACCAGTCCAAGAAAGCAGTGAATGATCAACATGATACGTGAGCTTGAAAAAGCGTGGCTCTCGATAGAATGCAAAATGTCATTGCCCCGTATGAGTTGACAATTATGAGGACACTAACGCTATAATTGGGAGAGTTTGTGACCGTCCATATCTCACGTGAAATACAGAAAAAATTGATATGTAAGTTGAAAACCCCAGTGAAATAGAAAAGAACTTGATATGTAAGTGGAAAACCCCTCCCAAAAATCACTACCTAAAATCTTTTCTAGGGAGTTTGACCCACATGGAATGCTCCAAGTCATTATATGCTCATCAAAATTGAATAAATTTGCGTCACCATGTAATATTTGACGAAGCATAATTATGATAAGAAAGTACCTATAGTTCATCCTACTCTAGCACATTAGAAAGTTCTAGACCCAATCGACAAAGGATCTTGTCTGAATGTGGACTGATTGGTACTATTTTTTAAGGCAGCAGGCGCAACCTTTATGCCTCACAACCTTGAGGTCATTGAGCAAGTCAATCCCTACTTCATGCTAATGGTATGAGCAAGGAAAAGAGACAACGTGTTAATTAGAATTGCAAAAGCATTGTCCCAAAGTGAAGAACGCAAGAAACATCGCGCCAAAATAAAATTAAAATTACTCAATTTTTGGCTCCACTGACACAGTTTCGTTTATCACACGCTTTGAGTCAGTGTAACTAGCACAACTTTAGAACATTTAGAAGAAAGAAATGTGCCCCTTGTCTGCCATTATTAGTGGATGGAAATAAAAGAACAAAATAGAGGTGAACCGCGGGTGAAGCACGCAGACTTGGTGGAGAAGGAGACGGTGAGGAAGGGGGACCCCTCAATTTGGAATAAGTTGGTCCTTATTAACGTACTAAAGTTGTGATTCTCGTAGGGCTTCCTGGGCTCTGCCTTTGAGCTAATATGCCATGGAGACCCGGTTTTGCATTGGAATTGCGAAAGGAATCTTTGCATCTACACGCCAAAGGCAGCCGACCAGATGAAAAGCCAAATGTTCTATCTGCCTTTGCTTAGAGATGAAGCAAGAAACGATGCTGGACATCTTGGCGAAACATAAACTATTCTTTACCTCGGGTAGAATCAACGAATGTCGCATTACACAGATTGTTTCCTCAACGTCCACTTTTCAGTGTAACCGGATAAAAGAGATGCCCACCAAGACGAAGGACACCTCGAATCTGACTGGAGTACTTAATGCTTAAAAAGTCTTTTATTCACACCCATCATCTGATGCTATTGTCCTGGACGTAAGAACTTTTGTTTCCTCTCCGCTCAGCACACTTCCTTTCAAACCATTCAGGCACTCTTGTTTAATCCTCCGCCGCTCCCGGATCAAGCCATCATGCCCATCGCGGAGCTCTTTCTTGGCGCCCTTCTTCCTGTGCTGTTCGAGAAGTTGGCCTCTCCCGAGCTGCTCAACTTTGCGCGCCGTGAGGGGATCGATAAGCTGCTGAAGAAATGGGAGAAGATGCTGGTCAGCATCAATCAAGTGCTGGATGATGCAGAGGACCGACAACTGACTGGCGATATTGGGGTGAAGTTGTGGCTCGAAGATCTCGGGAACTTGGCCTATGACATCGAAGACTTGCTTGATGAGTTCGCCACAAAGTCCGCGGAAAATAAGTTCAAGGCAGAACTCGGCAATAGCAAGGTGCGCTCCCTTCTCCCGAGTTGTTGCTTCAAATTGAGCCCGAAAGCATTTATGTTTGACTGTAAAATGAGATCCAAGATTAAAGAGATGGATGGCAAACTAAGGATTTCATCACTCGGAAAGATACTTTGAACTTGAAAGAGGATAATGGGAATCGATTAGCATACCGTCGACAGGATAAGCAGCTTCCCACCACGTATTTGCCCGAGCCTGGTTTTGTTAGTAGGAAGGATGAAAAAAGCAAGATCCTTGAATTATTGACCAGAGATGAAGAGGATAGAACATGTGCAGATCTAAAAGTGATACCCATCGTAGGGATGGGGGGTGTGGGGAAGACGGCTTTGGCCCAGCAAGTTTACAATGATGCAAGAGTCATTGACTATTTCGATGTGAAAGCATGGGCTTGCGTTTCTGAAGATTTCGACGTGCTTGCTATCACAAAGAGTATCCTCGGAATAACCAATGGCCATTTGTCCTGTGAAGGTAAGGACTTGAATTGGCTTCAAGATAAGCTCAAGGAAAACCTTTGGGGAAGAAGTTTCTTGTTGTTTTAGACGATGTTTGGAACGAGAAGTATGGAAATTGGACTACCCTATTGAAGCCTTTTCAATCGGGAGAGAAGGGAAGCAAGATCATCCTCACCACTCGTAACAGTGGCGTTGCTTCATTGGTAGGTGCTCCACCATATTATCTCAAAGGGTTGTCACAAGATGCTTGTATGACTCTGTTCGCATTTCATGCTCTCGGAGTAGGAAATTTCGATCATCATCCAAATCTTGAAGTATTAGGCCGGAAAATAGCAGAAAAATGCAAAGGGTTGCCATTAGCTGTGAAGACATTGGCGGGCTACTACGCAATAAAGTCAATCCCCAAGAATGGAAAGCTATATTGAATAGCAAAATTTGGGACCTACCAAAAGAAAAAAATGAGATCCTTCCGGCTTTGAAACTTAGCTATCTTCATCTCCCTTCCAATCTGAGGAGATGTTTTGCTTACTGTGCTATATTTCCGAAGGACTATGAAATTGAACGGGACAACTTGATTCATTGGTGGATTGCAGAGGGCTTGTTGGAGGTAAAAGAAGCAAAGAACCTTTGGAATGCAGGTTTGAATTATTTTAATGAGCTAGTATCTAGATCATTATTTCAAAATTCGAGTATAAACAAATCACGATTCTTGATGCATGATCTTGTGAATGACCTTGCAAAGCTAGTTGCTGATGCAACTTATTTTAGCTCAGAGGAGTTTGAGTTTGAGGGTAATCAAAGTAATGCATCTTTTGCTCGTCATGCCTCATTCATTCCCAGCAATCGCATTGTGCCGAAAAGACTCGAGATATATCATCGAATGAAGGGACTTAGGAGCTTCATATCATTACAAAAGCAATACTACGATCATTCCTCTGTGTCCCAGGAAGTGCTATTTGGTCTTTCCTCTTTGTCCCAGAAAGTGCTATGTGACTTGTTGGCAACATTAAAGTACTTAAGGGTGCTTTCATTGAGTGGCTATGACATCAGAGAGGTACCGGACTGCCTTGGCCAACTGAGGCACCTAAGGCACCTTAATTTGTCGTATACTAATATCAAAATGCTTCCAAAGTCGATTGTTGCATTATATAACCTAGAGGCTTTGATGTTGCGAGCCTGTCAAACCTCACCGAATTACCGAAAGGTATGGAGAAATTGATCAATCTAAAATTTCTCGACATTACCGATACTTTGAAATTAAGAGCGATGCCAATGTATATAGGTAATTTGGTGGGTCTTGAGATGCTGTCCAAATTTGTAGTGGGAATAGAAAATGGGTTAAGGTTGAAGGAGTTAAAAAACCTGAAAGACCTCAAAGGGGAGTTGTGCATCTCTGATTTGCATAAGGTTCAAGAAGTTGGAGATGCTAAGGAGATCGATTTAATCATGAAGGAGGGAATATGTCAGTTGGCCATGCAATGGAGTGAAGATTTTGAAATTTTCGGGATGAGGAGCTTGAAGCAAAGGTCCTTGACTTTCTTTGCCCTCACCAAAACCTTCAAAATCTCACGATATCCTACTATGGTGGCCTAAAATTCCCATCATGGTTAGAAAGTCCCCCACATCTTAACATTGTGCATTTACGTTTACATGGATGTTGTAGGGCCAAAACATTGCCATCACTCGGGCAGCTATCTTCGCTTAAAGAATTGTATATTGAAGGTCTAAATGCTATATGCACGATAGGGTCTGAATTTTATGGAACTGATGATAGTCCTTTTCCATCCTTAATAACTTTGGAATTCAAGAACATGCCATTATGGGAAGATTGGTCTCATTGCATTGGGATTGAAGAAGTAGGAGTTTTTTTCCCTCGTCTTGAGCATCTCCTCATTCAAGATTGTCCTGTGTTGATAGGAAAATTGCCTAGTCAACTAGGCTCCCTCACAAAGCTTGAAATCAAGTCTTGTCCGCATATGGATGCGTTGCCCTCCATCATTAGCCTTCCATCTCTCAAAGAATTAAAATTCATAAGTTGTAATAAGGGGGTGCTGAAGAGTTTAGTAAACTTGACATCTTTAACCTCTCTTGTCATAAAAGATGCCTTTGAATTGACTTGCTTAAATCATGGGTTTACAAGCTCCTTGATCAAGCTGGAGGAGTTATATATGGAAAGATGTGAAAAGTTAACTTACTTATGGCAAGACAGAGATGTAATCCAAAATCTCGTTTGTTTGAAGAGGTTATCTATTGACAAGTGTCCTGAATTCATGTATTTTGTGGCTGAAGAAGGAGATATAGAGCTGCCTGGCAACCTTGAGACCATCTACCTAAGTGATTGCAGCAAATTAGAGAAGCTCCCAAGCAAGATGCACACCCTTTATTCTCTTAGAGACTTGTCAATCGAAAATTGTCCAAATCTTGTGTCCTTCCCCGAAACAGGTATACCGACATCTATGATATCATTAGAAATCAAGGACTGCGATAGGTTGCAATATTTACCCAGAGGATTAAATGTTGACCTAGATGAATTAGGCAGCATCAATACCCAAGGGGACAAGATGTCTTGTCTGCAAAGTTTAGTGATCTCCTCTGCGATTCTTTGCCTGCCAATCCATTCAACGAAGTTAGTTTTTTACCTATGACCCTCAAGAGACTTGAAATTGCATCGTGCATGGGAGTGGAGTCGCTCGCGCAAATAAATCTGGACTGTCTTCAGTCGCTTCAAGAGATTGAAATTAAGGGTTGCGATAAGTTGAGAAGCTTACCCCAGGGCCTAAACACACTCTCCGCCCTCAATACCTTGCATTTGTTCGACTGTGCTGCTCTAGAGCTGGAGTGCTTCCCTCCTCTTCCTCCCGGCATCTCGACGTTTTCTCTTTGGAATTGTCCAAAGATAAAATCGTTACCTAATCAGTTGCATCGACTCACGCGTCTCCAACATCTGGATCTACGGTGTGAATATATTAAACGCTTTCCCGATGGAGGATTGCCGCCCCAGCTACAGGGACTTACGGTAGGGGGATGCGAGAATATGAAGCAGCCGGTGAGGGAGTGGCTCACCCCTCTCACCTCCCTTCAATTTCTGTGGATCGACGGCAGCGTGGGAGGAGTGGGAGAGGAGGAGGATCTTGTGCTTCCGCTCCCTTCCTCTCTGCTCCATCTCTATATCAAAGATATGGGGAAAGTGGAAAGACTGTCCAGCAGTCTCCCCCCCTCTCTCCGGCGTTTATGGATCAAAGATTGCCCGAAGCTGAGGAAGTTGCCCCAGGATGGCCTCCCTCCCTTCCTAGAAATACTCCGGATCTACAATTGCCCGATTCTGGAGAAGCGATGCAGGAAAGGGACCGGCTACTATTGGCCCCTCATCCGCGAAATCCCGCAAGTTTCATTGGGTGATGACCCCAACAAGTCAATTACTTGAAAAAAAGGATTCGGACTCTGAATATTCTACGCGGAAGAGATTAGGGTATTTTTAATGTCTGAGCCTTGGCTCTTTTTGAAGAAGGGGATTCCATAGCGTCAATCACCTCCGCTTTTCCCTCTGTCGTCTCTGCACCTCAGATCACCCCATGTCTCCATCTCCCGAAGATTCCTATGCCTCGGACATACTATTTCCATTCAAAAATCAAGGTATCGATCGATCTCTGCCATTTACTACTCCTCTACTCGTAGTCACTTTTGTCGTAACGGATCTGTCGCATTTGGATTTGGATTTCTCGGCTTATTTTTGTGCATTCCATTCCAACAGTTTTCTGCACTGCCCATTCGCCAAGAGTCTAAATCTTGTTCGTCTTGCAGATTACATTGGATTATTTTGTTCTTTCCAGTAATTATGAAGTTATTGCGCTAAGAGGTGATTGCTTGGTGGATTCAAGATGAGTGGAAATCTCTGCTTTCGACAGGTTAGATATAATAATTGTGGTTAGCAGAGTCAAGCTGAATGTTGGAGTATCTAGACTGTGAATTCGGTCTGGACTGTGAATTCAGTTCTTAGATGGATTCAATGTGGTTAACCTTAGATGATTCATCATGTTGCAAAGATAATGTCTTGGAAAAAAATCGAAAATCAGCTACATTTCATTTTTTAATTCGGCAATTCAGTGAAGTTGTGAGCAAATGGTTTTGTTTACTCGTAAAATTGAACAAACGGAAGCAAGAGCCCTTTAAGTACTCAGAATGCTGTCGAATAGAAATTCTATGTTAATTGTAGTTAAGAGTACATTACTATTGTCAATTCATGGGAGTCATATTTGTGATCCGATTGGAATCGATGGGCGATTTTGCTCTTGAAAAACAGGGGTTCATCATGATACTATTTAGTTCTTGATGTTGCGAGAAGCTGATCGATTTGGGAATTCTAATGTTGATAGGTGAGACTTCAAGAGTTGTTCAATGAAGAAGGGTGTGAGGCAAAGTTATGGTTGAATGAAGACATGAAGCCTTATATGTACATTGTAGATTGTATCTTAAGACTCCAATTAAGGATGGTCCCTCCGCAGGAAAGGAGATATCTTCACTAGAGGGAGTGGTGAAGCATAGGTTGTTCTTGGATATGGCAGCCCCTGTGATTATGGGGAACGTGGAAAGACGGTCCAGCAGTCTCCCTTCCTCTCTCTGGACCTTTTGGATCTTCCATTGCCTGAAGCTGAGGGATTTACCTCAGGATGGCCTCCCTCCCTCCCAGGAACGACTCTGGATCTTCAAATGTGGAATTCTGCACAAGCGATGCACGAAACGGTATCGGCACCTCATCCGTGAAACCCCAGAAGTTGTATTATGGGGTATAATAAATTTCTGAGCTGGCTCTTTGAAAAGGGTTTGTATTTTAATTTTAGACCAAAAATTATATGTGTACTTAACAAGTGTTTTTTTTCTGTTTTAGCATATTTTTAGTGAGCTGAAGTTTAAGTGTAAATAGGATTCATCTCCTTCCCCCTTGTTGTCTGTACCTCAATTACCTCTGCTTCCACTCTCCACTCCCCACTCCATCATTCTCACCTCTATCTCCCTCTTTGTTGCGCCGCCGCTCCTTCAGCTCTCCCACAACAAGGACAAGGTATGGAGAAGTGTCTATTACACTTACAATCTGGTAAGTGGTCTCATTACTGAACTCCATCAGTCCATTTAAACCATGTCAGTAGTAGGTTACATATTAGGTTAAGTCTGCTTTGAAATAGGGAGGTTTGGAAAAGGCGGATTTTTTCCTGTAATTATGATGTTATTGTGCTAGGAAGTGATTGCTTTGTGGATGTAAGATGACTATAGTAGGACTCTTCGATCATGAAATGATGTTCTTAGATGGTTTCAATGTGGTGACCGTTAGACAATTCATCTTGTTGCAAAGATAATGTCTTGGAAAAAAACTCGAAAATCGGCTGCATTTCATTTTTAAGTCAGCAATTAAGTGAAGTTGTGGATGGTTTTGTTTACTTGTGAAATTGAACACACAGAAGCAAGAGCCTTTTAAGTACCCAGAAGACTGTCAAATAGAAATTCTGCGTTAATTATAGTTTAAGAGGACAACATGTTGTCAATACATGGTAGTCATATTTGTGATCCGACTGGAATTGATGAAGGATTTCACTCCTGAAAAGTAGGGGTTCATCATGATACCATTTGGTTCTTGATGTTGCAGAAGGTGTTCAATTTGGGAATTCTGATGTTGATAGGTGCAACTTCAAGGGTTGTTCAATGAAGAAGGGCATGAAGCAAAGCTACTGTTGAATGAAGACGGGAAGCTTTATGTGATGGATGACTCAAATTACATTGTAGACTTGTATTTCAAGACTCCAATTAAGGATGGTCCTGCAGCAGGAAAGGAGATGTCTTTGCTGGAGGGAGTGGAGGAGGAGGGGTTGTTCTTGGACATGGCAACTGCTGTGATTATGGGGAACATGGAAAGACTGTCCAGCAATCCCCCTTCCTCTCCAGACCTTATGGATCTTCATTGCCCAAAGCTGAGGGAGTTACCCCAGGATGGCCTCCCTCTCTCCCTAGAAAGACTCTGGATCTTTGGATGTGGGATTCTGCAGAAGCGATGCACAAAACGGTATCAGCACCTCATCCGCAAAATCCCAGAAGTTGTATTATGGGGTATAATAAATTTCTGAGCTGGCTATTTGAAAATTATATGTGTACTTAACAAGTGTTTTTTTTTCAGCAAATTTTTAGTGAGCTGAAGCTTTTGGGTGTAACTAGGGTTCGTCTCCTTCCCTCCTTGTTGTCTGCACTGCAGCTTAATCACCTACCTCTGCTTCTTCGGCTCTCCACTCCATCATCCTCACCTTCATTTCCCTCTTTGTCACGCCGCCGCTCCATCAGCTCTCCCATGACAAGGACAGGGTACGAAGAAGTGTCTATTACAAACTTGGAAGTACAATCAGGTAAGTGGTCTCATTACTGAACTCCATCAGTCCATTTAAACCATGTCCGTAGTAGGTTACCTATTAGGGCAAGTCCGCTTTGAAACAGGGAGGTGTCGAAAACGCAGATTTTTTCCTGTAATTATGGAGTTATTGCGCTAGGAAGTGATTGCTTTGTGGATTTAAGATGAGTGTAGTAGGACTCTTCGATCATGAAATGATATTCTTAGATGGATTCAATGTGGTGAACGTTAGTTAGACAATTCATCTTGTTGTGAAGATGATGTTTTGGAAAAAAAAAACTCCTAAAGTCGGCCGTGTTTTCATTTTTAAGCTGGCAATTGAGTGAAGTTGTGAGCGGATGGCTTTGTTTACTTTTGTAAAATTGAACACACGGAAGCAAGAGCCTTTTTAAGTACTCAGAATGCTGTCAAATAGAAATTCAGTGTTAATTGTAGTTTAAGAGGATGATACGTTGTCGATATATGGGAGTCATATTTGGGATCCAACTGGAATCGACGGAGGATTTCACTCCTGAAAAGCAGGGGTTCATCATGATACTATTTGGTTATTGATGTTGTGAGAAGCTGATCGATTTGGGAATTCTGATGTTGATAGGTGCAACTTCAAGAGTTGTTCAATTAAGAAGGGTGTGTGAGGCAAAGCTATGGTTGAATGAAGACAGGAAGGCTTATGTGACGGATAACTCAAACTACATTGTAGAGTTGCATTTCAAGACTCAGATTAAGGACGCCCGCTGCAGGAAGGAGATATCTCCGCTGGAGGGAGTGGTGGACCATGGGTTGTTCTTGGACATGGTGACAGCTGTGATTATTTCCAGTAAAACCGGTGTAGATGTGAAGGCGAAGTAACATTTTTGCCCAGCAGTCACCTTGGTGAGAATTGTAATCTTCATTAGATTCAAATAGATTGTATCTTGCATCTTTTTGATGTGTAATCATGTTTAATTTGTTCTAAACAACTCAAATGTCCAGATGGGTCCTCCCATGCTTTAAGTGTAAATCATTCAATTTGCGGCAGCCCTCGTAACGCTCATTATCAAGCCATTTCGAATATACTTTGCTCATCAGTTTCTGCTGTTATGATAGACAATTGCATTCGTGGTTGTGACTTGTGAGTACACTCCTGTCAACTGTTGCGTATCCTTCATTTACTATTTAATGTTGCTAGTGAGACTATGGAAGTGATTCAACTGAAGGGAGACGAAAACCAGAGGTTTCTGGTGTGAAGTGATTTGGCCTTCAATTTTGAAACATTATTGCATTCATGCATGATACATGTCAATAATCTTTTGTTTGAGTTTCTTTTGAGGAAACAGATATTCACAAATACTGGCTATTGGTATAGAAATGGAGAGAGTGCGACTAAAAGATGGACCTGCTAATTGAGGATGTTGAGATTTCTAGTTTTATTTTCAGGATTCAGCAATATGTCATGGATTCATCCTTGTTATCTGCCATTCTCTCTGTTTGCTATTATATGGACTATCAGTTTTCTATGATTTATCACCTTAATCTGTGACTAATATTTATCAGCATCAGAATCTCTCTGTGAATATCAAATCTTTCTGTGAAATTATCTACAAATGCTGCAATGAGCCTGGCTAAACACAAGGACTGTCTCCCCCAAGATACGGCTCGTGATGCAATGCTTTGCCTAGGGCGTTGATAGCTCTGTTTGCAGGCTGAAAACTGAAAGAAAATCAAAGAAATGCGCAATCAAGATGTTTTGCAAAACGCCAGTTTCGTTTGATCCTAGAATGGTTGCAATCTTCGAAAGCCTCAGTGAAAGGAGGAGTGAAAGCACTGGTCTCTTCTATACATGTAATATAGTGTAGTGGAGTGTCAAACCATACAATAGACATGTTTCTATTTACACAGGAATGTCACTTCAACAAATAAAGAACAAAGTGCAACATAAGCCATTGCACGAAAGGAAATTGAGTATAATCTATACGTCTTTAGTGCAACTCCACATGAAGCCTCGGTCTCGTGATGATGCACTCTTACTAGTTCCATAGAACCAAAGCCATAGATGCTGTGAAGATGGTCATCCACAGCAACTTCCGAGGTAGGAACATGTGCACTGATGAGAAACAAGATACTAGGCATTAGGTTTGGTAAAAATTTCACTAGATTGTAGTTCATAAATGCCCTGTTTAATGTTCTTAAAGGAAGTTGATGACTTGGATTGTCTTCATTCAACACCAAATGCACTGTCAAAGGCTGTTGTAGGAGCTGTGACTATGTAAATGTGACTGTTAACAGCTGCCATTTCAGATTGAACTACATGAACTTCTCTTTTTTGACTTAATCGAAACCTTAGGAAGCAAGTAACCCGTTCTTTGGAAAACTTGTTTTGGCCATTGGAAAAAGATAAGATCAAGAGAGAGACGTTTTCAAAATCTCACCTTAACTTCCGCTGTCTGATCCTGTGGTAGATGAGTTGGAAACTTTTATTCTGAGCTTTTCACAGTCGTTACCGATTGTGCCTTCAAAGAATCCAACACTAGACATGTTAAAAGGAAGGTACGCATAAGTGGAAAAACTGGGAATTAGTATGAATTGCAATCTCGAGTCTTTGAGTTTATATCTTACAATCACTGAAGCATGGGAAGATGCTAACATTCACGAGAATCGTGTAACTAGCATCGCACTGGCAAGTGTGCTGGTAAGTTGCAGACTTCATGCATGTCGTTCCTCCACAATATATCCAGTAGCAAGCTGCCCAGAAATTCCTTCAACTTATGTACCAAAAGGATGAGGGAAGTGAAGATGATTTACGATCGAAGACAGATGTGTTGTATGAAACGGATGGGACTTGGGGGAGGCCCGGGCATGCAGAGTGCTCAACAGAACCTGCACGAAAAGAAGATTTGCAACTTAAGCTTATGTCTACAACAGCAAAACACAATTCATATGAACCTCAACCATATGGCTCTGAAAGTTGAATGTTTATGTGAGGTAATGTGCAGAGTCTGCAGATGAAGCTCTCGAGCTTCATGTTCTAGGATTAGTTTTTTGTTTATCTTCTCAAAGTTGCATCATCCATGTATTTCGCCATTTAATTGGAGCGAAAAATTGGCAAGTTACACTTTTTTTCCCATTCTACTGCAGAGAACTAGTCAAATGATTTCTTACTTAAGGCAAAGTGTTTGCTTTATTTACTGTTACAATTACTGCAACCTTGTAAACACTGAGATGGAACTTGAGGTCATCTTCATTGTTGAGGCACATCTGCTTCCAACCCGCTTCGCACTGGCATTTGAAGCCAAATAGAACTTGAGGTCATCTTCATTGTCGAGGCGCATCTGCTTCCAACCTGCTTTGCACTGGCATTTGAAGCCAAATAGAGCACTGGCATTCACGACGCACGACCCCTTTCCACTTTGCACTTCGCCGCATAGCTCCTCCGCAACATCAATTCAAACCAAGCAAGAAAATCGGTCCGCCATTTGTTGTAATTATTCGTGAATGCAATGCAGATTGACCAACATCAATTCAAAACTATGCAGGTTGTTGAGGTGGTAAATTTTCAAAAAACTCTTCTACAAGTGCCTGTTTTTCTTTCCTTTGAATTCTTGTTTGGAGGTATATTTCTTAATTCTTATTCCCTTAACTCTCTCAGTGGCGGGAGGCGTGGGCCGGAGCTCAAGCTTGGCCATCACCAGCTAGGCGCTGAAGAACTCGTACTAGAGATGTGGTAGTTGGGCTTAGTTGAATGCAATGAGCATTTATCTTTGCGTAACTAAGCATGAGCTCGGGCTCTAGCTTCGTATAATAATAGTTGTGTAAAGTTACTGGTTCACGCTGGCATTCAACGACAAGATCGGAGGGTTCGCAGTAAATTGATCATGGGCAACGGACCTTGCCAGACAATCAAATCGGGTTCATGATCATGTACTCATTCACCTACTTCTTCGCAAACTTCAGCCCTAATGCCACCACATTTTTGGTGCCCACTGAAATCTTCCCAGTGCAGCTCAGGTCGACGTGTCTTGGCATATATGCCGCAGCTGGCAAGGCTGGGTCCTTGGTGGATGCATTCAGTTTTGTGCATGCCGTGGATGGGATCGGTGTCAAGAAGATCTTGATCACACTCGGCGTGACCAATTTCTTTGGGATAGTCTTCATCTTCTTGGTGCCAGAGTCGAAGGGCCATTTGCTCGAGGAAATCTCTGGAGAGCATGAGGAAGATAATGCAGCTGAGTTGAGGACTGTCCCTGTTTAAATAGGCCTCAAAGTCTAGACATATGAGCTTTCTAGCAGACTTTGTCAATGTAAACTAGCTCTGGTACAGTTTTAGACCGTATTAGCTCTGAAAGCTGCCTTTTTTGGCCTCTGATCATGTTGACCTTTGTCGAATAGATTCATGCCACCATCGTTGAAGCTTGAACCATGGTCATTGAAGTAGAGGCAGATGTATCTCTGTGGTCATGTAATCTCATTTTGACAAGTTAATCTAAGTTCTTAGCCCAGTAATAAATTCACATAACTTCCTATTCCTGCTTGCAATTTCCTTCTTGTACTTCTGGCCTTCTGCACTGATAGTTAGATCTTCTATCATCGATCATAGAGAGAGAAATCCCTTTCATCTTGAGTTTCCGTACTTATTGCCCGTCAAATTCATGAAACTTTCAGCCAGGATAGTTTCAATTCATTCAGAAGAATATCAATGTATAAGTATCCACTTCACAGAAATAGAAATTGATGATGATTGCGATGAAAGACCATTCCTCAAATCCTGACTAATTTGAAGTGGAGCTTCAAATTTGCACACAAGCACAAGTTCTGCTCGAATGAGAATTTTGGAAGATCGAGCTTTGAATGCAAAGTATGCATGCACGGTTCCTTTGAGACGACCATCATCGTCTGGGGCTGGGCCTCAAGAAGCATCTTGCTTTCCAAATGCAATGAAAGACACCTTGAAGAATCCATCTCTCGTACAAGAAATGAATAGCATATTGTGAACCAACTCTTAGTACTTAAAAATGTGACATCATTCCCATCAAATGTATAAAGGCGTAAAGACAAGCTTACAGCAATGTGAAGTCCCCAATTAGGGACATGAAAGGGGAAATAAGGATTAAGAGAGTAGCAGAATCAAAGAGAGAGACGTGCAATCAATTTCTCACTTGATTTTCTCACTACATGACTCTTCTCTACCTGAAAACAACAAATTATTTCACAACCTCGTAACTTATTAAAGCTTGAATTGAAGCAATTCATGCACTCGCTGCATTAATTCCTCAGTTCAATAACTCTATTAGTTTCAAGCCTTCCCAGCTTTGCCCTTTAATGGCATAGATGAAGGCTCCTCATGACCATCTTTAGAAAAGTACATTGGCGTTCTGAGAAACAAGATCTTAAAGCAAGTAACAAGCAAATCACGTGGTCAAAGGAAGCTACATATTGATCATATGGCAAGTGGCTTCAGCTTATGTGCTATGCTCACCCTACAGATATACTCTCCAACCCCTGAAATCCAAAGCTTCAGTCATCTTCATATCTAAATGGAAGAAGAAGGCAAGGAAGGGGTTTTTGTCCAAAGCTAGACAATTTTAGAGAAATAGATAGCGTGGGCAACCATTGCAGTTTTCAAGCAATGCAGATCCCATGCCATCATTCAGTTCTCACATAAACATGATCTATGTGAAAACCAAAATGTTGTAGGAAAATGTTGGGCACTATCGAAGAACATTAACATCAATATTTATGGAAAGCAGGCGATAACCATGTTTAATTCCCATGAATGGTCAGCACACAATTTCAACAATTCAAATCTACTCCTATAAACCGCACCCCCCAAAAAAAAAAAAAACAAAGAAAGAGAAGCCGATACTTAAAGTTTTTGTTGGGTGTACTGTTAGAGCCAAACCAGCAGAGGCAAATTCTTACCATATCATGAAAATGTTAAGCAGAAACCAGAAGCAACTTATAAAGCAAGTCAGGACGCATCACTAAACCAGTAGACATGCAGTCTATAAATGCATTTGAAATGGAGTGAAGCAATATATGATCCCAAATCAAAATCACCACTCATTTAGTATTTACCATCAGACCTAGAGAGACAAACATAGATAACAATCAACAAAACATATGCAATCATTTCACCTCCCCACCGCGAGTCTTCCAGGCAACGCTGCGAACTTTACTAGACTGAATAGTCTCTGTTTCTATAAGAAGACATTGATAGCCCGATGATGAATTCATCCGCCTCCTGCAGATTACCACGAAAGCATTACTCAGAGAAGTCCAATCTAGCTTACCAACGATGACAGAGTCAAATTACTAACTCGAGGATGCCATAAAAACCGACAAAGAAGAAGAATTTCGACCCATTTTTCTGCAATGTCCTTAAAAGACGCTAACCTTACCGTTAAATTCATTACCGAGCGCATCTGGCGAATGCGCAGGCAGTTCATAGATCACAGCAGCGAGAAAAGCCAGACATCGGAGTTTACCGTCAGTGGCCGAAAACAGAAAAGCATTTGCTGGAGCAACGCCGCTGCGAGACAAATCCCAAATTTACGCCGAGGGAGAAGAACCCACCTCGCCAGCTTGGGTCCATCTTACGGCGCAGGGACATTGGGAGGGAAAGGAAATCCCTTTCTTTCGGGAGTTGCAGCGGCACGAATGGACCGAGGAGCATCGAAGAGAGAATGCGGAAGCCGGGGTCTTTCCCAAGACATTGCACGCTCCGTGACTGAAATCGGAGCGGCCCATTCGGGCTTGGGAAGAGCGCCTCGCCGCCACCGGCGCGATGTTCACACGACGAGCCCGCACCGTGTCGCCGCGTTGCTTCGACAAGCTGCGATCGCTGTCTCTTGGACGAACTGCACCAATTTGAGCGACGCTAACCTCGTTCGAACGCGAGCGAAGCTCGGCGGATGAAGGACTTGAAGCTCGCGAAGAAGGGCTTGAAAGCTTGCGGACGACGGAACCGGGGAGAGAAGAAGAGACGGCGGCGAATGAAGCTCGCGAGGAGCGGCGGAGGACCGGAGCGGCGCGGCGGAGGATCGGGCGAGAGCAATCTGCTTGAGCGGCGGGAGAGAAGAAAGACAACGGGAAGATTTGAAAATGCTAATTCAATTTTTTTCTTTTTCTTGGTCTGAAAAAAAAAAAAAAAAAAATGCTAATTCAATTTGGGGATTTTCTTTAAATATTTTACCTGATTGCAAATTTGGGACCAAATTGACTCTCTTACGGTTACGACCGAAAAAAAAAAAAAAAAAAACTCTGTTGTGGTCGCTGGAAAATGTTGACCAGAAAACTTTTGGTCGGCTGGTGGGTCCATTAATTATTGAAAAATAATTTCACTTTAAATTTTTATTTGAATTTCCTTATGCATGCTATAATATTTATTTATTTATATTGACTTAGCGTACATTTAGGAATCACGAAATTGTAAGTATCGCTTATTTTACTTAAATGAATATTGAATGTTCTAACAATAGGTATAAATAATTTTCGAAATTACAAAAACCGTGTGTAATTATTAATAATTCATACAGTATTGTGATATTTTTTAGTCAAATATAGTAGTGCAATTTAATAAACACAAATAAGTTGTAAGGAATCACGGTATTGACATGAGCATTTTCGCAATCCGTTCAGGAGACCGACCTCTAGATCCTAACTCGTCGCGATACCACCTGCATTTCTATGGTAATTCCTGCAAATAGCATCACGACACGCACGAACTTAAATTAATATCGGGTCCACGAGTGGGGGAATCCATTCTTACCCGATCCGACGGCTATCAATTCTCCAAGCGGCGGGGAAAGACCACGTGGCGCCAAGCCTTTTCCCACATGAATCATGCCTTCGTGTTTGTATTCCTACGCAAAGCCGTCCAAAACACGCGAAAAGCGAAGGCAATTTGGTTGGGGGCACGGCAAGCCGCGGGCTCCATCGCTTGTAACGACCACCCCACGCGCTTCCTCTTCGTCTCCACTCGCTGCCGCCCAGGAATTCGTCCATGCTTCCAGAATCGCCAACCAACCAGCTCATATTTCTCTCCCTAATGCATTTACTAAATTATATTGATATCAAAACGCTTTCAAAGTCAATTGTCGTAATTCTTGGATTGTACAACCTAAAAGGTTTGACTAAAGGGTTTGATGTTGTGGAGCAATTAATATCTTATCGAATTACCTAATGAAGAAATTTATCAATCTAAGATTTTTTGACACTATTGATTCTCTAAACCTAAGAATGATGTTGTAGTGAATTGGTAATTTGGTGTGTCTACAAATTTGTAGTGAAAATGGAAAATGAATCAAGGATGAAGGAGTTAAAAAACTTGAAGAACCTTCGAGAGGAATTGTGCCTCTCTTATTTGCATTAGGTTCCAAAAGCCAAAGACATCGACAATGCCAATTTAAATGGAGTGAAGATTTTGAAAATTTCCAGGATGAAGAGCTTGAAGCAAAGGTCCATGACTTTCTTTTCCCTCATCGAAACCTTGAAAATTTCACAATGGCCTAAAATTCCTTAGGAAGTCCCTCATATGTTAACATAGTGCATCTATGTGGTGTCATAGGGCCAAAGTATTATCATCACTTGGAACTATAAAATGAAGGTTTAAATGCAATATGCATGATGGGTCTGAATTTTATGGAAGTAAAAGTCCTTTTCCATTCTTAGTAACCTTGAAATTCAAGGACATGTCATTGTGGAAAGACTAGTCTCATACCATCCTCATCGAAGAAATAGGAGTTTTATCCATTTGTCTTAGCATCTCATCATTTGGAATTATCCTATGTTGATAGGAAGAATGCCAAGTCAAGTAAGCTCCCTTGTAAAGCTCGATATCAAGTCTTGTCCGCTTATGGATGCCTTGCCCTCTATTAATAACCTTCCAAAAAGAGTTTAGTAAACTTGACATCTCTAATCGTCTTTGTCGTAGAAGATGCTGCTAAACTAACTTGCTTGAATCATTAGTCTACAAGCTCCTTGATCAAGCTAGAGAACTCGGAAATGAAACTTGAAAAGTTAACATATTTGTCATGAGATATAGATGTAATTCGAAATCTCACTTGTTTGAATGACTTAGTCGTCAAAAGTGATCCCGATTTCAGATCTTTCGAAGTTGGAAAATCTCGAGACTATGGACTTGAGGGGTTAATAACTCCAAAGCAAGATGCATGCCCTCTCCTCTCTTTGAGGCTTGATGGTTAATAACTATCCAAAACTTGTGTCCTTCCTCGAGACAAGTCTACCAACATTTGTAATATCATTAACCAGTAGAGACTATGATATGTTGCTATATTTATCTATAAGATTAATTGTTCGTATGGATGAACCAAGCAGTATTAGCAATAACTACATCGACATGACATCTTGTGTGCAAGAACTGTCATTCTCTGCCAACCTCTTCATTCAGCGACGGTAGATTTTTACATGCAACGCTCAAGAGACTTAAAAGAAGTAAAAGTAGGGAGTGAAGTCACTTGAGGAGATAAATGGAGACCCTCTTCACTCGTCTCAAGTGATTGAAATTAGGGATCGCTAGAATTTGAGAAGCTATATAGTTAAAACAAGCTAGTCAGAATTTAAAAAAAAAAAGAACAAAAAACAAAAAAATTAAACGCATTTATTGCTCAATAACACTTCATAAAAAAATCTTTTTTTTTAATAAAATCAATAAAAATTATTGACTATAAAACACAAAAAGTTCCTTAAATAGAAGAGATTTGTAATATTTTGGTTATAAATTTTCTCTTTAATAATAATAAATTTGAGTTAGTCATAATGTCAAATATTTTTGTGAGAAGCAAATTTCTCTTGCACCTGAGATAATAGTATTATTGAAATATCAACTTATCAACATTTATCTAAGGAAGGATTGTTTAGCAAAAAATGAATGATTCGGAAAATATTTTTAAAAAAATAATCACTTGAATCACTTATGAAAATGAATAAATGAAAAATAATTTTATTATCCATGAAGGGAATTTAAATGGTGTCTTCATGTAGATATTTTATTTTATTTTAAAAAATTGAAGAAGCATTTACGTAAGTGATAGCCAGTGGCCTCGTCATTACGATGGCATGAGGACTACAAGCACATTTATTATTTTGATGAATATATTCCATCCATATTATGACACAAATATTTGTAGATTTTCTAAGCTACCCTTTTTATATAATAGAAATATAACGAATTTCTTATAAGGATTAATATCATAAAAACCCTAAATTAGTACATATGTGACAAATTTACCCTCCGTTAATTTATATTAAATTTTATCGTCAAATTATTGAATTGAATTATACGTAACAATTAATGAGTGCATTAATTTGGGGTTTTACCTTCCGTTTTGTCTTGTGATACTAATCCAATTTAACGGAAATTATGAGATAGTAAATTGTCACAAAATATAACTACTTGAAATTTTTATAGTCAAAAAATTAATTTATAATAAATTTATAACAAGTAGACTAATTTGAAACGTTTTTGTGGTTAAAAAATTAATTTTAAATAAATTTATCATCATATATATATATATCAATTTGAAGTTTATCGTGGCATTAGTCCTTTTTATGACCACCTCCCCTCATAAATGATCATCCACTTTTCTTTCCTTGCATGACTCGTCATTTCTATGTGCATAACGTACCTTAAACCCTAGTACACATTGTGGGATAGACATGCACTTAGGGAGGATCAAGTAGCTTTGAGAATTAGCATTTTCAGAATATCAATTGTTTAGTGACCATTTTCCTTTCCCATCTTGCATTAACTAATGCATTAGAATTCCCATTTTACCCTTCAACTTTTTTTTATTTTTTTGGGCACCGGATCCGTACTACAGGCAAAGGCAAAGTTAAGCTGTGGCCAATCGTGGCTAGGAAGGAAGAAGCTTCGTCGAGGGTGGGGGGGACCCCCAAAAGCCTTTCGACGCTGCTTTTCCAATGAAGGGCGATTTGGAATTAAGCAGATTGGTTGTGAGAATGATGAAGTGTCAACGAGTGAAGAAAGTCCTCCCACGCGACCTTATTTCGATTAATAATCCCTGCAGAGCTCTTGCTATTTACATTTTTACAAGTTGCTTTATAACGGATAGGATAAATATAACGAAAAATCATAAACTAATATAGATATACATATAATAAATTTATCTCAAATTAATTAATTTTTTGACTATCAAAAACTCAAAACTAGTATATTTATGATCAAATTTACTCAAAATTAATTTTTTGACTTAAAAAAAATCAAAACTGGTACATTTGTGATAATTTACTATTTCATAGTTTTTTTAAATTAGATTAATATTGAGAAAAACCATAAATTAGCATACTTATGACAAATGCAAGTAAAACCCTAAATTAATACACCAATCAATTCTCACGTGTAATTTAATTCAATAATTTGATTGTAAAATTTAACGAAAACTAATTAATGGTAAATTTATTGTTGGTGTACTAATTTAAGGTATTTGGTTGTCAAAATATTGATTTAGGGTAATATTAACCCTAAGGGGTATTCTACTTACAGTACAATACGTGCATTAGGTGAAGATCAATAGAATTCCTTATCTAGATGCAAAGCCATAAAGTCAAAGCTCTCCCAACCACATCCTGGGGGCATCAGGCCTGTGACCATCCCTTAACGTGAACGATGCGGACGGCAAAACATCGACGACCCAATCGTTGCAAAAGGGCAACAGCACAGTATTCGCAGGGAGCATCTTCGCGATCCGTATAGGGGCGGACCAACCCTCCCGGCCCTAAACTCATCGCGACATCACTCGCATTTTCTACGTTAGACAGAGTACCACGACGCGCACCGACTCGAACTTAATATCCGGTCCCCGGGAGGGGAGGAATCCATTCTCACTCGATCCGACGAATCATCGACCCTTCCTCCAACCAACCGACGGTCAAAAAGCCCAGACCGGTGCGTGCTGCCAAGCCTGTTCATCTTTCCCTGCACAAAGCCGTCCGAACACGCGAAAAGCGAAGTCGTCTTGCTCTTTAACAACCACCCCCTTCATTCGGTGCGCGCCCCCCGGAATTTGCCGACGCTTCCAGAACCGGCCGAAAACCAACCGAGCCCACAGTTCTCCACCCCTGCGAATTTACCGAACTACCCCACCATCTCCCCCTTTTTTCTCGAAACCAACCCCCACGCGTTCCCCATATTAAATTTACACCTCCTCCTTTGCGGGGTTTCCTCCCACGGCTTTTCCCTTCGGCTCTTTTCCCTCCCCCTATCGTGAATTGATAAAGAGCACCCAAAAAAAAAAAAAAAAAAAAAAAAAAAAAAAAAGAGGCAATAATTAAATCTCGCTTAGGAACTCTTTACTTACTTAGGCAGTCGTCACGCTCCTGCACGCCAAGGCCCCTCCCCACCAAAAAAAAAAAAAAAAAAAAAGGAACACGTCCATCATCAACGAATTTTTCCTACCTTTCTTTTCTCTTTGTCATCGTACGTCTGAATTTCAATCCTACGGGCATTGTCTTGAATCACGAGCGACCAGCAAATCCCGGGTTGCCCGATTTGCCCTTATCTCCAAAGGTTGCATCATCAGCGTCAATCAGCCCGAGCCGGGGCGAATATTTCTTTGTTGTTGTGGTGGTGGGGGTTCCTGTGATCTGTGCAGTTCTTTGATTTTCTTCCCCTGCTCCCAATTTCTGGGTCTAGGGTTTGCTTCACGCCCCGGATCAGAATTCAGGGTCAAGATCAAAATCCCTCTTTTGTCTCTCCGTTGTCATCTGGGATTTGCTCAGGGATTTGACCTAATCTTTAATATATATATATATATATATATATATACATGCACATATTGACAGCGGCAGCGGAGAGGAAACATCGATCTGACCACGCCTTTGATAGGTTAGGGTTAGGGTTTAGATCTGCTTAATTTTGATCTTAGGAACTTTTTGGGTTTTCTTGCGTGTGACTTGGGTTGTTGCTGTATTTGGGATTTTTAGTAATTACTTTTGATTGGGAAAATGTTGGGTTTGTGGTGTGATGGAATCTAGGTTTTTGGTGGCTGCTGCTTCATCCTTCTGCCAACTCAAACTCCAAAAATCAGAGACCCTGGATCATGACAACGTAAGATGAACCTCGGTCCACGGGTTATTTTTAGAAATAAAATCTAATTTCATTGATTTTTGCCGAGATTTGACCTTGGACGGAACTGTGATTTATCTTCTTTTTTTCTTTTTTTTGGGGGTTTACTGGGGACAATATGTTGTCAAATGCTGCTCATGTTCTTTGTGCTGATCTGATGTGGTATCGAGTGGGGCTGGGATTGGGTCTCATGGCTTGTCTAAATTTGGAAGTTGCTGCAGCGCATGTTTGTTGTTCAATGCATTGAGGGTATTTTGGGTAAAAAAATTAGCTATCTTTTCTATGGAATTGTTCATGGCCCCTGCTTGCAGATCATAAATGCTGCTTTGGGATCTCTATGGGAAATTGACAATCAAGGGTGTTCAGATTATTTTATGCTACTGTTGGGAACGTGCTAGCATTTTGATGCATTCGCTTCCTCTGCTAGTACCTTCGTCCATGTCATAGGCTGCTCTAGCAAGATATAAATCATCGCCATTGCATTGTTAGATTTGTTAGATATAAATCATCGCCGTTGCTTCATTATCTCTCTTGGTGTTTTAGAGGAAAATAGTGATTTCTTTGAGTGTGTTGTTTTGACTAAATGTGTGATGCTCAAGAGAGCATCAGTGCTTTTTAGTTCCTTGTCAGAAGCAAGATAAACAGCATTCAAAGTGATTGCTAAGACTTTAATGGAGTTAGAGTTATAAGGTGATATGGATGTGGATAGACTTGGCAGATAACTCCTGCCTGAAGATTAATGCTAGTTAAGCTTGATTAAGTCCTAAGAGTTCATGAATGAGACACGTTACAGCATCTTGTGAAGCTTGTCCTATCTATGAGCAGAAATAGTTCCAGAATTTTGAGTGTGCTTAGCATTAGTGTTGACTTCTAGCACTGAATAAAGATTGCATGCCATAATGGCAGCCTTTGGATTTACCATGTTACCACATACGTTCTAATTAATAAGTTCTTTGTAAAAGAAAATAATATCTACTTAACGTAATATAGGGTGTTGTGACTAAGGTTTGATGTGAGATAGCAATTGGTAAAACTTTGTTGACAGGGGACTTTGAAGGGAAAACTTATGCATTGGGCACTTTTTAAGCTACTGGGTTTAGAAAGAATCGATATTGGCTTGTTTGATGATTAAACAATATTTGCATGGTTGTGAAGCTGTTTATGTTTCCCAGATAAAACATCAGTTTCCTTATATCTGCAGAGACCGTCCCTGTCAGTTGTTGTAGTTACTGTTGATTTCCTTCATATTGATTTGCTGTGTGTCAATGACCTGGGTCATGCTTAAAGATGGAGAACCTCTTTATCTGTATGCCATATTTTCTGTTCACCTCCTGTCACATATAGCTCAAATATTAGTAAGTTCAGCGTACTGTTTAGTTTCTAGTCTAGTGCCTTTTAGGAATTTGAATACCATTGTTATTATTCTTTTTGCATATTAGCCAGGTCCCCCTATATGTTAGTTCAGCTGGATTGTTCGGGCATCCTGTCTTGGTTTTTTTCTTATCAGACTTGAAATGTACCACAGATCAAATCCTTATTACTTGCATGAGCTAATTTTTAATGGTACATGTGCTATCCACTATGTCTATATAAAGTGTTTTGACGACTCCTTCAACTTCATCTGTTCAGAAAATGATGGGGACACTCATGAGAGTTTGCGTTAAAGAAGAGAACGATGAGTTTCCGTCAATTCCACCAGGTTTTGAGCCATTTTCTTCGTTTACTCTAATGGGGGTTCAAGATAATAAGAACGAGGATTGTAAACAAGACGGTGAGAGCTTAATCAGTTGCTCAGCATCAGCAAGTGCTTCTGAGTTGCAGTCAGTGAAACTAAAAACTGAAGTTGATAGTGATGATGTCAAAAAAGTTACGCGGTCGCTTAGGCGCAGATCTTGGAGCAAGTATAACCAACGCTCTAACAGTTCCGACGATGAGTCGGATTGTGAGAAGGTTGATCTTTTTGCCTCTTGAATTTTCTCAAAGCTTTTTTTTTTTTTTTTGGGAGTCTCCATGTGCTCTTTATTAATGTGCTATTTCTAATGCAAGTAGTTATATTTGTCCATTGTTGCAGAGTTTTTCTGCAAGGCCCTCTCTTCCTAAGGGTGTCATTCGTGGATGCCCAAAATGTAGAAATTGTCAGAAGGTTTGGTTTCATCATCAATTATCCCTTCCGTTTACCTTTGTGTTTTCTCCATGAGCAGCTTGGGATCTTTTATGTTTATTATGCTTTTTATGAAAAAAGATCGACTGGTAGGCATTAACCACCTCTATATTTAACGATTTTGACAATATTGTTGTTGACTTCCCCATCTTTGCAGCCATGTAAAGATGGATTCATTTTACTGATCACAGGCAAAGTGATAGATGATGCACTACCATGAAATAGATTCTATGCAGCATGCATTGTCAAATACATTTATAGTTATTTTTGTCATGGAATAGGGCTCACAGGTGTTGTATTTTAACAGGTGTGTGCAAAATGGCACCCAGAGGATTCTAGACAGCCTAACCTTGAGGATGCTCCAGTCTTCTACCCTACCGAGGAGGTTTCTTCCTTTTGCTTTTTCTCTGACTAGCTCTTTTAGTATTCATTTTAGTAATGGATGCTTTCCAAATAATACATTTATATTTTTATAATTGAGATCTTTCTATCAGCATACTAAAAGCTAACCTTCTGCTTTCAGGAATTTGGAGATACTTTGAAGTATATAGCAACCATACGCCCGAGAGCAGAGCAATATGGAATTTGTCGCATTGTCCCTCCACCATCCTGGAAACCACCCTGTCCACTGAAGGAAAAAAGCATATGGGAGGAATCAAAGTTTGCTACTCGAGTCCAAGGGTTGACAAACTTCAAAATCGACATTCAATGCAAAAGATATCCATTATTCAAAGCCAAATGAGAAAAAAAAGGAGAAAATGCACAAAGAATGGTGTAGATTGTGGTAATGGAAATGGGATTAACTTGTGTCATGGTGATTCTTCTTCTTCTCAAGGGGAAGGGTTCGGGTTTGAACCTGGTCCCGAGTTCACTCTGGACACATTTCAGAAATACGCTGAAGAATTCAAAACCCAGTACTTTACCAGCAATAGAAACATGAATGTGCTTGAAAATAGCCAGCCTCCATTTCAGGGTCATTTTGAGCCATCACTTGATAATATTGAGGGGGAGTACTGGCGAATGGTAGAGAATCCTACCGAGGAAATTGAGGTACAATACATTCTTAGAACTTGTCAAATAATTCGGAGTCTTGACTATGTTCATTTTATTACACCTTATTGCCTCTTCTGCATTTGGTATTCTGTGCTGTTGAAATGACGTTTGTGATATTGCAGGTGCTCTATGGTGCTGATTTGGAAACAGGACCTTTTGGCAGTGGATTTCCCAAAGCATCAAGTCAGCCTTATCCTGTTTCTGAAGAAAAATATGTAAAATCTGGGTGGAACCTCAACAACTTTCCTAGGCTTCCTGGGTCCGTTCTTTCCTATGAAAGCAGTGACATATCTGGTGTTCTGGTGCCTTGGCTGTACATTGGGATGTGCTTTTCCTCCTTTTGTTGGGTAGGTATATATGTTCCTTTATTTACTTTGATGAGCAAAATGCAGCTCCAGTTACATATGTTGTGCCGTGTGGAAGCACAATGTCATGCGTGTCTTGCATTTTCTCATTGATTTTGTAATATAAATGAGAACATGCACTTTAGGCATGCTGTATCTTTGAATGAATCTCTCTCAATGACTTACAAGTCTCCAGAATCCTGTCGTGTAGTTTCAGCTAAGAAATATTTAATTACTGTTCTGTTCCCAGTTGTTGCAGAACTGTGACTTTCATGTGCTTTTTGACATTGTGTTTGCTGATCCATTCATGTTGCTGTTTCATGTTCTGAGAACAGCATGTCGAGGATCATCACTTGTACTCGTTAAATTACATGCATTGGGGTGCTCCAAAGATGTGGTATGGAGTTCCTGCAACACATGCTGTTAAGCTGGAGGAGGCTATGAGAAAGCATCTGCCAGATCTCTTTGAAGAACAACCTGATTTACTGCATAAGTTGGTGAGATTGATTTTTCACTGTGGCTGTTTGGATATGTATTGACTGTAGCTGATGAATTACGTTTCTGACTATTGTTTTTGCTTGCTGATTCTGCGGCAAATCTTATCCTTTGCATAATTGGTAGGCTATGTTGATGGCAGCTGCAATGAATGTAATGTCCAAGTTGTTTGTAGGGAAAAAAATTGTGATATAAGGTGTGAAGAATGCTTTAACATGTGTACAAAGGAGTTTTTACATCTTCTGAGTCCAGAAAGTTAGTGCTTTAGTTTTAATATTTGTGAAGCCTGAATAGGGCCTTATTTTGATATCGGAACTCGTCTTTCTATCTAATAGATGGCCATTGCTTAAAAGAACTTAATTTTGTAGCTAGTTTTAATGTTGCGCAATTACTTGCTACTGGTAAAAACTTACTGCAGATTGCTAGATATCTGCTTTTTACCCCAGATTCACATCTTATTTAATAGAACTTTGGCATGTTGCAACTTGCTTTGTTGGAGAATGAAGTTCCTTGTTAGATGTGGGACAAAGCAATACGCCTTTTAAGAGCAACCCTTTTACTTTTGGCTGAGAACCATTTTAAATGCCCTGCATGTCTGTGGGAAAGGTTTCTCTCTTTTACAATGTTTCATTGTTTTTTCTCGTAATGCAGGTTACGCAGCTGTCCCCCTCGATACTTAAGTCTGAGGGAGTACCTGTTTATCGTTGCATCCAAAATGCTGGAGAGTTTGTTCTGACCTTTCCTCGGGCATATCATTCAGGGTTCAATAGTGGCTTTAATTGTGCAGAAGCAGTAAATGTAGCTCCTGTTGATTGGTTGCCCCATGGGCAAATTGCTGTGGAGCTATATCGTGAGCAAGGAAGAAAGACTTCTGTTTCTCATGATAAGCTATTGCTTGGTGCGGCTAGAGAAGCAGTTAGAGCACATTGGGAACTTAATCTACTGAAGAAGAACACTCCTGATAATTTAAGATGGAAAGATGCCTGCGGAAGGGATGGCATATTAGCAAAAGCATTCAAGGTGATTCTAAGTTCTGCCTTTGCTATTCATGTTCATTATCTTCTTATGTACTGCAAGACAGGTCGTAAAACTTTCTTTTGAAATAGCAAACTATGGCAGTTTGTCATCTTTGCCTGGAGTAGGTGATTTGGGTTCATAAATAGCATATGAGAAAGAAAGAATTGTTGTGAATTTGAATCACATTTAAGCTTGCTAAATAGTGAAATTGAACTTTCAAGGTACTTCTGGTGGTAATGGTAACATGCAGGCTTGTTTGTGCATTAACTCCTTTTTGACTTTGTACACTCTTGGTCAGACACGTGTCAAGATGGAGCAAGTGCGGAGGGAACCTATCGGTAAAATTTCGCAGGCAGTGAAGATGGAGAACACTTTTGATGCCACTACAGAGAGGGAATGCACCAAATGTTTCTTTGATCTGCATCTTTCTGCAGCAGGTTGTCGTTGCTCTCCTGATAAATATAACTGTTTGAATCATGCAGAGCACCTGTGCTCATGTGCTTGGGGTTCCAGATTTTTCTTATTTCGTTATGACATAAATGAACTAAATATCCTTGTTGAGGCATTGGAAGGAAAATTAAGTGCTATATACAGATGGGCGAGGCTAGATCTTGGGTTGGCTCTGAGTTCTTATGTTTCAAAGGAGCACCTGCAAGCACCGGCGGTCAATGGTAATTTATCAAGTTCCGGTAAAGGAACTGTTATGAAAGAAGGAAATGCACAAATATCAATTACCTACATGAAAGATCTACTTGTGAAAAATCTGTCTCAGAGAAGCGTGAAAACATCACAAACTTCTCATGATGCACTTGATGTACAGAAAGTGCATCCTGGCCACCAGTTTGGAAAAGAAGAATCAAGCAATTCTTCTCCTGCAACAAATCACCAAGATTGTCAGTCGTCTCAGGAAAATGGCTCATGCAATGGGAAGATTGCTGCAGATGAATCTGGAGCTGAGAAACCTTCAGTTTTAGGACAAGATAATATTATTCTTTTGAGTGATGATGAAGGTGAGGAGCCAGAAAAGTCAGTTTCACTTCTATTGAAAGAAGGACCCTCTGAAGGGATTGCATATTCTTTGGAGAGGCAGGTTCATTCTGACAAGAAGGCAAGTGCTTGTGCTGTGCAGAAAGAAGTGACCTTAACTACCTCCATGACCAGTGCACCATCTAGCAGCCAGGGGGAAAGAAATTTGTCACCTGAAGGCAGCGGCATGCTTGCGCATCAGCAGCCATTAGTGATGAACTGAATGGGAAAGATGGAAATCAAAAACCCAGTTCTCAATCTGCTCCTTGCATGGGTTCTTCAAGTTTAGAATCTAGACATGCTGAAGATTCTTTATTTACGAAAGAAGTTGGTGATGCCAACAGCAAAATTCTAGAGCAGCAACTACAGAGGGCTACCTTCAGCATTCTCCTTTATGTAGTAGTGAAAAACACGCTGCTGATGAAAAGCAAGAAAAAGGCGGAAGCAATGTTGCCTGTAATGTGGTGGATAACTCAGCAGATTCTGCAGGAATTTCATCTTTTACTCAAAGCAATCTGGATAAATTCTTCCGCCAGAAGGGCCCCCGAATTGCAAAGGTAGTGAGGAGGATCAACTGCAATGTTGCGCCTCTGGATTTTGGAGTCGTGCTTCCCGGAAAGTCATGGAGTAATAGCCAAACAATTTTTCCTAAAGGTATGGTACATGTGGACCATTGACAGAATAAATACTATCACTAGCTATTCTATCATCTAATGAAGTTGCTCTTTCTTCTCATTATTCAGGATTTAGAAGCAAGGTTAGGTACATCAACGTTTTAGAGCCTGCAAGTATGGGTTTCTATATCTCTGAAATCCTGGATGGTGGAGGAGTTGGACCCCTGTTTATGGTAAGTGCAGTATTACTTCAGTGAAATAAAATATTCTCATTGCTATGTTGCTATTGTTAAGTAATCCTTCACAAATATCCTAGATATTTTATGATTCTACTCTCAGCTTTAATGATTAGTTAGGTAGGAAAAGCTAATAGGCTTTTGTACTTTTAACTTGTTTATTTGGCTTATGATTGAGGATTCTATTGTTCTTTCCCCCATTCTTGACTGCTTTGTTGCTTTTCCAAAGGTTCTTAAAAGTCTCTTTTATAGTTTATGTTTTGATAAAAAGGTGAATTATCAGATTTCTATAGTAGCTTTTGCTTCCAAGTGCTCCAGGAGCAAGATATGTTAAACTTTTTTTATCAGCCAAAAGGCAGGGAGTAGATATGTTTACATGTGAATGGTAACAGTGGAGATCATATTTGATTATGTCCAGCTGTTTGAATAGTTTTTTGTGAATTTATAGGTTCATAGATGTTGGATTAGAAAGCTATGGTGGATGTCCATATTGATTTTGAAGTAACAATTTGTTCCTTTTTGTAACACAAATTCCCCATTTCCTTTTTCAGGTTTCCTTGGAACATTGCACAAGTGAGGTTTTTGTTCATGTTACACCTACTAAGTGCTGGGACATGGTTAGAGACCGATTAAATCAGGAGATCACGAAGCAACACAAAATGGGAAAGATGAACCTTCCTCCTCTGCAGCCTCCTGGCAGTCTTGATGGCTTTGAAATGTTCGGTTTCTCTTCACCAGCTATTGTGCAGGTACTAGGTTTTAGGAATTGCACTTTCCTTGAAGTAAAATGTGGACTATCATTGGGTTTTTGGTGCTTATATATGTTGAAGAGGATTGCATCTAGAGGATTAAGAGCTATTTTCTACATGATTTTGGCAGAATTTTGGAGAGAACAATTGTGAGTTATCACGTGCATCAAGCTCAGGGTATTTTTGAAATAGCAAAAACTGAATAATGAAAAGAAGTCATGGTTTTTGAGCAATTATGGTATATGAAGAAGAGAACCTGGTTCTTTCATGTTTCTGGTAGAAAAAAAAAACTTGAATATAGTGAACAGAGTGGCGTAGACCTTATCTTGTGTACAAAGGCTAGAGGTTAAGTTGATGTTTTATTTCTTTTTGTTGTCATCGTTGTCATCTGTCATTGGACAAGTATACAGAAGTCAGGACAGGACTTCCCTACTGTCATATGGAGCCATCCGAGCATGAACATGGAGACACTTTAAGTTCGTCAACTTTTTGGTTCCTAGACTATCTTGATTGGTGTGATCTGAATTCCTTTCGAGCACTTAAAATTCGTAACATCATCATTTCCTCGCAGGCTATTGAGGCTCTGGATCAAAATAGAATCTGCATTGATTATTGGGCTTCCCGACCCTATTCTCGGCCTCAAGTTCAGGTTCCACAGCATTCTTCATTGATAGATACTGGAGAAAATGTTAACAGGACAAACAGGGAATCTGGCAGTGCAGATGCCACTGGAAACTATGTCAAGCCTGTCGAGGTTGAGACAGCACTCAAAGGCCTTTTCAGGAAAGCTGATCTGCAAGAGTTACGCTCTCTATACACCACACTAAACCAGAATAGGTCAATTCTTAATCAAGACTTGTTAACTACACTCCTTGGTGATGAGATTCTTAAACGGCCCAGCTGATCCATTCCTTTCCGATCTGTGGGGACTGGAGACCCGAGTCGGTACTGCTGGTTTTTTGACACTGTAAATACAGCACCTCGTTCGGCTGCAACATAGGTGACATCCTGTCCGAGCTTCATTATCCTTTGAAAGGGAGAAGGAGCATATTAAGTGGACAAAGAAGATCGGGTTTTGGGTTCCCTTCATTGGTTTATTTTTGGTTTCTGGAAGAATCAGAAAGCTTATTCCAATAGACACTGCCTGTTCTGATCTCGATCAGCACCCTCTTTAACATGGGAGTAGAATAAGCCCAGTGTTCTTTGTTCCTTCTTCCAGTTTCATATACATCGGTGCCGCGAACTTTTAGAGTAGTTCGCTCAGGTCGCGGTATTCTTAACCTTCCCTTATTGCAAGATGTTGATAGCCGATTTTTTTTTCCCCTCTGGAATAGATGATTCATTCTGCATTTCGACTTTGGCAGGTCCAATAGTACGCTATGTTCAGTTGTTGTGCCCGTGTTTTTCAGGTACATTTCTCTGAAGTGGAAGTCCAAAACTACCATAGCTATCCGCTGTGAATTGAAACTACTAGTAATGCTCTTCCGGAAATGCATCATCCGGGGAGGTTGGACATCACAGCAAATATTTTGACTATTAAAAAATGCTAACTAATGTATTGCATGATCAGATGGTACACAGTTTTGAATCTACTTGATGCTGATGGTTAAGTGAATAGCACTATTAAGGCAAGTAGGGGTCTTGATCATCTTAGCTTGCTATCCGAGCACAAGGCCTGAGCAAACATAAGAAAACAGAGAGGCGATGGATGGTTTGAATTTGTCTATATTGGTTATTTGTCTGCAAGTCCTATTTTGGTTATTTACTGGACGTGGTCCAGAAAATGAATAATATAAAAAAATTCTAAAAATATAATTTTTATCATTAATAAAGATTTGATGAATTTTCATCGTATAACCAAATATAAATGTCAATGATGAAATTGTTTTCTATTTGATTAATTATTTTCAGTGATATAAATAAATAATTTTAAAAAATGTTTTCAAATCATTTATTTTTCGTAAAACGAACATACTAATTTATTGAGAAATATACATAATTGCATAGTCATCACCCTCTTGACGATTTATCATATGTAACATATATATTTCATATGTATTCTTTAAGTTTCTTCCATTGCTAATCTCTCTCTCTCTCTCAATATTAGATATAGATATACTAAGACCGATCTTCTAAGTTGGTTTATTAAGAAATGTGAAAAATTTTGAGCAATCATCCAAATAAATGGCATCACATTGAAAAAATTATTTTCATGTCCAAGTTTCTTTTGATCTATTACCATATCAAAGTAAATTAGTTTGAATATGTAGAAAATTCAAAATATATCATCACATATGTATATGTATAGGGGATAAAAAAATATTTCAATAATTTGTTTTGTGCTATGAAATAATAAATATATGTATGAGGGATTAAAATAAATATATAAGTTGGTAAATGAAGAAATGTGGAAAATTTCGAGCAATCATCAAAATAAATGGCATCACATTGAAAAATTAGTAAAATTAGATATATTTCAATCATTTGTTTTGTGCTATGAACCTATTTATCTATCTCAATCATTTAACTGGCTTTAATTTAACAAGTAAATCCACTAGTTTAACTTGCTAAAATCGGAATGATTTCAAGTAATTTTCTTTTCTCAAGATCAATGATTATCACAAAGGTCTGCATACTTAATCGTTTTTCCTTAATAGTAAATTGGTCAAATAGAATAACAGAAGGAGACGTTGTCATCTTTCTCCAAATTAAAATTTGGGATAAAGCCATCGAAAATCCTTATACTTTTTGATTTACATAATATAATTCATGAACTTTTTATATGCAATCGAGCCCTAGAATTATAAGTGCTTTTTCATATTAATCCTTCATTTATAAGTAATGTGGTAAATTTCAAATGAACAGTTATCCCTCAAACAAGTGCACTATATTCAACTACCCACTAAATCCATTAGGTGTGTTTCATAACATTTTTGTCCTTGGAAACAAATTTTATTTAGAAATAAGTTTTTTTTTAAATCTATTTATTGGATGAGTTTCTAAGTAGAAAATGTATTTGATAAGCTGTACAAAATTTCTATTTTTAGAGTAAAAAGAATAAAATGCGTTTGGTACAACTCTAATAATTTCTATTCCCAATTTTTTTCATTTAATTATAAAAATATCAGTGGAAACTCAACATTTCGTGTTTGAATAAAACTGGACTTTTGTAATGATTTAATTGATCAAGATATTTTAAAATACCTAATAAAATCCAACATAATAGTTTGTCAAAGATGGATGGATTGAAAATGTTACAAAGAGTACCATTGGTTTATCACTCACAACACAAGGAGGTTTATAGTAAATCTTAGGGCATTATAGTAAATAAGTGCATAGACTTTTTGAGCTTTCTTAGTTATAAGAAGAAGAGCAAACATTGCTTGGAGTCGACAAGCTTTCATGACCTAACATTGTCTCTAAAAGAAAATAATATTCAAAAATCCATATAGAAAAACCTTAAAAGCTTATTTAATTTTGAATCCAACTTTCATCAAAATATTTTCACATTTTTTATGCCAAAATAATTATAAACTAGAGTCAACATTAAAATATAGTAAAACTACCCAAAATCTAATTTCTATTTTTTTTTTGCCTAAATTCATGATTTTTTTTTTTATTCTAAAAGATGGGGACTTTGATTGGATCAGGAGGTTGGACCTTGTGTCGATTGTGTAAGAGTAAGCATTAGGTTACATTGAGTTTATTTTTCTAAAATGACCATACTTATCTTTTTATTTCTAAGAATAAAGAAGTGAGTTTTTGTATACTTCTTATTTCTGTTTCAAATATATTCCATAATCACTAATATGTTCTGGTGAATAGGAAAATTAATTGATGTTTTAAACATGTTTTTTTCTTTTTCTATTTTAGAGAACAAAAGAACTAAAAAATAGGAAAACGAAAACACTACCAAACAGGGTACATTGATGTAGCTACTGCTTTTTGTTCTTTTTTATATGCTAATGGAGATATAAAATTTGATAGATAACAACACAAATGATTTTAAATTTAATTCGATATGCAATATCAATACTTTATTTTTAATTTGTATAATATGATCCCTAAATTTCGGCTTAATGTGCAATGATGTCTGTGGATTTTTAATTTATTCAATTAATCTTTGAACCATTATTAAGTTTTCAATGCAATCATTTCATTTGTGCCATTTTCAAATAGTATAAGGACAAAATTCAACATGCCATAATGAACAGATGAAAAGATTGATGATAACATTACATATCGAATCACAATTCAAGTATCATTTAGTTCATTTTTTAAATATGATTTATACAATAATAGCAAATTCTTGTTGGGTGATCGAAAATGATGCCAACTTATTTAAATAAATACTCTCTAATAACTAATCACGTCATTTGATAAAGTAATTTTAAAATTTATGGATTGGTATCCCCTGAAATTGTTTGTATTTGTGCAAATGCTACGTATACAAAGAGTTCGTGAAACCCTAATAGACGAAATCCTGTATTTTATAAATAAATATATATGTAATTATGAGGTCAAATTGAACTTTATGACAAGTAATGATTATATAGGTCTTGCCAGCCCAAAATTTCATTTCTGTCGGCGGCAGCTGCCCGACATGCAGTACAAGCGGCCACGTGGGAGGGCCGCCCCCGTGGGGACCACAGGGCGAGGCGCACGTGTCAGCAGTCTAGGCGTGTTGACCGTAGTTTGCGGGCATCTTTGTACGGAATGTTTCCTTTGAATGCTTCTGGTACCCGATTTCGCTTTCCTCCCGGCGAAAAAGAGGGGGGAAAATCCACTTTCGAAAATAAAAACAAAAACAGGAATGGAACCCAAAAGAGCTAAAAATATAATGAAAGCACCTTCAATCATCATGCTACTAATTTGGAATTTATTTGAATTGATTACCACTCGTTGAGCATCGACTAGGACAGGTTGGTGGGGAAGCAAAAAACCTAGGAAACTTTCTTCAAATTTATTTAACAAATCAAAAGCGAAAATCAATTTTTTAGGTCAGAAATTGATCCTTGTTGGTATAGAAGTGGATATATGTATAAACATGTATAGAAGTGGATATTTTATAACAACTTTGCTTTTAATAGATTGCATGGGTTCTTCGGGTAATGCGATTGGAAACACTTTTTCTCTAAATTCAGTAAAGCTTATACCTGTTTTATAATTTGTTTAGACGCCTGTTAATAAATTATCGATTATTTTGCTGCGTCAAAAGCATATAATTAATTATTCCATATGCTGCAGACGATGTAAAAGATTATATCCTTTTGTACTTCTTTCTCTAAACCCCATAATCTTTCTTTACGCTTATAATGCCCATGGTTTTGGGGCAACCCGATCCTTTCTCACGCGCAAGTATACTCGTGCACATGCGCGTGCGCATACATATAGAGGGCAAAAAGGGCAAGAAAACTTATGTCAATACTTGATCTAAAATGGCAAATTAATGAAGTGAAATATTGCATCATCGAGTTAACAAATTTGTGCCAAAAAATTGATTAATGAATGTTTCTTCGTGCAGCTGTATTCTTATGAGATGGTTTTGCATCACTAAAATAGAAGTACCGGTCAAAAAATTCAGTGGAGTGAGATTCTAACAACATTAAACAGATCAACACTTTGCGAAAGGAATTAGGAAGGACATGAAGGCTTGTGTGGCTTGTTAATTTTTGTGTTTTGTAATATTTTTCGGGGTGAAATTGTCTAATCAGTTAAATATTTATTGTACGGATATTAATTCATTCCTAAACTTTCTAATTTTGTCGATTTAGTCATAAATCTTTGTACGTAGTCATTCTAGTTATTATTTGCCAGAAATCGTTGACTTGGTGGTATGTCAGATTATCGATGATGACTAGACCACTACTTTGGCAATTTTTGGCAAAATTAACCAAAATGATTACATTAGAATTGGTACACTATTTAGAACTAAATTGGCAAAGTTGAAAAATCTTAATTGGCATTATACAATAGGTTTATGACTAATTGGACACTTTTTCTAATTTTCTAGCTAAGCTTTCTTCTCTAATTTCTGGCTAATGTCTATCATGTTCTTTCTTCTTCTTATGAATTTTCCTAGGCCTTTTGATTTGCATATTGTGTGGCATTTCCAAATAGCAAAGATAAGACACACAAATTTATCATAATTATAATTAGGAGGTAAATCAATGTTCTATTATTAGATTACTAAGATTATTTAGGATTTACCAGTTGCATTACCGTCACTGTCCACAACTTTATTTCAACAATCAAGTTGTTATTAAATGTGAGGAACATATACCATACTCATGTATTTGCTACATTCTTGGGCATTAAAGCTTTTTACTTTGCCCACCTTCATAACGTTCGATATAGTTGATTAGGTTCTGGATTCCACTAGATTAGTGCTTGATCAACTTTTGAACACTCTGGTACATTTCTCTGGGTGGAAGTGATCATTCTCAGAGCGCTTGCCTTTTCACTACAAAACATGAATCGACTTACAGATCCATAGGTCAGCTTGTTGATGCTGAACTATATATGTGAGTTACTGACTACTCTGAGATGAGTTGATGCAGACCCTGAAGTTGTTAATGAACCCTTTTCATGTGATACTAGTTCATGTGGGAGATGATGAGTGCACCATGTGAGGTGTGAAGCAGAGAAGAATCTCACATTGGATGTTTGGATTAACAGGGAAGAGATAAGTGTAATAAATGTCCTAAACGTTTTGGGCACTGGTTGATTGAGTCCTTAACGCTCTATATCGGTTGATTGAGTTCTAAACATTCTTATTTAGGTGCAACCAAGACCTAATCTTATTAATCATACCAATGAACATAGATTGTTTAATATTTGGTTTTGCCTATGATCAAGTAATAGAATTGATACCTGGTTCTGTTCATCGTTGGGTGTAGACATTGATTATGGGGATCAAATGAAAAATTAAACTAAATAGCTAGGGGACCCAGGTTCTGATCTTGATTTTTTTTCCCGCTTCAGAAAACATCTCGGATTTATTTTTCACTTATTCTCATAATCAGATTTCTCACTCAATTTTTGAATGAAATTCAATAGCTGTATTCCTTCTTTATGTGATCAAAATCATGCTTAATTCCACGAAAGCCTCTGATATCATGCAATTTTCCAATGGCAAAATGTCACTAATGGACAAAACTAAAACTTTTCAAGATTACTATTAGGTCCATCACTGGTGTCCATAAAAACTTACATATTCATTTGTTTGAAGGCTAACATGTGTGTTTGGAGTTAGTTTCATAACCAAATTCTTCTACATAGTCACCATCATATGATGAGTGCGTAAATTGTCTCTTACATCAGTAGTAGACCTAATGAAAGTACCTTTCAAACTCTATTCACTAAACGACAATATGTGTAGGGCTATTGTTGCACTTCTCTCAGAAAAGGAACAATTGATAATGCTTGGTTGTAAATGACGAAATACTAGGTTTCGAGGGAGGGTAGGTCCAGCTAGATGCATCGATGACCTCAGCATTTTACATCCCCCTCTTGGATCTCCACCAATTATGGAGGCATTAGACTTATGCTGCTCCTCCAGTAGATACACACTGATCTTACCAAGAAAGTTCTTTGAACTTGCATTAAACTGTAATTCTTTTATAGTGAAGAATATTGCCCTTTTTTCCTGAATAAGAAGATGGGTTAGCAATTTAATTTTATGGTCTATACCCCCAAAAAGGAAGTTGGAAAAAATGACTGCATTCCTCCTTAATCTCACTAGAGAAAAAGCAATTGATGTTTATGACTATTGTGAATCAGTCGTTTATCATGTAAGCCCGCTTTCACATGGTTAAACAGATTTATCTTGATCTAGGGTTGATTAGACACGAAGCGAGTGAATGATCCCAAAGAAAATGTTCTATGGAGAACTTCGCTTGTCTTAGTCATTTGGAAATAAAGGAATCAAAACTGGAATCCTCCCATGAACTGCCATTGTAATTTCAGCTACATCATCCTACTGCTAAGCATCAGAAGGGTAAAAGAATTTTGCACGGTACTTACTCAAATTGCAATAATTTAAACATACCCACTATGTAGAACATATATAATATATGTAATAGGCATTAGAAGAACTGAAAAAAATTCATTGAGCATGCACTCCAATATCTGCAGAGACAGCACAAAAAGTTCATCCAAGGCAGGTAAAGACTTAAAGCACATCTTTTCGGTAACTTTAACACCCAAATTAATTAGAAACATGAAGAAATGACTTGGTATATTTTGACATGTAGTACTTACAAGAGACTTGGGACTTGCATATCGAGGGTCTTCATTGTAAGACTCGCATGTCTTTCACGAGTAATTAGCGGAGATCAAGCCGAAGAAGACTGATGACATCTAAGTATATAGAAACGCGCATATATCTGTTAGTTCTGATCATACGTTGTCTTTTGCTCCGTGAACTGTTCTGTGCTGTCTGCAAAGATAAGACTAAGGGCAAGAGAGAACTCATCATTGCGATGGCCCCTTCTCCTTGGGCCGCTTGCGCTTCTTCTCGTAACTAACGCCCCTCGCTTTGGCCTGATAGTCACGGACTTCCTTCAAGTAAACCCTCAAACCTCTAGCTCCGAAAGGGTTTGCCCCGGGTCCCCGCCGTTCTCCTCGTAGGCGGCTCGGAGTCGCCCGATGAGCGCGTCCAGGCTGCCCCAAGCTTGGCGGAGCGGGCACGGGCAAGGGGCAGGCGGGTTCGGGAGGCCGAAGAAGGGGCAAGTCTGGTGGTGAACCTTGGTCTTGCCAAACTGGTCCTGGTAGCGGAGGAAGTCGAAAACATGCATGCCGGTACATGCGGCGAGTGGGATCGGCGGCCTGTGACTTCCCAAGTACTGGCAGAAGGTGTTCCAATCCCGGCGTTTCTGGTTCTCATAGCGGCTTAGGGTCGAAGAAGATGATGAATCTGTGGTTGGTGGTCTGGTGATGGAGTTAACTGGAATGTCCGTGTTGCTGAGTGAGTGATGATGATCGCGGTGGTGATAGATGGGATAATCTGGTTCTGGAATTGGTTCCATAACAGTGATATGTAGGAGCTTGGATAGTTTGTTTTATTTAAGAGAGTGACAAATGAAGCACTTGGCTTGTTTAAAGCAAGAGGTTACTCGTTGTACTACACAGGATTTTAGGACACTTGGGTTTATGCAGAGGAGGACAGTAACCCACTTGAAGGAGAAGTAGACATTCCAAGTGAGCCAGAATGATTAGTGTAAGAGTGGTTGATTTAAGGGGATGCGAGAATCTCTTGCATGGTTTTGGATTGTAATGAAGAGAGGAACTTGGAGAGGGAGGAAGGAGAGAGAGAGAGAGAGAGAGAGAGGCGCGGCTGATTAGGGTTTTTGTGCTCCAGATGGTGAAGAATTTAAGGAGGAAGTTTTGATTGAGAAATTAAAAACCAAATGAAAAGAAGGGCGTTGTGGTATTTTCAACAGGCCTTCTGGCGGATTGTCATCTTTAGTTCAAGTGCATACCTCCCTAACTAAATACTTGCTATTCTTAACATCATGGTAACTACATGTATAAGGTCTGGGAATATCAAATGGGAAAGTAACACCATCTATATTGTCATCAACAATCATCAATCAAGCATTTAGTGGAAAAGAGATGGTCTGCTATCAGAAACTCACCAAGTAACTTTACAACAATCATTTGGGTCGATTCAATCAATCACAATAATTATCGCACCGCAAGGTAAGGCGCTTTGCCGGAGTCAATCCGAGGTCTCGCTGAACTGTTTGCTTCCCTTACCATAGCTGAAAATAATTGATTAGCTTATACATAGGAACCACACAAGACTTTGCAGGATAGTTTCCAAGTCGTATCCAACAATGTGAATGACGAAGTGTTGATTTGGACTGCTAGGGTTTCTTCTGTGCACAACCAATGACCATGTCCTACTAGGATCACCCGTATCAAGCTAAGAACTGAGGCTTGTCAGAGTGTTGATTTCTTGTATGATCCCGTGCCGGCTATTCTTAGAATATCACGCATAGTAATTTACCTATGTTTCACTTTATCTCAGAACCACCCATGCCTTAGTTGGTAAGAAAAGAGAACTTAAAAGAGTTCTTTTGTCCAGTGACAAAAGTATTGCTTCTCTTGGATCATGTAATGTGCCAAGCCAATTTATATAAGACCACTTTCTCCGTGTTCTCTGGTGTTGCTTATGCCATCCAAGAATGTTAGGGGTGCAAAGACCTCGCGATAAATTACATTTATGTAGTGAATATGACGAATTCTTATGGGTTGTTGTTCCAATGCTCATGTACTGTACGAACCATCGATTTATGCATCAATTTTTTCACATCTGGCATCACTCTTTACTTTGTTCTTTTGGTTTCTTAGAAGTTCTGTTGATGCATCTTGTCGAGAGCGCTTTTGACAGCCGGGGTTCTCTTTCGGACCTAATTAGACAGAAAGTGTAATACTAGGTTTTGATTGTCAACAGTATAATCAAACCATGAAAAGGAAGACTCGGACCCTATCCTTTCCCAAAGATTGAGGCACAGACAGCACTAAAAATGGGGGGAATATTTCAACTTTTCCACTCGAAGCAAGGAATTGAATCCCCTCATTTGGAGTCTCTTTCCTTTGAATAAGGTTTCGCAAGCATTGGACTCCCAAAAAAGTAGCTGATGACCCAAACATGGTGAGTTCGCTCTGTGCCAAAAATAGTAAACATGGAGCAGAATCCAATGTACTTGTGCATACTCCATGTCCTTAGCAACTATTTATGTTAGCAAATCGAAGGACCGCTTTCCTAATTTTGTTGTACTTTTCTTTAATTTCGATAGAGTTTTCTTTTTCTATGAATTGAAAGTGTCTGTTTGTTGCCACGATAGTATAAATTAGCTTTTTCTACAGTTCTACTCATCCAAAACTGCATTTTCTTGTAAATATGTCAATCCTTAATATTATGGTTGGTAGAATGATATGTATAATTACAATTGACGTATAATCTTGATGATTAAGTTGATCCAATATGACATTATTATAATATTATGAAGAGATTTAGAATGTCATAAAATGTTATCAATTGTATAATGACAAAGAAAAAGTATGTGCACTTATTAAACCTATTAAATTGGAAGTGCTGGACTCCTTTCATGTAAATCTATTGTCTTCTCTCTAGTAAAGACAGTGTCGTTAACTTCTTCTTTTTTTCTTCAAATTTCAACAAAAGAATGAGCAAATTAAAATTTCGAAGTTCATACAAAGAGGAGGGCAAATGTTATTCTCCATTCTCAAACGTTGAACTTTTCGGTCAATATGGTAATGTCTGTTTCTAATATCATGACCCAAGACTTATTGGCCACTTTTTCAATAACTAAAAGAAACGATGTGGTGACCACTTATTGACATGTAGCAGGGTAAACGCTTATAGTGTCAATAGGAATTTGTACTGCTCTTTTCTCCATCTATTGATTTAAGGGGGTGGAAAAAGGAACCCTAGGGCTATACTCTAGATAAGACTATTCTTGTCGTGAGGAGCAATATGTGACATCATCCATTATTTGAATGAACCGCATCTTCTGAAATCAATTTCTCTCTTTTTAGATCTTTCGAAAATAATAGTCATAGAGATTTTTGTCTTCCTTCATAATAGTTCTTCATATGCCATTGCTATATGGACTTGAGGTGGTTTTTATGCGATTAAATTTGTCTAAAATTTAAGTATTATACTAAATTATTCATATTTCCCTCTAGCAAGATGCATGTAACGTTTTTTCTAATTTATCTTGATTAGAGATTGCAATGAGGTCGATTTGGGAGGCCTATCCCTAATTTCAAACTCAAAATCGATCAATCATAAATAAAAATCAAGCCTGTCCCAAATTCAAGCTAAGTTTCCAAATAGGAATCTCAAGCATATCTTGCTTAAATATACGAAAGCCGGAAACTTAATAAATTTACATTTTTTGTATATTTTGAATATAAATATTTTAGTGCTCGACAATTTGATGATTCAAAATTAATTATATTTTTGTATGCCGTGTTAAGTCACCCAGATTTGGATTGAAATAGGATAGGATAAGGTGAGTTGAGATTTTTTAATATATCCTATGAATTGTAAAATATCATTTTTCATTTGTGCAATCCAACATAGGATTCAAAATCTTTGAAAATCTCACTTATTCACGAAGATGACACTTTCCAAATCTAGGGCACCATCTTGTAGACGTAATCTTGCACAGCCGAGACTAACACCATTTTGAGCAATCACCATTATCGCCAGACCTCCTCCTTTGAAATCTTCCGATTGTTAGCACAAAATCTCAGATTTGAGTAGAGGACAAAAAATTATCGACCAAAAAAAAAAGTAGAGGACAAAATCAGATGTTGAAGCATCACAGCAAAATCAGGTAACCACCGTTCAAGACCAACATATGAATGCCCAAAACTTCGTGTGTTTTGATTTTTTTTCTTCCTTTTCAAAGACAACTTTTCGAGTTGATCCACCAATTTTGGTCATTCATCAGAGATAGCCGATTCAATTCGACAATTGTCGGACTACAATCGGCTAGATGTCAATGATGATTGGCATTGGTTGAGATGACGATGATTGCATAGTGGACAAAAGTGATAGGTTGTTGTGGCAGTGGTCCTATAGGGTGGTCAGGAAGGCTGTTGTGGCAATGGTCCTTGTGCAATGGCCGGCGAAGCTAGACTCCATCACTCCATTGTTGGAAGGAAATTGTTATGTTTTTTTTTTTTCTTTTGAAACTTTTTATCCAATCTACATTTATCCCACCCCTAGCTTGGATTTCTTACCTAACATTTTATTTGGGTTTATCAAGTATAGGAGGTGTCATCAAACACTAGACATGATATTTTCTTATCCTATCAAGCATCAAATTTGGACTACTAAACGTAGCCATAGGGTTTTGGGCACTTTAGAAACTCAATATATCCGAATTCTACCATTCATAATATTAGTGGGGAAATTACCAAAAAAGTCTTTAATTTGTTACATTTGTGGCAATTCACTCCTAAGCCTATCATTTGTGTCAATTTAGTCCCAAACATTTGTAAGTTTTGTCAGTTGAGTCTATCTAGCCAAATTAGGCTAGAAATTACTAACATAAAACACTAATCATCCTAAGTGGCACAACCCATGTTTGATGTGAATATTTTTGTATAATTTTTTTGGTTTTTCCTTCTCTTTTTTCTATTATTTTCTTTACTCTTTTTTATTGAGGGCTAACAAAGGTGTCCAGTCAACCCTAGCCAACCACAGGCAAGAGTCGAGATGCCATTGCCTAGCCTAGATCCGGCATGGGCCCACTAGCCCTCACCTAGTAGCCGAGAGGGTTGGGCAACAATGCTTGTGGGCCTTGATTCCCCCACCCCCCTCCCAAAAAAGAGTTAATAAAAAAAAAAAAAAAAAAAAAATCAAAATTAAAAAAAAAAATGTTTAGAAAATTGTCCATGTCAATGTTTGTTGTATGACATAGGATTGTTGGCGTTTGCAACAATGATTTTCGACCTAAATTGACTAATTAGACTCAATTGACAATATATGAAGATTTATGATTAAATTGATACATGTACAAAAAGTATTGTACTTTTTTTGGTAATTTTCCCTAATATTAGCACAAAGCGCAAAGCTTATCATGCACCTAGAAGGCAGGTTTCTATTACTAAATGGTAAGATTTTTGGTTTCATTGCGCTTCGTGGCATAGGGGATGGGAATTAATCTTGGAACCTTTTTATTCGATTACCAAAATCCCATGACGGTGGATGTCTGCAGGAGGTCTCCGCTACCTAAGCACCTCTCTATTTTGTATTGCCCTAGTGACGAAAACTCTCATTCCATGAAAACAAAGAGAAGTTTTATAAATCCCACATGATCAATGGACATGACGATATAAGAAGTTCAACCGTGGCCGGTGCCTCCAGATTGGGAAGCTCGGCCAGGGCATGGCGCAAGCATTGCTCATGACCGGCGACATTGTCAATGCTGTTGGTCCGTGGCCAATTAAAGAAGGATGAGACCGTAACTGAAGGAGGAAGAACAATTTTTCTTTTTTCGTTTAATTTCACACCGGTAGACACATGTCAATTCACGAGTGAAAAACAGAGCTTGAGGAGTAAAGTCTTGTACAGATCCCGATCAATGATCCCACATTATCAACGTCCTTGATACTTTCCATGGTCTAAGACTCAAGCAAGAACTTGCTACCGGAATTTTGGTCTAAGTCCGTTTAAGTTCACGTTTTCAGTAAAAATTGAGCTATATGTTCACGTCAGTCCTTATAGCCAAAATGTTAATACTTCTGTTAGGTTTGCTTAAAATTTTTCTTTCGTCCTCAACATTGATTCACGTCATTTTCAAGTTCGCAAATGTCTCCATAGGAAGTGGCGGGTTCAAGAGTGTGACATCTTATCCATCACCTCAAACCTGCATGCCAATATTTAGTAGCACTCAAAAGGCAACAAAAATACACACAAACCTCAATCCGTCTACCCAAGTGGAACAGACATTTTCAAAATCGGTTCTTTTCTGAGGCCAAATACCAGATCAAATCAACATGTGATTTCGGTTCAGTTCTGGCTGAAACCTACGAATATGTACTCTTGCTGCTTCGAACTCAGAATACAAAGTATTGCTCACTCGGAAAAAACGAAGCATTCTAGTTCAGGAAGGAAGGGAAAAAAAAAACCGAGCAGAGCTCAAACTACAGGGTAGGTCCAAGTTGCCTATTTCAGCTCTGGTTGCTTTGTGTATTTCACATAGCCCTTAATGTCCCAGGTCCAACCAAATAAGCTGCATATAAATGTTCTCTCGCATTTTCCCTTGATGAGACTTCAAAGCAGTCCATTAACATTATTTCTGACTTCAACAAGCGATGATCTAACCCCTTGTGTAAATTTAACATTCTGTTACAAGTGCACTACCCTTATGTCACCGCAACTAGTGTCCACAAGACCCGTTTTAGTGATGAGATGCAAAATTCGAAGTTAAAAAAAGAAAAGAAAGAACACCTGACATGGCAAAATTTGACACCCAAGTTGACCTATAAGTGAAACTCTCACCGAAGTTCGTCTGTCATCTATAAAACGATGCCATTATAAAGAGAAAGATTGCCGTCGAAGTGGTGACTATAAGTTCCTGCACATGCATACATTGTCATCAGAGAGCAAAATCAGACTTGGGACCATGTAGAAACAAAGATGGGCATGATGAACACGAAATTAATTGCGGAAAGCAATAGATGTGTATTCATTCATCAGAAAGGGAGCAGAATGTAGCAGCAGAGCACTTGCATTTATTTGTTGATATAGCATCTCAGTGAAGGATGTTCATCAAATGAACATAAGACATGCTGGACCTTATACTGTACTTAACAGATCTAATGTGAGTCAAACTGGGAATCAATTGTATGGTGAAACCATGCTCCACGTAGCCAAAGAAAGATGCATCATAAGGTCCATCACAATTATTGTCAGGGAAAAGCAAAGAAAACAGTACCTGGTTATTATAAAGAAAAGCAGGTATAAAACTGCCTACGAATTCTATCAAGTTCAGAAGACCAGTATATGCCTGCAAACCCACAATGCAAAGCCATTAGTGAAACTGAGTTGTTAGATTGCAGAACAAAGACTATTGTGAATGCTAGAGCAAACAAAAAGATAACTTCTAGAAAGATGATCTATGATCAATAACTAACTTCTAGAAAGATGATCTATGATCAATAACTAAGTGGTTGGGGACCCAATAATGTTACTATTATCTGTCTTAGCTATGTAAGGCAGAGAGGGGTTAAACAGGTGAACCCTTCGATTAGTGCCTCAGCAGGAGTCGCCTCTTCCAACTGGTCCCACTGTTGGTCTCATGACAGATTCGTTCTCAAAGATTATCAAGAACGGAGAGACATCACTAACATTCACACCTTCATATAAGTCCATATTATTTATAGCAAAAAAATTACTTCGCCAATCTTTGAAGGTGTATGTCGTCTAGAAGAATCAAAGGCACAGGAATCAAATGATCATACCATAATCATCTACTCCAATTGAATATATGTGAAATTTGACCTTGCTAAATTTCCTGCTTGTCAGCAGAGCAGACTCAGCCATAGCATTCAAGTTTGCCTTTGTTCCAGGATATTATGCTATAATACTCAGTGCCATGGTTATTGCCCAAAAATTTCTTACCAATCATCCAGGGGTGATGACTAAATATCTCAACATGTCAGAAATCTCGAATAAGTCAACATGCAAAGTTTGTCGCTTCTTTAAGTGCCTTTTTCTCTATATTAAGGTGAAAAGTTCTTCCTTCGAAGTGGCTAACCAAATGCCAACCACGGCATGTAATAATCTATCCTTTGGGGCATATGACGAAGTTAGAAAGGAGATAAACATGAAATACACCAGAAAAGACATCATACCAGAGAAGAAAATGCGATGCAGCCAAAAACTAATGCAAGAGACCTAAGCAACCGTTTTCCCATTCGAATCCCTCTCCCTGGATCCTCCTCACCTTCTTCCTGCAGTTAATATCAATTCAACTGTCTCAGTAACCGTGGCAATAACTTCAGATGGTCCTTCTAACAACGCTAATTTGTGAGAAGATATTCAGAGATCAAAACAAGTAGGCATATACAACTAAAAGAATAATCAATTATGCAATGCAGCTGACTTAGATGAAGGACAGAAAAGGAGGAAAGGACAGATCCAAGCTTCACATAGAAACTTACCGTAAAGGTTGGTGATACAGGCGGTTCAAATGATTTCAACTTCTCAAAGATCCGGTACACAAATGCAAATGTTAAAAATTGTAATGGTTTATATTCAGCATTGCGTTTGATTACGATCCAAGCTGTCTGCAGAAAATCAAGTTGCTAATTCAAATTAGATAAATGAAGAATATCAGTAGAGCAAAGAGCAGCCTCCAAGGAGAGAAATCAAATCTGAAGTCAAAACAAATGTCTCAAATGCCTTTAACAAGACAATCATGCCTTCCCTAATGCATCTATAAAGTATGGCTACGGCCATGTGTCATGGATAGTGCCTTACAAATAAGTTGAAAGTTTATCTCATTGTAACCTCTAAGTGTTTTAAAAGAAATATTGGGCATTTTCCCCACTCATTTCTTACAAAAGTAACTGCTCCAGAAAGATCTAATCATCTCCTATAACACACTGAACTGGAGACACCACAGCCAAAAGGGCACTTACAAAGACAGCAGATATTGCCATGTTGATGCGCATGTCTTGTACACTGGACTTGGTGAACCTGGAAGAAAGGGAGAGGAAACAAGAAGAAGCCAATGTAATACCTATGGCAAGGTGCAATCAGAAGAAATTCAATAAGTGATGGTGGTTCAACCAAAAAAAAGAAGCCAGAAACATATACTAAAGGAAATATGTTTGATGTAGACTAATTATTAGGTGGCAAGCAATCGAGTCCTAAAACTTCTGAAATCAAGTCCTAGTTAAAACCTTGACAGGAATTATAGTTGCAGGGCCATGTAAGATATTGGTCATCTTTAATTAATGGAGTTGACATAAGGACTTGACTGAACTTTTCAAAGCTTTAGGACTCGATTGTGCATTGAGAAGTTCTATAACTCAATTGCACACAGTGCAGAACATTAGCTTTAAAGCTTCTAGTGCTGATATCTAGTTCGCTTACAATTATAAAGTCCATCAATAATGTATTCCTCACAGGAAAATGCACTGATGGAATGATGAACACAAACCTCGGTCCCCATGGTACAATGGGTTGCTTATCAGCATATTTGATATCCTTAGAGACCTAAAAGGAGCAATTGAGCAAAACAGAGTCAAATATTCTCTTTTTCAGTCCAAGAATTTTAAACATACAGAGAACACACAACTCATGCACAATGGGAATTGTACCTTGAAAGAACCAAATGTGACACCCTTTTTCCTGTTGCTTAATTGTGCCATCATCACTTTGTCATATGCTTTTTCCAGCTGAAACATTATTAATCCCAAATAACCAAACCTATAATGAGTAAATTAATATGATTTCATTGCAACCCAATATAAAAATTGAGACATACTTGGGAGGCAGCTGCTTCATCACCTCTTCTCTCTGCATCCTTTCGTTTCTTTGTATATGCTGCTTTAATCATGTCAAATCCCTCAATTGGATTAACGCCCAAAACCTGAATCAAGAACGAGGACTTAGACATTTCCATATAAAGATGAGCACAATGCTAAATGTACCAAAAGTCCTAAACCTAGTCCTAAAAATTTTAAATAACCAAAGTGCAGTCAAATCTCAAAACTTTCAAATGGCACAACCAAGTCCTTCCCTTAGTTTCATTTGTTTCAAGTGAAAAAAAAAATCAATGTGGCTTTTTTCATTGTTCTTTTCTTTTTATTAACGTCTGCCCACCTTCCCTCTGGTTGAGGTCGAGCATCATATCCATCTCTGATGATAGGTCGTTAACCAGAGATGGAACACTAAAATGATGACCATGGAAGGCTCTGGAGTAGAAGACTGGTTTTGAAACCCAGAGCAAAGGCTAAAGTTTGAGACTTGTGATACAAAATGCATTTCAGGGGACGAAACCAAGCCTACTGCTGCGAATTCACGCCAATGGACGAAATTTCAGGAATAGAGTATGGCTCCAACAGATTCAGGAACAACGAACAAACGATGCAAGAGAAAGAAACAAAGAACACGACAAAGAGAAGCGCAGGTGGCGTACAGCATCGCACACCTGGCTCTATACAGCGCTTAAGTTTTTAGGGAAAAAAACAGAAAGCACTTCAATTGTACTGAATTCACCACATTTACAGTGACCACTGATACTGGAGCTTGCGAGCATGGTAGGATCAGATCAAAAGCTAGACACTTGAAATGATATCGAGATCAGAAGCATATGCAATCCCACCTACTAAAACCCTCAACAGTTCAAAGGCCCTATTGCAAATACCATTCGCAGCCCCATTTTTCCTCAAACTAGAAAATGCTAGCAACAAGCGAAACTTCAAAAGACAGCGCCATAACCTCGTAAGGGTTGAAGTCCGCGTTGGGGTTCGAACTCCCCGGAGCTGCGGACGAGGAAGCGGCGCAGACCACTCCGATTCTCCACGGAACCGTCCTGGAGAACCTCCGGGAGGGCTGAACGGCGGCAAGTTTGCTGCCCCACCCACCCACCCACCCACAAGAGAAATTTTTCATCAGAGGCGGGAAGAGAGCCAATCGTTACTGCAATCGGATTCCCAAAAAGAAGGCTTTACTCACCTGTGGCGTCTCGAAGGAAGACGCAGGCTTGGGGTGATGGCGAACGTCGCCATGGAAATCGCCATTTCCTCGCGGGCGGAAACGGAAGACGACGACGGTGGCGGTGGTAGTGGTGGTGGTGGTGGTGGTGGGTTTTGAACTACGGAAGAAGATGACGAACAAGAAACTGATCAGAAACTACAGAGAGTTGTTGGCTTGTGAATGGGCTTTCTCTTGGGCTTGGGCTTGTCTTGGGCTTAGTCTTTGGGCCGAATTTGGGCTTGCAGAAATAGCCCGTTAAATGCATTATCGTTTGTTGTCACCGATAGGTATCTTCTTTTTTTTTTTTTTTTAAGATCCATGTAAGGGTGTCCGACATTGGCCAACTATATATCATATGAAGGTGAATGTTAAATTTAGGACGGCAGATTCGACCCCTGCACTGTCTGACAATTGGACAAGCTTGTCACTCCTATCTTACCATGATGAGAATGAAGAGTTGATAATGACAATGCACCTAAATATATGACATGCATAATCAAATGCTTACTGCGAGTGGACCCAAAGAAGAAGGCTTTACTGACCTATGGCATCTCAAAGGAAGATGCAGGCCCAGGGTGATGACGAATGTCGCCCGGAAAGTCGCCATTTTCTCGCAGGTGGAACTGGAAGACAACGACGGTGGTGGTGGTGGTGGGTTTTGAAGTACGGAAGAAGATGATGAAGAAGTAACTGGTCAGATACTAAGGAGGGTTTTTGGCTGGGCTTGGGCTTGGGCTTGGGCTCGGTCCTGGGCTTGGGATTGTACTTGAATTTAATGCTTCTTAACTTCTTTTTTGGGCCTATTTGGGCTTGAAGAAATAGCCCGTTAAATACACTTTTTGTTTGCTGTCATCTAGGTATCCCTTTTTCATTTTTTTTTCTTTTTTAAATCCATGTAAGGGTGTCCGACATTGGCCAACTATATATCATCCGTAGGTGAATGTTCACTTTAGGGCGGCAAATACGACTCGTGCACCGTTGTCGATTGGGCGAGCCCGTCACTCCTATCTACTACGATGCATATGAAAAGTTGATACCGACAATACATTTGACTATATGGCATGCATGATCACTATTTGAGATTTTTCAAGTGAAAAAATATATATATAGTTATCTTTTTCATTGATTGCTATAGGCATGTTATCCATATTATTGTTATCTATGACTAATAAATGACAAATCAAGGTTACTTTTTCAATGAGCTAGTTTAGCTTTATTGCTTATTATACCCCCATCGAGTACCTAAGCTCTTGTTTTATCCAAACGAGTACCTCCACTTTTTCAAATTTGGCTTGATGTAAGGCCTTCGTTAATATTGGAAACGGAAAATGATCAGGAAAGACATATTGGATAGTTAAAGTCAAGGAAAAGTATCAAAAAAAGTCATAAACTTATTGCATTGATACCAATTCAATCATAAACTTTTTAATTGGATCAATTCAGTCTTAAACCTTTTAATATTGGTACCAATTTAGTCCATCCGGCCAATTTTGGCTGACTGGTGTTAATGTGGACGTTGGCGGTGACGAGATGATGACGTGGCAATTTTTATGATTCTTTTATGATAATTTTTTATTAATTTTTTCATTTTTTTCATTAATTTTTATTAATTTTTATTTTTTTCTTCTTTTTTCTTTTTCTTGTTATTTTCTGCCTTCTTCTGGTGGTGGCCGGCGAGCCTCCAGTGAGGCTCGCCGGCCACTAGGCAAGGGCCGCGAAACCCTCACTTGCCGTCAGCGAGAATCGCAGCCCTCGACTAGCCTCTCCTAGGGCCGCCGGCAAGGCGGCTTCACCCGAATCTAGGCGAGGCCAGCCTCGCCATAGCCTTGCTGCGAGAGGAGGGAGAGGAGGGACGGGGAGCGAGCGAGGGATGGGTTGTGGGACTGGCACCATTGAAAGAAGGAGAGGAGTGTGTTGGGGCGGTGGGCTAGGGTTTCGGAGGCAAAGATCGAGCGGAGGAGCGGCGGCATGAGGCACGGGAGGTGGGGGACCAGGGCCTCAAATTGGGATTTCATGGAGGTGAGGGCGGCAATGACGAGGATGAGAAGCTCTGGGGTTGACAGCGGAGGAGTTGTCGGGGACTCAGCGACAAGGCCAAGGCGAGGCCAAATCTGGGCTAAGCCGCCTCGCCCGCGGCCCTAGGCGAGGCTGAGCGAGGGTCGCGACTCTCGCCGGCGCCTGGCAAGGGCTTTGCGGCCCTTGCCTGTGCCTTGGCGATGGCCACCATGGCCTCACTAGCCGCCTTGCCTAGATTCGAGCGAAGCCACCTTGCCAACGGCCTTAGGAGAGGCCGGCTAAGGGCCACGACCCTCACTGACGGCAGGTGAGGGCTTCACAAGCCTCGCCAGCCACCACCAGGAAGAAGGCAAAAAATAATAGGAAAAATAAAAAAATTAATAAAAATTAATAAAAAATTTGAAAAAATCATTAAAAAAATCATAAAAACTGTCACGTCAGCGTCCAGCCACCGGCCAATGTCCACGTCAGCGCCGGCCGGCCAAAATTGGCCAGATAGACTAAATTGGTACTAATATTAAAAGGTTTAGGACTGAATTGGTCCAATTGAAAAGTTTAGAACTAAATTGGTACTAATGCAATAGGTTTATGACTTTTTTTATACTTTTCCCGTTAAAGTCATCCAACTTGGCACTTTCTCTCTCCCCTCAGCAAGTCACATGAACGAGTTATGTTAGCAAACTCTGCTACACACAATAGTACTTATCACGATATTTTCATACATGTCAACACGTTATTTTCATACATGTCAAGTATGCACGAGGATGATACCTACCTATAAGAGGAAAATTGATTGAATAATGTTTACAGAAAAATTCATGTAAAGCTTGGTGGGTGTTTTGATCCCTATGGTCATGTGGTATAAAAAAGAAAGCTAGTGTAGAAACGTAACATCCAAGTATTATTTTGGCAACAACAAATAATTTTGATGTGTTTGGGAAAGGGAGACAAAAATACAGGGAAGGCCCTTATACTAGTAGGATAGGGAAGCCCACTGGAGTTCCGGGGTTTCGCCATCAACATGATATTATCAGCTTTGGCCGTGGCTCACTCGCATTTGCATGAATCACATTATATGGTTCAAGGTTGGGCAAGACTTATCTTTTAGTACAACGATCTAAATTGGATAATGTGTGATCAAAGATATTGCCTAAAGCCCAACATCCCACAGTGGTTCCAATATGTAACTGAAGGCAGCCCATAGAATCTTTGTTGATATGATATTGTCTGCTCTAGTCGCAACTCAGCCGCATCTAAAGTGTTGTGAATCCCGTTGTTCTATTTTAAGGTAGCGTGAGACTTGTCTATCCAGATTTTGAGTAATATGGATAAGAGATGACATGACTAAAGCTCAAAATCTGTACCTTGTTCTAATACAACCGGATGCAACTGACCTAGGCTGATCATCAACGTAATATGGCTCGCGCTAGTTGCAGCTCAACCATAACCTCATGGCTAGTTGCACACCAATGATTTACCGGGGCAACAATCCAGTCTTGGGCAATATGGGATCGGAGTCAACTTATCTAAAATCCAACATGCCCCACCCTCATTTTCACACCGCATAAGGTAGCCCACACGAGCTCGAAGTTAGAGATATTTAGGGCGCGTTTGGTAAGGATTCTATTCCCGGGAATATATTCTGATCAGAACTGATTCCTTTTAATTCTGTTCCCGGGAACTGATTCTAAGCATTTTAGGCTGTTTGGTAATTATCCAAAATTTCTGATTCTTGAATAGAATTGTGTTTGGTACCGTGTTTATTAATTATGTTCCAAATCAATTTCTTTTAATTTTTAAATAATTTTTTTACTTTTTTCCTTCTTTTTCTTTTCATTTTTTCATTTTTTTCATTTTTTTTCTTTTCATTTTCCTTTTCTTTTTCCTTTTTTTCTTTTCTTTTTCTCATCTTCTTCTTCTTCTTCTGGCCGGCGACCTCATCGAAGCATCGGCCCTCGGTGAGGCCAACCCTCGTTGGCCGAGCCTCACCAAGAATCGAGTGAGGCTCGCCTAGCCCCACCGGTGGCTAGGCCGACCTCGTTGGGGTTGGGCGAGGCTGCGGGCCCACCAGCCACCGGGCGAGCCTCGGTGGGTGGGGGGCGTTGCGAGGCTTGCCCAACCCCTGCCCAAATCTAGCGAGGCCGAGCCTCGCCGATGGCCGCAGGCCTCGCCCGGCCCGGCAAGGCCTCGCCCGGCCCGGCAAGGCCCGCCTAGCCACCGGCGAGGCTCGGCCTCGCCGGATCTGGGAGGCCGAGCCTCACCGGTGGCTAGGCAAGCCTCCGGCAAGCTCGTCGGTGGTTGGGCTTGCCTCCGGCGAGCTCGCCGGACCTCGCCCCGGTGCAGCGAGCTCGCCGGACGGCGGCCGGTGGTGGCGGACGGCGGTGGCGGTGGATGGCGGCGGCGGCGACAGCCAGTGGCGGTGGACGGCAGCGGTAGACGGCGAACGATGGCGGGCGGTGGTGGATGGCGGTCACGAGATGGCCGAAGGGAAGAAGAAAATTTCTTGATATTGATTCTCAAATTCGTTCCCGGAACAAGAATCAACTTTTTTTTTGTTCTTGATTCTATTCCCAATCTGTTCCCAGGAACAAAAATTTTACCAAACGCGATTTTAGGCCGAAACTGATTCGGAAACAAAGAATCAGAATTTGGCCCTGTTTGGATGGTTACCAAACAGGGCCTTAACCTCTTTCTTCTATACTAACGTGATGGTCTTGCTCAATCCTAAAACTTTATCCTATATGCTTTTCTTATATCATCTACTAAATTAGATGTATTACAAATGAATAAGGATAACATCCTTTTTGGAAATGTAAACGCATCTTAAAATTTGATGACCAAACATGGTAGAGAATAGTGTTAAAAAAATCCTAAACATTTTTAAGTTGTGCCAATTCAGTCATTTCCGGCCAATTTTGGCCGGATTTTTGCTAATGGACTGGCCGGCCGATTAACGTGGCATGATCGGTGCGCGTAGACAACTTTTAATAATTTTTTAATTTTTTTGATTTTTTTTTTTTTCTTTTCTTTTTTTCTTCTTTTCTTCTTCCTCCAGCCGATCACCAAACCTCGGCGACCAACTAGAGGCAACGGCTAGCGAGGTCGACCTTGACCTCGCCGGCCACCTCGCTAGTGGCCACGAGGGCGGCCTCGCCGCCTCGCCAATCCGGCGAGGGTCGAGCCTTGCCTATGGCTAGCAAGGGCGAGCCCCGCCAGCTTGGCGCAAGGCCAGCTTGAGGTCGCCTCCTCGCACCAAGCTAGCGGGGCTCGCCCTTGGTGGCCACCGCCTCGCGCCAATCTGGCGGGGCTCGCCCTCCCTAGCCATAAGGGAGGCTCGACCCTCGCTAGATCCGGCGAGGGCGAGCCTCACTACCCAAGCCTCGAGGGCGACCTCACGCCAGGTGGGCAAGCCTTGCCACCCAGTGCAAGGCCGCCTTTGCAGCCACTAGCGAGGTGACCGGTAAGATCGACCTTGACCTCATCGATCATCACCTCTAGCCGGTCGCCGAGGTCGGGCGTCGGCTGAAGGAAGAAGAGGAGAAGAAAAAAAGATAAAGAAAAAGGAAAAAAAAATCATATATATTAAAATATTATTAAAAGTTGTCCATGTCATGGCCGATTAAGCCACGTCAACCGGTCGACATCCAGTCAGAAAAATCCCGCCAAAATTGACCACAAATGATTGAATTGGCACAACGTAAAAATGTTTAGGATGATTGACATCAAAAAAAGGTTTAGGACTAAATTGGTACAAATGCAAAAGATTTATAACTTTTTTAACACTTTTCCCATCCATACAAAGCATGAGTCTCTTCGGAAGGAAAAGGAGTGGAGGTTGGTGGAGTGAGGAATGTTATCTTTTAGCCTTGTTCCGACACACCAAACTAGTTTGATTTGGATAATTAAAACGGAAAGTTGGATTATTCAACTACGGTTGTCTTTATCTTTTCGGATTTAAACCCCCCAGTGCAATGCTTCAAGTCCACTTGGGGCAGCGCCAAAGAGCTGGACGGATCAGGCACAGAATCTTGCCTTTTAAAAAGTTACTTAAAAAGTTATGCATCACGTCGAAGGCGTTATTTAATTGGGCTATTTAGCTATAAGTCAAAATTAAAATCTTACAGCATGCCCAAGAAAGAGATTTGGGTCATAATGGGCTTGAGCTTGACTTCAGCAGTTTCCTTTTTTTTTATTCTTTTTTTTAAATAGATGCCTTTATTAGCTAGAAAGATTTATTTAATTTGTAGAAGAAACTTAATTTTAGGAAGAGGATTAGAACGGCGCTCTCTTCAGTCAATTGATGTAAGTTAATTGCGTCCTTTACCTCACACATACACACACATATAGATATATTAAAATTAGAGATTTCAAGGTTAGTTATACAAAATTCACCATTAAAATCATTCGCGGAGTATTCTATATGCAATAGATTTTTAGCCATTTTTCATGCACACGTATTGTGTTAGAACCTTTTTAAAACTTTTATCATGATAAAAATGTAAGTCATCACATGTATTGAGAGATGGTGTTTAAATATAAAACAGAATTATATATAAATTCAATAATAAACTACTCGCTAGTTTTCAACAAGGTGATTATGGAACGAGAACATGCAAGTAGTTTCTATGTGGCTAATGGGAAATTAGGGAGATAAGCATGATTATCTAAAAGGGCCATAACACACATTACGGCATGAAGCAAACCAGACAACTTAATTTTCAATGGTAGAGAACTTCTTTTTCCCTTTTCCTTTGCTTGTCTCTTTTATGAGTAATCATGTTTTTTTTACTAAAAAAAATTTAGGGACACCTTTATGATTAGTCAATTCAATTGCGAAAAGCAGCGACAAAAAAAGGTGCTTGCCACCACAAATATGCAGCAACCAAGGTGGACAAGGAGTCTGCACAAGATTGACCTTAGCAATCCTGTACTGCTAGTTTGAAAACTTGCACTATAATGGGTTTGTTAAATTATCTCATAAATTCTAATCGAGTATTAATTACATCGTGATACTCAGGTAAAGGCATTTCGCTTGTTTAGACCTTCATCGGAGTTTCTCATTATTTCTTGACAAGCACTTCGCTGCCTCCCCATCCCACATGTATCAGGCAATGAATAAGCCACCATAGCAAAAACACAGATTTCGCCATGATTTTGATCTTCCTTTTTGATTTATTTCAAGTACTTGAGAGTATACTAATGAACTTTCGACAAGCATATAGGTATTCACATACAAACTAACTCGACACGAGTTGCATACATAAAGTTTCGGAAAAATGCCGGGAAATAAGAACACGTGAAAAAAAACAATGTCGGGGTCCTCGTGATTTTCCCTTGAATTTTGTATGCGAATTGTTTGTAGGCAAAACAATAGAAAGGAATGATTAGTTCAGCTATATTCTTAATAGGCCGAGGAAGCGCTCTGTAATTAATTAGGTGAACTTAATTCCCGTGAACACATTCCACTAACATGGTCAACATAAGATAATGGATGACGCATTCCGCATCCTTTCCATTGAGTCGACAGCATTTTCAACGTTAAAAACGGGAAAAAAGAAAGGAAGGAAGGAAGATGTCATTTGTACATACCACAATTGACAAGGTTAACCAGTACCACATTTCCAAAGGATGAGTGGATAGTATTGGACCGGCGGCTGGACGTGATTTTCTCTCTGCCGACGCCCGTAAATATTGACCACCGAAAAGGATAAAGGTTGGACTGCACTTATTAGCGGGACAGAAGCAACCGAGAAGGATGATGAAAGTGAGACTGCGGGAGTGCAGCGAAACTAGAAAATGAACATCAATCGAAAAGAAAACCATTCAAAAACAAGCACGTGCTTAAATGATGCACTCACTCCTTTTTTTTGCTTTCAGTTCTACAGTCAAACACATTTCCTAGAAGCCACTTTATTTATGCACAGAGAGAGAGAGAGAGAGAGAGAGAGAGAGAGAGAGAGAGTTTGAGTTTTTTGTCTATGAAAAACCATGGATTTTTCATAGTAAAGCCTTTAGCATATGCAAAGACCCACATGGTGGTGGAAGACAAGCTATAGAGAGCTTGGATCATATTGAGGACTAGTCTCCTCGAATATAGAGAGAGAGAGAGAGTGGAAGACAAGCTAGAGAGAGCTTGGATCATATTGAGGACTAGTCTCCTCGAATATAGAGAGAGAGAAAGGGAGAGAGAGATGGCGAGGACACCATGCTGTGAGAAGATGGGGATGAAGAAAGGGCCGTGGACTCCAGAGGAAGACCAGATCCTGATCTCCCACATCCGCCAGTTTCGGTCACTCAAACTGGCGTGCACTTCCTAGACAAGCAGGTACTTCTTATCCATTTACTCATAAACTTGCGAAGAAATACGAACAAAAGATTTCGCGGTGTGCGACGCAGTCTATAGAATTCTTAAGAAAGCTTTATATACCTACCGCAGGTCTGTTAAGATGTGGGAAGAGTTGCAGACTCCGGTGGATAAACTACTTGCGACCCGACGTGAAGCGAGGGAACTTCACCGACGACGAAAGAGACACCATCATCCAACTTCATGAAGTTCTGGGCAACAGGTAATTGCATGTCTGGGGACATAGTATAGTTTAAATCTTTGTGGTCCGATACTATGTTCTTCCTCTGCATGGCATTATTCTTGCAAACTACATTGAAAATGGTACGAATTCGAAGTTACAATACAAAATGAAGCTTCGTAATTTAACGGGAGAACGGTCAGTGAGTCGTGCTATTTTAGTTTGGTAATCTCTACCGAGTGAATGTAAGGGATTGCTAACCAAACAAACCCACTTCACACCTGGAAACGCATTCTTATTATAGAAAGAAATGCTTACACATCTTTTAATCCGAAATGGCTAAGGAGAGGCAATGTTCTTTTCTTTAGAAACAGATCCGATGGAGACGGGATAGGGTCTATAGCTCAGAGAGTTAAAGCACCTGGCTACGAACCACTGTTTTAGGAACTCAATTCTCTTATCTTGGTAATATCCTTTGATAACGAGGTAGAAACCTTAATCCCAACAGATGCAGCTTTTAACATCTTGTGAAATCCGGTATGTTCAGTCCTATTTGTACATGCCTTAATTGGCATCCCAATAGAATATTTAGTAAATTAAAAAGGAGATCAAATATCGATAAATTACTCAAATGAGAGTTAGTAACCCAAAACTAGTTGGTAAATTAATTGCAAACAATGAATTTTTTTCTTTTTTTTTAATGTTGATTGGATACTTGTTGATCTTTGTTTTACTAGTAATTATTTCGATACATATTAACACGTTTTGAAATTTACCGGTATGGGAAAATATCTGTATTTTTTGGACAAAAACAATAGAATTCTACCTATGTTTGGTCCATCCTAAAATTCATATTTCTCAATATCTTCTCCTTTTTTGTTGGAATTCCAGGTGGTCGGCCATAGCCTCGAGATTGCCGGGGCGAACGGACAATGAAATAAAGAACTTCTGGCACACCCACCTGAAGAAACGGGTGCCACACAGCCTCCCCAACTCAACTCCCTTCACCATAAACCCTACTCGTTGCACCACCCTCGATCCCTCATTCCAGAATCCGACCTCCGGACCGCCGACGCAGAAATTTCAAGAACCACTGACAACGTCGGAGTCGGAGTCGGGCCCCTCGATAGCAGTTCAAGCGAACATCGAAAGCAGCTCACAAGCCGTGCCGTCTTCTCGTGCTTCCCAGAAGCTCGAGAAGACAAAAAAGGATCTCATCGCCGGATCAGCCCCGGCTTTTCCGATGGCGGCAGGCTCACTGTGCGGCGGGCAGGGAGTTCTGAGCACGAAGGGAGACAAGGACATGGAGTTCTGGTACAGTCTTCTGGTGAGAGCAGGAGATGGACATCATCAGGTGGGGAACGCCGCCGGGACGATATAGAAAAGAAGCGATGGGAGTTCAAGAATGACCAGCACCTTATCTTTTTCTATGGTCATGTGGGAGAAGTGTTTTGGACTGTGGTGTGGAACAAAAGTGATCTTTTTTTCTATCTTCCTATCGACTTTATTTACCATAGTCTTTCAGAAACCGCACGGATTCAACTTGGCATCAACGTCAAATTAGTGACTTTTAGACGTGATTGATTGGTATATTGTTGATTTGATTTTTAGGAAAGGAAAAGAAAAATTCTAACTTGAATACTTTAGAAAGGAAAGAGATTTGTTGGGAAAAAAACAGAGAAATTAAAAGCTTAAAAAAGCCTTGAAAAAGCTTTTAAGAAAGGAGAAACCCGAAAATCGTTCACGGTGGGACTCAAATCCATAAACTCTTAATGCTACATATCTTTCAAGGCCAAGACCATTTATTATATATCATGACTTCTGCTCGTTACATGCCTTGATTTACGACTGTCCAAATAGCATTTCCTGTTGCAGTTTGAGCAACAAATGGTGTCCTACTTCTTGTACCATCAAATCCACAAGTATGGGCGGAAGACCAAGAAATTACCCGTCCCATAACTTTGTAGACATTTGATTGGAGAAAAACGTGAAAAAAATCATAAATCTTTTTTATTTATACCAATTTAGTTTTAACTATTTTATTAATACCAATTTAATCATAAACATTTTGATTTAATGTCAATTTAGCCATTTCGATTAATTTTGACTAGATTTTGCTAATTGGGCACTGATTAGCTAATGTGGCACGATTAGTATTGATGTTGATAACTTTTAATAATATTTTAATATTTTATGATTTTTTTCTTTTTATTTTTTTTTTTTTCTTTTTGCCTTCCCCACTTCTTTTCTCCAGCCAATTGCATGACCTTAGTGATCGGCCAAAGAGGTCAAGTTCAACCTCACTACCTTCTAACAAGCCTCCCCAGCCATTGGTGAGGCTTGAGCCCTCACCAAAGGTCATGAGGTAGCGCATGCGAGGGCTCAAGCCCTTGCTAATGACCAGTCGAGGCTCAACCTCATCGGATTTGGCGAGGTCAGGCCTCACCCGTGGTCAACCAAGGTGAGCCTCGTCAGCCCAACATGAGGCCACCCTTGCGGCTTGGGTGGCCTCAAGTTAGCCTCACCCATGGCCAACGAGGGTGAGCCTCATCACCTAGCATGAGCAACCTTCGTAGTCTCTAGCAAGGGCTCGAGTCTCATCGAGCATCGCCTTTAGCTTAGGGGGTGGGGGAGGGGAGGAGAAGAAAATAGAAAAAGAAAGAGGAAAAAGAAAAATAAAATCAAAATCAAAACCGCATCAATCGACCGATGCCTAGTCAACAAAATCCACTCAAAAGTAGGCTGAAAGAATTGAATTGGCAACAAGTGAAAAGATTTAAAATTAAATTGACATCAATAAATGGTTTAAGACTTTTTTGACACTATTTCCCATTTGATTGCATTGGTATATTATTGATTTGACTTTCAAGAAAGAATAAAAAAATCTAACTTGAACTCTTTCGGAAGGAAATTGATTTGTTGGGGAAAAAAAGAGTTTGAAATAGATAGAGAAATTAAAAGACAAAAAAAAAAAAAAAAAAAAAAAAAAAAAAAAAAAGCCTTAAAGTAGCTTTTAAGAAAAGAACAAAGCGAAAATCGTTCACGGTGGGACTCGAACCCACAATCTCCCGCTCCGGAGGCGAGCGCCTTATCCATTAGGCCACGCGAACATGTTGTTGTTACGAGGATCAACATTAATTATTTATAAGACATTTCATTTTCATTCACACATTCTCTTTGTTATCAGTTGAAGGAATTAATAATCATTGCAATGCAATGCGCATTGTTTGAGGAGTGAAGCGATATTTCCCCCCTTTTTTCCTCCATTAAGGAGGCAATTTCTTTGTATTACCATAGCCGACATGAAATGATAAATGAAATAAGATTTTGATAACAAATATCTCTGGTGTAATTGTTAAATAATCATCTAAAAATGGCAATTTCTTTGTATTGACCATAGCCGACATGAAATGATAAATGAAATAAGATTTTCATAACAAATATCTCTAGTGTAATTGTTAAATAATCATCTAAAAATGTCTACAACTTTCAATACATCGTCTCTCTCTCTTTTTTTTTTTTTTATTTATTTATGTGTAACCGATATATTAGATATTGAAATTTTGCCTTATAAGATTGGCTAACCAAAATCTTGATGCATTTATAATAATGCCCTGATAAAATTAAAAACAAGAGGCAAACATCATTTTATTATTTTTCTCGACTTAACTGAGAAAGGTATAAAAATTGAAAAGGAGGAATGAAAAAAAATATATTGGATCCACATGACAAAATAGAAAAGCAATTATCATAAAAGGAAATCCAAAAAGGCCCAACTGCAACACCACAAGGATTTTATCAACACAGAGGGATGCCATAAGAGAGATTTAGGTTTAAGAAATGTTTAAGCAACTGTACTTAATCCATCACGATAATAACAGTCTGTTTAAGTAATAAATAAATAAATAAATAAAAGATAGCTAAAATTATTGTAGAGTCCACTTGTAATACACAATACACCGTTACTCTCACAGTAGCCTAAAAAGTAAAAACCATTAATGCTAGCAAAGTCCGGCTTGAGATTTCTCTGGTAATTTTTCCCAACATGATATGCACATCACAAAATAAGAAAGTAAATCATGTCAAATGAAAATTCAAAAAAGATCCAAAATCAACCTTACAAGGACAATATCAAGGGCTCTAAGAAGAAAAAGGAAACGTGCAAGTATACGGTAAAATTGCAATTCAATATAAACTTCCGCATTTAAGTGTCTATCGTCCCACTATAAATTTAGCCAAACCTTCCCTCCACTCTGTCGTAGATCATTCAAGCACGCTGGCAACTCCGGATATGGAATCACTTCCAAGCCTTCAAACAATACTGGTCATCTCCATCATCTCCATCTTCCTGTTGCTGCAGCAACCAGGCTGCGAGGTGTCGTCCCAAGGCCCCGTATCCTTGGTCAAGATCACTAATGGCTTAGGCAATAAAACCTGACGCTCCGTTGCGCATCCCTGGCGAAGAACATCGACTTTGGGAACCAATTTCTCCTGCCTAATCAGTTTTTCTCTTTCCTGTTTACACCGCGCACCGGGGAAAACACTGTATATAACTGCAGCTTTGCATGGCCAGGCAATTCTCATAATTATGATATATACGTGCAGAACAGGGACGAGGACTGTCGAGAATGTTTTTGGCTTGTACAAAACCTGGGTCCATGCAGACTTGATAACAAAACCCAGGTATATACACTCTGCGATCAATGGAGTAGCTAGTGCGGGATGTTATCGGCTATGTAATATCATCCGATTGAAATAAAATGACTTCTTTTTTGAGTTCTCTCCCGTTTTGTGTTAGATACTGGATGCGCTCTTCATTTTAGGTATGTTTGATCTGTAGATAAAGATTCAGGTGCGATGATAGGAAGCGTAAACTAGAGACCCACAAGCAATAAAATAGTTACCGAGCACGACCGGTTCTTCTCATCACACGGGTCTAGCCATTTTAGCACGAACAATTTGGGAAAATCACCAAAAAAAGTTATAAATATGTTGTGTTTTCGCTAATGCAATCATAAATCTATCAATTAAGTTCTAGACATTTTCATCTTTTATCAATTGAGTCTATCCAATTAATTTTCATCAGAAATTGCATATGTGAATGCTAGCTATTTTACGTGACAAATTTGATGCTGACATTGATAAACTTTTTTTTTTTCAATTTTTTCATATTATTAATTTATTTATTCATTCATTTTCCTTTTGCTTTTTTTCCTTTTCTTCTTTTCCATATTCTCTTCTTTCCTTTTTTTTTTTTTTTTTTGTAGCTGATGAGGATCATTGAACTAGCAGCTGGGTGATGACCACTGGGCAAGAAAAGAAAAAAATTTCACATCAGCACTAGTCATGCTACCTAAGATGGTCGACGCCCATCAGCGATTTTTATCCAAAATTGGCCAAATGAACTTAATTGCCATAATTATAGGATACGACTCAATTGATAAAAGTGTAATGTAATTTTCTCCAAAAGGCTCAGTCCTAAGATGACAAGAATCTTCCTTCCTTCTTTTCCTCTTATACGAGATTCTGCCTTGGTCAAAGACAACAGGATGGTAATGGGATCTTCATCGCCAATAAGATGTATGTTCGCTTGAAACGAACTAGAATGGACATCAAAAAACCAAAATCAACACTACAAGGATAATACCAATTTAAAGGGACGCAGGAAGAGAGAATTTAGAATATGCCGGTTGTATATACCACAAGCACTGGACTCTTCAAATGTAAATGCAACACAAGTATATGGTAATATTGCGGTTTAACTTCCTACTACGAGTGTCTGTGTTCCATTCTATGTTCCAAATTTCACTGCACTTCTCACAAATCACTTTAACGACGACGACCGTGGATATGGAATCATCTACCGGACTTCCGAATGGTACTGACGACATCCGTTTTTCTGTCGCTGCAAGCCGGTCGCGAGGCGATACCCAAAACTTATGTCCAGATCACTAATAATGTGCCCTGCGGAATGTATCTCACGGTTCATTGCAAATCCAAGGACAGCGGTCCAGGGTTTTATTATCTCCCGCCAAATCGATATTGGGGTTTTGTATTCCGACCTAGCTTCGGGGGAAGCACGCTATATTTCTCCAGCATCTCATGGAACGGTCGTTTTGATCGTTGCGATACGTATGTGCAGTCTAGGGATATTCATCGATGCCGGGATCGTTTATGGAGTACATTGCCGGATGGTCAGTGGAATTCTTCTGCAGATTCATTGCTGCCAAACACGATTCAAAGCTGAATAGCTCGTTCTTAATCCTCGAGAAGTGAGAATATCGTAAGAGGATGAAAAACCTTCCGTCCTTAACCTCCTTTTCTACGAGACTTTGCCTTCGATACAGACGATAGGATGGTAACGGGATCTTCGTTCCTTCCTTAACGATGCTGAAAATGCAGAACGAAAAGCACCACATTCCTGTACTTTCATTTGCAGGAGAGAAGGTTGTCATCATTAGGCCTAAGTAAGCAACTAAGAAGGGAATGAATTGGTTTTTCATGAAAATGCAGACTGATGTTATAGAACCGATGTCGCTTCTACGTGTAAAGTGAACTGATGTTATAGAACCGATGCAGCGTGCATAAATGGGTTTAGGAAAAGGAAAAACGGGCAAGATTTATAGAGGTTCGGCTTGGGTATACCTACTCATCCTCTCTTCCAACTCTGACAACCCAGACAGGTTGAATTCCATTGGCCTTAGTTTGTAAAAGTCTTGGGTTTTTAATTAAATCAAGTGATGGTTTTAGAACTTAATTGCATTCCGTACATAACTTTAAGGAGTCGTGATGTATTTTTTACAGTCAAAAAAATTTAGAAAATTAGTTTCAAAACACCAGCTCGTGGACCAACCCATAAGGGTTGGATTGGCCCGTGGCCACATGCCATACTAGCTCTTTAAGGCCAACTTATCATGTTGCTACAACTCGTAATGAGCGAGATTTTAGAAGTTCAACTTAGATATTACCTACTCCTCTCTTTCAACTTCAACAGCCTAGAGAGGTCAAATTTCACTAGATTTTGTTTGTAAAGTTTATAACTTAATTGAACCAATTAAAAATGTTAGGAATTAATCGCAATCCGTACATAAATTTAAAGACGCATGGTGCATTTTTCCCGCCATAAAGACTTCAAAAAAAATTAAGCAAAAACATTGCATCATGGGCCAACCCTTGAGGGCTGGCCCATGGGCCATGTGCCCTACTAAAGGTTAACTGGTTGTACCAGCACCGCCCGTAACAAGCCGAGTCGTGCCATGTCCCAGTCGGCTCAACCAATCCACCACCTTTTTTTTTTTTTGAACAAACAATCCACAACCTTATATATAAGTGAATACGCTCATTTCTCTTAAATTGAGTTACTATAATTTACATCTACCATAACATCCAACCATCGGGAAACAACCTAATTTGCGTTTGATGTTGAAAGTCTAGTTGACCCAACTTCAGTTTTTGAACCAGAAATCGGTATAAGTCCAATTGCAAGGACATATTGGTATATCTATACTGTCGAAACCGATGGAGTGTCTAAGTTTTATGTATATTTTAGCATATAAGCTGAAAGAATTTTGCTATGTTTGAACAAAAAACAATAGGGACAAAATTTCGGTGACGAAAAGTTCATCTTCTCTAGAAATTGCGTCTAGCACATGTTATGTTCCACAATCTTAAGGATTTTCTTTTTCTTCCTTTATTTAGGTTAGACAAATATATCAAATAGCTGAATTTTAAATGGTAATCTGCTGTAATTACATTTGATCTTTTCTATAATAAGAGTAATCGATAGAGAAGCAATATAAAACTTGAAATATTAGCGGAGTGAAAAGAGTGTGAATTAAGGAATGTGTTGCGCTAATATATTTCCTTTTTACTTGAAATCCACATCAGAGGATATATTTTTTTGGCTTTACTAGTATAACAATTTGTAAACTACTGTTTAAGTAAAAGTACATTGTGAGTTACAAATTCTTGAAAGAGTAGACACCACAATGATTTCTAATTATTTTTTATTTGTTTTTGGAAAAAAAAAATATTTTTATTCTACAGTAAATTATGAAAAGTCACATAAGCATTTTTCTATATTTTTCTATTGAAACATGATTATAGTAAATTGATTTTTTCAAAAAAAAAAAAAAAAAAGTTATTGCATTCTTCCTCTGTCCTAAAACTTCAATGCTTTTAATTTGCTCCTTTTTTTTTTAACGAACATATATATCAAACAGTTGCGTCGGCAATTCTTTTAAGAAAATGAAAAAAAAAAAAGAATTATTTGGGAAGGCGACACTAACGCCTCTCGATGAGGACCGATGGCCCTCGTTGAGGTCCCAAAGAGGCGGCCGGCCATTGAAACTAAACTATATTTTGATTGCTAATTTGGTAAAAATATAAGAATATGTCACACCCCCCAAAGAGAACCTCACCATGAGGTAGGGCTCAATTATTATTATTTTTTTGTAACCCAAGATCCGCCGAGCCCAACTCGCTTATGCTCGCCAACCCATGGCCCGTAGAGTGCATGGTGCATCCCGGACCAAGTGTCAATACCTAGGGAAAGTTAGCACAGGACCTTACCACCATGGCCCCCCACTTAAAACGTATTAGTAGCTATAAGTTTCAACCCTAGGATCTTTGTGTTGAAGTGCCTAAAGCCGAACAAACTCAGCTACCCACCGATGAGTTTAAAAAAAAAAGTATAATAGTTTGTAAACTATTGTTTAAGTAAAAGTATATTGTGAGTTACAAATTCTTGAAAGAGTGGACACCACAATGATTTCTAATTATTTTTTATTTTTTTTGGCAAAAAAATTATTTTTATTCTACAATAAATTAAGAAAAGTCACATAAGCGTTTTTCTATATTTTTTAGTTGAAACATGATTATAGTAAATTGAGTTTAAAAAAAAGTTATTACATTATTCCTCTGTCCTAAAACTTCAATGCTTTTAATTTGCTCCTTATTTTTTTGAATGAACATATATATATCGAATAGCTGCGTCAGCAATTCTTTTAAGAAAATGAAAAAAAAAAAAAAGGAATTATTTGGGAAGGTGACACTGACACCTCTCGATGAGGACCGATGGCCCTCATTGAGGTCCCAAAGAGGCGGCCGGCCATTGAAACCAAGCTATATTTTCGATTGCTAATTTGGTAAAAATATAAGAATATGTCACACCCCCCAAAGAGAACCTCACCATGAGGTAGGGCTCAACCATTTAAAAAAAAGGTTAATATCATGAAAAACCATAAACCCGGTACACTTGTAAGAAATTTAATACAAATTAAGTTTTGACTACTAAAAATCCTAAACCAGTATATATATATGACAAATTTACTTTCATTATCAAATTATTTAGTTGAATGACACATGATAATTGATGAGTATATTGATTTGGAGTTTTACTCTCCATTTATTGCAGGTGTACCAGTTTGTAATTTTTCATAGAATTAATCTAATATAACAGAAAACAACGGAAGATAAATTTATTATAAATATACCAATTTGAAATTTTTGTAGTCAAATAATTAATATGTGATCAATTTATCACAATGTACCAATTTTGAGATATTCATGTTATTATCCCTTTAAAAAACGTATCTATGTCATTATATGGGTCGATCGATCGTGTAATACATGTTTAGAATATCGGCACGCATGCCTGATCCTCTTTCGTTTGGCATGACGCACGGAGGCACGAATGGATGGAAAGGGGTGCAGTAATTGACTAACCGCAGATCGGAATTAGCTATCCAATGCTTGTAAGAAAAATGGAAACCTAAGACAATCTAGCCAATAGCTTGGAAACGACGTTACGCAATCCATTGCGCATGCTCTCACCTTAGTTTTTTGTAATAAAAATATGCAGTCTCAGTCATCCATGACATAATTGTGGGGCATTTATTTCCATCATAGAGGTTCTGACTAACCCCCAAAATAATTGCACAAAAAAGAAAAGTTCATGGGGGAAAAAATTAAAAACTCAATTATTGTTTCCCCTCTCTTTGAAATCTATCTATCCCCTCAAGTGACAAATCTCCTTTTATACATATATATAATAGGAAGCGAGCTACGTGCATTAATCGCTTAGTATTTCAAGTCATTTTCGACAACGATTGATCAAGAGAGGGAACAGCCCTTGGATTTAAAATAATATTGACTTCAAGAAATCATATCAAATTTGAAAAAATGATAAATTAAATGAGAAGATGCATCATGACGTAGTCCCCCTTCTTCATGCATGCGGATGGTCCGCGATTCGGTGGTGGCGGTGCATGTTTCATCGTGCGTGCGTTCTTCTTCTTGGCGTGACACCATAAGACATTGCAGTGTATTCCATTACATATTAACAATTTAATAATATAATAACAACAATAATTTTAGAATAATAATTGTAACTATGACTATAACAACAACTGTGATTCACATTGAGCTCAATTTGAATTGCCTTTTAACAAAGTGTAAGAGGTTGATGGATAATAATTTAACAAAAGTTCACATGGACTCTTCGGTATCTTTGCTTCTAATTACTTCATTTTGTACACTTACATATAACTAAATTATGCAAAAGGCTATATAATATATCTTAGAGAAATCGAAAAGATTTTGGGATAAGAAATGGGAAAATTACCAAAAAAATCCTAAATTTATTACAATTATATCAATTCAGTTGTAAACTTTTTTTTTTAATAAAAAAAACAATTTAGTCATAAGCATTTTACATATGTGTAAGTTCAGTCAATTTGACTAATTTTGGCCCACTAAAGCTAACATGGACGTTAGTCGACACCAACCATTTGGTAAATGTTGACGTGAACTTTTTTTAAATATTTTTTTTCAATTTTTTATTAAATTTGTATTTGTTTTCCTTCTCCTTCCTTCTACCTTTGATCAGTCGCCGCCTACTAGAGGCAAAGGCTAGCTAAGCTAGGCGAGCCCAACCAAATCTAGCAAGGGTTGACCTCACCACTGGCCGGCAAGGACGGCCTTACTAGATCTAGCTAGGCAACGCCTTGCCCTTGGTTGGCCAGAGGTAGGAGGAAGGAGGAAAAAAAAAAAAAAAAAAAAAAAAAATTCAAAAAAATATTATTTAAAAATTTTCTACGCAGCCTACCAATGGGCATTTGCATCTCCAACGGATCGACGTCGATATCATGTCGACCTACCAAAATTAATCGGATAAACTGAATAGGCACAAATATAAAAAAAAAAAAAATTAAGATTGAATTAACACAACTGCAATAAGTTTATGAATTTTTTGATAATTTTCCCGATGAAAAATAATAAAGAAGTAAGATTAAAATCCTATTTGAAATCAAGTGCCTTATGATATTAATTGAATTACGTGTAACCGTTAACCATTAGAATAAAAATCGATGGATGACCAATGCTAACGTAGACAAATTTTTAAATTTTTGTAATTTGTTTATTTCCTTTTTTTTTCTACCAAGTCTACACAGGGCCGGCAACCCTTGTCAACCATTAGGCGAGGGCCTCTCTAAACTTGGAAAAAAATATAAAATTAAAAATCATAATTTAAAAAATATATAAAAATTGTCTATGTCGTCATGTCAAACGACTAGCTTCTATGTCAACATTTTTTTTAAAATTGATTGAATAGATTTAATTGATGAAATTGAAAGATTTTATAACTAAATTAATAAAATACAATAGATTAATGACTTTTCGGGTAATTTTTCCCCAATTACTCTCTACAATTAAGCATTAAATTGGTGGATATGCATTATTTCATGATGATCTACTTACATTTAATATGATAAGGGTCTAGTTGGAAGCCATCCCGGTTTTCTAATTATAAAGAATTAGGATCAAGGCGCATGCGCATCCGTGTAGCGCATTATGTGGGTGTCCACTCGAAGTGGATATAAATCTGATCACGATTCAATACAAGGACAATTTTGAAAAGACAAAGGCGGGACACGTGCCGTGATTTCCTTAATGAAAATAGACATTGACATAACTGAAAAAACTAATTAAATAGGTAGTGATAGAGAATTAGCTCAAAACTCCAAAATATAGTATTTTCTATGAAGAAGTGAAGACCACGGAAATTATGTTCTCTATTAAATGACTTCGTTTATAACCATTATCTTCACCTAGATGTGCTCTGATTGATGAACCTTTTCATCCATTAAAATGCAGTTAATGACAATTATCTTCATGAACAATTCACTTATGAAAGAAAAATGCATAACAAAAGCACTATTCATTTTAGAAAATATAACTTTTAAAAAAATATATTGTTTAATAAATTATTTTCTTAAAAATAATAATATTTTTCAATATTTTGCTGAAATTTGAAAATGATATTGTTCTTCGTGAAATAAACATGATCTAAATTGATTATAGGTGGTTTTTAATTGTATCTTAAAATCAATGACTCAAATGTAACTTTTATTGTAGTCTTTTTCATGGTGGGTGACTGTGTGTCCCCACATCATTCGTCCTTCTTCTGTACCTTCCTATGTCCGGCATCCTCGGCTCTTGTTTTGTGGTTACAAATCGAAAAAGGTTTGCCTCCAAATCTTTTACCGGATTCCATGCACGATAGATCTTTCATTCTTTCCAATAAAAAAATCTATGTATAAATAGGGGAAAAGGTGGGGAAAAAGAAGGAAAAGAATGGTTTACCCCACATAGACAGATGGCAAAAGGGTGAGGAGAAAAAGAAGAAGGAAAAGGATATTTCTTCATTTAAATCCTTTAAAATATCTCATGTCTCTTCTAAATGAAATTTATCTAATTTTTCATACATAAGACCTCTCTTCACTTATTAATTTAAGCTTTTCGATTAGATATTCCTATATGATATTGGAGTTAAGTGTTGCTCCAACTTTTATTTCATATGCGGTACTCGTTTGTCAATTTCCATTTTATTCTTTATTCGATTTGCATGTAAGGAGGAATATCTATCTATCGAATTAAGTCTTTTGATTGGACATTTTAATAATGCACACGAAACTTGTCATGCTCGTGTAATCTTAACTTGCTATTTTTTTATAAATTACAGATAAACGACCGTTAATCTTGTCAAGGTTAGGGAAAGAAAATGATAAAGGAGAGATTCCGGGTTTGTGGAAATCCAGTGGCCACTTGCCTTGGTGGGAGAGGCAGACTTTACGGCCTTTTTGGAGTGCCCCACTTATATTAACTTTAATTTGGCCTTTGCTTATATATAGCCCACATGCCAAAAGCAAAGTTTTTGGAGAAATTTTGTCATTGGTTGAATCAACATCATGATTGAGTGAGGGGACATTGTCATTATCTTGTGAAGCACGTCATTATGGATGTGTTTAACCATTGATAACCTAGTCGTGGAGGCATGGCCCATTCTAATAAACATTTAACTTTAATCAACTCGCATATATCTATTTCGAGATTCCATTTCTATAGGCTATATTGTCTTAGTGATTAGCGTTCATAAACAAAAAGGGACTTTGCGTTCCTTGGGAATATACATGTCAATATAAGTCATACTTATCCGATAATATCCAGGCAAAACTTGATCTATTTGACAATTTGGGGATCTCTTGAGCCCACCTAAAATGTGTCCACATGGAGTCGGCTAAGGTTTTTTTATTTCTAATAACATGTAATTGGTGGGTTGCTTGAGAATGGGTGAGAGCTGTTTTTTACCCCTTTTGTGTAAGAGCATGTAGGGACTTAAATGACTCCATTAGAGGTAACGTTTGCCACTTCACCATGTTTTGATGAACAGGTAATTTAGGTTCCACGCCATCTTCAATACCCCACTTTTAGAAGAAAGATAATCTAGAAAGTTTGCTAAATATGCTTAATTTGAAATCACCGACATTTACATAGAAATGAGAATCTTCCTTTTTGAAAAGATAGTCATTAATGTGAATTCCCCCTTTTCATCGAGAAAGCCCGAATTCCGTATCAGATGCATTGTGTGGCTAGGACCTTAGAGCCGCGTTTGAGTCTCCGTTCAAATTCTTGGGGGATGACAACTTTTTTATGCAAATCAACACGATTTTACACTATTTGATAAGCCGACATTGATAAATTTGAAAGTGACTTGAATTGGCATGAATTTAGTGTATATAATTTTTTTTAACATGCTTAATAAGAATATAATTTTTGCTATTACACAAACTTGACCGCGAATACAAATTGTCAGCCCTAATCCAAGGGCCAAATTGCAGTTTTTTAATTTGATTTTTTCGATTTTATCCAATTTTATCTTAAACCCATCAAATACTTTTGAGGACAAGATCTGTCTATGAGGCATGTCTATATTTGTACTTAAATCTAGTATTCTCTTAGGCTACGTTTGGTCATCTGGATTTTTAATTGGAATAGGACTGAATATGATAGAATATGAAATCCCGAGATTTTTTTATATCTGTCCATTATTTGGTGAATTGCAGTATTAAAATCGAATATATTTACATCATATCATGTATATTTTTTTATATAAATGGTATATTATTATAAATGAACCTAAATGTTCATAAATAGAGACGGTGAAAATCTCTCGTAACACTATTCCTTAATTTATTTTTATTTTATTTTATCTTTTTTTATATTATTTTATTTATTATTTATTTTTTCCCCTTTCATCATTCTTTAATAAAATTTTATCAAATAGTAAATTGTACCAACATACCTAAAATATATAATAAATATATATTTAATTTATAGATTGAATGTTTATTATAAGATAGAATTAAAGTTGAATATATAAATTAAAAAAAAATATTAATTAAAAAAAATTATTTTTTAATTTAATAAGTTTGTTATTTGAGAAAAAAAATTTCTCTTATGAACATTAGAAATCTTATCCACCTTTATCCCACCTCCCCCATGGGATAATTTTATTCTGTCTAAATCCCCCTTATATCCGACTTTAACCTGTCATGAGTGAGCACCAAACGTAGAATAAGATAAATCATATCATATCCCGAATTTTATCCCGACTACCAAAGGCAGCCTTATAGTATTTAAGATATTCAGATGACTTATTTTTATCTAGTCAAATTATGTCCTACCGACTTCTATATTCTTAGAATGAAATCCAATAGTAGTGGATAATATTTTATTCCATAGGTGGTATCCCAACCGTTTTTTTTTTTCTTATTATTGGCAATCATGAAACATATTTTATATATATCAGGACAGTGGGATTTGAGGAAGTTTTGAGTGGGATGAGTGGGATGATGAAGCTTCTAATTTGAGGTATTAATGCTGTTGGATGTTGACGGTTCAAGGAGTTGTAGTAGCTCTAGTCCTCAAGTGCTCTTTTATGAACTGAAATTCAGATGAAAAATATCTACAAAGTCTCAGCCCACCAAATTAAAAAGAAAAGATCTTTATATCGTTTGAATGGAGGAAAAATGGGAAAATCAAATTTCAGATGCACGGACTCCAAATTACTGAAAGTTCTACAGCAAACAAAAAAATCTAATCTAACGCGATAGATCATAATAAAATTGAACTTTGGACATTATACGCACTGAAAAATGGAATGAGTATTCTCTCCATAAAATTGTAGTGCTTTTTACGTTAAATACACTAGAATTTACTAAGAGAGAAATATTTTGAAATACTGGTCTATATTAATAATTTACAAAAGTCACAATAGAATCTACTATCATAATCATAAAATTAAGGTCATGAAACCATGCTATGAGTATTTAATACTTAAAAATTAGTAAGGCAAATTTAAAGGAAGAACGATGTGAAGTGAGCATTAATTTCTAATCTAGATGAACATGCAAAGGAGTCGATATACTTAGTCCATTTCGAAAGAAGCAATAATTAGTATCAAACGAGCTTCAACTAAATGGTCATGCATGTCGATGCCACCTTCATGTAAAGTTTCGACTCAAAAATCGCCCGGTAAATAACTGTCCCTTGTCTCTCCCTCCTCTACCGTTACCATCCCGGGTGTTGCAGTTAGTTTTCTAGTCTGAATCAACAAACAAACCGGTCAGTTCACTTTGTCCATTTCGAATGGAGCAATAATTACTACCAAACTAGCTTCAACTAGATGACCATGTATTCCAATGTCAACTATATGTAAAGTTTCGAACAACTTCCCGCAGTCTCTCCCTCCTCTGTCGTTACCATCCCCGGTCACCTCCGCTGTCTCGCCATCGCTATCGCGCGCATGGGGATTCGGCTTTTGAACTCGTCACGATAACGCACAACTATTTTCTATCATTGAAATTGGAAGTGAGTAGATGCTGCTCGATGGGTGGACCTAGGGAGCAAAAGCATATGCCCCAACTCCAATGGCGACAGGTTTTTGGAGTTTGTTTCCGAGGTCGAATGGAGGAGACACCTGGTTCTATGAATTTTGCCGGCCTAAATCCCAGCACAAGAGCGACAAAGAGGAGGGGGGTCCTTTTGCCACCTATAAAACTTTAATAGGCTTTTAAATTCCCAACAGAAAGTGGAAGGAGACAATAGTGTTAGGTTTATCCTTAGGTTTATCCTCTTGGATGATAATCCGTGCTAGATTATATAAAATATAAAATTTTCAATTTTTTTATAAGATTTTGCCTCATCCCGAGAAACTTTTAAGATGAACCCATGCGGTGTGATCTTGGGAAATTTTTTTATTTATCAAACAAATACCACTAAAAATCTCAAATTATGTCTATCATTACTTATATACTCCAAACTTTTTTTATCACGAAAATCCCTAAACTTGTTAGTTATGACACAAATACCTCAAATTCTTTTCATATAAAAAAAAAACTCATATATATATGACATATACTAGGGGTGTGCACCAGAAAATGCCTAAATCGGGAACCGCTTGGACTGGATCGGACCGAACAGCCGATTTTGGGTTGTTCCCAAAGAGGGTGGTCCGGTTCCGGGTTCTCACTTTTGGAAACAGTTACCGGTTGGTCTGGTTCCAAACTGACCAAATCGGACCAATTAATTTTATATATAAATATATAATCTTTTTAAATTTCTTAAGAAAAAATCATAACTCCTCCAAATTTCTCCCATTTTTCATTTTATTTTCGGCTCAAAACGGTAAATTTACCGATTCCACCAAACTGATCGGTCAATCCGGTTCCTAGTTCCAAGATCGGTCGGTCCGGTTTTTGGTCCTAGAATTTGGGAATTGGACCGGGAACCGATAAGCCATAACATATACCCTCTATTACAATTCCGTTTATGATATACTTATTGCACTAGCATTAGATTTGGATTTTTTATGACAAAAAAATTTGAGACATTTGTGTCACAATAGGTACGTTTAGGGTTTTAGTGATAAAAAAAGTTTGGGATATTAATATTATAATGGATATACTTTTAAGGAAAAATTCCAAATAAGGACCTGAAGTGAATTTATTTTATCAAATAATGACCAAAAATGAAATTTGTGTCAAATAAGGACCCGAAGTGAATCAATTGTTTCAAATAAGAACCCGAAATGAATTTTGTGTCAAATAAGGACTTAAAGTGATCAAGTTAATTTATATTGAGGACCTTAGCTCGTTGGCAGACATTTTCTAGCGATTAAAATATGGGCAATTTTGTCAAAAATTTGTGATTGGAAAAAAAGGGAAATTTATAAATTAATTAAGTTTAGGTTATTCATTAGATGTTTACATTTTATTCTTTCTTCTCCCCACTGCTCCTCAACCAAATCGTTGCTTGGTCATCGTCATGATTCAATTCTTATCGCTCCTCACCTTTCTCGACTAACGAAGAATTTAGGTCTCCGCAAACAAAGAAAGAAGAATCTGGTTTTGTTCTTTTTTTTGAATTTGTGCCTCAACCAGTAGAGAATTTGGGTCTTTGACTTTGCGGATGATGGTTATAAGGAATGGGGAGAACTTTGGTCATTGACTTTGCAAATGATGGGTACAAGGAATGGGGAGACCGAAAAAAACCTAGGGTTTTTTTTGTTTATGTTTTAGGATTTGTTAATCGATTTTTTTGGGACAAAATTGCCCAAACTCCGGTCGTTGGAAATGTCATATGCTTGATAGCTGGCAAATATTTTGACTGACCAGCAAGCTATTGATTCAATCATTTTTTGTTCTTCTTTGAGACAATATGTCAACTTTAAGTCTTTATTAATACAAAGTTCATTTCAGATCCTTATTTAAGAAAATTAATCTACTTCGGGTCATTATTTGGAATTTTCCCTACTTCTAATATCTTTATAATATTAACCCTTTTTTTCTCTCTTGATTTGATTGTCCCCCATAAATTCAGGCATGATTTCCTCTTCATCAAGTCCTTCGGTTTGGGCAAAAACTTACCCAACAAACCTAGATACGATTCCGTGAGAAAGATCCGCTTACTTAAGTTAATCTTGATTTATTATTGCATTTTTTATAGCAAATCTATTTTGTTCGATTGTGATCCGAGCCTAATACAAATAATATCATAAAAGAGAGCATTGATTAATTTTCCTTCTTGTTTTTCTTCTCCCCCAAAGAGTCGTAATTTGTAAGCATCCCGGCCCTAGTCATAACCATACAACCTCAATTTGCATAATCTCACCATAATTAATTAATTAATTGCTTATGATCATCAAAATGGACTCTCCAAAACCTAAAAGAATTGACCACCTTTCCGGCCAACATGAACTGACCGCTTCACCACGCCTAAAGCATAACAACGGATGCCAAATCCAGCCCATTTGTCCTGATTTATTTCTCATTTATTAACATGACTATGGTCCCCCTTTTTTTTTCATAATCTCTCTTGAATCTCCCTGTCCCATCAAAAAACCTGACGAACCAAGCAGACATCAAAGGGTTTACTATACGTCTCAATACGACAGCTTGTTTTGTCAAGTTTGTGAGAGGAGAGAGAGATTGTGTATTAATGAGCTAATGAGGTTAAATAAAAAAAGGAGTGAAAGGTATAGAGAGAGAGGGGAAAATTAAAATATCCACGACATTGATGTATGTAATTCGACGGGAAAAATTCATTGAAGGCAAATCGCCCGCCATTTCTCATAGAGTATATATATATAAATTAGGTCAAATCGTATTGCATCAAATTAGACTAACTTCTATAATCCAATAAACGGCAGGCCATTCTTATTTGAGTGATAATGGGACTTTCCTAGCGAAAGTCAACCTATTCAATATGCGCTCCTCCGCTCATGAAATCCCCGTTAAAATTTCAACGTCAAAATTTCTCATTTATTTTACTCACCTTAATCTTTTTCAAACTTGGAAATTTAAAAATAAAAAGGAAAAAGCCACACAAAAAATCTCAAATTTACTTATTATGACAAATTTACCTAAATTATTTTTATGACACAAAAAACCCTAAACCTATATCCATACGATACATTTATCCCAAACTTTTTCAGTGATATTAAAAATTAGAAATTTGTATATGTGTGATATACTAAACCAAAAATCCTAATACAACTTTAAGGTTTTTTGTCGCATTAGAAAAAAGTTCTACATTCAAAATAGATGTGTTACATCGGACACGGTTTACGAATTTTGACGATTTTTAATCAAAAGCAAAAGGAAAAAGAAAAGTAAACCTCCGCCCGAAGAAAAACAGTCAAGTCAAATCGCAGCCGTCCATCTCCGAAAACGTGGAGAACCTCCTCAAAACCCCATCGAATATTCCCCCACCATATTCCGCCCCTTCTCTTATAAACAAGAAGACGCAAACCAGAAACACCTAACGAAAGAAACAAGCACAATCCCAGCGCACCAAAAGCAACAACCTCAAACCAGAGAAGTGAGACAAAAGAGAGAAAGAGAGAGAGAGAGACAGACAGAAACGACAAGAACAGCAGCAAGCACCAACCCAACATGTGCGAGGCCCTAAACAGCGGGTACCAGCTGCTGGAGGAGCTCGGCCGCGGCCGCTTCGGCACCATCTACCGCTGCTTCTCCCCGGACAAGAACGCCTTCTACGCCTGCAAGGTCATCGACAAGTCCCTCCTCTCCGACGACCCCGCCGACCGCGCCTGCCTCGACAGCGAGCCCAAGATCATGTCCCTCCTCTCCCCGCACCCCCACGTCGTCTCCGTCGTCGACGCCTTCGACTCCCCGGACTCCCTCTCCATAGTCATGGACCTCTGCGACCGCCGCACCCTCTTCGACCTCGTCGCCCACCGCCCCCTCCCCGAGCCCGAGGCCGCCCGCCTCGCCGCCCAGCTCCTCTCCGCCCTCGCCCACTGCCACCGCCTCCGCGTGGCGCACCGCGACGTCAAGCCCGACAACGTCCTGCTCGACGAGCGCGGCGCCCTCAAGCTCGCCGACTTCGGGTCCGCGATCTGGCTCGGCGAGGACGGCGCGGCGACCGCGGAGGGCGTGGTCGGGACGCCCTACTACGTCGCGCCGGAGGTGCTGCTCGGGAGGGAGTACAACGAGAAGGTGGACGTGTGGAGCGCCGGGGTGATCCTCTACATCATGGTTGCCGGGGTGCCCCCGTTCTACGGGGACTCCGTGGAGGAGATCTTCGAGAAGGTGGTGAGGGGGAATCTGAGGTTTCCTACGAAGCTTTTCAGAGGCGTGTCCGCGGATCTTAAGGACCTGCTGAGGAAGATGATCTGTCGGGACGTTAACCGGCGGTTCTCTGCAGAGCAGGCTTTGAGTGAGTCCTCCTCTGTCCTCCATTTTTCCTCCCTTTTCCCCCTTCTTCTCTGTTTCGAGTGGGTTTTCAGTTGATCACTAGAGGGTGATCTGTGAATGTACATCATATGGTGTCTTGAGTTTCTTCCAGTTTGGGTCTCGTTCGTTCTTGTTCTGAAGTGGTGATACAAATCCGATTTTTCTTGAGGGAGTTCAGTTGGTTGTGCATTTAAAAGGGGAGATTTTGATCGGCATTTTCAGTTCTTTCTTCCTTGGATGATGATGATTACTAGTTTTCGATGGGTTTCTCCTTTGGAAAAGGGTCTTGTATTTCTAAATCAGTGAGAAAAATTGATTTTTTTTTCTCGATCAGATGCTTGAAAAAGGAATAGGGGACATGGGTTTTTAAGGTCCTCTTCTGGTACATAAGATCGGAATTTAAAATTCTTTTGAAGACGCTGCAATCTTTGTTCCGCTGTAGTTCGTTAGCGATAGTGATAGCTTCCGATGTTCAGAATGTTCTTGTCCTCCTACTTTATACTCATTAGTGCTGCTCTTTTGTCAAAACGCAGGGCATCCATGGATTCTCAATGGAGGCGAGACGAACTCCCTAGCTGATATGACCTGAATAAAGAGCAGACCCCTCCTCTCTCTCCCAAAAACTACTGGGTTGGTGGTAGTGGCAGGATCCTGTAAATACGCCACTGCGTTCGCTTTTCCCAATGTAAATTCATCATCAGTTCAGATCACACTCTTCCCCTGCTTCGCTTCTCTGCCCGAGCCCGTGACTCTCCAGAGCCAAGATGGATCGCATTCCAGAGCGAGGACACCTGGAGGCTTACTGCTGAGAGACTGCAGAGTTCCATCTTCTTCAGTTTTGTTCCTTTTTTTTAATCTTTTGTGAAGGGGCTTATGTGCCTGGTGTTTTGGAGGAGGTAAATAGGGGTTTTGAGAAGAGCCTGCCCCGTCTTTCCCCGCCCCATCTCTTTTTTTTCCCCCATGAAGAGTGAGGAAGTGAGAAAGCCGCTAGTTGGAAACGGCCAAAATAGAGAAAAACCGAGAGAGAGAGAGAGAGAGAGAGAATCGTGCTTTTTTGTATCTTCTTACGTGTAATCTGTGCTGAATGGAATCAAGAAAATCCTCTTTTTCTTCCCTTTCACTATCTGGTGTAGCTGGAATCAAATTTACTTCTTCTTCTTCGAATTTCTAAATAGCGTAGCTGGGTGCGTGGAAAGTTGTTGAGAAACATGCGGAACATTGTCTGCCTTCATCGAAGGGGCGAGGAGGGCATAGAGAAAAGCATATGCTTTTTTCGCTCCGCGTCCCTGTCGGTCGCCATGAACGTTAAGTTTCTCGCACGTCCCTTTCCCTGGAACACGGGACCGCTGGTCCCCACGTTCAGTTGACCTCTCTGCAGTTCCCCAACTTCCTTGGCAAGGCAAGTCGTCTTCTTCAATAGAATCAACCGTGGACAAAAAGTAGAGCAAAGGAAGGGGAGAGAGTATTTTCCGTGCAGTTGGGGTCGAAATTTCCAAATATTTCCTTAGAAAAGAATCGATCAAAGGTATAACGCAAGCGCATCATAACGTCCCCCAGTGCAAGAATCTCGCTACGGGAGAACAGAGCATATGCCTTCGCCGTCTACAGGATCCTCTAGAAGGTTTGGAGAGAGATGCACTTTCCTCTCCCATCGCTCTCGAGCATCTTCAATAAAAAATTTCTTATTATATTCACAAAATTTCCGGGGCCACGCTACGTAGTGCGTAATGCATGACCTCAAGAGTTCTCGGCGCGAGTTAAGGAGGGAGCATAAGCCGTCCGGATCTTGAAACTTTTACAGATTTCGATAAGTGGAATGGAGAGGAGATCGAGTGTGAAACCAGCGCACCCACCAGCACGGGATTGATAGCTTATCAAAGGGGGCGGCTTTGGCAGTCGCATCGGAAGATGAAAGAAAGAGAGAATGAAAGTCTTCATTTTTGAATGAATTCCAACTTCCCAGACCCACATGGCGTCGGTCCTGTAATCCCGCCCGATACGATACGCTATTTGGGTTTCTTCCCGTCGCATACGTTCGCTTAATTTGGCCCCTTGCAATAAATGTTTTCTTCTCTTTCTGCCAGCAAAGCGATGAGGTAAATAGAAGGCCGGAAGGTATAAAGATTTGAAATCATAATCTCCTATCATAATATCACTTAAGATTTGATAATTCAAAAAATTTAAACCATTAAATAAAGACGTGCCCCCCGCAATATTTTTTTTCCTCTTTCTACCAACTAAGCGAGGAGGTAAACAAGAGCTTGGAATCTAGAAAGATTTGAAATCAAGACCTCCGTTAAAATATCATGTAATACAACTGTTCAAAAAATTTAGACTATTAGATGAAAAGTGGTTTAATATTTAATTACTCTAATAAACCTTATCAATTTTAACAAATTTTCCTTACAAACTTTTAATCTACTTAAAAGAAATCTTACGCTATCTGGATTTAGATTAGTGATTTTGTTTGGAGATATTCGTGTTTTTAAATAGCCACATCTTTGTATAAATGATATACAAAAGCATAGCATGACAAACCCATATATAGATTGAGCTCATCAAAATTCAGATACTTAAAATTATGGGTGATCAGTTCCCGATAAGGACAATACGACAAACCCATATATAGATCGAGCTCATCAAAATCTAGGTACTTGAGACTAAGGATAATCGATTTCCAATTTAGACTGAGAGGACCGGTTCCCAAAATTCAAAATTGGGGATCATATTGATTGGTCTAAGACTGGGAACTGGACTGAGCTATCGATCCAATTTAATCCAATGGAACCGGTCACTTATTTTTTCCATTAGTTTTTTCCCATTACTTTTTTTCCCCACTACTTGGAACCAAACTGAGATAGTTTTAGTCTACATTTTATTAATTTTTTTGAAGAAATAATAAAATAAAAAGTATATTTAGTCGATCCAGTTCAATTTTCCCTTGGAACGGACATTGGTTCCACTTTTAGGAATCAAGAACCGAACTGATACTCCTGAGAACCTGGACCATACCGACTAGTCCGATCCACTCCAAGCGATTCCCAATTCAAATAGTCTGTTTTGTACACCCTTACTTGAAACTCAACCCACAAATATTATTTTGATATATTACAACAAACCCAATTTGGCTCGAAATCTTGTGATCGTGCAATGGAACATTGAAAATACGTGCTTTTGGTTGATCTTAGATGGCTGGTTTTACGGATTAACGGCCATTGAAGTTGGGAATTGACTGCATAGATTTGAAAAGGTTTAGGAGACAATCGCTATTACGTCTAGAACTTAATTATATTTCTCGTAAAACTGTCTCGAGCTTGTAACCTTAATTTTCACTTTTGCTTAGTGGAATCTCAATTTTGTCGCTCGTGTTGTCCGAGTGTAATGATAGTCATTTCTGCGTCGACGTCTGACAAGCCGTACCTAACATGGAATCAATTATTTCGAATTTAAGATCAATTATGTCTATTTATATAATAATTAACCGCCAATCTTATGCCTACCAGGCTACCACATCTCCTAAAACTGCCAACCGACTGGGGTCCTCCCATGTGACACGTTACACAAATTAAGGAAGTGCACAGATTTCCAAGAAAGACGTGTAGCAAGCAAAAATAACGAAAATAAAAAAAGAGAAAAAGCTAGGCCAGGTGTATTGAATTTTTATTGGAGGGACCTAGAAACTTGGTACTTTTTATCTTTTTGAGAAAAGGGTTGTCGATAGAAGTTAGATTAACATGATTTAAATAAGTTGTTTCCTTTGTACTTTTTTTTTTTGAACAGATTCATTTGTACTTGATGTACCTGTAGTCTTTAGGTACACGTGGATTTCATTTTTTTGGGTTTTAGGAAATTAGGAAATATTTTTGTGAGTGATAAGACGATTTTGTTCTCTTGTCATCTCTCCATGATAGGAGCTTGGTAAGGCTGCTTCACAAGTTTGGTAGGAGCTTGGGTGATTATGTCATGTATAAGCTCATTCCCTATGCTTTTAATTCCCAATTAATTAATATTAATGGTAAGCTTGTCTCACGAAAAACTCATGACTTGAAAAATATTTTCTAAAATACGATCTCTTATACTATTTATAAACATGAATAAGCAAAAAATATTTTGATTATTTATGAAATTATTTTGGCATAACCCATAATCTTTTGGAAAACGTTTTTCATCCTTTTGGCAATATATTCAGATCTTAAGAGAAACCAAGATGTGATCCATGTGCTTTGGCCGGAGGTTCATTGTAGTCCTTAATTGAGTACTTTGTCACTATTTTTGCTTTTACCATGACAGCTTGAGTAAACCTTTGACTTTTGGAATGTAGTTGGAATTGAACTGTGCTTCTTTTTTCCATGAGGAGTCTGTGAGAGCATATGCGTGCGTGGAAAATGAAGAAAAGATGTTGAAAATTGAGTGCCTTCTTCGAAGGGAGGCATGAAAGAAAAGAATATGCTCTTCTATATGCCCTTTTACTGTGAATGTACCTTTCTACCTTTCTTCTTTTGCAAGTCTCTTTGATGGAGTTATTCACGTGGAAAAAGAAGAGAAAAAAGGGAATATGAAAGGGGCATTTCAAATCAAAGCAGTGTCATTATAGCCTTCAATGAGAATATTGAGTACATGAGAGTTGGTACATCATGTCATTCACATGGGACATCACGTTGATTTTGAGTAAAGCTAAATCGACGACTTGGAAAAGTGTGGATTTCATTTAGTAGGACAATAAATTTGATGAAAATTATAGGTTTTAATCTCGTATAGACATAAATAATTGATTTTTCACGTATTGTAAGTAGGTTTTCCATGTATTGAGGGTCAAATTTTCAGAGATTCCACTTCGAGAAAGAATCGATCAAGTAGCGCAAGCGCATCATCACGTTCCCGAATCCAAGAGTCTCGCTACGGGAGAGCAGAGCATAGGCCGTCGCCATCTCCAGGATTCTCCAGAAGGTCGGGGAGGAATGCACCCTCCTCTCCCGTCGCTTTCAGCATCTTCATAAAAAAAAATATCTTATTGTATTCACTCAATTTTTCTGGAGACGCGTGCGTCGTGCATGACGAGACTCAGAGTGCTCGGCGCGAATTAAGGAAGGAACATAAAGCTGTCCGGACCTTAGACTTTTTACAGATTTCGAAAAATGAAAAAGAGAGGAGATCGAGTATCAATGCAGCGACCCCACCGGCACGGAATTGATAGCTTATCAAAGGGAACAGCTTTGACAATCGCATGGGAAGAAGAGAGAGAGAGAGAGAAAAAAAGTCTTCATTTTTGAATGAATTCAACTGCTCAGACCCACATGGGGGGTTGGTCTGGTCTTATAATCCCACCTGATACGGTACGCTCTCTGGGTCTTCTTCGTCGCAGAAGTCTTTTGAACGTGTAAGAACATTGGAAAGAGCTGATCGTCCCAAGTTAGCCAACGTTGTGCTTTAGCAATTTGAGAGTGGTTGTTGTTGAAAGCCCGTCAATTTTAACAGATGTTCCTCACGGACTTCTAATCTACTTGAACGAAATCTTCGGTTTTTTGTTTGATAATGATTAAAGTCTAATCTCTAGTCTCATATGGTTATTGCTTATCATTACTTGTGTAACTTGATTACGGACTAATCAAAAGTATAGAACTCGAATGTTTTATGTAGAATTGAAGGTGAAATCCAGTTTTAAAAAAAAGTCTTGAAATTTCAAATTTAATTGTTGGAAGTTGATCGAAATTTCTTTTTTAATCCACCATAAGTTCACCATAATTGTGTGTAGGTTGTTTTTGAATATTCTAATTAGGATACATTTGCTTCACTAAAAATTACTTTTCATTTTTTTTTTGTGGTTTGAGAAAGAAATTTCTACCCAAAATCTCGGTTGCTCAAAATCTACTCTTCCTTTCATTCTAATAAGAGTCAAAACTCACACTTAAACTTAAATTGTCATTTTCAAACTTTTGCACTACCTCCTTATAAGGCATAAGAGTCAAAACTCACACCTAAAATTAAATTATTTCACCCTAATTCTCCCAAGAAGATGGGGAATTTGATCCCCATCTTCCCTTCTCATGTTGAAAGAGTGGCTACTAGGGACCCCCAATTTGAGTTTGGAGATAATCATCTTTACAGGTTGTTGTAGGAGCATCAAATCCTTTTGATCAACCCACAAGCTCAACTCATGTTCCGTTGATTGACCCAAAAATCAATTTATGCTGCAATGTAATTATGTGGGTCCAAGGATGAAGATTGCCAATTCTACAACTCGGTTGCCAATTTACAAGTTTGTTGTCTAATTTGGGACTCCCCATCAACAACCTAATGACTAGGGTTTGTTTCGGTCAATTTCTACCACTATTGATGACCTTTGACGATGACCATTGGGCTTCCAAGATTGGTGCACGAATTTAGGGAGTCTTCCCAAGTTTCAATGCATCTAATAAATAAGACACATGCATATAAGTCTCTTTTTTCACAACTTTTATGAGTCTTTATTGTGTTGATTTTAAGAGTCATTATTAGGTGAATTCCCCAAGAGTCTATTTGGTTTTCGGGAATCGAAAATCTTTCCGTTGTTTAGCAATATCTCTATAAATAGAAGTGTAATCTCATTGTAAAGCAAGCATTTGTACAAGAATATATGAATTTTTTGAGAATATCATAGATAATTTTTATTATAGTTCGTTTATCATTTGAGAGTAAATTACTCCATTGGTGGTTTTTTTCTCAATGCGAGTGAATATCTTTGGAGAGTAGATAATTTTTATTATAGTTCATTTATTATTTGAGAGTAGATTACTCATTGGTGGTGAGCCAGTAAGCCCTTTATCTTCAATTAGTGGTTTGTCATTTAGGCTTTGGTGGTAAGTTCTTTACTCTAAAGTCATTTATCCTTGGTGGATAATTGGTCCTTTAAGCCATGAATTCTGTCGATCTCAATTATCTTATTTGGTTGATAGTGCGTCCTTTAGGCCTTGATGGTGATTGTATATTATATTTTATTTATGTTTGTCCTTCAACATCTATCCTCACACACTCTTATCTATCCATATTTTCTTCAACATCACTCAAAATACACTCGCCCAACCTTACAACCGCATCACAATTATCCACATCTTGTGATTGTGCAATTAAATATTGACAACTTATTTAAAAGATACCGTAGTTAACTGGATATATATTTTCAGTCGATCTTAGCTAATTTTATGGATTAATGGCTGTGGAATTTGGGTATTTGACTGCATGGACTTGAAAAGGTTTCGGAGTTGATCGCTGTTGCATCTAAAACCTAATCATATTTCCCGTAAAAATGTCTTGAAACTTGTAACCCTAATTTTCATTTTTTTTTTTTTGGTGGAATCTCAATTTTGTCGCCCTTGTTGTTCGAGCAATGATAGTCTGCATCGACTTGTGATAAAGCCGTACATATCATAGTATCAATTATTTTGAATGTGAGATTAATTATGTCTATTCATATAATAATTAACCACCAATCTCACGGCTACCACGTCTCCTAAAACTGCCAACGGACTGGGGTCCTCCCATTTGAGACCTGACACAAAACAATGAATAATAAAATATGAGCATTAATTGTCTAGGAAAGACGTGTACCAATAAAGAATGACTAATTGAGTGGGTAAATAAATAAAAATAAAAAGAGAGAAAGAAAAAGTTAGGTCGGGTTTATTGAATTTTTATTGAAGTGATCTAGAAACCTGGTACTTCGTATCTTTTTCAAAAAAGAGTTATCCAGAGAAGCTAGATAAACATGGTTTAAATAAGTTATTTATTTATTTATTTGTACTTGATGTTACCTGTTGTCTTGAGGTACACGTGGAATTTTTTGTGAGAGATAAGACGATTCTGTTCTCTTGTCATCTCTCCACGATAAAGTGTTCACGGCACTTCCTTGCCCTTTTTGGCTTGGTAGGGCTTCACGAGATGGGTAGGGGGTTGGGTGATCATGTCATATATAAGCTCATTCACTATTTTTTTTTTTCTAATTCCCAATTAATTAAGATTAATGGTATGCTTATTTCACGAAAAACTCATGATTTGAATATTTTCTGAAAATGAATGAGTGAAACTATTTTAATATAATCAATATTTTTTGGAAAATATTTTTCATTTTGTTGACGAAATAACTTGACTCTAAGTGAAATAGGGCGTGATCCATGCACTTTGGTGGGTTGTTCAATTTAGTCCATACTTGAGTACTTTGTCACTATTTTTGTCTTTATAATGATAGCTTGAAGTGCGCTTTTGACTTGGCCTCGTGACATGTATGCCTACTCTTTGGATGTTTGGTGCTTGGAAAATGTAGAGAAGATGTTGAAAATTGAGTACCTTCTTCAGTGGGACGCATGAAAGAAACGGATACACTCTTTTATATGTTCATTCACTATGAATGTACCTCTCTAGCGTTCTTTGTTTGCAAGTCTTCTTCAATGGTGAGTCAGTTTTGGGGAAAAAGAAGAGAAAATGACAAAAAAAAGGAGTGTCTCCAATGAAAGGAATGCCATTATAGTCTCAATGTTTGGTGCTTGGAAAATGTAGAGAAGATGTTGAAAATTGAGTGCCTTCTTCAGTGGGACACATGAAAGAAACGGATACGCTCTTTTATATGTTCATTCACTATGAATGTACCTCTCTAGTGTTCTTTGTTTGCAAGTCTTCTTCAATGGTGAGTCAGTTTTGAAGATGGAAAAATAATGAGAAAAAAGGACTTTTATATGTTCATTCAAAAAGTTCTTTGTTTGCAAGTCTTCTTCAATGGTGAGTCAGTTTTGGGGAAAAATAAGAGAAAAGGACAAAAAAAGGAGTGTCTCCAAAGAAAGGAATGTCATTATAGTCTCAAATGGGAAGAACTTTTATCCGTTGAGCAATTGCCCTTCCACTCGGCATTGTCGGATTGATAAGGCCGATTTTCATCCTTGCTCGATGGGTGGGTCTCGCAATCAAACTCCCTTTTGCCTTTGCACTCGAGGGCCAATCTTTGCCTAGCTCGAGAAAACCTTTGCACACCTCCATTATCTTTTAGGAGGTCATAGAAACTATCTACTTGAGACTGTCCCTGGCTTGTAGGTCCTGACATAAGGTTAGAATTCTAGCTCTTCCATAGTGGTATTGGCTACATAAGAGTTGGTACATCATGTCATCCATGCGGGATAAATCAGCAACTTTAACAAGTGTGGGTTTCATTTAGTAGAAAGTTGAATTTGGTGATGATCATAGGATTTAATCTCACATGGACATGAATAACTAGTTTTTTACATATGTGGAGGTGTGAATTTTAAGAAAACAACATTCAAATAATAATTTCTCACGTAGATCTATATTGAATGGATTGATTATGAAATGTGAGATGATTCAATTGTGGAGATACTCATAGTTTTGACAACCTCAATTATTGCAAGGTTAGGACTCTAGAGCCTCTTTTATTGATGAGAGAGAGAGAGAGAGAGAGAGAGAGAGAGTGGCTATGACATAGTTGGGTTGTAAAGCTATTAAAATATAGCCATGATCAAAAGGATGGGTTTGATGGCGGTCATGCAAGGACATTATATTCCATTCATAAATGGATTTGGGGAACAATTTTCTATATATAGAGAAAGAGAGAGCTAATTTGGTCCAACCAAAAAATTTCATCGATTATTGCTTAACTTTCGAATATTCCACTTCGAAATAGAATTAATAAAAGGTACCGCGAGCGCATCGTGCCCAATGCAAGAATCTTACTACATGAGCCCAGAGCATATGCCTCTTCCCATCTCTAGGATTTTCTACAAGGTTGGTGGAAAATTGCGTGTGATCATGTATATATCTACCATTGAAACAAACCTAACCCTCCACTCACTCCTAAGCATCTTTTCAAAAATAAAATAACATATAATCTCGAGAGGAGTGCGAAGTAGGATGACCTCAAAAAAGAAGTTGAATTGATTCGGATTCCCCAAAAACAAAAAAGTCAAAAATGAAGAAGACTTTTTCTGTCTTTCTCCCAATGCAAGTCGTCAAAGTTGCACCATTTGATAAGCTATCAAACCGTGTTCAACACTACGAGCAAGAGATAGATAGAGAGAGAGGAACAAATTTCTTCCTTCTAGTTTTTTATTTTTTTTTAATACATAGACAATTTGGGCAACAAAACAATTTTACCGATTATTTCTTAACTTTCAAAAAGGACAGCGTGATTTAAGGAAGAAACGTGAGCTGTCGACCTTGAAACCTGCTCACCGAACATGATTGATTTGATAGCTTATCAAAAGGTACAACTTTGACGAATCGCATTGGAAGAAAGAGGAACAGAAGTCTTATTCATTTTTGACTTTTTGTATTTGTGGAGCCTAATGAATCCAACTTCTCAGGGCATCCCATCGATTACCCTAGCCCTAGCTGGGTTTTTTCCCCATCGCAGAATTCTGCTCACTTTCCCCTTGAATTTTTTTTTCCCTAGCAACTTGTTTTGAACGTTTAAGTAAATTGAAAAGACCTAGTCATCCCAACTTAGCCAACGCTATACTTTCAACAATTTGAGAGGGGTTTTAGTGTTGAAATCCCCACACTTTTAACATATTTTCCTCACGAACCTTTAACCTACTTGAAGGAAATCTTAGTTTTTTTTTTTTTTTTTTTTTTTTTTCAAAGATAAAAATCCACCCTCGAGTCTCGTATGGATTTTGTTTATTATTACTCGTGTGACTTGATTACAAGACAAATCAAAAGTATAGAACTTGATATTGTATGTGGATTTGAGGGAAAAATTGAGTTTTGAAAAGAAAGGAAGAAAACCCCTACATTACAAATACAACGATTGAAAGTCCATTGAAAATTCTTTTTTAATCATTTATAGGTTGACCCGTAATTGTGTTTAGGTTGCTGTTAAATGTTCAATTTAATCATTTCACCATCTTTTCACCGATTGGATGAGATCTGAAATTTTGAAATGATACACTTTTAATTACCCAGATCTTATCGATTTTGTTATTTTCAATTGTTTTCTTCCAAATAATATCATAGATCTCGTAACACCAAGTGAATTTGGGAGTTATGGATTATTAACTACATTTTTGTTATCCTTTCATGTTGCGATTTTTGGATAATATGGAAGTTGATGTTGAAATCCTGGAACTAATAAATGTTGATGGTCGCTTATATGCAATAAGTTCTTTGAGTGTATGTAGAAACTTATTTGTAGAAGATGGATATTCTACCTATATTGGCCCGATACGAGATTCGGATTATTGATTTCATTTGGAGATGCTCTTGTTCCCCACTATCCACAATGTTATAGAAGAGGTATATAGGAAAATTGTTCAAGAAGTCCTAAAACCTATTACATTTTGTTCAATTTAATCTTTAATATTTTAATCTATATGGCAAATTTTGGCATTTTGTTCATTTTAGTCCCTAAATGAGTACTTGGTCTCTATTTTCGGCTTTTATTGTGACAATTTTGATGTGGTTGAAATTAAACTTTTTCTACGATGATTTTGGCATTGTTCATGTTTAGTCGTGGAAAATGTAGAGTAACATGTTGAAAATTGAGTGTCTTCTTCGACAGGAGAGGCATAAAAGAAAAAGGATATGCTCTTCCCTAGGCCTTTTTTAACTATGAATGTGTATACCTCTCTAGTTTTCTTCATTTGCAAGCCTTTTCAAAGGAGTCAATTATGGAATCGATTCAAAGGAACGCAAGCGCATGCGAAATGCAAGAGTCTCGTGACGCAAGCACATAGCATAATGCCTTTGCCGTCTCTATGGATGCTCTAAGAAGGTCGGAGAGAATTAAAACCAACCAACGCCCTCCCTCGCTCTCGAGCATTAAAATATTGAAATTGACATGACGATGAATGGCATGAAATCTATACCTATTGTTTGTATTCCCAAAACTTCTCGAGCGGCGTGCGCGGTTACGACTTCCGTGACCTCAAAAAGCGCAGCACACGATTCAAGGAAGAAACGTAAGCTGTCGATCTTGGGAAAAGTAGAGATCACAGTGTGAAACCTGCCAGAACCCAACATCGTTGATAGGTTATCAGACTGTGCAGCTCCGACAATCTCATGTGAAGAGGAAACAGAAAGTCTTCATCTTGAATTCTTAGACCACATGCATGGTCTCATGGTGCCCACCTGATAAGCTATATGGGTTCTTTTCCGTCTGAAGATTCTGCTCACTTTCAACTGAAAAAACCGTGTTACTGTTATTCAAAGCAACTTGATTTGAACGCTAATTGAGTTGGAAAAAGAGCTGATCATCCCAACTTAGCCAACGCCTTTACTTGTGCCAACCAAAAGCATTTGGGAGTGCGTAGTGCTGATTTACCCATAGTTTCAACAGATTTTACTTACAAACTTTTTAATGTACTCAAAAGAAGTCTTAGATTTTTGTTTAAAAGATAAAAGATCTTCTCTCGAGTCTCATATGGGTTTTGTTTATCGTTGCTTGTACGACTTGATTATGAAGCTAATCGAAAGTATAAAACTTGAATTTTGTGTAGAGTTGAGGGAGAATCAAGTTTTGAAAAATTAATTGTAAATTTCATTTTTTTCATTAAAAGTCAATCGAAATTTCTTTTAATTAATTGCAAGTCAGCCTGTAATCCTACATTAAATTTAATCCCATTGATCTTATTAATATAATGAATTTGGGAATTACAGATGATTAACTATGTTTTTTGTTATCATTTCATGGTTCCATTGTCGGATATTGAAATTAAGGGATATTGAAAGTCCTAAAATTTATCATGAAAATACAATTAAGTTCTAAATTTTCAAAAAGTATAATTAAGTCCTAAAACTTGTCACAATATTCAATTAAATCATAAAATTTTCAAAAAATGCAATTAAGTCCTAAAACTTGTTAAAGTGGTTCAATCTAAGTCTTTAATTAATTACATTTTTTGAAAATTTTAGGGCTTGACTTGTACTTTCGAGACAAGTTTTAGGACTTTATTGAACCTTTTAAATTTTTAGGACTTGATTAAATTTTCATAACAAGTTTTAGCACTTAATTGTACTTTTTGAAAATTTAAGACTCAATTGCATTTTCATAATAAGTTTTAGGACTTCTAATGCATTTATCCATAAAATTAATGTTCAAATCCCTAAACAAATAAATTGTGATGATCACGGAGATATGCAATAAGTTATTTCCATGAATGTAGGAAGTTATTCAGTGGAAGATGGATATTCTTACCCCATATCATCCCAATACGGGATTTTGACTAATGAATTTCATTTGGAGAAATTTATGTTTGTAAACACTTTGCGTGAATGATATATAAAAGAAAGGTATGACGGCAAAGGCATCAGATACTTGGTGCTTGTTCTGGTGGATCAAAGTGCACAATATCCAAGTTCACTTATGTGAAAGTAGAAATTCACATCTAAAAATTTCCATATATATATATATCAAGCTCATTGATACTCAACGCATGGATATCATTTTTGATATATTACATTTCACGACAAACCCAAATTTTGAGTTGAAATCTTCTGATCGTGCTTGATTAATAACTGATGAAGTATTGATAGATATATTTTCTTATTTAAAAAATACCGTAGCAATTATCTAGATATATATTTTTGGACGATCTAGAAAGCTAATATTATGGAATAACTGGCTAACGAAATTGGGAATCAACTACCTGGCCCTGAAAATTTCAGGAGCTGATTGCAATCATGTTTAGAACTTAATTATATATCTTGTGAAGTGACTTAAACTTGTAACCTTAATTATTACATTTTCTTGGTGGAATCTCAACTTTTGCTGCTCTGTCAGGGTATCAATATTTAATGAGGTTCTGGGTCCAATGTACGGTGAGATTATTAATGTCTATCATACAACAATAAACCGAAAAATCTTACGTCTACCGCATGTGCTAAAGTGCCAACCCACTGGGGGTCCTCCCATGTGACATCTTAGATAAATTAATGATAATTAAATATCAGCCTAAATTGTCTAGTAAGCAAAAATGAAAAATGATAAAAATATAAACTCGAAAGAACATAGTTGGAGCAGTTTTATTGAATATTTATTGGAGGGATCTAGGAACTTGTAGTCTTGTACTTTATCTTTGTGAGAAAAGTGTTGGGGAGAAAACCTAGACCAACACGAATATGTGGATTAAATGAAGTTTTTTTATTTGTATGAGATGTGCTTGTAGTCCTTTAGATACTCATGGGTTTTTGATAGATTTATAGAAATTAGGAGATATTTATGTGGGTGATAAGATGATTCCTCTTCTCATCTCTCTCCTTGACAGGTCCCCCATCTCATGTCCTCATGCTTCTCTAATTACTTATCCCAAGTTCATTCGAGTGTTCAAGGAACCTGGTAAGGTTATTTATCAAGTTGTGTGGGAGCTTCTGGGTAATTGTGTTATTTATCAGCTCATAGTCCCTATGTTCATAATCCCTAATTTATTATCTATTAGAAAAACTTGAGGAACGAAATCTAAGATTTTGGTCCTTGTACTTTGGTGTGCTCTTCATTTTAGTCCCTAAATGAGTACCTTAGTTACTATTTTTAGCTCTTATGGTGACATTTAAGAGTGCACCTTTTACTTGTGATCCCTGCATGAGAAGGTGAAACCAATAACATAAGTTGTACAAAAATATTTGTCGATTGAATTGTATCAACTTGATAAGTTTTAGAATTTGATAATACTTTTTTTAAATGTTTTAGGATTCACTTACACTTTTATGACAAGTTTTATGACTTGATTACATTTTTTGAAAGTTTTTAAAATTCAAATACACCTTTTATGACATGTTTTAGGACTCTTAATACACTTATTCCAAAAGCTTTTCATAAATTTCAACATAGACATTGACTGTATGTGCTTCCATTGAAATTGTATCTTTTAGAATTTCTTTGTTCTTTTTTTTTAATTAGGAGTGTTGAAAGTTTTTAAAATTCAAATACACCTTTTATGACATGTTTTAGGACTCTCAATACACTTATTCCAAAAGCTTTTCATAAATTTCAACATAGACATTGACTGTATGTGTTTCCATTGAAATTGTATCTTTAAAATTTCTTTGTTTGTTTGTTTTTTTTTTTAATTAGGAGTGTTGAGTCAATACCACTTTTGCTTTTCTTTTTTTTTTTTTTGGAAAAAATCTATATAGATCTAATGTCTTGATAGTTTATCAATGGTCTCGATTTTGGAGTATGAAGGAACTTTGACTATCTCCTTTGAAGGAAGACAAAAGGGAAAAGAAATGAAATTGTCTTCTCAAACCACATGACCTGCTACCTAAGATTCTCCACAAACTAATAACTTTGTTAAATTTCGGTCCAATTCCCATCTTCGACAACAAACTTTTATATCTATTGAATCAAACCCATCCCAAATAAAAATATTAATTATAAGATAGGTCACTGAGAAAATGGGGACCGAATTGAGTAAAAACAATTTTTGTTTGATTTCATTTCCAAAATTTGAGTTCTGAAAAAAAAAAAAAAAAAAAAGGAATCATAAATGAAAGAAGATTAAGACTTTGCAGGGACCGGGCTTGCTGTCGCTTTGGAATGGACAAGCCATGATAAATGCTTGTGGGTATCCTGTGATAAGTCGTACACGTCAATAATTATTAAATAGCTACCTTACACCTATCACATGGACCAAACTTCCAACTGCAAAATTGGGGCCCCTACCATGTGACAAACTTACAAAAAAACTGTAGATTATAAATCAACAATAAAATTATCCATAAAAAAAAAGAAGACAAAAGAAAAAAAAAAATTGGACCACTAAGGGATATTAAATAAACGAAAAACTAATTTTTTATGGTGCTAAGTTTAACACTGAAAAAGAGAAATGATCTTACGGATATTGATTTAGTGGTTAAGGAATAGGGGGATTTTGTGTGAATTTAGCTCATGGCAAGGGATTCAATTCCCCAAATCACCAAGAATAAATAATTTTATATTTGGGCCATTTCACCTTGGAGTTTTGTTGCGCCTCATTAGTTCTTTGAATTTTGTTGGATATTTCCTGAGTTTCAGACTTATTTATTTAGGTTGGCTTTCTCATCAAAAGAAAAGGAAAGGAAAGAGATTGACTTATAATCATTCAAAAAAAAAAAAAAAAAAAGGTGTAGGTACTAAAACTGAATAAGGCAAATTGGAAATGTCAATATATCCTTACATTGGAGGCCTAAATGCTTGTTAATTGAAAATATTTGAGCCCTTACTTTTGCTTGCGAGTTAACCTAGGACGCAGAGGAAAAAAATAAGTTTTTCATATAACACATTTTCAACTCAAATTTTTTCGAATCTGTCATAATTGTTTGAGGAAAAACATTTTTTGTTGAAATTAGTATCAGCGTATCCTCTCATATGCATTATTTTTAAATGGTGATTTTCAATACATTAGATGACAAGATTGCAAAAATCAATTTATAGCAAATATTTTGACTCATGTTATATCAGGAGATAACAAAGTTTAATGATTTATGTATACATTATATTTACAATATCTTACCAAAAAAATTTAAAAAAAAAATCTTACCAAAAAAAAACTTATTTACAATGATAATTTCAAAATTAATTTAAAAAAGATATACTCACATAAAAAGAACTTTTTATTACTTGATTAAACAAGTGAACTAATGCTGTAAAGAAAAATAATATTTTATCAACAATTTGATAGCAAAAACTAATTTCATTATCAGATTAATTTTTATATGTTAGTATGATAAATGAAATAATTTCTTAAGGAAAAACCGATGCGATAAAGAGAGACTGAAAAATCCACCCAATTATCCTATAAATAAAGTGCAAATTATGTACGACAAATCACAATTCACAAACTTTTCGTAAATTTACATTTGCAAATTTCAGAAATTCTCACGCTGTTTTCCAACCATATCACGTATGGAAGTTTTGAACACTTTTTTTTTTTTTTTTGAAATACGTTAAATTAGTCACTGTTTGAGAAATTCTTACAGGCCAGTTTGTTGTTCGACCACATCAGAGAAAGGCAATCGGGCCCAGTCCAACCATAGTTCACTTCCGTATGGACAGTTTGAACATGAATGCACTTGAATTGGGTAATCAATCGAGAGAAATAGGCACCGGCATATGGGGAAATTGTTCGAGACTAAAGAAATCTCAAAACTTGGCAAGAAATCGGCGAAACCCAGGGCTGGTTACCTGGGGATCAGCATAGCATGCAAACAGTGTTAGGCTTACTTTTGCATGTACTGACATCAATGACGGCACGAGGAGCCGTAATTGTAACCAGGAGGCATCGGCCGGAAGGCCCAGGCCGATTGGCGAAGTGTGGCTATGGAATATCAAACAGAATTTGAACTCCATGAATATATTAGTACATAATGTTCTGAATATATTTTGTACTCTCTCAGCTGTACTGAAAAATGAAATATGTTCATTCACTGCAATTTTTACTGAATACACGCGATTTATGTAGAACGTGGGCCGGCAATAACATCGTGGAGTGGAGCCACACCGCATGAATCTCTGCAGCAAACAAGGGTCTGTCACTTTGCTTGTACTAATTAAACTTCTGCTTTCTGTAGTTGCTTTATGTACTTGATGTCCTTGCAGACTGTAGGTTCACATGGATTATGCTGGTAGGGTTGGCCAGTTTTTGACGAACTGCCCATCAGACACAAGGACATCTACGGGAACGATAATTTTTCTTAACACGACTCGAGAACAACACTTCCACATCAAAGTGAAATACATATCTTAATTCTTTTTTCTTTCATTTTATGCCTATTGGTGTTCCAAAAGTACCCTTCCAAAGTCCTGGAGAGGAAGATGCCTTCTAGGTTGACTACAGGAAGATGCCTCTTGGGTTGACATATAATGCGACTTGTTAGATATATAGGGTCATATGAGATTTTGAATTATCAACAAATTAGAACAAGAAATCAAGTGAAATTATATCCTTTTCTTGTTTTGGAGGTTATTCAAATTTATATTATCAATTAGAAAAGTCCATAGAATGATTTGGTTGGATTGGTTGGACCAACAAAATAAAGTATTTAGGCTCTGTTTAGAAAAAACCCAAGTGGTAATATATTTATGATTACTACTACTTATATTATAGATCATAAAATATAATAAGGTCTAATCAAACGAGTAATGATAAATACGTTGAATATTCGGCATTGGCAAATCCAAACATGAAACGACATCAATCACCGTTCCGTCAGATTTTTGCCGATGCATCTCCGATGACAATCACGTTTCAGTTGGCGAGCTTTATCTGTGATCGATCTTAATTTTTCTGGGCGAGTACTTTGCTTGCTTAGCCAACACAATAGCATTGTCAATTGAATCACACCAGACGAAGAAAAGCGCCTGCCTGAGGATCATCCCTCATCTAAATGGCCCTGCGAACTGAATAGAGAACCCAGATGCGAAATCATGAAGCGCGGCATGACCAAAATATGATGAGTCTTTAGGGTGGCTAACTTAGGACTTTCTTTTGGTAGAATAAATAAAACAGATGACAAATGATGACCAAAAAAGAAATTAATTACTTTCACATGTTAGCCAGCATTATACTGCTTGTCCTGCCCTAGTAATAGATCTTAGGCCGATCAAAGAAGTCTCGACATATCATCATCATAACAATGGCGTAATCTTTTAATCATTCGCCTCTTGAACATGAGCAACTATGAAAGTTGCCTTCCCTTTTGCAAAGACCATACAATCACAAGCAAAACGACACATCGCTGGAGCCCAGTTCGCATCAGAAGAGTTGATCCTAGAAAAGACAGTGCAGCAGAAATGCACTACTCGAGCACAGATTAGCAAACACATTCAAGCAGGAAGGACTCAAATCATACACGCACAACAACAGTCTGAGATTCAGCTTGTAATAGATTTCACCATATTCCCAATCGACCAACCAAATCCCGACAAAAGGGCACCATCATAAATTTCATAGACTGTTTAGACAACTTAACAACAGAAGAAAGCAGACCAATGAGCGAACAATGTCTTTGTGACAGACGCATTGGTCAGATGACACCAAACACAAACATGCCTTCTGTGACGCACATACTATTCTAGCCCATGGAGTTTACTACGGGTGATGGAAAAACAATCAGAGCTCAACTCGGAAAGAAACCGAAACCACACTATCAAATGATAGAAGTCCAAGCTGGTTCTTCAAGTGAGGTTGAAGACACAAAATCACATTCTTCACAGCCTCAGTCACAGATGAAGGAGATATTGAAGTGGAACACAAATAATTATGAGCAACTGAGGCAGCTATTAGTGTACAAAGAGGAGGCGAAAGGAGTTACGGCCTTCTAAAATTCGAACCCTTTATATCAAGGAAAACAATATCTTTTCCCCTCCCACTTCTTTACAATGCAGCATATTTTGGACAAAATTAAAAGGATCTCGAGCTTCCTCCTTGTGCAATCATGATGTGCTCTGTGTGTACAGGTCTTTCAATGCTTCTCCACCAACCTACCTACTTATCATACTTTTGCACCGTGGAAAGACTGAAAAATAAAACAAGAGATAAACATGGTGTATGGAAAGTAATTTGAACAGGTACGATGTAAGAAAGAAGCATAAGACATACATGCTCTAATTAAGTTTTACAGCAACTGTTGACTAGCCAAATCGCTTAATTTCTCGTGTCTTGAAGTAAAAAAATTTGAGGGCCCATGTGAATGACCAATACAACACAGGCATTACAAAATACAGACAAATATAACTTTCAAGTCAAATTCCACAGAAGTTGGTAAAATAATGTCTTGAACAGTTTCTGATGGAAAAAAATGTCAACAGTCACAACTGGGACAATTGACACTAATCGAAGCATTACGAGTTCCAAACAGAATTTAAAATCATGACAATACTTCCTTTGTTTATGTTCACTTCCCAACATTGTACCCATCTACACACAAAAAGTGGTGGTATGCAAGATGGAAATATCACAACCATGTATATATATATATATATATATCTATGAGACACCCAATATCCTTCAGAACTTTTTCTTCAAGCATGTGAAAATTGTAAATCTATGTAAGTGGGACCAACAGAGGTTCTCCTATCGGTGCAGTTTAAATGGATAACTGCTTTGATAGTTTAGTTCATGAGTTTAAAGATAAAATTCCCAAAACTTCATGCTGTTGTCCTCAAAGCTGATAAATTCTCCCAAATAGTTGTGAAAGAGTAAATCTGAGAAATAGCTCATAGCTAAAAATCTGAAACGTTCTTTTCAAAAAGGAAAAGAAGATCCTATAACTAACTCCAATCAAATCCAAAGCTTTATGCAAGAAGTCTGACTTGTCATCAACAACCTATTAGTACAAGTTGGGACATGCCAAAATAATTTGCCCATTAGACTTGTCCATGTGGCCCTTTATCAATCCTCAATGCCTAGGGATTGTCTTTGTGAAACAATTGGAGAAGACCACCTATTCCAATTCTAGACTAGGTCATGCACCTAATTGTCATAAAACCCTATTTCTGCTTCTTTAACTTTCTTTTGCTCATTTGTGGGTAAGCACTCAGCAGACTTACAGAGCATTTGGTAAACATTTTATCTCTAAGAATAATTTCTTCTCAGAAATGAATTTTTTCTGATTCTGTTCCCTCAACAAGTCTGAGTATTCGAATGCATTTGATAATTGAACAAAATTCCTATTCCCAAAATAGAAATACGTTTGGTACAACTCTCAAATTCCATTGTGACTTAGAATTTCTTTTAATTTTTAAATAATTTTATTACTTTTTTTTTTCTTCTTTTTCTTTTCTTCTTCTTCCTTTCGCTGGAGCCTGGCTAGGTGAGGCTTGTCCTCGCCCAACCACCGCAAGGTCGGCCCCACCATGGCCAGGCAATGCCACCTGCGTGGCTGGGCAAGGGCAAGCTGGTGAGGGCCTCACCCTCACCAGCTCGCCTAGCCACCATGAGGTCGGCTTCACCATGGCCAGGCAATGCCACTTGCACAGCTGGCAAGCAACGAGCCTCATCAGTGGTTGGGTGAGCTTAGCCTCACCAAACTTGGGCAAGGTCGAGCCTCAAGGCTTAGGCTTGGCCCAGCAGCGAGGGAGGGCGACATTGCCCAGCCATGGCGAGGCTAACCATGTAGTGCCTGGGCGTGGTCAACCCTCACCAGGGGCCAGCCAAGCTCCAATGAGGCCAACAACTAGTGGGCTTGATTTGGAGTCATTCCTAGAAACAAAGAAGTGACTTCTTTATTCCAAGGAACAAAAAAATAAAATCAAATATTATTTGACCGGTTACCAAACAAGGCCTTACACTACTATGAACATAATGCTCAATTCAAGGTCAACTATACTACTCTGTTCTTGAGCATCCTTTAAAAAAAAAAAAAAAAACACTAAAAAAAACTAAAAAAAAGTGAAGGCAAATTATAGACAAATCATTAAGGCTTATCTTTTGCCCTCATCACTTATTCCCAAACTCTATGTAGAGCACCAACTATTGGCACAGAATTGTGGGTGAACCAGATTCACAGGACCAAAAGTAAAGAAAAACATCCTCATAATAGTTTTGGTTACAGTGCTCCGGATTCAACAATTAATTAAAACAAGCAATTAGATGTGACTGGTCCACTTTCTTCTGTAAATAATTTAATCCTCTCACGATATACCATGCCCACTTGTCATTTCAATTCAACAAATGCCTTTGTTCCACACCCAAGTTATTTGCAAATTCAGTACTTGAAAATTTTATCTCCCATTTTATCTTATATCCTATGTCAATTACCATTTACGATTGTTTAATTTCAGGTAGCCTGACCTAAGAGACTGGAATTTCAAGGTTGAAGCCACACATAACATAAAATCAAGATTAAAACATCAATGCCCGTATTTACACAGTTGAATTTAAATCTATGACATCAAGTTCTCTGTTTAATGAAAGAATCGCACTAACCTTAACGCCAGTTGGAGTATTTCCAGGCTTTGTTGTTGTCGTGCTCCCAAAAGCATTGGAACCCGAGGAGGAACTCAAAGGCTTAACAGGACTCATTGTTATGCCGCCAGAGTTAAATTTTGGCTTCTTATCAGCAGGCTTTAGTATTTGGAAAGAGCACATCAGGGTCTCATCAACACTCATCATGGCACCAGCATTGTCAAACTCCCCACAGTAGTTAGGTGCCGAAAATATAGTTACTAGTTGCCGGTCAGCAAAGAATTCGTAGCCATCCTCCACAACCTGCAATCAAACAACATGGTAAAAAGACCACCAGATATAATCAAAACATAAGTGCCTCCCTCCAAAAAAATCATACCAAATAACTGCACAAATGAAGCATGGAGCAAAAGCATCTGCAACTCAATGACATAAATTGCCATGAGTTACCTTTATGAGGATACAAAGGTAAAAGAGGAAAAAACAAAGGAAAAAAAAAGGTCCAAGGATCTACAAATAGGATATTCTAGTGCTTGTTCAAGTCTTATAAGAGTATTGTCCAAGTCATTTTGACAGGCTTGAAGAGGGTGGAAACTGGTCAAGTTAGAATGCGTGAGAAAAAACCTGATGAGCACGGCAAATAAGATCCAGATCATGCTTCTGAAGAAACTCTGTCACCCTGTCCGCCCCAAAGGTATATGAAACTCCTCTGTCATTCATTCCCCAGCCCTGTACATCCTTGCTAGGATCTGACCAGAGAAGATCACAGAGCAAACCAGTATCCGGTACATCCGTGGGACGCTGCAAGTTCCTAATTTGGTCTAAATCGTGTAAGTCAGGTGAGAGACCACCATGCATGCACAGAATCTTCTCATCTATCAAGGCTGCCACAGGCAGACAATTAAAGCACTCTGTGAAAATCTTCCACAACCTGACATTGAACCTTCTCTTACACTCATCATAAAATCCATATATCCGATTTATAGAAGCACATTCGTGGTTTCCTCTCAAGAGGAAAAAGTTTTCGGGGTATTTAATCTTATACGCAAGGAGTAGACATATTGTCTCCAAACTTTGCTTGCCTCTATCCACATAGTCCCCCAAAAACAAGTAATTGGCATGAGGAGGCAATCCCCCATACTCAAAAAGTCTTAAAAGGTCTGAATATTGTCCATGAATGTCCCCTGAAACTCGAGAAAAATAGTTCCTTGTCATTAGATTTTCAAAATTTTGCCGACAAATAAAAAGAATGGAATATGCTCAGGAAAAAAAAAAAAAAAAAAAAACAAGCAGCATTTTCATGAAAAAATAAATTCAATGTTCTGGTGACTAGAAAGGACCATTTGTATGTACCATATAGCAAACAAGCTACCACATTATTATCCTTAATATTATTGAAGGTTTTGCTGAGTTTTTTCCCCCTCCTATTCTGCAAATGTACTAACTTTCCAAGTGCCATTTTTTCTTTTTTCCTCTTAGGTTATTCATATAAAGATGGAGCTGTAGCCTGCTATATTTTGTCAAATTACACGCTTTAGATTTGTGCATTTATTTTAAACATCGTCTATCACCACATACTAGTTAAGTACTTTCTTAATTAGAGCACTAGTCTCCGAATATTTTAGACTTAAGGAAAATATCCAAAGGTTATTAATAAGAGACCAGTTTGAGTAATGCGAAGGATTATAAATATACATCTTTTTCTATGAGATAATTCATACATCATCAAGTTACACTGCTTTTATTCCTGTGAAAAAACAATTACCACCTTGGATTAGCATATGGAAGTGTGATAGATATCCATCATTAGCCATTTTTATATTATGGCGTTGAGGCCTTAAAAAAAATTCTCACATGCATAAAGACAACAAACGAAGAGTGCAATCACAAGGAATTTGAAATTAAAAGTGATTTTCTCGTGACAACTTTGTACAAAATATCTATGCACTTGTTCATATAGCTTGTATCTCTTAGTGCAAATTTAGGATAGATGATTGAGTAGCTCACTCTTTTCATTCAAAGGAAAAAACGACCCCCAAGTCATATAAAATGTTTCTTCCAGAGAAATACACTTTAGTGTAGTCCAACTCAAATTTCTAAAGAGCTGCAATTTCCTGGCGTACTACACGTCTTATTCCAAAATCTCTGGACATCACTGCCCTAGGAGACATACTCAGAAGAGGGACTTATGATAGAGTGGGTAGAGCAGTGGATATATGAATTGAGAAGGAAAAAACAATGAAATCAGATCAGTTGCCAAAAGTATGCCAGATTCTTTCAGTAGCCATGAGATTTTTTGGAAAGATTTTTAATCAGTTATCATTGAACTCTTGTCAATTCTTCACAGGATAAAATAGAGCATGTTGAATGAAATACAAGCAATCAGTAAAAGCTGCTAAATCCCACCAAGATGATATACTTAAACTTGCTGATACAAAAGAAATCAACAATCTAACTATACATGAAGCTATGACTAGCAGAAAATAAGCTCCAAATCAAGAGACAATTTTGAAGCGTGACTTAACATATAAACTGCAAAGGTTCTCACCATCAGCAACAAAGCCAAAAAGGAACATTCACAAAGTCACCCAATCATAAATCATGCTAACAGAAAGTCAATCAGGGCCACATACAACGGTGGCATTAGATTCATCAGAATTAAAGTTGAGCTTAAACCATTAAAACTGACTGTTAACTCCAAAATCAGACAGAGGGCGGTGTGACCAATAATATCAATTTTGTGATGGATTAAAGAGGTGGTATAACTTGTGAAGTGCATTCCACAAGAATCAGACAATCCAGAAACTTCATCCTGACCTAACATAGCTTATACTACAATTGAACAAATAATATCAATAAAAAAATTGATGAAATGCAAATGAAACATAGAATTGTTCAGTTCAGCTAAGTTGATCAATTTCTTTTCATGGTTTGAATAGAAGAATGCTAAATGGAGAAACTGATATGAGAATCAGTGGACAAATCTTCAATATTTCTATACAAGCTGATACCTGTGTGGTACCTATCCGCCTGTGGTGCTCACAAAGTTGCAGCCATTACTGTGAGTGTTAACTCCAAAAGAAGCCACTCTAGAAAAAGGGGAAATAACTCTTATATCCATCAACTTATATACTTTGGGTAATTCCTAGCTATGCTTTTTTCTCCCGCCCCTATCTATGATGCCTATGCCAGCTCTTGAGGGTCACTATTGATGTTTAAGCAGACCGATCAACCTCATCAATCAAATCTACCAATCACCCACAAGAGGATGTTCGGTTTAAGGCTACATATCTATTCCACACACATCTGTCCACTCAATGAGGCCATCACCCTCCTCCATCACAATGCAAGAGTATAGACCAAGACCGATGTTAGCTTTCTCAATATCAAGGATAGACTAGGGAATCAAACTTGTGACTTCAGATTTGCAAACCAAGTCCTAGACCACTTGACCAACCAACACAGTGGTTCTCACACTTTCTATTTACAAAAAACCGAGAGATGCACTCTTGTAAACTTTTGCATGCGTAGTTTTGAAAGACAGCCTCACTGTTGGCTAAAAAAGAGACTAGCCACTGGTATCTTTTGAATCAAGCATCACCCCAAACAAGTAAAGCATGAGTGGTCTACAGCCTCACTGTTGGCTAAAAGAGAGACTAGCCACTGGTATCTTTTGAATCAAGCATCACCCAAAACAAGCAAAGCATGAGTGGTCGCAAGTTTGAGGAGAATCAGAACCACTCTACATGTCATGCTTGATTTTTTTTTTTCTCCACCCCTTCTATTTTGAAGATTTACATTCTCAAGTTGCTGTCTCCACTTTCTTTCATTCCATGCATCACATTCTAAAGCATTAGCACCTAAACGACCTATTGACCCTCCTCTCCATTCCCATAAGGACGACATCAACATGCTTGGCTTTTTTAAAGAACAGTCACGCAGCAATCAAATTGAGAATACTGAAGGAAATACATACACATGGGTAGCGTTTATAGACAATACCACAAAATACTAACATCAGAAGGCAAATGCAGCAATATGAGAAATTGTGCGATTCGAATCATCTTTATCCTACCCACAGGACAGTGGAAAACATGACCAAACGTAACTATTCAGGCAACTACACCAGAAGAGACAATGAACGTGTTAAATTGAAAGGAGCTAAAAAAAAACATTGTATGATGCAAAATCACCAACTACCAAGACCTGCTGAAAGGTTTTCAAATCAATAGCAAGTAGGCAACAAGAAGAACATTCCAGCAAACAAGCAACTTTTAGACACTCGAAACTATTTACAAACTGGACAATGCACACATTCATCAAGCTAATGCAACCGAACACAGAATCCACTGATGCAAGCAGGCACGATGAGGCGTCCGACACAGATACTTAAATCCCCTACAGAGAGCATGCGGCTTGCTAAAAGCTCACCCACAAGACATCATAACGAGCAGAAGAAAACCCATTTCAGTTCTCCGAGTCTACCATTCTATCCCGAACTGAACTAAACCAAGAGAGTCAACTGCAAAAACTCCTCAACAAAGACGAGACACTACTCAGCTCGACGGCAAACCAAGACGAAAGGCAGCACCGACACATCCCGGACTAACTCAAAAAAAAAAAAAAAAAAAAAACGAACGAACGGAAGAAAGGAGGATGATTACCGCATATCTTAATCGGCGCCTCGAGATCCAGCAGGTTGGGCTGCTGCATGAAGACGTCTTTCGAGGTCATACAGAGCTGCCGGATCTCCGCCTCCGACAGCTGGACTTGCTTCCCGGGGCGGGTGCGGACCTCCAGGAGCCGGCTGATGATGTCGTCCAACACCGCTTGCTCCATCTCACCCCAACCAAAAAAAAAAAAAAACACGAACCCTCCCTAGGCCAGCCGCGCGCACCGGCGGTCCCGGTCAACCGAGAGAGAGTCGCGAATCAGCAGCCCCGGCGCGAGGGCCGGGGAACGGGACCGGAGGCGGGGCGGGAGGGGAGGAGGAGCATGCCGCGCGGCCGGAGACGGCGGAGGAGACGGCGGCGGGGAGTGGCGGAGGAGGAGGAGGGGGGAGAGGATCGAAGAGAGAGAAAGAGGGAGGGAGATGGCGCTAGGGCACCGGAGGAAGGGGGCCTGGCTTCAGTTCTTGGCGAAATGTGTGGAAACTTTGAAAGTGGAAAAAGAGGAAGAGCTAGATTTTAGAGAGAGAGAGAGAGAGGACTGGAATTGAAACAGGGGTGACCTAAGCACGGCGGGGGGCGTTTCGGTCAATTCACCCCGCCTGGGCGGTTGATTTTTTTTAAAAACCCACGACGGTTTTTTTTTTTTTTTTTAGTTTTTAGTTTTCGATTTGATTTAATTTGTTTGTTTTTATATTACTAAACACGGGTCGGTGTGATTAAAGAGTGATTAAAGAAGTGATTTTTGTGCGCTCCATGTTTGAGTGCGGCATACGGTGTGCGGATAAGAATGCTGCATGCCGAGATTATAAAAAGCGCCATTTTTTGAATGAGGAGTCAAAAGGATGATTTTGAATCGTCATCCCCATGCAAATTAAAAGTCATTAATCAAAACCGCCATTAGACCTTAATCCCCTCCCTCCGAATTAATTATTATGCTTGGATGGCTCAGTCAAATGGTTGATGAATCTTGGGTGTAGATTTCAAAGTGGGAGAACACCATAAACGGTCCCCAAATTTTGGCCAACTATATAATTTAATTTATGAATTTTAAATTTGTTCAATATGGTCTTGAACTTTATCTTAATATATAATGTGGTCCATTTGTTTTTGATTTGTTTAATATGACCCATAAACTTTTAATCTATGTTCAATTCATTATTGATGCTAAATTTGAATTAATGAAAAATAATATTGAATATTTTCATATAGTGAAAAGATTAAATTAAATATTTATCAAAAGTTTCGAAATCAAATTGTTGTTGAATAAAGTTTAGAGACTGCAATAAACAAATTAAAACTTTATGAATTATATTACATATTTATTCATAATTTAGAGACCATTTATCCCGTTATTGAAAGGCCCACGCTTCCTCGATTCATGTTTTTCTCTCATGGGGTTGGGGGAGAGATCTGATCAGGACGGGCTCATAATGGGATGATCAATGATTAGAAAAGTCAGCGGAGGTATGAGGAGACAAGATTGGATCCGAAGGCACGGGGATGGTACGGGAATCGGCGAACGTGAGATGAAATCAGTGGGTTTTTGGATGTCGGGTTGTGTGAACGTGGAAGAAAAGACAATGACCGAACGAACTCCACTGATAAACTGTTCCTGAGAAGGAAAACAGCAAAGAACTTGAGGCGTTCAAGCTCACGACCCACTTGAGAAGTCGACTCGGGCAAGTGATCTGGAAGCTAGAATCTCCTCCTGCAATGGAGAATTCGATGTGCCGGCGTGGAAAGGGTGAAACAGAGCCGTCTCCGATCATCGTCGGTTGGAAAGACTAGTAATCCTTAGGCAAATGGAAAGCCGGTGAAGCTCATCAAGAAGGGACATGCAAGGTCGACGATCAGCACTAAGTTCTCGAGCAACTTGTGATAACCATTTCATTACTTGAATGTCGTTGAGTTGGCGCCGTGTCCGGGTCCGGGAAGCTTCGTATGCTTCTGTTGCTTCAATGTGTGATTCCAGAGTTCGACGTACCCACAAAATTTGACTCTCTCCATCATCATTTTCTCTTGCATCTTCCATAGATTTGACCCTTGAAAAGGAAGGCAGGCGGACATGGCTTTGAGCCTTACCAACCTAGAGTTGGCTGACTGATTAGGCAGAAAATATGAGATGTTAAAACAAATGGTGTTCGTTTGTAAGGCGTTCCCTTTATAGACCCTCTCGCATGTTTTATGTATTTTCAGTCTGATCAAAGGTTATGTACAAGCCCCTCTCAGGAAATTTACCAAGCAGGTTGATTTCCTAAATTTGGTGTTTTTAAGGGAGCCGAGTGTGATTAGGCCAAATTCTCTTTAAAAAATACCAACTTTAGGTCGGAGACCCAAATTTTCTTTTCCCTTTCAAAAAAAGTGCGGACTTTAGGATGGGTCTCAATATTGCCCCAAGCCTTTTGCTTTTTCCTAAAAAAACGCCAACTTCCTGTTGGCACTGAAACCCAATCTCTGTCAAATTTCCGTTTAATTATGCCATCAAATATTCGATTTAGCATAATTACTTGACAAAAACTTGATGGGGGCTAGGAGTGGATACCAGCTGAAAGTTGGTATTTTCTTTTATGGGAGAAAAAAATAAGTTGGGGGAGAATTGATACAAAAGTTAAAGTTGGTGATTTTTCATGAAACATAAAAAGTTAGGGTTGGATATGGTAGTGTGACTTTTGATAGCTAGTGTGAATTTCAATTCCAAGTGCATAACCAAATTACCCAAATCCATATAATTTTTTAAATCCATATAAAGAAAATCAAATTGTCAAAGCCCTAAATTAGAGTCGTCCAATCGACTAACTATTGCCTCCTCATAATTGGGACTCGAACTAAATTTGTTTCCTGTCAAGGGAATTGAGTATGATTATATACAATATTAGAAACTTTAGTAATTTAATCGTAATAAATGCCTCGAGCACTTGTTAATAAAATCTTTCAATGATCGGCGACCAAGTTTGGATAAGGATCTCTCTTTTATGCCCCTACGGGGTGCTAAGGCTAGTCGTTTCTTGGAAATCGGTCATGGTCAACTGATGAAGCGCCGCCCCCTTCCTCACAGCGGGCAAGTTGACTTTAAACACCCGTTGACTGAAAATGCATGGGAAAATGCACGGTGGACAGAAGAAGACTCATCCTTTGTACCTTGCAGGGAAGTTCGGCTTTTTGTTCTTAATACGCGGTACCAGTTCGATGAACTGACCTAGGACTGCACGTGCCATGCCGTTAATGCTAACAATATTAAAATCGAATCGGAATTTTGATTCATGAAGTGACACGACACGTGTATTCCGATTTCGTCTCGTTACTTCACAAATTACGCTAATAAATTCATTGTTATTCTGAGCATAACTTTCTTTATATAAATAATATCTTTTCTCATATCGCATAAGATAAATATGTTCTTGAATATGACATGGGCCGACTCCTCTAGGGGCCAAAGAAGAGGCCTAAGAATCATACCGTGACTGCAATCAATGGCCAACAGCGCATTCAACCAGAAAAACGCACCGCCATCTCCGGGGAGCAATTATTAGTCAAGGTGGGAAATGACATCCGATGGAGTCGCGTTGTTCTTGTTTTGGTTTATGATATGGTATGCTTTTGCTTGCTCGAGAACCACGTATAATAAATACCATGGGCAATTCAAAAGAACTGAAAAAGTAAACCTCCTCTCCAAAGTTTCAAGAATCAAGTTATATTAAAGATTAGCACCACAATATAAATCTCTCTCTCTCTCTCTCTCTCTCTCTCTCTCTCAAACAACAATTTTCTTCCCAAAAATAAAATAGAAAATAAGAAGAGCACAACTTTTACATGTATAAAAAATAGCATACCTTCATTGATAAAGGTCCAAGCTGTTGCTCTCTCAGCTTTGCTTATCAACAATGAAGTTCACTAGCATTAGTCTGCTTGCTCTCTTCTTGTTTCAAGGCTCGTTTCTACAACTCGTCACCTATCAGGCGCCGATGGCGGATATACCTACCTGGGAACCTCTGAAGCCGTATGAGGAATTACCATAGCTTAAGGAAAGCTGTGCATAGACTGCCACCACCTCCTCCCATTCACAATGTTCCCATCCATCCAAGTACTCCTCCACCACAGTCCCCACCTCCGCCGCCGACTATAGCCACCACCTTCTTTCGTTCACAATGTTCCCATCTGTCAAAGTCCTCCACCATAAACCGCCCCTCCACCACCACTGTAGACGCCATCCCCGCCGCAGCAGTTGCGATATTGTGCACGAGCATATGTGTGATGCCATGGATGTGCTTTGATTTTTGTTTTAGTTGGGCAACAACTTGTGTGTTATGTGATTTCATGGTTTGTGTGGATACTCGATTTCTGTTTTAAGCTGTGTGTATTATTGGATCATTAATTCAATCTAAATCAAGATAGCTTACTAACTATGTAGGAATATCTAAATAACAAACTACATATTCATTCGACAACTTAAATTTTTATAATAGTTAATAATGTTACATAAAATTTCATATGGTATCAAAATTGGAATTTTGAGTTCTAAATACTTAAAATCCATCATGAGGCCAAAAATCCTCACTCTAGTCTGCCTTATAAAAAATGTTAACATCACGCAATGCTAATGCTTCAAAAGCCACTACTTAGCCGATATTAGCTACGAAGAAATCGATGATAGATTGTTTTATGTCATGTTCCATTTGGATAGCCTCAAATCAGCTCTCATGTTTCATTGTACCTTCGACCCTTTTACATTATGTTTGTGCTTTGAAGAGTGGCGCGTTTCTGCTCGGAATCATGAGCGCGATTGGTCTAATCAAAGCTAACTATTGCCTGCAATAGGAGATTACGAAGGGGCGTCTTGTTAAGTTGTATCCGTCGTTCTTTGCTGCGAAATGTGTAGTTTGCTTTTCCATACAAGTGCAAACGCTCAGGCACAACAACAATTTTATACCTTTTTCGAAAACACTGAACTTGTCGTGAAATCTTTGATTGGAGATTACTTCAAGGGTTAGATTCGTTACAAAGAGGAAGGCACATGGACTAGGGGTGTGCAAAATACCCGGGAACCGCCCGCACCGCCCGGAACCGGACCAGAACCGCTCGGAACCGGCGGTTCTTGAGGAAACCGGTCCGGTTCCTGCCCAATTTTTTGGAACCAGTGGGTACTGGTCCTGGTTCCCGGTTCCACAGGCGAATCCGCCCACCCGGACCGGACCGGAACCTTTTTAATATTAAAAAAAAATTACTAAAATAAACCCTAGATTAGATCTCATTTCCTCGCTCCCTTCGTCTTCGGTTTTCTCTCTCTCTCTCTTCCTTGGTTTCTCCTAATCCTATCGCCATTTTGATTCCTCCCCGAGCATCAACGCCGCCGCCGCTACTCCTCCGTCGATGTTGTTCGCCCCCTCGTGTCAGCCGCCACTCGCCACAGCCGCGGAAAATTGTTCCACAACCGTTCTATGTTGAAAACCCAACTATAGACCTCCTCACCTCCTTCTCAACTCATAGACCCAACTGTTCTATGTTGAAGACCAAAATTATTTTGCGTCAATATTGGTTTCATGGATCCACCCGAGAACCGGACCAGACCGGCGGTCGATTACTGGGTGGATCCATACAACAAACGGGTGGATTCCGGTTCCAATTTTTTGGAACCGATCTTTAGCGGGCGGTTCCTGGTTCTAGGTCGAGAACCGCCCACCTGGACGATGCACACCCCTGACATGGACCAAGATTGGAGAAGGGCAATAGAGCAGGAGACTGCTTGGTGTGATTTTAAAACTTTTTTCAATACCAGAATTCCGGCGTTTGGCAGAACCATAGACCAGGGACGCACATAGGATTGCCTTTATTCACTGGTATCGAGAAACGATCTACTCCACGAAGTGATGGACGTGACCCTTGTTTTGAGTGGAAGACATTGCGCGCTTTTTTATTACAGCTCCCCACTAGGCTTTTCTTGCAAAATCATTCGAATAGACTGGAAAGATCTTGCATGGATCCGGTCCTCTCCGGACCACAAAACCATGCAGGGAAGTGCCATATATTCAAAGTTGGAGATTCAAAAGGGCAGGTCGAAAAATCGAAGATTATTTACACTCATTCAAGTTTTAATCATTGAGTTATAGAATCGATGGATACCACTGATTTCTCCATTTCGATCCAATCATTTATGTGGGATTCTTCTTTCTTCCATGTCCTTACACATGCGCTCGACATATCACAGTCATTCGATGGCGCAGGACCTCGTGAAGTCCACTGGGTTGACGATTGTGATTCACCCTGTTCATGTTGGGTCGGGCGTGGAAGGGCCGGCAAGTTGGACTTTGGGAAGGTGTCGGCTACAGATGCATGGTGGAAAGCAAATATCGCTCTTGCGCTGTTTTTCAAAAGTTCGGCTCCAAACGTGCTTTGACTTGCTGAAGTGAACTTGGACTTCAAGCCCATATGATGTAATCTTATGCCTAAGTTGCGTGCTAATGCTATCGCCATTCAAGTTCATTAATCCCCTTACAAAACATTCGTGCTCACAGGCGAGAAACGAATGGAGGCTCGGTCGCTTGTGCTCCTGGCGATGCTTTTTCCTGTGGTTGTGGATCGAGCAGCTTGCGCAACCACCTTCCATGGCAAGCCACAATGCATCTCGAGTTTGCATCGGATGAGTACGGCCTGGGAGATAACCCGGCGTGACTTCTTCTTCTTCAGGTGCCGAAGGATAGGGCCAGGGGTCATGCTGCTGGCGGCACAGGCCAACCGTGAATGCCACCAAGCCGCACCGCCATCTCCGGGAAGCATTAGTTAATCGAGGTGGGAGAAGACATTCAATGGGAGTTGGCTTGTTCTAGTTCGGGCTTGACAAGTGGGATGCTTTTGCTTGCTTGAGAACATGCAATAGATGGGCAATTCAAAAGAAGTGAAGAATTAAACTTAACTTTTCAGAAAAGTCGAGAGGTATGCTAGCCATACTTAACAAATTCCATTCACTATTACATGCTCACATATTCCCATCCATCAAAGCCCTCCTCCGCCACTTCCCCCACCTCCACTGCCGCTGCAACCACCGCCGCAGCCCCACTGTTGCTGTATCAGTCCAAAGCATGTGTTTGATTCCATGAATGTGCACCGATTTCTATTTGGTTGGGCACCAACTTGTGCGTTATTTGACTCTTGGTTAGCATTGTTTGGCCGCGTTTGGATAAAAATGCAAAGTCTATCACGAATCATGATCGAAAATCAGTAGAGCGATCGAATTGTGAGATAAAACAAAGGCTATGGTACATAGACCAAAACTCGTAGTTCTCCTCTTTTCTTATTCCAAGCCGGCGCTAAATACCGATCTTCGGTGCATGGTAAATCATTTTTGTTTTGTGTCATATGGAAATGCGAAATTCATCATGAAATCTTGATTGGAGATCACTTTGGGGACCAATTGCATTACAAATGAAAACAGGAAAGAGTGTTGGAAAGTCCTAAACCTATTATTTTGATGTCAATTTAGTCTTAAACTTTTTATTGGTACCAATTCAACCATAAATCTTTTGATATAGTGCCCATTTAGTCATTCTGACTAATTTTTGTAGAATTTTACTAACATGAATGCCAGTTGGCCTAATGGCACTGACGTAGATAATTTTATATAATATTTTAATATTTTTTCCGATTTTTTCCTTTGTTTTCTTTTTTTTTTCCTTTGTTTTTTTTTTTTCTTTAGTTGGCCAAAGGCAAGAGCGAGGCTCACCTAACCACTAGCAAGTTAGCCAACGAGCCATGAGGTCGACCTTGTCGGCCCTTGCCTCTGGCTAATCGTTGAATGGCACCAATACTAGGTTTAGAACTTTTCTCCCACTTTTCCCAATCAAAATATAATGGCCAACATTGAATATAGGGCAATAGGGCGAGGCCAGTTGTTGTAGTTTACGACTTTTTCATACTATACAAGAATTTGAACGTTTCGCATGATCACTATCCAAGGATACACAAACCGCCGTGTTCCCAGATATTGAGAGGGATTTCGCAGAGCTGTAAGGTAATTAATTCCGGATGAGAGACGTTGTGTAGTTTTATTATCCTACTAGTCTCTTCTCGGAATTCATTCAAATAGACCGAAAAGACTCACGTGGCTTTAGTCCATCATGGACCACAAAATCATGTGGGAAGGCACGACAAATGCGCGATATCTTCACAGCAAGAGATCCACGAGAATGCTCGCTGACGAATTTAGTGGAACTTACGCCAACTCAAAATTTAAATTAATGAATTACGAGCTAATCGCGTGTTATCAATTCCTCCGCTTCACTCCAGCCATTCGTAGTCAACGCACTCGCCAGGAGTCAACGATTAACCATGAACCGGGGTGAACTTTACTAGGCTAAATTGACTTAAAAAGTGAACTTGGGACTTCATTCCCTTATAAAGCAATCTCATCTCAAAGCTTGCAAGCCATCGCCATTCCAATTCATAACTCCCCCGCTTCTAAAACCATTTCCTGCGCATAGGCGAGGAATCTGATGGAGGCTCGGTCGCAGCTCGTGCTCCTGGCGATGCTCCTATTCATGGCAGCGGTGGCAGATCGAGCAGCTTGTGTGACCGCCTTCAATGCCGAGGCCGCGATGCGCTCCGGCCCATCCAGCTCGCATGAAATGAGGAAACCGGCACTGTGAGCGTCACGACACAACGGCTCCAGAGTCAGAAGGACAGGCCCTACGAGGGTGCCGCCACCGGCACCAAGGGCCAACATCTTTCATAACCAGCAAGAGCTGCCATATGAGGATGCGCCCCCGCCATCTCCATCATCTCACCACTTTATAATTCCCCCAGAACATCATTGACCTATACGAATCATATCCTGAGTGAGGGCATTGGCATAGCGTAACGTATCTTTGGAAAACCCCTTTTGTTGTCGACCCTTCAAAAATAAACACCTCAGTTCACGAGGGGTCGCTTATCTCTTCCCCTAAAAAAGTTAAGGAATGCATGATAACCAAAATTTCTGTTCCATAAATAATTTTTCTATTTCAGACTTGTTTCTGAAATAGAAATTTATTTGATAAGCCTACTTAGTTTTTTTATTTCTAAAATAGATTTCTATTTCAGAAATTGATTTGGAAGAGAAATCAGAAATAATTTCTCCCACTAAACCCTAATTTCGGTGAGTCCTCCCTCATCTCCTCTACGTCTCTGCCTCCTCCTCCTCCTCCTCCTTTGCCTCTCCTCATTTTATTAAAAATAAAAATAAAAATAAATAAAAATATTCATTTTATTCATCTAAAATTAAAATAAATTATTTTTATTTATCATTTTATTAAAAATAAATTTATTAAATTTATTAAAAATAATTTATTTATGATAAATTTATTTGCCTTGAGTGTTTTGCCAAATAAATTTATTTTATTTTATTTTATTCTTTATTTTTTTTGTTACTAAATCATTTTTATTTTTTATATTAAAGGTCGTTGGTCGTCGCCGCCGTCGTCCAAAAGGAAGAAATTTTGTATCGTTATCAAACGGTTATTTTTGCTTAAAAACTCTTCTAGAAATTTTCTATTTCTGTTTCAGAAACTATTTCTGGAATAGAATGGTTGTCATACGCGCTCTTAGCTTCTCACTACGGAGGCAATCTCATGGTTGGGTGATGGGTTGACCTTGGTCTAATAACATAAACAAGTTCTTGCTCCTTTTGTTGTCTCTGGGTAAATCTTTTGTTCCCTTTTTTCTCTCTTTTTGGGCAAGAAGAGAGACGGGTTGGCAAATCAATGTGGGCCCGATGAACAACCTCAATGATCTAACTATTAACATTTCGGCACGTTAAAATCAAATCATCTCAACAATTGATACTCGCATCGATCAGTCCCACGGATCAAACACCGTTATAAGAACACCGTGGTACATATGAAGAGGCGACATAAGGTTCAGCATCATAATCAATTTTAAGGGGCTCGTCCCACCACGATATGAGCAGTCTAGACAAGTACTTTAAATTCACCTTTCTAGAAAGTGCTAGCCCATCAATTCTCCGGTAGCTGACCAGAGTCCTCAATCACGACCGTTTCCCGCGTCCTTCACCGCGTTATACCCGTCTACGACCTTCCCGAACACGACGTGCTTCCTGTCCAGCCACGGGGTCTTCTCGGTGCATATGAAGAACTGAGAGCCGGTGGTGTCGGGTCCCACATTGGCCATCGACAGCACTCCCGGGCCGGTGTGCTTCATCTTGAAGTTCTCATCGGCAAATTTCATTCCGGATATAGACTCCCCTCCTCCTGTTCCGTTGCCCCTAGTGAAATCCCCGCCTTGACACCTTCTCCCCGGTGCACAGAGCGCGGAAATTTTGGGCGGTTTTGAGCGTGAAAATAACTTTTAAACAAGTGCCTTAGATTGATTAGGCATGCTTTAAAATAAGTTTTCGATTATCAAATTGTTGATTATATAAGGTGAGTTGTCTTAAAAGCAACCAACTTCACATTGCGCCTCAATTTTGGTCAAAATTTTTTTCCTTCATAGAAAGTACCAACTTTAAGCCGGGCCCTAATTATAGCCGAAATATATATATATATATATATATATATATATATATATATATATAGTGACCTGAGAACCACCGTACAGCCAGCAATCGGCGGTGTAAACTCGGGGCGAACCAAGCCCACCCACTTGACCCGGCCGCGGGTGAGTCGCACAATGCGTACGCTAGGGTTTGAACCTCCCCCCTACCGCAAGTAGAGGGGGAAAGGCCCAAGCTAGCGTGCCCACAGTAGGGTGCCCAAACTACTTGTTGTTTCATAAAAACTAAAAAAAAAAAATCAACTTCAAATCTGACCTGTCAAGTTTTTGTCCAATAATGTTATTAAAAATTTGACATGTTATTCCATGCATAGTAGGTAAAAACTTAATGGGGGCTTGACATGGAAACTGACCAAAAGTTAATGTTTCTTTCAAGAGAGAAAAGAAAAATAGGCATGAATTGAGACCTAACCAAAAGTTGATACTTTTTTATGAGACAAAAAATGTTCAGGTCAAAATTGGGACTTAAGCTAAATTTGATGCTTGTTCGATTAATCCATAAACCATATTATTTTTTCAAAATATCAGAATCAGGGAAGACCGTTGGCTGCCCAAAGGGATATTAGGCGACCCGGCAAATTGCGATGAACCTGTAAAAGTCGCTGAACTCCTAGATATGCAAGCTAATGCCTGGAATATTCCACTACTTCATAGATTCTACGACATCCATACCGTCAAGGAGATCCTTACCATCCTGGTAAGTCCCTCTCATGCAGCAGATAAGTTTATTTGGACAGAAACCACACACGACATCTATATCGTCAAAAGTGGTTATCAAGCACTCAGGAAAACAACAATCAGCAAGAATCAATAGCAAGCTTCGTCTTCTTACCAAACCCCAGAGGTGCTGTGGAAACAACTCTAGAAGTTGAACATAGCACCCAAAATCAAAATCTTTCTTTGGACACTATGCCACAATGCCTTACCCACTAAAGCCAATCTATTTCATTAAAAAACCTCAGAACCAGTGTGCACTCTCTGTCCTAATAGAACACCAGAAACAGTAAAACTTATTTTTCTGCTCTGTCCATGGACCACTACCATATGGTCACATCCGGCGATCAATATTCAAATAGAACCGCAGGCAATTCAACGAATGGAAGCATGGATTGCAGAAAATTTTAAGTGAAATTAGTCCTCACCTGATCCGGAAACCGTAGCCTATGTCCTGTGGCAGATTTGGAAAGCGTGGAATAACTTTATTTTCCGCCACCAGCATTTGGATGCGCTTCAAGTTGTGGATACTGCCATAGCCAATGCTCGAATGGCTCTATATTCCAATCGCAATCCAGCAGACAAAGGCCGTCAACAACTCAACCTTGGCGAACTATGGAGGCCTCCAGATCCAGGTGTCTTCAAGGTGAATATAGATGGGGCTTTTCAATCACACAACAATCAAGGGACAATGGCTAGTATTTGCCGTGATCAGAACGAGAAAATGATCGATGGCCTTACCAGGAGTTTTGTCGCATCTTCAATGCTGCAAACGGAGTTCATGGCATTACTAATCACTCTATGCCAATGCTGGAGATCGGTAGAGCCCATGATCAGCTAGTAATCGAATCATACTGCTTGGTTTTGGTTGATTCAGTTCATGCTTCCGCCTCGACGCCGTGGGAGGTTTGAGCTATCTTTGAAGAAGCCAACCATCTCCTTCTCCGTTTCTCTCGCATTAGGGTTAGACACTGGGCCCGTTTGGTTCGGTTTTGGGGAAATGCTCTTGGGAGAATGTAAATACCTTTGAGGTAAATGAATTTTCCGAAATGCTACTGTTTGGTGAACTATAACTGAAAAAAGTGCTTTAGGGAAATGCAAAATTGTTTGGTAAACATATATTTGAAAAGACTTTTAGAGTGACCAAATTAAGTTTTTTAGTTTTAGTATTTTTAAAATTGCAAAAGAGAAACAATGACTATATAACATTTTACATTTTCATGTTGAGAATAATGTAAAAGATATATATTAGTAAATTTATTTAAAAATTATATTAAAAGAATTTGATTATAGATTCGATGCAAAGCTCAACTTTTGGCCTAAAGGTTCTTTTAGGTTTGTTTTCAACTTTGAATATTTTTTTAATTATTGTAGTATTAATCATCTTCGTTAATTAATGATCATTCTAGTGTATTGATAAAAAGTTGGGCTATTAATTGTCAAAAGATAAAAATGAAAAAAAAAAGGTCAACCCAACATTTGCAAAGGGTTATTATTATTATTATTATTTTTAAAAATAAAAATAAAATCCGATAAAACTCCATTGCCGATCAACGGCAGTTGGGGTGTGGGGAAGATGATCGGTTTTAAAAAAAAAAAAGTCAACGGATGAATAGTAGATGTAGACTTGCATTTCCAAAATCTTTGAAAGCCCAAAGTAAGTCTCCATCTGCTTTGGGCTTTCAGCATTTCAAAGGCCAGCATTTGATCAAAGACACCTCCAAATGTTAAATCAAACACCTAAATTTTTTCTCAATGGGCTTTTTAGGCTGAAAGCCTCTTGGGAATGCTGAACTAAATGGGGCCATTGTAAACATGAGGCAAATGTTGTAGTTGATTAGGCTGCGGAGGCCCATAGAAATGGTACCCTACCTGAAAATTGGGCCATTTCGCCACCTTCCATTTTGCTAGACCTTCTTGTTTCGGATGCTTTAGCTACTTTTCCTTTATAGTGAATGTATTTCCCTGTTATGACCAAAAAAAAAAGAAGTGATAAGTAGGAAATTAGAAACTTTGCTAATTTGATTGCAACGACTACCTCAAGCACTGGCTAATGGAATTATTCATTGACTGAGTATGAGATTGAATAAATATCTTCACTTGGTCTTGCTGTCCAGCAAGCGATGTTTTCATTCATGGCCACAGCTAATTCTAGTTGCTTTCCAGGGCATGGGACTTGAGCTTTTTAAGATGGCGTTGTTTCTTTCTTTCCAGATCCTAAGGAAGACCGGCAGGAATTCTAAGGACACCGATGTATGTTGAAAATTGAGCGACATTTCCTCTGTTCTTGACAACCCTGAGTTCGAAATCCAAATTTTCAAGTTTGTGTCATATCATATATTTAGAGTGTGCCTAATAACTATTATATTTTTGTTTTAGAATAATTTTTCTATTTCACACTTGTTTTCGGAACAGAAGTCTATTTAGTGATGCAATTTCATTTTTCTATTTTTGAAATAAATTTTTAGTTTAAAAATAGGTTTGGAATAGAAATGTGAAGCAAACATTTTTTACTTTTCTATATCCGGAATAGAAATAAGAAATAAAAACTCTTCTCATCATTCGTATTCTCTACTAATGGCCACCCACCTGCCATTGTTGCCCGCCGTTGTCAATCACTAGTCTCTAATGGCCGCCATCTACCGTCCGTAGGTCATTGGCTGCTGCTAATCACCAGTCGCCATCAATAGCTAGTTGCCGCCATTTGCCGCCCCTAAAGTGGGAGAAATTTTGTGTCATTATCAAATCAAATTTTATTTTGGGAATAAAAATTTTACATCGTTATCAAACATGAATTTTTGTATACAAATTCATTGAGGAATAAAAATAGAAAAATCCATTTTTCTTCTGGATATCAATTTATGACGAGAATGATTATCATTCATGCTCTTAGAGTCTAGGGCCAAAGGAAGAAAATTTGTTCAAATATCTCCTGTTGCTGGCGGCAAAGGTTACAAATTGGATCACTTACCATCTTTGTGCTACATAAATTCTCCTTAATAGCGAGTGCAATCTGACATATGCTATAGAGAAAAAAATTTGAATTTAGGTAGGATAGAAGTTTGCCAAATTTTATATTAGAAAGATCGCGGTGTTTGATATAATAGAAACGCCCCACTTACTTATTGAACCACAAAGGCACACACTCCTTTCTATTCTTGTTATTTATGCTTTTCACTTTGAAACTCTCTTTCCTAGAGTTGGTGCAGACAAGTCTATACTCTTCACCCGTGATACTAATGCGATTGCAAACATTTCATGTTGACACCCCGAATTTTTGTGGACCGTCCAAGAGTCCATTTTTCCCAAAATAAAAATAAAAATAATGTAGCAATAATAACAAATAACTGAAAATAAAAAGCCTGATAGTCCATATACATGACCTAATTTGTAGGCGTAGCCAAAACCCATTTACCCATTGGCCGATGAGCCTTCGACCCGCTATTCATTAGCCCATTAACACAGCCTAGAGACAAATCACTCAAGCCCAATAGAATAAAAAAAGAAATCGGTGAGAGATTATGTTCAGTTTTTGACACTCAATAGAAATCGGTGCTGAGGACGGATATTACTGAGATTCTTTAAAAATTTAACAATTTGATAATTTTTTTCCCATTCTAATCACTCTCAGACCGGCCGAAAATCAGGTTTTGTGACTATCGGCCACCATCTCCGTTCTTGGCCGAGCGACGAGCTGATCTGTGAGAGATAATGATTGTTTAGAGGTTGATATAACATGTCTAGGTTGTAAATGACATTAAATCCAAATCTGAAATTAGTTTTTCGAATTTGCATATCAACCGTTTGACAAAATGCCTGAATGAAGTACTAAAATGGGTTTTAAAAAATCAACAATTAGAGTGTCTTTTTTACCACAAAAAAAAAAAAAAAACAATTAGAGCGTCTTGAGTGGGGGCCATGGTGATGAGATCCTATGCTAGTTTCCCCCGAGATATAGGGGCCCGGCCCTTCGATGTTGTCCTAGGCATAAGGGCCCGTGGTGGAGTCCTCGATTACAAAAAAAAAAAAAAAACAATTAGAGTCTTGTTATATGCTTGATTTGTTTCTAGATTGTTGGATCGATACTGAATATATGTTCTCGATATGATTTTGTGGCATTTGCGCGTCCCAAGTCCACCATAGTTGAAAATCCTGCCAGAGGCGCCATTCCCTTGCTGGTGATGCTCACGGTTAAAGGCCATCTCCTTTAGCATCCTGCTCTTCTCACTTTTATACATGAGTTTACGTTTTGTTAATTAGTTTGGTTGTTGCTTGAATGGTTTTATTTATGATGCGTATGGTAACGTTTTTGTTCCTGGTAACAGTTTTCTTTTTCAGAAACACTTTTTTTTATTTCTATTTTTGATAACAATTTCTGAGCATTTTAAATCATTTTGTAACTATAAAAAATTTATGTTCCGGGAATGAAAATACGTTTAGTACAATTCCAAATTTTTTATGATTGAGAATTTCTTTTAATATATTAATAATTTTATTACTTTTTTCTTTTCTTTTTACTTTTTCTTCTCCTTCCTCTTAACCCGTTGCCGGCCTCGGGGAGCCTTGCCGATGGCCGGTGAGCTCGGGGCGACCTCTCTGGGGGCCGACAAGGCTCTGGTGAGGTCGCCAAGCCTCGTTTGGCCAGTCGCTAGCCGTCACCAAGGTTAGCAACCAACTAGAAAGAAGAGAGAAAAGAAAAGAAAAGGAAAGAAAAGAAAATGAAAAAAAATTATTTTTTGAATTGTTCCCAAGAACAATAAGCAATTTTTTTTTCTTGTTTTTGTTTTGAATCTGTTTCCGGGAATAAAAAACTTACCAAACGTGTTTTTGTTTTATTTCTACTCCCAAGAATAAAAAAAACAGAAACACCTATTCTCATGAACGTTACCAAACACGCTCTTAATGTCAAAAATCGATCACCCATGTTAATGGCCAATGGAGATGACTTGGTGACTAGGGGTGTAAATGGTTTGGTTCGATTCGGTTAGATGACTTGGTGACTAGGGGTGTAAATGGTTTGGTTCGATTCGGTTAGATGACTTGGTGACTAGGGGTGTAAATGGTTTGGTTCGGTTTGGTTTATTTTGGAAAATCTAATTGAACCGAATCGATAAGAAAATTTATCAAACCAAACTAAAATTTGATTCGAATTGAAACCGAACCAAATCGAAATCCCTGATTTGGTTCGGTTTTTATTTATTTATTTTTCTTACATACACCCTTTGTATAATTTTTTTTTAAAAAAATCAATTTTTTATTCTTTTTCTTCTTCTTCATAATTGGTTGATTGTCAGCCTTAATGGCGGCCGGTGATTGGCCAGAGGCGAGCTCAAGCCTCGCCACAGGTTGGGGAGGCTCAAGCTTGCTCAATGCCAGCAAGCTAGGTGAGGCTTAAGCCTTGCCGGAGGTTGCCAAAGCCTTGCCGATGTCTGGCGACCTCTAGCAAGGCTTGAGCCTCACCCAAGTGCTCGGATTTGGCGGGGCTCGAGCTCATCAGCGTTGGGTGAGCTTAGCCTTGCCATAGGCCAACAAGGCTCAACCTCGCTGTATCGACGAGGCTCGAGCTTGCTTCTAGTCAATCGCCGGCTACCACCTTGGTCAGCGACCGACCAATGAAGAAGAAGAAAAAAAATAAAAATAAAAAAATGGAAATTTTTTACATTTTATCAGTTGGTTATGTTAATCAAATTGATAAAAATCCACTAGATTAATTTTATTTTTATTTTTAATGAGAACCGAACCAAATAAGAACCGAATTGAAAAAAAATTAAATTTTTTGGTTCAGTTTGGTTCGGTTTGACACCCCTATTAATGACAACAAGTGACATTAGATGTTAACGTCAGACTGGTCGGAGTTTCGGCATGAGTTAGTTTAATGAAATTTCGATGTTCAGCTCATTGGTGGAGAGTCTCAATGAACAAGACGACTCAAAAAGAAAAACTAATAAAAAAGGAAAATAATAATAAATAAATAATCAAAAAATCAAAATCAAAAAATATTTTTAAAAAATATGAATATAATAATGTTGGGTCAAGTCCGGATTGGAAGATGGGCTAAAAATCTTGGACTTGGAGACCGGGCTACGGTGATGTGGGCTGAGCTCTGATTGGGCCTTGAATGATTAGAAAAAGAGAAATTGGCAACTTGGGCTTGAATTGTTGTAATAGTTCGAGTCCATAGACCGAAACCATGAATTGGGCCCTAGATATAGGTTCGAATCCAAACCTAGCCTGGATAACTAGGGTCCGGGTTAGACCATTAATCGAGACCCGGCCCGAAGTCCATATTCTAGAATTCAACAACAACAACAATAATAAATTCTAAAATTAAGAAAAAGTTTAGATTTTACTAGATTTTGGTGTTAATTTTAATTTAGAGCTGATTTAGGATATATGAAAATCTTTTGAAAAAATTGAACTCATAATTGAATAAACCTTTAGGACTTTATAATAGGGTTTTTGAATGCTTTCCTTTTTTAGAGACAATGTTAGGTCGTTGTTTGCGCACTCTCATTTCAATTTTGCTTGATTGCGCTCTTTTAATATATTGATTGTTCCTTTCTTTTTCTTATAATGATTACGATAAATTTTAGAATCTTTGATTGGTATAAAGCTAGCTTGACAATTTGGTTAGCAAATAATCAAATTTAGGTATCCAAAAGGCACTAGAGGCCATGATCCCTAAATCTCTACTTGTGTAGAAAGTAAGGTTTCTTCTCATATCTTACTTGATTTTTAGTTAACCTTATTAGGCTAGTGGCAACTCCTTACATAGAATTTTTATTTTCAATTCAAATTTAAATTGCAAATTCCATGTCACGTGAGGTATGGATTTAAGAGAGTTCACGTTCTTGATCGACAGACCTATGGACAACCTTACAAATGATGTGTTCAAGCCGTCTTTTGGGATGCACCATGTAAAAAGTCTCTAGGACAATGGCCTTTAAATCTATTCTCAATGGTGGCCCCTCATGAGTGCATCACGACACTCTTCATCAAACAAGTTCTGCAATTTATATTCATCATAGTTGGAGAAATATCTCCAAGTAATTTTGATAATATCCAAACTATTCTTAGTAGTATGATATGTGCAAAGGTTCATAACAAAGGACTAGGTAATATTCATGGTGCGATCTAATGGATAAAAGAATACAATACGTCCTGATACGGATTTTCCCTAAATAGTATTAATGGACCCAAGAGGTCAACTAATGATGATATCTATGTCAATTTGAATATCATGTTATTGGTGCTATGGCAACAATGTACATTTAATAATGTTTGTTGGTTTAGCATACTAGCCGTTGTGACAATGGATTCGCATAGTAACAAAATCAGAGTGATGACAATAATTGAGAAAGTAGATAGTTTGATAGGTCTGTCAAAAATTTGTAGCGAAAGGATAGCAGTCGATGTTATTTTTAGGTAGCTTGCAAATGTTCAAGAAAAGAATTGTAGAAACAGTTCTATCTTTGTGCAGTGGCATCAACGGTAACTCTAAGGGTCTTTGCTTCTCCAATGCACCTCCAACAGATAAATTGGAGATGGTTATTAAAAAGAAAAACCTCAAAAACCAAATGTTAAAGAGAGCAACACATGCCAAAGTTTGAAAATTTGCTACTCATTGTGTTCAAAGTGAAACGCTCTCCTTCAATTGTTTCTCGGAGTATTGCATTCGTGCTATCTTAGTAATTGTACTAAAGATTAAGTATACAAAAATAAGAGCAACAGCTGAGTCCTAATAGTGTGATCTATTGTGTAATAGGATTGGTGCTTGCCAATTGTAACTTTCTAAGCAGATTACTAATGCAATCCAACCTGACTTGTGATTGTTAGTTTAAAGAGTAGAAGTAGGCTTAGGGTTAAAGTCGAACCATTATATCATTGTATGCTACTGCTTCTCTTTTACTACTTCCACAAGCACACATTATGATTACAAGTTTTGAAACATCACATGAACCTGATCTTTACTTAGCATTATCTATTTTCCACGAAAGATTATTGAGTTTTGTAAAACAACTTATTCACCCCCAACTAGGTTGTATTGTTAGCCCCAAACATTCATCACATCTTTGTTCCACTTTATCAATGAATTCATCAATCATGCGTGGTTCTCCAATATCAGCAAGTCCTTCCAGTCCCCTTTCAAGCCATTTGTCTTCTCTATCTTTATACTCTCCCCTTCCCCAACAACCCACATAATCAAGGATTGTAGAGCTTCACTTCTCATAAGGATAGCTTGCCAACCCCAAGGTCTAGCTCCTTTCCTTGCATGCTAAAAATCACTATGGGAGAAGTATAAACCTTTTAGTGGTTGACTCTAAAGAGAGCCGAGGGTTGTTGATCTATTCTCCAAGCTTTTTTCCTTTACATAGCTTTGTTGGTCCTCCGATCTCTAAAATCCAATTCGCCACTATTTTCCTTGGTTTTCATAGTATCTAATTTCCTTTAGTGAATCCCCTTCGTTTGTCATTTTTTTTTTCTACCATAAATTGGCTACTTTCTATCCTATAGCATGTTAAGTTGACATAGGGATCTTGAAGATCGACATGTATATTACAAAGTAGCCTGAACAAATGCTTCAATAAGAATTTCCTTCTCTAATTTTGACATCAACTTCTCTTTTCAGTTTTGAAGTTTCAATATTCACTCTTGTTAATATCTAAGCAAACATCTGTTTTTTGGATTCTCCTCAAATTCAAGAACTCTAATCTCTTTGCTCAAGTTCCTTCTTAAATTCTAGGGACTATCTCTACTAAAGTACATTCTCAGCCTATTCAAAATTATGGCTTGGCCTGAAGCTGTCATAGGTCTTCAATGGCTGGATTTTTGGGAAGCTTCACCTAACAAGAATAATTTAACATTCACAAAAAGTTATCCTTATTATTAACATCCCAATGATGTTATCCTTAATTATTATTAACCTCCCAATGATTTCTGAACTTTGCATCCATGTCTTCTCCATGATTTTAATTAGAGGATGCAAAGTATCAAATTTCCTAAAATCTCTAGACTTAATTGTAGAATACTTTTAAAGTACAAAATGCAAAGTAAAATATTTAAAAAGAAGAGGATGAAAAGTATAATTAAGGGGAACTTAAAAGACGAAAATTTTGTAATTTACCAATAATATATGTTATCATTGTTCTCACCACCTTAAGAAAAAAATTATTTGCTGACATTAAATGATTTTGTTTCTCTCCACAATGAAACAGTTACCTTATCAAGGTAAATTTAAAATTCATGAGGTACCCTACTATTTTTATGAGTTAGGTAATAGGGTGATTAAAAGACTTGGTTGAATTACCAAATTAATCATAGTATTATTTGCATCTCATGGTTTGAAAATTCAAATTACACATATGTACATTTCTCTTGTGCGTATCAATTAATCTGCACCTTAATCAATTTTGTCTCCTTTTCCTTTCCCCCTGGGGCTGTTTTCCGTTAGGTTTCTACAAAAGTCAAAGGCAATCTTTTTTGTGATCTTAAGTAGGGATGAGCGGTTTCAGAGTCCATCGAGGTTCCTCTTAAAACATAGAACCAACTTGTTGGAATTGGTTTTTTAATTTTTGGAAACTCAAACCTATTTGCATCCCTTGAACTTAGAACCCATCTCGTCACAAATTCAAGGTTGATTCTAGGTTCCACCTGTATTCTTAATTGAGCGATTATAATGAATCATCATTTTGAATGATTATTATTTGCTACAATCCACTAAGCATAACTCGTATCTAGATACATGAAAAATATAAAATATTAACAAATTAAAAGTCACAGTTATGGATAGTACTGAAAATGAAAGCTCAAACTAGTGGTTCTAGTTTACACACTCATCAATAGATGCCACGAAATATCGTAAGATCTCACAAAGATATAAAATAAGAAGGGATAATTGCTGCAAAAGTCCTAAAACTTGTCACGAAAATATAATTGAGTCCTAAAATTTGCGAAAAGTACAATTGAGTTCTAAAACTTGTCAAATTGTTTCAATCAAGTCCTAAAGTTAACGCCGTCGACTTTTTTTAAAGGAAAATGCTGACGTGGCATTTAAAATTAATTTGTTATTTTCCATGTGGCTTTTAAAATTTTTTTATTTAAATTAGATTTAAAAATTAAAAAAAGAAAAGTGAAAATTTATTTTAAAAAGAAAACAATTCAAAAGGAAAAAGAAAAAATGGCAGCCTCGCCGGAGGGGCCGGCGACCCTCACCAAGCTCGGGCGAGGGTGCCTAGATCTAGGCACATCGGCCCTCGTGAGGGGTTGGCGGCCATCGCCCGGTTTGGGCCGACGAGGAGTTGCCCAAGGTAGGCGATGGGCGAGGTGGCCGTGCCCAGATGTGGGCACTCTCACCCGAGCTTGGCGAGGGTTGCTGGCCATCACCTGGGGCCGACAAGGGCCGGCCACCTGCTCCCAAGGCTAGTGATCGTCACCGACCCCTTCGACGATCGGCATCGGTGGTGACGGCAATGCGGGAGGAGCTGCTTTATCTTTTTTTTTTTTTTTTAACAATTTTAAAAATAAATGTTCTTTTCTTTTTAGTTTTTAAATCTATTTTTTTAAAATTGAATAAAAATAATTAAAAAGCCATTTGAAAAAAAGAAAAATTATTTAAAAGGCCACGTCAGCTCTACGTTGGCATTTTCCGTTAAAAAAGTCGACGGCGTTAACTTTAGGACTCGATTGAAACAATTTGACAAGTTTTGGGACTCAATTGCACTTTTTGCAAATTTTCGGACTCAATTACATTTTCGCAACAAGTTTTAGAACTTCTACTGCACTTATCCAAATAAAAAAAATACAAAGACTTGTTTCAAATTCTAGATCACCCGTCGGAACCAATCTCAAATTATTGGGACTTGGAATTTGAAACCAACCCTATATATCATGAAATTTGGAATTGAATCGGTTCCTACCTACTCGGTTCTATTTTGGAACCAAACTCATCCCTAATCTTAAACATCGAAGGTGATGAAAATGAGGAAACTTCTATATGATTTAGACTTAAAGCAACTGCTATCCTTTGTTGATACGTGTACACAAATAATCATTATATGGCTCTTATCAAGTCGATTTTTTTATAAAACCCTTAAATATTCAAGATAGATTTAGTTTTTAAAAAATGGGAGTCAACCCTAGTTGGCAGAACGGTCCAGCATTCGGTTCGGATGTATGCGTAGCAAGTCTCCAAATCACCATATTCTCACTCGGAGTGACCTTAAAATTTATAGTTGTTATTCTACAAAAGGGTGTCTTATTTGATGACATGATTCACATGATCGCAGTGGTTTGTGTAAATTCGTAGGATTAATTGAGTCAAAAAATCCGTATATCCGGTGTTTTTAAAAAAATATTGGAGTCAAACATAAGATAAGAACCTATGGAAAACTGATCTATGTATTCCGTTGAACTATTCACAAGGAAAAGGAATCCATTCCAACCAAGAATTCAAGGTAAAGGAAAAACGTGTAATTTTTGAAGAGTTTTTAATAAATTATAACCTCAACCCGTTTCAATCTCCACAACCTTACATAGCAAGAAAACTCAAACAGTTAGCACCAATAATTCACATGATTTTAGTTAGAGCATGTCAAGTATTGATTTTTTTTTTTTTAAATATCTCTAGTCTTAAATTCTAAAATATTTTAGATAATGAATGCAAATTATAAATTTTAAGCAAGAGAATGGAAAGTGAAATTAAAGGGAACTTAAAACACAAAAAAAAAAAATTGTAAATTACCCCTAATATATTTTTACCATACCTCTTGCCACTCTAAGAGACAAAAAAAGGTTAGTTGCTGAGATAAATGTTATTTTATTTTCTTGAAAATGAGAAAGCTACCTTCTCTATGTAAAATCAAAATTCATGGAGTATTGTACTAATTGTACTAATCTTATGGGTCAGGTAACAAGGCTGATTAATAAAAATTGGTTGAATTACCTAATTAATCATAGAATTATTTGCATCCCGTGGTATGAAAAATTCAAATTAAACAAAGTTACAATTCTCCTATCTATTCTTATTTAATCATTAAGCTAATCTCGTGGCTTAATCAATTTTGTCGACTTTTCCTTTCCCTTGGGGCCATTATTCTAATAGGCTTCTAGAAATGAAGGTAGTCTTATCTGTGATCTTAAGCATCGAGGTGATGAAGATGAGGAAACTTCTATGTGAATTCACAAGTAAAGCAATCACTATCCTTTGTTGACTTTTCCAATACATGTATCATTATATCGCTCTTGTCCAGCATTTAATTCAAATGTTGATAGAGCCTGTTTTTAAATTATCATATTTCTCACTCAAGAATGATATCGGGATTCACACTCGTTACCCTATAGAAGGTGCTTTATCTAATTGCACGATTCACGTGATTGGAGCAGTTTGGTGTAAATTCATAGGACTAACCGAGTCGAGAGGTCCATATATCATGGGTTATTAAAAAATTGGAGTCAAACATGACATGGGAACCTATGGAAAACCTATGTTTGTATTTTGTTGACCTATTCAAAGGAAAAAAAGAAATCTACGTCCACTCCAACCAAGAATCCAAAGCAAAGGAAAAACTTGTAATTCTAGAAGAGTTTTAAAAAAAAAAATTGCAACCTCAACAACCCGTTTCAAATGTTGATGAATGAAGAAGCTTATGTACTGATCATACCCTTCTTAACAACAATGTCAATGGTCACCGATCTCCTTTGAGAGAGAGAGAGAGAGAGAGAGAGAGAGAGAGAGAGAGAGAGAGAGAGAGAGAGAGAGAGATGTGTGCGAGAAATGAAAAGGTTTTAATAATTTTAATCTCCATGACCTTATATAACAAGAAATTTGAATACTAAGCATTGAGAATTTACATGATTTTAGTTAGACAATGTGAAATCTTGAGTTTTTTTTTTTTAATATCTGTAGTCTTAAATTCTAGAATACTTTTAGAATAATGAATGCAACTTATAAATTTTAAGCAAAAGAATGAAAATTGTAGGAAGTTAAAAACACAAAAAAATTGTAATTTGCCCCTAATATATTTTTAACATACCTCTTGCCACTCTAAAGAAACAAAAAAGGCTAGTTGCTTAGGTGAATGATAGTTTTTTTATTCTTGATTATGATAAAGCTACATTTTCTATGTAAAATCTAAATTCTTGAAGTACTCTACTAATCTTATGAGGTGGGTAACAAGGCTGTTTAATAAAATTTGGTTGAATTACCTAATTAATCGTAGAATTATTTGCATCAGGTACAATTATCCTGTGTATTAATTGTTTAATCATTAAGTAAATCTCACGGCTTAATCAATTTTGTTGACTTTTCCTTTCTTTTGAGGCAATGAAGATGAGGAAACTTCTATATGAATTTAGACACAAAGCAACCGCTATCCTTTATTGACTTTTCCAATACATGTATCCGATACATGACTAATATTCGAATTCACACTCGTTACTTTATAAAAGGTGCTTTATCAGATTGTGCGATGCATGTGATTGCAGCACTTTCGTGTAAATTCATAGGATTTATCAAGTTAAGAGGTCCATAAATCACGGGTTATTAAAAAAATTGGAGTCAAACATGACATGGAACCTATGGAAAACCACTGTCTGTATTTTGTTGACCTATTCAAAGGGAAAACGAAATCTACCTCCTCTCCAACCAAAAATCCAAAGCAAAGGAAAAGCGTGTAATTCTAGAAGAGTTTAAAAAAAATTACAGCTTCATCAACCCATTTCAAACGTCGATGTATGAAAAAGCTTATATACATAGAGCATATCCTTCTTTGCAACAGTCAATGGTCACCAATCTCCTTTTAGAGAGAGAGAGAGGAAGAGAGAGAGAGAGAGAGAGAGAGAGAGAGAGAGAGAGAGAGAGATAGACAGAGACAGAGAGATGTGCGAGAGAAATGAAATTTTTTTAGTAATTTCAATCTCCACGATCTTATATAGCAAGAAAATTCGAACACTAAGCATCAGTTCACATGATTTTAGTTAGAGCATGCCAAGTATTGAGTGTTTTTAATATCTCTAGTCTTAAATTCTAGAATACTTTAAGAATAATGAATGCAAATTATAAATTTTAAGCGAGAGAATGGAAAGTGTAATAGAAGGGAACTTAAAACACAAAAAAATTGTAATTTACCTCTAATATATTTTTACCATACCTGTTGCCACTCTAAGAAACAAAAAAGCTTATATTCAGAGATGAATGTTATTTTATTTTCTCGATAACGTGGAAGCTGCACTCTCTACGTAAAATCTTAATTCATGGAATACTCTACTAATCTTATGATTAAGGTAACAAGGCTGATTAATAAAACTTGGTTGAATTACCTAATATTGGGATCACACTCGTTACTCTATTGAAGGTGTTTTATCTGATTGCGCAATTCACGCGGTTGGAGCGGTTTGGTATAACTTCATAGGATTGATTGAGTGGAGAGGTCCATATATCACGGGATTTTAGAAAATTTGAGTCAAACATCACATGGGAACTTATGGAAAAGTAATGCCTGTATATTGTTGACCTATTCAAAGGGAAAAAGAAATCTAGCTCCACTCCAACGAAGAATCCAAAGCAAAGAAAAATGTGTAATTCTAGAAGAGTATTTTTTTTAAATTTTTTTTTTTTAAATTATAACCTCAACAGCCCGTTCAAATGTTGATGTGTTCTAATTTCTGAAGAAGTTTCAGTGCCAATCATTTCCTCCTCGACAACAATGTAAATGGCCACCGATCTAATGAAAAAGGTTTAGTAATTTCAATCTCCGCTACCTCTCTTTCTTTCAAGTTGAGATGTTGATTAGCCATCCCTAACCAACTATTAGATACAGAGATAAAACTATATCAACTTTAATTAGTGCGATTTCCGAAGAAGCTTATTTCATTATGACAAAGGCTTATCATGATAGAGAAAGGGCCAATAAGTCAAAAGTTTTGAAGCGTACGATGCGCCCAGCTAATTAGGATTTTTTTATTTTTTAGAAGCCACCATGTTTCTTCAATACCTCAATTTTCCACAAGCTCATCCTAACAGGAAAGGGATTAATATTATGAAAAACTCGAAATTAGTACACTTATGATAAATGACCACCAAAAATCCCAAATCGAAATTAGTATATATGTGACAAATCTACCTCTATTAATCTCTCTTAAATTTTACCGTAAAATTATTGAATTAGATAATACGTGACAGATGATTGGAGTATTAATTTGAGGTGTTACCTCCATTTGTTACATATGTACTGATTTGTGGGTTTTTTTTTTTTTGTGACAATAATCCAATTTAATGGAAATTAATTGGAGGTAAATTTTCACATGTGTATCGGTTTTGAGTTTTTTATGGTAAATTTGTCATGTGTATCGATTTGTGATTTTTCGTGATATTAACCCTTATTTCATTCTAAATTCGACCTTGAGCTGATATCCAAATTATTTCTAGCTCTTAAGAATAACCGATTTAGTGTGAGACTGACCGCATGCGTAAGATGGTCGAAGTTTAGCGATGGCCTAAACATAGGACATGGGGGGAGGAGGTTTCTATATTTATCAATAACATCAATATTTTCGGTTTAATGTATGTAACTATAATTCTACGAACCTAAAACACGACTAGTCTTTCGATTTTGGCGCCCTGTCTCCAAATCATCTCATTCATCGTTCAGGGAACCTGAGGTTGGCTGACTGGTCCAAGGTTTGATTCGAATGCAAACATAGCCCGTCCTCACTCGGGATGACCTCAAGGATTACAGCTGTTATTTCGTCGAAGGTGCCTTATTCGATGCACACGATTCACACGGTTGGAGTGATGTGCGTATATTCATGGGATTAATCGGATCAAAACGTCTATGGATCCCCTGTTATTAGAAAAAAGAGTCACCATGACATGCGAACTTCTGGAACAGTGATGTTTGAAATATTCAAAGGGAAGAAAAACGCGCATCCAACCAAACGTTCAACCCGAAGAAAAGACGTTTGATTCTAAAAGAGTTCTTAAAAAATTACCACCCAAATGCTCTGACGTTAATATAAGCCCCCTCTTCTATTCGTATTCTCCCCCGACCCCCCTCCCCCAATGAAATTCGGTGTTAATTTCCTGCTCGCTTTCCTCTTGATCCATGGGTTGTTGCCACCGCACGTCGTTTGCCTGGCGCCGGCCGCGGATGTACCCGCAGGGGAACATCTAAGGCCGGATTACTAGGGCAGTGCCCGTAGGAGGGAACAGCTGAGGCTTAAGCTGCCGCAGCCGCCACCTCCGCCCTTTTATGACTCTCCCACCGTCGGGGCCACACAGAGCCATTACTTAAAAAGACACCACTTGGCTGATTCTGGCTATCAAGAAATCAACAACCGCCCGCAGTGGCAGCGCTGACTTTGCGCTCTCACCCTCATCCAGGAGAGGAGGAGTTCAAATTCCAACGCTGTCGTTAGGGATTCTTTTAAGTGTGGCGCCTTGGGGATGGGTCCTGGGTTAGCGCTACCCCTGGTTTACCTCACCGGCTGCCGCCTATACGAAAGTTCCAGGGTTAAAAAAAAAAAAAAGGGGGGTCATTTTATCTCATGTTCCGTTCAGACAGCCTCGAATCAGCTCTTATCTTTCGTTATGACGTGACCTCTTTAAATTATGCATGCACTCCGAAGAGTGGTGGCCTTTGTGCATCTGCTTGGAATCCCATGTAAGTTGTGATGCAGCGGTTTCCCGGATCTACCAATCCCCTTCTCCCCGGAGCACAGAGCGCAAAAATTTTCGGCGGTTTTGGGCGTGACGTCAGGAAACGGCTCCTCCATCACAACCCTGCGCGCTTTCATCTTACCGGTCCTTATGTTGAAGAAAACCTTTGGGTTTCGACGTGCTCTTCAAACCGATCTCTGCCCCGGTTTTGGCGAAACGTGTAGAAACTTGAAAGTGGAAAGAAAGAGAACTCTGTTCTGACTATATGTCTGATCAATGATGGGAAGTCGGTAGAGGGGTGAGGCGACTGATGGATCGGTGGCCTTGCTAGTGTTAAATTAACAAGCAAGGAGATGAAATCAGTTGAGCTTGTTGATCCCAACACTTGAGCCTGGAGGCTACAAAAGAAAATGACTTCGCAGACTGCACTCGCTTCTACTCGTAAGACTGATGAATTGTTCCCTCAGAAGTACAGCAACGGGAACGCAAAGACTTCAAACTTGCCCCCAGTCGAGAAGTTAACCTGGGAAGTAATCTGGTTGGGAAGTAATCTGGAAACTAGAATTTTCCTCCTAAGATGGAGAATTCCATGTGGAACTTGGCTTGCGCTCGCTAGTCTATCTGGAAAGGGAGAAGCGAAGCTGTTTTCAATCATCTCGCGCTTGACATCGAGGGAATGATGAGAAGGGTCAAAAGAGCTGTGAAATGAATACCAATGTCTTTAGGGATTTGGAAAGCTATTGAAGCTCATCAAGAAGGCACGTAAAAGGTCAATGATTAGTACCACCAGAGGGAACCGTTCATGCCTTAGTAACTCTTATCAGATGAATGAAAGTGATAAAGTTTGTCCTGCGAAGCCTGAACGCTCGGCAACACGTACTTCGAAAGCAATGACAGGATAGGACAAGCATCATTCTCGAGCAAGGCACATATTGCAAAGTTTCGGAAGTATTTCATCAACCAAATCGTCAAGCAACTCATGATTGAGGAACATTTTACCACTCGAATGTCGTTGAGTTGTGGAGACCATCTCAATCAATGGACTATGAACTCATCTAATTCATGCATTTCTCATAGATCAGATATGTTTTATGCCATGAAAAGTACCAATCCTTGGATCGGCTCTTCGTTCATTTCATTATAACTTCGACCTTGAGCTGGATATTCGAACTTATTTTAACTCCTAGGAATGGCTGATTGGCGCATCTGTATGAGGCCGCATGCTCAATCAAAGTAGTGTAGCTATTGCCCAAACGTTGGACATGGAAAGAGAAGAGGATTTCATATGTATAGATAACAGCAATATTTTCGGCTTCGTGCATATAATTTTAACTCTGCGGCTCTAAAACTCGACTAGAATTTTGAAGTTGACGCTGGGTCCGTGTCCGAGGAGCTTCATATGCTCTTGTTGCTTTCTTGTGCTGACTCAAGAAGCTGATGTACCCACAGAATTTTACTCTCTCCTTCACCTTTTTCTCTGGCTCTTCCAAACAATGTGAAAAAGGAAGGTGGACGTGGTCTTGAGCCCTACCAACCTATAATTGACTGAATTATGAAGCCAAAAGCCCATGGTATTAGCAAATGGATTGAGGAAATTATAGACGCTCTTGAAGTTTTCATGCATTTTAGTCTGAAAATCATCTTATGAATGAGTTCCTGTTCCAGCACCTATCAAGTACGAGAAAAGTAACAAAAAAGCGGCACCGCCATCTCCGGGGAGCATCAGTTAGCCGAGGTGGGAAATAATATTTGCCGGGGAAATTTGTTTGGTGAATGAAGATAGACATAAAGTAATAGATCCTCGATATTTTGATGCATAATGACCATCATTGTCCTTCAAGTATTATTTGCCTCCATTATTATTACTGTCAGATTTAGAACAAATATATCTCTAAGATGAACACCAAAGCTGCCGAAAAAAGAATTCAACAATTACTCAATTTATCTCTAAGAATTTTACCTTGGATGTTTTGAAATTGTTTGTATGAAAAGAGAAGAAGAGAGAGCTCTTAAGAAAAAAGCATCTTTGAACAATTGTGGCTATTATAAATAATATGTGAATTGGTACCTTATCCCAATGATCATTACTTTTTTTTTTTTTGTCAAGAATCACTTCCTTTCATAACTATTGAAAATCTCCTTTGATGACAAAGAGTTATAGCTTTTTATTATCAAGAGACGTCTTTTTCAATTAAGAGTCATGTCTTCTCTCTCTTTTATGATAATAAATTATTTCAACAACATTCAATGGAGTTGGCTTGTTCTGGATTTCGTTTGATGAGTAGTGTGCCTTTGTTTGCTCAAGAACCACAGGTAATAAGTGGGCAATTCAAAAGAGTTGAAGACTTATCAAACTTTCGAGACTTTTCAATTCTAGATTTGTGTAATAACATTATAAACCCTCTCTCTCTCTCTCTCTCGACATGATGACCTAGAGCGCCTGTCAAAATTTTTTAATTCTACAGTCCGTGTCAACAAAAATCTACCGATAACATAAAAATTACAATGGAAAGACCATGTGTCGACATTTCCTGAAAAATTGAGAGACGTTTTGTGATTAAGAAAATACAAAAAACCAAAAAGAAAACCTTCAATCCATGATATGTATTGTTTTTTTTTTCTAGCTTTATCTTTTGGTAAAAAAACCTAGCTTTCTTTTTTTTTTTGGTCGGTCTAGCTTTCTTTTTAGATTAATTAAGGTTAGCAACAAATATAATAATGCCCATGTTTGGATTCCAACAAAAGTCGGTTGCCCATTTCTTTGAAATGGAAATTGCTGCGGCCCGTGTCGAAGTAACTGAAAGTGCGGCATTACCATTTTAACGTCTACTTTCAAAAAAAAAAAAAAAAATCCACCAATCAACTCTCAGAGGTTAATATCCAATAAACTCGTAATCGAGATTCTTAAAATGCAAGATGAAAGCAACTCGAGATTCTCGAACCCATTTTGTTTCCTATCCTATGATTTAGTCAACAATCATCTTGTAAAAATTACTGATGGCGATATGTCGATCAACCACTAGGGTTTGCCCTAATGTTCATCATTTTAATATGGAAGTGAGAGGTGAGAGATTCGAATCCTCATATTCTTAAGGGTTAGAGTGGGGATAATATAGTTTGAGTAAATTTCGACTCCCACACCTATAAGGAGGGAGAACAGAAGTTTGAAAATGAACGTTAGAATAGGAATAAAGTATAATTAATAAAAAAAAAAATTGTCCGGTGAACAATCATTATCAATGCACATCCTCTCCCACTCTGTCTCTCTCACGTATTAATGTCCAGTCAACAGTCATGTTTTATCACTGCACATCCCCCCCCCCCTCCTCTCTCTCTCTCTCTCTCTCTCTCTCTCTCTCTCTCATGTTCTTTTCTGGGCTATTTCTGGAAGGATCCCTCCGTTGGGAATGGGAATGAAGATTGTATCTAGATGAGTACAACTGGACAATAGAAAAAACATTGGCGGGGGCTGCATTGTGGTCCAAAAGTGCCTATAAAATCGCACCCGGCCTATGACTCTCATCTCTGGTCATCGACGATGGAGTTCAAAAGCATTTTCTTCCTGCTTGCTCTCTTCTCGATCCAAAGCTTCCTGCAACACGCCAGTTGCCTGGCGCCACCACATCCCCCACCTCCGCCTCCGCCGCGTCCGGAGGTGGCGGATGTACCGACACTGGAACCTCCCCAGCTGGTCTACTCGGGCACAGCTCAATATAACCCAAGCTCAAGGGGAGCCAATCTTAGGTCCTCTCTGCCTCTGCCTCTGCCTCTGCCTCCGCCTCGGCCCGTCCACAACATTCCCATCCATCAAGGTACTTTGCCGGCACGGCCCCTACCTCCCCTGCCACCACGTCCAGAGGTGGCGGATGTACCCACGCCGGAACCGCCCCAGCTGCACCACTCGGGCACAGCTCATTATAACCCAAGCTCAAGGATAGCCAGTCGTAGGTCCCCTCTACCTCTGCCTCCGCCTCGGCCCGTCCACAACATTCCCATCCATCAAGGTACCCTCCCGCCACGGCCCGCACATCCGCCTCTGCCACCGTCGCTATATTAGAACACAAGCATATATGTGATTCCATGAATGTGCAGGTATTTTCTGTTTCGTGTTTTATGCGATGTATGAATGCACCTACTTTTGGTTTTGAGCTGTGTGTGTAATTAGCCCCAACACATTTTCTGCTTCATAGAGGGTTCGTTCGTTTGTTTTTTTTTTTTTTTTTAAAATTAGCTCCATTTTTTTGATTCCCATGGAAACGTGGTTAATCGTTACAAGACTCTATGGTTAGTCTTTTCAGTCGAAAACCCTCATTCTAGTCTGCCTGATCAAACTACCACCGCCTTGCAACGCTACCACGGCTAAGCCGCTTCTCATTTCGCGTTCCATTGGACAGCCTTGAATCAGCTCTGACATCTTGTAACTCGACCTTTCACGGATGTCTGTGCTCCGAGAAGGGGCCCGTCACATTTGCGCTCCTGCTTCAAATCACTAGCGTAACCGGTCCCTAAATCAATTTTCAACTACGGTTTCGAGGACGGGATCTCACGTTTCCGTCCAAATACCGGCAGAAAACATCGGTTTAGTTTGGAAAAATTAAACATGTTTGTCGGCGACTAAACAGTCAAAATCAATGCATTAAGCTAAGCTCACGTAGTTGTTGAAGGTTCTAAGAGACAGAAAAAGTTTGACATTTCGATTATTAAATAAAATATGAGTGGGCTTTTGCGCTTTGATTCGTGTGAAAGAAAACATGGAGAATATGGAAATTATAAGCAATTGCTTCTTGAGATTTTATGCAGGACAGATAGCCGAGGGTTTATATTTTTCAAATCTTTCGTGGATGGAATCATATTTGTTTAGTGATAAATGGGAAGTAAAGTTAAAATAAAAGGTTCCTCCTTTCTAAGACCATGATGTCTTCACTTGTTTATAATTAAAGGAGTAGCGGGGTTTCGTTCTATTATATTATAATAATGCACACGAGTCCGATTTTCTGGGGCCCGGGGACATCGGTTTGTTTGTTCTCACTTCGATGCCAAGTGCGGGATACCCGACCCTTTGATTAGCATTTTTTGTCTGCATTCGGACAAAAACGCAAAGTTCATCGTGAGCTTTGACTACGAATAAACGGTGGAGAAAATACCGGCTCTGACCATGCTTTTGACTCACTCGTCTCCCGGATAAGGCGTGGTGAGAAGGATCGGACCTAGGATAGCACCGCCGAGCGCCGCCGTAGGGCAACCGTGCGCATCGCCGCCATCTCACGACATCACAAATTGAGAAGCGCCCGAACCAGGTCAGCGACTTAAAAATAGCGTGCCGCGTCTTGGGGAACCTCCTCCTCTGCCGTCGACTCTTTGAAAATTAGTATCTCGATTCTCGCGGCGTCGCTAGACATTTTCCTCATAAAAAGTCGGTTTCCCACTACACCGGCGATCCCACGGCGTTGACTCGGCCCAATAACATAAACAATTCCCGAATCAAGACATACTTTCCTGTCGTTTTCTTTGGGGAATCTTCCCCTTTTTCTTGGGCAAGGGAGGTGAATCCGCAACTACCAAATCTACGTGAATTGAGAGCGCTCCATGCTAGTTCTCTCTTGCTTGTTTCCAGCAAAAACGGTCAGAGGATTATAACTCAGTAGCGATTTAGCCGTAAGCATCATTCTGATACGTACAAAGACCTCGATGATCTAACTACAGCGCGATACATTGAATCGATCATTACCGTGAATTGAACGTCTTATAAGAGCGACATAAGGTTCAGCATCATAAGAAATTTTAAGGGGCTCATCCACAATGATTTAATAAGCAGTGTAGACAAGTACTTTAAATTCACCTTTCTACACAGTGCTAGCCATCAATTCTCTGATATCTGACCGCAGTCTTCGATTGCAACTGTTTCCCTCGTGCTTCCGCTATCAGAACCCACGCTCTCCATCTCCTTAACCACGTTATAACCGTCTACGACCTTCCCAAACACGACGTGCTTCCCATCCAGCCACGGGGTCTTCTCGGTGCATATGAAGAACTGAGAGCCATTGGTGTCGGGTCCCGCATTGGCCATCGACAGCACTCCCAGGCCGGTGTGCTTCATCTTGAAGTTCTCATCGGCAAATTTCATTCCGTATATAGACTCCCCTCCGGTTCCGTTGCCCCTAGTGAAATCCCCGCCTTGACACATGAAGTTTGGGATTATACGGTGAAAGGTCGATCCCTTGTAATGCAGCGGTTTCCCAGATCTGCCGATCCCCTTCTCCCCGGTGCACAGTGCGCGGAAATTTTCAGCGGTCTTGGGCGTGACGTCTGCAAAGAGCTCCATCACAACCCTGCCTGCTTTCATCTTACCAATCAATATGTCAAAGAAAACCTTTGGATTCGACATCCTAGCCACAACCTCTGTGCAAGTAAAAACTAGAGTCAGCATCTTAAGTAAATACCAAACAAGAGTAACAAGGCAAACCCACAGCCTTCCTCAGATAATCACAACAATTTCCATAAATTCAACCTGCAGAATGCACGTGAGGTTGCACTCCTCACCAAATTTTACAAGTCGGAATTCCGGGCCAAGAATCGCATCAGTGCCAAAATGCAACTGACGCAAGTTCCTGGCATTTCTGTGATTTTAATTAGAGCACAAACCTTAACAAAGAGAAGCTGCGGATGGGCTTTGAAAAATTCAATCTTTTTCCTCTAGCCGAGGGTGTGAGGCAAAATACAGTAGAAGAAAACCTACACTTACACAAAAAGCTATATATAAATCACCCACGTCCTCTTCTCTTTCCTTCGTGTTTCTTTAAAAAATCATTCCTTCCCTGTAAATTGAGCGCCTTGTTTTTCAAGAAAATGTAGAATAGCAAAACTATTCAATAGGGTTTGATTATCCATCGAATCCATTTTCGGAAAGATCTCTTCCTTCTCTTCAAGATCTTAGGGATCCCCTAGATAAGCTCATCCGAATGGACTAATTTCATCAAAATATACGCATACAGGTAGTGTACCACCGCCCAAAATAGAGACCAATGACGATGTACTAATTGAACTAGCACACCCTCAGACATCGTGAACCCACTTCAGCATCGTCACTCCCAGATTTTCCAGGACGCTTAAAACCACAAAGGAAACAAGAAAAATCATCACCAGAAAAAACCATTCGCAGCAAAAAATAGAGAGACGAGAGACGGTATCGAGATTCGTGGGGGAATGTACATCGACCTTCGAAATCTCCCCTGAATCCAATCCGAAGAACGGACGGTCAAGAGGATTGATATTGCGTACGAAGACGGATGACTTTTCGTGTGGCACAGCTTTTGAGCTCCACGGGCTTTGTGGATAAAATCGCCCGGAAGCCTTCGATATGTGCGTTTCTTCCTTCCTTCCCATTTCACCGCAACACCCAAAAGAAAAAAAAAAAACATAAACAAAAAAGGCATGCACGCTCACACTCAAGCAGAGACAAGCAATGCAACAAGAGAGTGAATCAGCAGTCTATGCAGCTGCGGAAAGAGGGAGAGAGAGAGAGGGAGGGAGAACCTTGTGAACTGCAATCGAAGTTCCAAGGCGGAGGCGTCCCAGTGACGAGAGAGCGATTGCTAGGGTTTAAGCCATCGAGGGAGGGGGGGTTTATAGGAGAGCAAAGCAAAAGCATTTTGCTGGGCTTAATGGGCTGAGGTTTTTCAGAGGCCCAGACCCATATCTTGGAGGGACTGCATTTGGACTTCAGAGAAAACGACAAAGTTGGTCCGCCCAGCGCGTGATGACATTCCCGAAGTTTTAATTTGAGATTTATGTTCAATTTAACCTCTGGACTATTGAAAATTCCTAATGTTATTCCTCAACTTAAATTGATAGAAGGATAGCATTGCATATTCTTATATAGTCTAGGAACTAGGTTAAACATTTTTTAAGAAAAGAAATATTCAAAGAAAGTTAAAGGAGTACATTGTATATTGAATTGGGTCAAAGTTTATGAACTATATGTGTAATTGTCCCTTTTATTTGCACTTTGCATAGATTTTCTTTCAAATAATTGTTTAAAATATTCTTTGATTAAAAAAAAAATTCATTTTGTTTTCTTACATGTTCAACTTGAATAAAGTCAACATAATAACTGCTGTTAGGTATAGCTAAATAAGTCTTGCTACTTAAGGATTATGAATGAAAAGGGTTTAGATATCTTAGCATATTTTGCCACCGCAAGATTTATTTGTACATTATCAATTTACTAATCTCTCTCTATGTCTCGCTTTTATACTACGAAACAAACCCAAGACACTTTTATAACGTCAGTCTTTTCCCCAAAATAAAAGGGTCGTATTTTTCCATGTAAAGAAAACACAAATTCCAGTGGATGCTCATTTATATTGTAAGATAAATTTCATAATACAGAGGGACAAACAATACTATAATCCAAAAGTAATGTAGATAAGCACAAGGAGATTCCTTAAATTTCTAACACATTAATGAGTTAAATATTTCCTATCGGACAATATTTGGTTTAGTTTAATTTGAAATAGATTCAATCTCCAAATTGCATGCATTTTTTCATAAACATTTAATGTTATGTCCTTTTTTCTACAAGGAAAACATGTGGTCTTTTTCTAGTTGGAAAAATAAATATAAAAAAAAATAATAACACATGATTATAGCATAAATTTAGATAATAACCAAAATGGTAATTTAAATCTCATCTTGTCTTGTCCTCTCATTATAACAAAATTTTAGATTTTGCCCTTCTCATCTTCAAAAATTCAATTCCATTGCCTCAGATGTCTCCAATCACATTTTTATTTTCTGTAATAGTAGAGGAGCACATGCTTAGCCAACACCTGCGTTAATTGTTTTGACCCCTATTGTGTGTTAGTAGGTTATGTGATAAAAAGAAAAATCGTGTGCGAATAGGATAAAAAGAAGAAATCTTTTCAATGTGTGTATTGAAATAAAATATTCAGAAAATATGAATCAATACAGGAAAATAAACTTAAATGGTCGTAAAATGACAGATTTAAATTCAAATTTAGAGTTTCAGATATTTCTAAAATTAGTTGACAACTCTCGTGTCTCTCTTAATCACCTATGTCTAAAATCCTACAAATATATGAATACCATTTATCTCTCCACATGATAAAGCAAATTGTATAACGTTTCAACCTAAATCTTTTGCCCAAAATTTCATGAAATGATTGAAATCCCATGCATGATAATAATCTAAAGATAATGGACGTAATTTAACTAATGGACAAGTTCGTTATTTTCAACTCTGAAGATAATTGTCATGCAATCTCTTAAATATCTAACATAACAAATATGCATCTTAAAGTTGAATTCAGATCTTTCTCGTCTTAAAACCATTCCAATAATTTTCCTTAAATGATGTAAATTTCATAAGTATTTTAATTTTTGTAAATATTTTGCTGGCACGAGTACTCCTTTCCTAGATGGGATCTAAATAATTCAAACAAATTTGCAATTGAAAGAAAAATCATTTGCAGAACCAATTTATTACTTTATGAGTTGCAAGATACTAATCTCCGTTTTACCATCTCTGTCTTAAACATTAGCTTTCAAAAATTGGGTATTTGTGAATCAGCCATCTTATAAATAATGACTTCCCTCCCAAAATTCTCTTGGTAAAAGCTATGGATAACCTTGAATAAATGCACCCCAAAATCAAATTTCACACTATCCACCAATTACCATCTTGAAAAAATTTCAGAAGCTATACACATTACAGATCACTACATGCATGCTACTTGTATGTCAAACGAAAGTTGAAGTCAGGGCAACAGTTGCAGCAGGATGATACGCAACCAAGTTTAATGGACTTATGAAAGTATCCAACACGATGCAGATTTGAGGATAATCATATTTTCTTCAAGAAAACTTGAACTGAATGCTTCAATGATATCAAGAAAATTGGAACACCTATGCCTAGATTGATATTACAAAGTGAGACCAAGAATTGAAATCAGAAAAAGAAAAAACTTACAAGACTCGAACTAGTAGGATCTTTCAGAGCTTTGCTGCTGAATATCTAAAGAGAGAGGCGTGTTTATTATAAGCCCTAAGAAGCAGCTCGTAAAAGTTGAAGCCTGCCCATTGCCAAGATTAAGCATCCCCTCTATGACATGTTCGACAAACAGTAGATTGTAAGGGCTCGGTACAGGGTGCATTCAGAAATGGCATTGTTTAATAGATGATAAGAAAGCCATTCATTTTAAGTAAAAGAACCTGCAAGATTGGACACAGGATATTGGCATCCATTTAAGCAGGAACGGTGGAGGGTATTTGCATGCCCATGGACAGATTGTCGATGCTCCTTCTGACAGAGAATGTGGCGCAATATCAGATCAAGCTCGACAGTAAAGCTTGCAAAGTTACTGTCTACTAGAGCGTGAAATCACCATTCAGGCTTCCAAAAGTTCTCCGTTTGACCAGAAGCACATTCGCCTTGTGCGAACTGATTTGCGCCATTGAGCAAAATATCTACAGGAAAGAGCTTTCTGTTCAGTCCCCAGACTGAAGATTATGTGGGCTTCTGAAACTTTCCATGTACCCACACTCTGCGCATGCTCTTCCCACTCCGTCGATTCAGCGACTTAACACAACAGTATTCAAGCTCAAGCTGCAATATGCAAAAGCCAACATGAGGAATTTTCACAAACAGATTTGCTAACATGCTAAACATAGCTTTAGAAAGCAGCAAGGGACGGCAAAAGTCCTTTCATTGAAAGTTTCAATGTTTGCTAAAATTATTCTAAAGCTTGTTGAGCCCAAGGCCTACCTTTTCGAAGTGCAAAGTCCAAGGCAACTACCTACCTTCTTACAGCCAAAGAACTGTGAAAGTTCAGAGCTGCCTTTCAAAGTTCTCCCACACTCACTTAAGAGTCAAGCATTTTGGCATTTTTCATGCGTAAAGAGACAACAGGAAGCAGAAAAAGAAAAGCAGAGAATCCTCAAATAGACAGATGCCAAAAGTGCTGGGGTAGTCACAACATTAAGCTTCACTTGGATCACTGATTAATGGTGAACCTACGATGCACTTGAGCTTCTCTTTTTCAATCATGTAGTTTGTCTATTGCCTATGGCGCTATAACCCGGCAGTAAAAATATATATCTACCTCTATGAAGCCTGCACAAAGGAAAAGGTCCCGGACAATCTCTAAGGAGAAAAAGTAAGATCGAGTTGCATCTGATCTCATGTACTCTCGGAACCCCACTCGTTTTCCCGATTCAAATCGAAGCATAGTCATGTCATAAAGACCTGAAATACATTGAACCCAGACATGATGAAGTTAATTATAGAACTCCATCATGACCTATGATAGAATTTAAGAAAGAAACAATATACGAATCAATATCAACCCAAGACCCAATAATTTAATGCTGCATATGCATGTCCCTTACCATAGTCTCTGAATAATAGCAATTCACCAGGCTTTAGAACACAGAAGCACTCAGCAAGGGCCTTTGGCATCATTTGAAATGGTATGGCGGATAGAGTGAATATCTACGAGACACAAAACAAAATCAGATGGTGACTTTCATTATATGTGAAATGGTTTATTGAATGAGATGAAAAATGGAGGATGCCGATGTAAGCATCCATCAAAATCTATAATGCCATTTTATCGCCATATACAGTGACTGAAACATGCAAATGTTTGAACAACTAAGTTCGGCATCTTTATCGCAATATGGAAATTCAAATGGTACTTTTTTGCACAGACTAGCAGATGAGATTAAGTCAAATCCTTCACGAGACATCATGCAAGCACTGCAAATGTTTGGAAAGTTTTGATATCCCTCCCTGAAGAGGAAAAAGAAAATGAAATTGTGCAGGAAAGTACGTGTACCAAGGTAATGAAGTCCACACCTCCGAGACAAGAGTTATCTTTGGACATATCGAAACCCCTCAAGGGCAATTCAACTTTCTCTTCACCTTCCAAACAGGAAAAAAAGTTAACTTACATTTAGCATCTCTATATCAAGTTATAAACAAATGGTAGGAACTTAGGGGCGAATAAGAAACCACGAAAACCTGAAGAGCAACAATGCTGGCGCAGAGAAGTCTCTCGACAGGGACCGCAAGCCAACCACATTGGGAAACCATGGAGAGCAAAGTCGCAAAGGAAGGGATAAAAGCGACACTCGATCGAGGCCACATTCGACGCATCAAGCATCTCCTTCGCGTACTCAAGAGCTTCGCTGCTACAATCGCAAGCATACACGACGACATCCTCATTCCCACTACAAGAACAGCACAATCCATATGTCATAATCATGGCATCCCCATTTCTAAGTCCTAAGAATCGCAACTTAAACCATCACACACGGGAGCAATTCACCGTCTCAAAAAAAAGGGGGGTCGGGTCGGAAAACCGAATCGAAATTTTACCGCAAAATGGGAAGAACGGTGCTGCCATTGCCGCATCCCACCTCCAGAACCCTCGGATTCTTCTTCCCGCGGGAAACGAGCTCGGGAAACTCCTTCAACAAGTACCTCCTTTCCTGCACACAACAAACACGGAATCCTTCACGATCCGGGTGCGGCCGAGACCGGAGACGAGCCGCGCTCAAAGCGGGACTAAAAACAATCGAAAGGGACGGAGTATCGGGACATGGGCAAGGAAGAAGAAAAGCGCGAGGACCTTGAAGAACTTGCCGGTGTGGTGGCGGGCGTGGAAGCCGCCCCAGGCGGCGGCGACGTCTGGCGGCGGAGGAGGAGCCGGCGCGGCGGCGGGCGGCGGGAACGGGAGCAGGTGGTGACGGAGGGAAGGGTCGGATTCGACGTCGTTTCGGAGGTCGTCCCAGTCGAAGTCCTTGGAGAAGTACTCCGCTTCCGCCTCGCTCATTTCTCGCCTCAATCGCAGACGGACGAGGAAGCGTAGGGAAGGGCTCTGCTTGGATTTTGTTTGACAGACAAACGCAGAAACACTAAATAATCAATATTTAGCGTTTGTAAATTAAATATTGATTAGATCCAAGTGATGTTAGTAGAAAAATGCGAGACATTCATTTTCTGTCCGGCAACTTACAAAGTGGATTATCAAAATTCAACATTAATTTATATGTGGCAAAAATTTATTTAATTCTACTTCCTTATCAAACATGAAATCCAATTACCTTCGAGACCAAACTCAAAAGGAAAATTACTTGAATGGACAGAATCGCATCCAAAGTGCTATTTTAAATTTCTAAAGCGTTTTTTTGTTAAAAATTATTTCTTCAAAGGAAATACTTTTTGGATCATTTTAAACAATTTTTAAAAATTTTAGTAAAATTAAATATTGATTAATGATGTTAGTAGAAAAATGAGACATTCATTTTCTATCCGGCAACTTACAAAGTGGATTATTTGGCAAAAATTTATTTAATATTCAAACATGAAATCCAATTACCTTGGAGACCAAACTCAAAAGGAAAGTCACTTGAATAAAATTTATTTTATTTTTCTTTCAAAACTATTCTCACTCATTCTTTAAATTTTTGATTTTGCCCATTTGTTATTATTTTTTAAATGCCAAAATAATGCTAAAAATTAAATATATTTTGGTCTTTGGCAAAAAAAAATATTTATATATTTGATTTTTAAAACTATCCTCACTCATTATTTTTTGATTTTCAATTTTAAACAAATAAAAATTAAAAAATTCTAATGAATGGTTTTATTTTTATATATATATATATTATATTATTTTTAGCATTATTTTCAAATTTATATTTAAAAAGTTGTATACATTATTTTTTCAAATTTTAAAAAATAAAAATTAAAAAATTCCGATGAAGGATTTGGTCTTTTTAAAAATATATATATATATATATATATATATTTGTATTTGATTTTTTTAGTATTATTGTCAAAATTTTAAAAAGATTGCATACATTATATTTTTAATTTTAAACAATTAAAAATTTAAAAATTTGATGAAGGGTTTGATCTCTTTTTAAAATATATATATATGATTGATTTTTTAGCATTATTTTCACATTTATATTTAAAAATTTGTATACACATTTTTTTTTTCAATTTTAAGTAAATAAAAATTAAAAAATTCCAATGAAGGGTTTGGTCCTTTTTAATATATATATGTGTGTTTGTGTGTATTCAAAATTTTAAACAATTAAAAACAGGTCTGGAGACTTAACTCAAAGGAAAACTGGAAAGGAAAATCTGCAAAACGCACAGCTTTTGGAGAGATGAACTACGATGGGAAATATTGTGAGTTTTTCATAAAATTGATGGAAGGAATGTACACTTGGGAGGATATTTGGTTTGTATCTAAAAAACGTCTAGTGTATGGGTTGATTTATAATAAAATAATGAAATTTGACAGGGCATTATTATCATTTTTCCAGGTTCGAATAAAATATGCACTGCATCAAACAATATTTCACTGAACATAACGCATCTTCATTCTTTGCATAAAAAAGCCCAAAGACCAGGCCGAGAATAGAGTGCAAGTCCAAATTTGTTAATATATTCGGTTGTATCGCTTTTATTCAAAAACTGAAGCAAATAAATATGAACAACAAGCACATTGTACTCCCTTGTGGCCCACGGCACATATCTGCATTGATTTACATAGATTGTTGCACATCTAAAGAGAAGTTGGAGCTCAACTTTAATATAATTTACTTTTATTTTTATTTTTATTTTTATCAACCTTTGGAGCTCGTTTGGTGGAAACAATTTAGATCTTTTCTTAATTTAATGTTTTGCTTAAGATTCAAAATTTTAATTTACAAAAATTTCCAACAATATTAATGTGATTGTGCTGACAATGGCTATGATGACGACCGAGCAATGTCATTGGTTACTTTGTTATTGCATTCAAAATAGGGATTATAGAGATGGGCTTGGGTCATGGCGATGCCACAACCACAACGATCAGTGAAGAGAGAGGCGACTATGTTTGGGGTCTCCACAGCAGCGGCGTGGGGCTTGGACGGAGGAGAGACAACGTTAGCAGAGTTGGCTAGGCAAGCAACGACGAGTAGCGACTTTTTATTTGGATGATTATTTTTTAAATTGATATAAAATTTTATCTAAATGATAGATTCATATGAAAGGCTTAATGTTGTTTGAGCAAATGGGTACGAGTTTGCATAAATTGGGTTAGATATGGATTTTTTTAGTAATGTGGATTGTATTGGTTATATGTTAGGTGCTAATTGGGTCGGGTATGGAACTCTAAAATTGTATAGCATAAAAATGGGTTAATGTGGGCTAAATGGGTTAGACATTTTTTTTTGACTCAATCCAACCCACTCATTTTAACAGGCTTAGCCGACTTATTTCTTTAGGAGACTCTAATGATAATGCTCAAAGGGCGATGCATAAAGCTTTTGGAGATTCTTAGACATTAAGATGTCACGACATGGTGGGACCTCGCATTACACAAATTTCGGACACAAGAGGGTTGTTCGACGTGTAGATAGGAAAGGTAGATGTTACATATGCAAAATCGTTAGATTTCCCATCCACTGTTTCTCTGCTCGAATGGCCACAGACCACCATTGCATTTATTCACCCACTGAAACGGCATGATTCGATTTCTTGTGATTGCGTAAGCAGGTGGAACTTTTGGCTTGTAGCATGCGTGCAAGCAAAATGCTTATTTGCTCAAGCATTTGTAAGGCACCCCTGGGATTTTGAAGAAGCAACACATTTCTCGAATTGAATGCAAAGGTGATTAGGGCCCGTTTGTTTGTATTTCTTTTTTGTTTTTAAACAGTTTTTCTTTTTTTGTTCCAGGAACAAAAAGGAATGTAAACGCGTGGGTGCGTTTCTGTTCCTTTTTTGTTCTTTTGTTCCAGAACAAAAAAAGTAAACAAATAAACACAAATTTTGTGTTTCTTGTTTCTAACACAAATCGAAACACTTTTTTTCTTTTTTCTCTTATTTTCTTGTTCTTCTTTCTTTTGGCGGTCGCCGGCCTCGCCATGGCCGGCGACCGGCCGACGAGGGCAGGGCGGCCTCGCCCGCCCACGGCGAGGCTCGCCGGCCCCGGCGAGGCCGAGGCTCGCCGTCCCCGGCGAGGCCGAGGCTCGCCGTAGCCGGGCGAGGGTCGGCCTCGCCATGGCGGGCGAGCTCGAGCTCGCCCAGATCCGGCGAGGCCGACCTCGCCCGGGGCCGGCGAGCCTCGGCCTCGCCGAGCCACCGCCAGCGACGCCGACTGGGCGGTGGCTCGGCGAGGCCAAGGCTCGCCGGCCGCCGGGCGAGGTCGGCCTCGCCGATCTGGCGAGCTCGAGCTCGCCCGGCCCATGGCGAGGCCGACCTCGCGCCGGCGGGCGAGCTCGAGCTCGGCCTCGCCGGATCAAGGCGAGGCCGACCTCGCGCCGGCCCGGGCGAGCTTGATCTCGCCAGATCCGCCTCGAGCTCGCCCAGCCGGCGAGGCCGAGCTCGCCGGCGGCCGGCGAGCCTCGGCCTCGCCGGCGGTGGCCCGGCGAGGCCGCGCCGCCCGCCGGGCGAGCTCGGCCCTCGCTGGCCGGTCGCCGGCCAAGGCCTTGGCCGGCGACCGGCCAAAAGAAAAAAAAAAATAAAAAAGAAAAAAAGAAAAAAATAGAAAAAATAAAATAAATAAAAAAATTATCCAAATTTACCAAACATGTTTCTGTTTCTTTTTATTCCCGGAACAAGTTTACCAAACGCGTATTTTGTTCAAAAATTGTTCCCGGAATGTAAATACTTTTTTTCTATTTCGTTCCCTAGAACAATTTTTAAACAGAAACACAAACAAACGCGCCCTTAGTTTCAGGATGGGTAGTGGGCTATTTCCCCCTAGAATCAAGAACCATCCGTTTGTTATCGATCTGGTTCTTGAGTGGATTCTTGGAACCGGTCTTCTAGAGGAAGGAATAAAGCCAAAATGTTTTTAATGTGTGTTGTATGGACACGAAACTAGCATGTGATCCTAATGAAGGAAAAGATATAGAAGGGAGGATGATGACAATAGTTGAGATGGGTCTCAATTTAGATAGTAAGAAGAGAGCATCAATGTCCTCATTAAAATATCAAAGAAGCAAGTCCATTGCTAGGGACTTTAGAATTGATAGAAAACTTGACCGGTATATATATACTAGTCCCGTTTAGGTGGATGCTTCCATCCTTGGAACCGGACCGGTTCCCATGAGAACCGCTGGTTCTAGATGGGTTTGGTCCTATTATGGGCGATTCTCGATTCTTTTGGATACTCCTAAATAAAAGGAATAAGTTTAGAATTTCTTGGAGGGCAACTACCACAGTTAACCCCACTCAAAGATTGATTATCTAGAGATGTCTTGACGATAATAATGAGGACCATTCAAATTTAAAGCCATTTCTCTTCACTAAAACCATAAGCCAAGACGTGCGTAGTCATACCCTCTCCTCCTACCTGTCTGTCCATCGGCGGCAGTAAGCCATTATCCACTTTTGCCCTTTTCTCTGACCTTCTCATTTAAGCATTTAAATCCTTAACCACCCGGTAGTAATTCTCACTCTGGAAATAGAAATATTTATATATAGAGAGATTAGACTCGAGATGTCTTCATGTACTTACACTTGCACCAAAGGAAAAGAAAACAAGTGATCCAAAAGTATACTAAATCTATGGCCTTTCGACTCGAAGCCATCCAAAAATAACGTGTGGCCTCCCCATCTTTTCCTGCCTCGTTTCTTTTCTCCATTGAGTCCGAAACACGGGTTGCGATCTGCAAGGCATGAAACGTCAGAGAGAGACCATGAAGAATGTGTCGAGGATCAAGTTCTTGCATTGCTTTAGACGGCCCGTCATCGAGGACGTGATGCTCAAGCCGGGCGTAGGCGGAACCAGCTCATGCATCTTTTGATGGATGAGGACGACAATGAGAGAGCAAGCGTGAAACCACCGTATGCTCGATCGAGAAAGCATAGCTTTTCGCGCATGTTGAAGTCCGCTCTCTTCTACACCGCTTTGGTTTGTTATCCCACTTTTTTCGTTTTTCTAGTTTGTGCCATTAAAGAAATGTCCAACGAGGATTACATATTATGTTGCGGAAGAAACTATATTATGGTGAAAATGTCACTTTAGGTCTGAGAACTATGTGAGAACATTTTAGTGCTTTCCGTATGTACTTACTTTTCTCCATTTTTTTTTTTCGCAGGCTCGGACTATCCGCCGGAAAAGAAGTAGTTCAGTTCGAAACTCATTGTTGACAAAACGCTGTCCTTCAATGGGTGCCTAACCAGGGGGGTCGTATCGATGATCAGGCAAATCATTTTTCTTCTACCTCTCCTTCTTCAGGTTCAAGTTCGGCATTAGAATACGTGGACTGTGTGTCCAAACAGTGGTCTCACGGTGGATTCTTGTACAATGGCTCATCAATGAAGCAAGAGCAAAGCCCAAATCATCAAGATCAGTCACGAACGAAACGAGCCAAACTTGATATGGCATATCTGCTGTTCATTAGTCTGATGGGGACGGTGTTGTGTGGCAGAGCTTATGCATTAGTTTTTATTGGAAAGGAAAATATATTGGAAGAAAGGCAGCTGTAATATGCTTTTATTTAGGCCACGTTTACTTAGGAAGTTTTGTGTGCATATCTTTTTTTTTTTATTCATTTATTGCGTTGTCCTTGTATTTTTGGTAGTTTAGCCTAATTAGGAGATTGTTTGATAGCTGTATCTTCTTGTATATATGTTACGTTTCTGTGGTAATGGAGGATAGAATTCTCATTCCAAAATTCCTCAGTTCTTTTACATGGTATCAGAGCCATGGCTGATGGAAAAAAAAGTGAGGAGAGTTCTGGAACGGACAAGAAAACCTCTAGCCCTTACACACTGAATTCAAATGACAACCCGGGTAACCTGATTACCCAAGTTCAGTTGAAGGGCGAGAATTATGAAGAATGGGCACGAGCTATGCGGACTGCATTACGAGCCAAGAAGAAATATGGTTTTATTGATGGATCTGTCCAGCAACCAGCAGATGATTCGCTGGAACTTGAAGATTGGTGGACGGTTAATTCCATGTTGGTTTCGTGGGTGTTTAATACCATTGAACCGACACTTCGCTCGACTATCTCTCACATGGAGAACGCAAAAGATCTGTGGGAGGATATCAAACAGAGATTCTCAATTGGGAATGGTCCACGGATGCAGCAACTGAGATCGGATTTGGCCAATTGTAGGCAGAATGGTCAACCCATCGTGTCCTATTTTGGTAAACTCAAAATCTTGTGGGATGAAATAAATAACTATGATCATATACCAGTGTGTGTTTGTACAGGTTGCCGATGCAATTTTACCATTGAATTGGAAAGAAAGCGTGAAGAAGAGAGAGTTCATCAGTTTTTGATGGGCTTAGATGAAGAAGGATATGGAACAGTGCGCGCTAATATTTTGAGCACTGAACCTTTGCCTAAACTGAATCGTGTTTATGCTATGGTTGTCCAGCAAGAGCAAGTGCGAACTATGACACAAACCAAGGATGAAAGAGGCAATCCCATGAGTTTTGCAATCCGGGCAGGTGGTCAAAATTCAAGGGGGGATAAAGATAAAATCTCGTTTTGTTCTAATTGCAATCGAGAAGGACATGATGCTGAAAGTTGTTTCTAGCTGATAGGCTATCCAGAATGGTGGGGTAATAGACCATGTGGAACCTCTGCTGGACAAGGTAGTGGTCAAAAGCGCAATAATAGAGGTGGACATAACAAGGGAGGAGGTGCTCATGCCAATGTCTCACAAGCAACTGGAGTTGATGGTGGGCGAGGAGTTGTGATGGATTCAGATCGAAAGGTTCTTAGTGGATTGAATGATGAGCAATGGGCAACTTTATTGGGAATGTTAAGTTCTCATCAGAATGGTGGCCATGAGAGGCTGACAGGTAAACAGAGTATTTTTCCTTGGATTATTGACACAGGAGCTTCCCACCATATGACAGGAACGTTGGCGTTTTTGAGAGAATTGCGTGATATTGTGCCATGCTCAGTCGAGTTACCTAATGGAGAGAAGACCATGGCAATGAAAGAAGGATCTGTGTTGCTTGGAGGAGACTTGAAATTGCGACGAGTTCTCTTTGTGCCAAATTTGAAATGCAATTTGATTTCTGTATCACAACTTCTTAATGATTCAAATTTGGTTATTCAACTCACTAACAAAATATGTGCTATACAGGACCTAAATTCGAGGAACCTGATTGGAGCGGGTGAGCAACGTGAGGGGCTTTACTTTCTCAAGGGAGTGACTTCAGTACATGCTTGCACGGTGGCTGATATGGAATCCTTTGAGCTTTGGCATAAAAGAATGGGTCATCCTTCTTCTAAGGTGGTGGAGTTAATTCCAGAAGCTGGAAAAATGGTTAGGAAAACCAATAAAACTTGTGAGATTTGTTTTAGAGCAAAACAAACAAGAGAGATCTTCTTTTCTAGTGACAATCAAGCTAAAGATTGTTTTGAATTGATACATTGTGATTTGTGGGGACCTTATAGAGTTCTAGCTTCATGCGGAGCAATTTATTTCTTGACAATTGTTGATGATTACTCTCGTGCTGTGTGGATATATTTGCTGAATGGAAAAAAGGAAGTGGCTTGTGTTCTTAGGAAGTTTATTGCGATGGTTAGATGCCAATTCGAGAAAAATGTGAAAATCGTTAGAAGTGATAACGGAAGTGAATTTTTGTGTTTGAAAGAATATTTTGATGAACATGGGATTTTGCATCAGACTTCTTGTGTTGGAACACCTCAACAAAATGGCCCAGTAGAAAGAAAGCATCGACATATCCTTAATGTTGCAAGAGCTTTGCGTTTCCAAGCAAATTTACCCATAGAATTTTGGGGAGAATGTGTACTTGCAGCTGGGTATTTGATAAACATGACTCCATCTATATTATTGAATGGTAAAACCCCATATGAGATTATTTTTGGCCAACCTCCTTCTTACAAACATATTCGGATTTTTGGTTGTTTGTGCTATGCGCATAATCAAAATCGGGATAACGATAAATTTGCTAGTAGAAGTCGTCGGTGTATTTTTGTTGGTTATCCGTTGGGAAAGAAGGGGTGGAGATTGTATGATTTAGAAGCTGGTGAATACTTTGTATCAAGAGATGTAGTGTTTGCTGAAACAGAATTTCCATATGCTGATGAGAAAACTTTAAGTGATGGACTCATTAAAAATAAAGTTATGGAGTTGGGTGATGAAGTTGATGATTTAGAAAGTGACTTGAGAGAGGAGCACGCTGAAAGTGTAGATAGAGAAAATGAGGTGAATCATGAAATTGAGGAATTGATCCACACAAACAATGAGGACGTGGAAAGAAGTGAAGTTGTTGAAGAGCAATTAGGCAAGGGACAAAGGGTCAAGCAACCGTCTGTTCGTTTGAAAGATTATGTGACAAATGCCATCAAAATAAGCCCCTCGACATGCTCATTTGCCCAATCCGATTCCTCAGGTACGCCTTATTCTATAGCACATTATGTGAGTTATGAAAATTTTTCTGCACAACACCGGTGTTTCTTGGCAGCAATTACTGCAGGACATGAACCAAACTCTTATGCGGAAGCAATTAAAGATGAACGGTGGAGAGAGGCCATGAGTAAAGAAATACAAGCTTTAGAAGATAATGGCACATGGACAGTCGAAAATTTGCCGCTTGGGAAGAAAGCAATTGGGAGCAGGTGGGTGTATAAAATTAAGTACAATTCTGATGGAAGTGTTGAACGATACAAAGCGCGGTTGGTGATACTAGGAGATAAACAAGTTGAAGGCATAGATTATCAAGAGACTTTTGCTCCTACGGCAAAAATGTGCACTGTACGCACCTTTCTTGCTGTTGCGGCTGCAAAGAATTGGGAACTTCATCAGATGGACTTTCAAAATGCTTTCTTACATGGCGATTTAGAGGAAGAGGTTTACATGAAAATGCCGCCTGGATTTGCCTCTCAATCGCCAAGGAAGGTATGTAGACTTCGGAAATCTCTATACGGTTTGCGACAAGCACCTAGCTGTTGGTTTGCGAAATTGGCTGCATCTTTGAAAGCTTATGGATTTCAACAGTCTTATTCAGATTACTCCTTGTTCACTTTTCAAGTTGGGACTGCTCAATTGAATGTGCTTATTTATGTTGATGATCTCATTATCTCCAGTAATGATATTTCCATTGTGCAAAAGTTCAAGAACTATTTAAGTCGTTGTTTTCATATGAAAGACTTGGGGAAGCTGAAATTTTTCTTGGGGATTGAAGTGGCGAGAAATTCAGATGGTATTTTCTTATGTCAACGTAAGTATGCGTTGGATATGATTTCTGAGGTCGGATTGCTGGGTTCCAAGCCGGCTAAAACTCCTCTTGAACAAAATCACAAGCTGGCCCTTACTGAGAGTGATGATGTAGACAACCCTGCTCAATATAGGCGTCTAGTGGGTCGACTTATTTATCTAACAATAACTCGACCTGAATTGTCTTACTGTGTGCATATTCTTGCACAGTTCATGCAACGGCCAAAGAATGCTCATTGGGAGGCAGCTGTGAGAGTTCTGCGTTATTTGAAAGGAAATCCAGGTCAGGGTATTATGTTGCGTGCCAATTGTGACCTCAAATTTTCTGCTTACTGCGATTCTGATTGGGCTAGTTGTCCTTTGACGAGACAATCTTTGACTGGTTACTTTGTTCTTCTGGGAGAATCGCCTATCTCATGGAAGACTAAGAAGCAACAGATAGTGTCTCGCTCATCCGCTGAAGCTGAATACAGGTCTATGAGTACTACAGTTTGTGAACTTAAGTGGTTGAAAGGATTATTGGATTCACTTGGTATGGCACATTCTCAACCTATGCACCTATATTGCGACTAGGGCTGAGCGCGGTTCCCGGGTTACCCGGGAACCGGAACCGAACCGGAGGAGGGTCCGGTTCGGTTCCCGGTTCCAAGGGGGAACGGTTTCGGAACCGGAACGGAAACCGGAACCGGAACCGGTCCTGGAACCGGAACCGGAACTGGTTTCGGAACGGTCCTGGAACCGGAATCTGTTTCGGAACCGGAACCTATTTCGGAACCAGTTACTTATGGCAGAAAAAGCTCGACCTTGGATGTTCTAGTGACTTGTATGTGATGTTCTAGTTCAATTTTGGCTTCGGCCTCTAAATGAAAGTTGTAAAGGACTTCTTGGAGTATAACATACTCAAATTTGGGACAAAACAAACAAGTATAAGTGGGTGAAATCGTTATTCTTTGGAAATACTGGATCTGGAGATTTTGGGACCGATCCTTGATGAATGCATGGACTGTAAGGCAACCTTTTTGTCGAAATTTTACTTCATTTTCTTAACAAAAGTTGTAAAGGACATCTTGAGGTACCACATATAAAAAATTTAGAGAAAACAAACAAGAATAGGTAGGTGAAATTGTGGTCCTTTGGAGATGGTTAGATCTGGAATTATGGTACTACGAACAGGGATTTTAACCGTCCATATTAATTATCTAAGACGAATTTGACTTTGATTTTTTCATGAAGTATCTACCTTATGGTCTTTGCTATCACATAGTCAAATTTAATAATTTTTGAAGGTCATTTGGGTATTTAATCGGAAATGTTTCTAAAACTGTGCAATCTGATGTGTTCGGATCTTGTAAGTTGCAATGCATGGACTATATCATTTTGTATGAGGTTCTTTTGGAAATGTGTTCTGCATAAAATATCTCTCTTCATGTCTTCCCTACAACATATTTAAATTTTGTAATTTTTGTAGTTCATTTGCCTATTTAACCAAAAAAAAATCAAAAACTGTGCAAGTAGAGAATAGAAAAAGTAAATCGATTTTATCTTTTAATCCAGAACGAATTGGACTACGATTTCTTCATGAAACTTGTACCTCTAGGTCTTAAATACAACGTGTCCAAATTTCAGAATTTTCTGAGTTCATTTAAGGGTTTAATCAAAATTGTTTTCAAAACTTGTACCTCTAGACATTCTTATTCTAGTGGTGTTTTATTTCTACTTTCTAGTTTGCTATTTGTTTTGAAATTTCTAATTATATTCTATTATTGTTGTGCAGTGCGAAGTTAATGTATCAAGATAACATGTCAATGGGAAGTTACCGTGTAGTATACACGTACATTATAGTTTTTTTTTTTTTGGTAACATGCGCGTACGTTATATTTTTTTTTTAGTAACGTGCGTGCACGTTATAGTTTTTTTTGGTAACGTGCGCATACGTTATATTTTTTTTGGTAACGTGCGTATATGTTATAGTTTTTTTTTTTTTGTAACGTGCGCAGACGTTATAGTTTTTTTGGTAACGTGCGCGTACGTTATAGTTTTTTTGGGTAACGTGCGCATATGTTATAGTTCAAATCTGAAAATAACAAAAAAACAAAAAAAACATGTTGGAACCTGGAACCGACCCTGGAACCTATACCCTGGAACCTGTACTCGACCCTGTGACAGGGTAGGTTCCAGGTTCTCGGTTCCCACGGGTAGGTTCCAGGTTCCTCATTTTGAGGAACCTGTACTCGAGGGTAGGTTCCAGGTTCCGGACGGAACCGAACCGGAACCTGGAACCGCTCACCCCTAATTGCGACAGTCAGGCAGCTTTACATATAGCTGCTAATCCTGTTTATCATGAGCGTACTAAGCATATTGAAGTAGATTATCATTTTATTCGTAATGAGATACTTAATGGTAATATTCAAACAGATTATGTACGTAGTTCGATGCAGCTAGCTGATATCTTCACGAAGGCGTTGGGAAAGGATCAATTTAACTTTCTTCTTCGCAAGTTGGGCATTCGAGATCTCCATGCTCCAACTTGAAGGGGGTATTGGAAAGGAAAATATATTGGAAGAAAGGCAGCTGTAATATGCTTTTATTTAGGCCACATTTACTTAGGAAGTTTTGTGTGCATATCTTTTTTTTTATTCATTTATTGTGTTGTCCTTGTATTTTTGGTAGTTTAGCCTAATTAGGAGATTGTTTGATAGCTGTATCTTCTTGTATATATGTTACGTTTCTGTGGTAATGGAGGACAGAATTCTCATTCCAAAATTCCTCAGTTCTTTTACAGTTTTTGCATTGATGTGGCTTCTTGTGGTGACTCGCCGGCTTTGCCGGAGCGTCATTGACAATGATGATGATGTGAGGACAGGAAGACAGTAGAAAGTGAAGGATTCGCAGGTAGAGACGGATGAGAAGAAGAGAAGAAAGACTGTAGCGCAGTTAACTATGGATGTGCTAGGGAGAATGCGTGAAAGGAACCGTCCGAAAAAATGAAGAGAGGGCCGCTGTCGCATTAAATCTTTTACGTGAAAATGTTGTCTTGCGTGATAGATCATGATTAGCATCTAGCTATTTAGTAGACTTTTGGCGACGAGAATTTCGTTCTGGCAAATTATGGTTTGTATATATATACATTTTGAATTCGAAGTCAGGTTGGTATCAATAGAAAAGGGGAAATGTTAGGGTAATAAGAATGTCGTAAGATTGTCTTGAGTGTTTAGATTCGAAATGGAATTCTTTCGCAAATTGGATAGGCTTTTGAAATACAAATAACAGTGCTAGACTTTTTAATAGCGAATTTAAAAATCTAAATAATGCGTGAGATTGTGGATAAGCTTTTTAAAAAAAGTGGGTCGTGTTTAAGAATTAATAACGGTTTAGCACATCACTTAATAAACCGATAGTATAAATCAGTCTTAGTGAGTCAAGGATTTTTTAAATACAAATGGCAACCAATAAGATGTTGGTTTAGATGACAAATAAGTTTGCTCAATTCCCTGTGGTGTGGGACTCCGATTCGATTATTTTTCAGAGCACTTCATATTAAAATCTTGAATGAATCGGATTGAAATAAGGAGGGAAAAGTACAAAAAAAAAAGTCATAAATCTATTACATTGATACAAATTCAGTCATAACATTTTCAATTGGATCAATTTAATTGTAAACTTTAAAAATTGCCACGTTAGTGTCTAGCCATCGACATGTTCCACTGGCCAACCAAAATTATCCGAGTGAACTAAATTTGTACCAATGTGAAAATTTTTATGACTAAATTGCTCAAATTAAAAAGTTTAGAACTAAATTATTACCAATATAATATGTTTATGACTTTTTTAGTACTTTTTCCAATAAGGGAGGTGCCCTTAACATCTATTGGAGAGGTGAATCAATTGCGGTGTTCCAAAAGTGGTCTGAACAAACCACATGATTGATATACAAAGAAAGAAAATACCTATCCTAGGTTTTTTTTTTTTTTTTTTTGGTAACCGGAAAGCGCCGTACAGCCGGCAGCCGACGGCGTAAACCCAGGGCCAACCGAGCCCACCCCCTGACACGGTCGTGGGTGAGTCACACAAGCGAACGCAGGGATTCGAATTCGCTCTCTTCCGGAGGAGGGATTGAGCGCAAACCACTCGACCACCAATGAGGTGAGTCCTACCCTAGGTTTTATTGCTTCTCTAAGAACAAATTTTAGTTAATGTTCCTATCTTGTAACCTCTCTAGTAATACTCATTCATAAATGATGAGAATATATACTATGTTGACTAATAGTATGTGTAAATTTCGTTCATATATTTTATCCTATGGAGATTTTTTTCTTTTGCCACATTATATCATCTATACATTGAATGTGTATGACAAAGGCCATACTATAAGAACAACAATTTATTATAAACCATAAAAACTCAAATAACAAATAATCATAAATTTTTGTAGGGTCCACTCTATTAATAATTTGTGGCTTGCAACAAGTTGTTATTTTTAGGGTAACTTGACTATCATGTTAGCAAAGCCATTTTGTTTTTGCATGCTGCATGATTGATGAACCAACGTACAAAAAGGGGCATATCTAAGAGTAAAGATGACCTTAGTGGTAAGGCTTGAAGATGACTTTCGGTCACAACCAAGAAGAGAACTTTGCAATGAAATCCATCGCTTGAACACGACATCATCCGTTAGAATGATCAGGCGCAACTAAACATAGGCAGAGCGGTCGTTAGCAAATCAAGAAAGATAGTTTTACCAGATCTTGTCAACAGTAAAAGAAGACAACCGAGTGTCGACGCTAATCGCGCATCCAGAAGTAGGACCAACACGATTTGATACTCATGATGCACGGTCCAACTTCCTTTGTTACAGCTCTATGCGTTACTCTGATGCCCTTCGCTTTCCTCTACAGATATAGTCTCCTTTCATACCTAAGTTCAACTACTCTTACAAATCTGATGGAAAAACTACCTTCACAAGCTACTGAAATGCAAATCCCTGCGTATCACAGTGACACTGTTTTTATTTTCCAATTGCGGTTTTCCCTCACGGAAATCATCCCAAAACAATTGATAGAGGACGGATCAAAACATCAATTTTTCATGTGCATATTCTTTGCTCTGATCTTCAGAACCCATGGAAGGAGAGTATCTTGTTGAAGTCATTAGGTCAGGCTCATGAGATATGACAAATGCTTACGTGCTTTTAGAAAGTTTGTTGTCCCTCACGGAGATCAATGTGAAACAATTGATAGAGAACAATCTACAACATCTTGTGCATATTCTTTTCTCTGATCTTCGGTTTCTGTTCTGTACTTTGAATGAGTATTCAACGCAGCGAGCTCATCCGATAATAATCCCAAGGGTCTAGGCTCTAGATTACTGCGATTTGCTATTCCTCCACTTCATCTATTTGTAATATCCATGGTTAGTTTCTATGTAATTTCTACAAGAAAATCATCTAGACTGTGTGGACATGGACAGATGAAGTTTTGAAGAGTCCCTTGCATGGAGTTGGGGTGATTGGTATTCGAGGTTGCATCCATTATAACCTTTTTCTTTTTATCGATTCCCTTACACATGCAACTTTCTTTTTATCTTTTGTTTGGAGCAGTTCAATTTTCTGTTTATTCCATATTTTACATAGTCCGGATGGAATGCTTGAAGTTTTAAATGATCATAGCAAATCCAGATCTAGTCAAGGTTGCTTCATCTAAGAGAGGGTGCTGGCTTTGCTGTAGCACGACATAATATTGATAGAAGCAGGTTAGACTTTATGACAGCACCTCTGGCACGCGAGAAGGATCAACAATCAGATGGTACTGAGAAAACAGTTACAGAAAGAAAAGTGAAACGATATTGGATCTGAATTTATCATACTGCCTTGATAGGAAAATGGAGAAAAAATGTAGTCGTAGTGTAAAGAAAAAACAGATGATGGAAAACTTGGAAAAGTTAGTGAGATTGTGGCACTGCAATGGCTAGGAGAAGCAGCAGATCCGAGAACCATGTGAGACAGTAGCATGTTGATAACTTGATTTCCAAGTAAAAATAGAGAGACCAACGGTGACATCGACCCCAATGGAAGTCTCAATTCATCACTTTACACGTCATTTTTGCAAAAGGGTCAAGTAATCTCTGGCATTATTCACTCAAGACATAGAGCGAGTAAGCAATCCACAGAAATTCAACTTTAGAAGAGATGTAAATGCCATGACAAAAGGGGGCGGCCATTAACATCCTACAGCATAGATCACCAGGTAATTGTCATGATATACTTCCTGGTCCTAGCAAGTTGTAGTTATAAGGGCGGTTTTGGTACCATGAATGATTATAAACAAAGCAAGTAGTAAGTGGAGTTGATACTGAGAGATGCCAAGCCTTATAGCCTGCTTTGTATGCAGTGGGGGCAGATTTGAGAACAATGTGAGACACCAGCTGAAATACAAGATGAAAGTTCTCTGGACTAAACATTGCTGGGAGATGCCAACATCTGGCTGATGAAAATTACCGTAATTAAGAAAAGTGGGACAAAGTTATTAACCATAGCATGAAGTAATACCGTGGAAGAAGAATGTGAGAGTAAGCTAGGATTAAGTTGGGGAAATCATGGTACATCAACTGGGAATGGGAGAGCCTACATGAAACAAACCACGAACAAGAATGCTGCATTCAGTTAGCCTGTGATGCACTCGTCAAAATCAAACTAAGTGATTCCTTTTGATGGAGAATAACACGGTCAAAATGATACTAGTCTGAACAAGGACCAGACATCAGAACATTTCACCTGGAATCTAGTTGCAAATTCTGCACTAGAAAAGTCCATCCAAGCAATGAGGCATACATCAGTTTTTCATCATGGGTTCTAACCTAAGGCTGAAGCTTAATTCTCTGAGTGTGGTGGATCAAAAACCTGGTGAGTGTTGACTAAAATCTGTTAAAAGCAGATAAAAGGTTTTCTGCACCCACATTGAGGAAGCCCATGTTGAAGACGTGGATCCCATTTAGAAAGCCCATGTTTGAAGACGTAGATCCCAATTCCAGTGCAAAAATTATAAGAAAGTGGAGATGACAGTTTTGATAATAATTACTAATGTCACATTGGATCTCATAAAGCAGACTAGATCATTATATAGAATGAAGGGTCTTTACGAATGGGTTGGCCTGGCACTTGTCCAAGCCTTCTTTTATCCATATAACAAAAATAGCTAGGGGAAAAAGCCCCAAGAAAGCCAATCCCCAAATGCTGACTCTTTCTTGACTAGAGAAAAAGCAGAAGAGAATAATATGCAGTATCTAAGTGAAGCACTACTTGTACAGAGGCATTTATCTTACCATCCTCAAGACTTGGAATTTGTTGAAGGTGTACTATTTTGGTTTTGCATGGAAGCAGTTTATGTGTTTCTCTCCATCTGGGAACTCTGGTTAGATGATGACGACTTAGTGAAGAAAACTACATGCTCCTGATTATCATGAATCATTTGAAGGGCTCTCGGTATCTGGGGCAGGTTCACATCCAAAACCCCCTCAAGTATTGGAACAACCTGCCCCATCGATGGCCTGTGGGATTCTGCATCTTGGACACACCAGCAAGCAACTCTGCAAATCCTAGTTAGCTCTTCAGTATTGGCATTTGCCTCCAAGTTTGGGTCCAAAAGATCGAGCAGGTCACCTCCTTCAGATACCTTCCTAGCAGCCCATGTTGGGAAGAACTTGATGGCCCCATTTTCCAACAGCTCTGAGTTCCTCCGTCCTGATACAATTTCAAAGAGCATCATTCCATAGCTATAAACATCAGCTTTTGCTGTTATGGCCACTCCAGAGATCCACTCCGGCGCAAGATACCCTCTTGTGCCTCTAATGGTTGTCAACACCCTGCTGCAATCTCGGCCAACAAGCTTTGCCAGGCCAAAATCTGCCACTGTTGGACAGAATTCAGCATCTAGAAGGATGTTCTCTGGCTTGATGTCGCAATGTATTATGCAGTCTCTACACTTCTCATGGAGATAAGCCAGACCTTGAGCCGTTCCCAAAGCAATTTGGTACCTCTTTTTCCAATCCAGGGTCTTCGAGTCCTTTCTATGAAAGAGATGATAGTCTAAGGAACCATTTGGCATGAAATCGTAGACCAAAAGCCTTTTGTCACCTTCAGAGCAAAACCCACGAAGCCTGGCAAGATTCACATGCTGGATGGTGCCGATTGTGCTTACTTCTGTTCGGAATTGCTTCTCTCCTTGGCTTATGCTTTCAAGCTTCTTGACCGCTATGTGAATTGAATCAGGTAATATTCCTTTGAAAACTGAACCGAACCCACCCCCACCCAACTTCTCTGAGAAATTCTTTGTTGCTACCTGCAAGTCCTGGTATGCAAAGGCTATCAGTGAACCCTCCACTGTCTTTGTTGTTGCAGTTGCCCTCCTCCTCCATCTCCAGACGCCAAACAAGATAATGGCCAATATTGCCACTGCAGAGATAAAAGACCCTGCAACTATCGCAGTTACATTGCTCTTCTTGCTTGGATCCTCAACGTCAGAAGCGGCAAGCCGGAGATAGAAGCTACTTCCAGTGGAATCACCTTGTGCGAGCTGTTGTGAATTGAAGAGACGCCCAAACCAAATTGAGCAGGCATTATCCTTGAAAGCATAAGCCGTGCAAGAGCAATTGTTCAAACAAGAGAGATGACATTCGTTGGCATCTCTTACAGGTGAAGATAGGGAATCCGTCGGCAATTTCATGTTAGAACTAAGCAAGAATTGGTCCTTCTCCCCATCCAAAGTGCTCAAAGCACAACTCAATCTGGAATTCCTCTTACAACCACTAGACATATCACTCAGATTCCAATCTCTTAGTGAGGTTATACTAAACCCTGGCAAGCAACTGCAAAAGTTATCCGTGCTCTCGCTGCAAACACCAAAAGGCCCACAAAAATTGCGGACTTGACATTGTTCTGGGGGCTGGGACCAGAACATGTTCCACTGCTGTGAGGGCAACCAGGAAAGCAACTGTACTTGCCCAGAAAGATCCATCACGAATCTTGATGGGGTAGTGCTACCATCTTTCCTTCTATAAGTGAAGTAGCTCTCATTTTCATTGTCCACAAAGATGTAATCGAGAAATATGTTCGCTTTCAACGCAGGCACGTTTTCATACACTTTATTCTTACTATCCCACTTCCCGGTGGTATAATAACGAAATGACATGTTCCACCAAATGAAGTACTCATTGGATGGCTGCAGCTGGAGAGAGAACAAACCTGTCGAAGGATCCTCGGCGTTCTTCCATGATGTCAAGACCGTGTTTTTGCGCTTGGTGATCACTAATTTCGCACCGGGAAGCCACGTGTGTGTCATGTGATCAAAGCTCTGCCAGAGGGTCACGGAAGAATTTGGCCCGTCTTTGAGAGCGAAGTTGCCGTCGTCCCCAAGAACCGCCACCATGGAGCTCGACCCAGATGAAGAAGTACGCAGATTCGTGGACCAAACGGGGACTTGGGAGCCGTTGACAATTATAAGATTGCCATCCGAGATCTTCAGTTCAGTGGAGTACCTGTCGGTGACAGGGTTGTCTCTGTTGGCTACCCAGACGATGGTCGGCTCGCGAACTTTGTTGTACCAGATGCCTATGTAGGAGTAAGACGAGTTGCCTGGTGTGAAGAAGCCAAGCGCAAAGTCGCCACCCGAGGAGGTTAAGGTTTTATTACCAGATAGAGACTGATTTGCATCGAGCTTGTCTGTGCCAAGACAGAGGTGGATGCAGAGAGATAAGCAAAGCAAGAAACTTGGGAGGATGAACGACCATGGACTGCTTTTGTTGCTATCCACGGCTGTACCAAACGAGGTTCGAGCGGGCAGGTTTAGAAACATAATGCACAGGGGGAAGTACATATACCTGTTTGTGCTCAAGAGTGAGGGTGAGGTAAGAGATCTCAAAGAAGAAAGGGTCAAGAAACGCGCAGAAATATATGGAAACTTCAACTGGGACTTGTGCATTTTCACTGGCATCATCTGCGGGGTCGTGTTTAAGCTTGAATGCCGAAACCAGTGGACACGGACGGGCATATTCTAGAGTGAAGAAGACGCAAGTAGTGTACCTTGGAGATGTCCTCGTCAACCATTGGAATTTGGAATAACATGCAGAGCACTCAAAATTGGGCATTTGAGTGATCAAGCAAGACTCGGACATGGGTAAAGCAAGAAGACAATTTTACCAATTCTAGTGAACAATAGAGGAAGAAAACAAAGTGTCAAAGTCATTCATAAGTTGGAAAGCTGGACCAACAAGATTTGAATTTCATGAATCATGTTCCAATACTCTTGTCGTCCCATGTTCTTGTCAAGCTAGTCTTGATGGGTCAAGAGACCTCTGCCTGGACTTGAAGCGATTGATCCCTTTTTTTTTTGGTTGAAAGTGATCGGTACTGGAGGTTGATATAATCTTTTATTGTTTTATCAATTTCCATCCATATGCAACTTTTTCAAGAACAAAGTCTTCGCAATCCTTATATGTTCGCTTGAAAATAAAAATCTCCCTCTATCTTTTTTAAAGCATCTCTTTATATTTAGAATGTCACACCCCGATTCAACATAATAAAAGCATGACACTGCCATCTTTTCACCAAAGGACGCAGCCAATTCAGCCTAAGGTCAACATATATACATCAATATATTTATATATGATAAAGAGGACATTTGGTTACAATATTAGATTTTTTCTATTATTAACACCTAAATTTTGATAACCCAATTATTTGTTCATAGAAAATTAGAGATTAATTTTTAAGCTTTAAAGAAAAAAGAAAAAAATTGCATCGAGCAAAGAAAATGGAAATAATGGAAGGATCAATCTGGTTGATTATGAATGAAAGGTGGAAATTCTAATTAGCCACCCTTGCTCTGCAAAAATTGGTTCACTTTGGATCTTTATTTGAAATTTTAATAAATGTGAAAGCAAATTCCTAGTCAAAGAAATTAGGAGAATAAAAAAAAAGGCAAGAAGTTCGATAAAAGGGAAGGAATCGAAGCATTCAAGAAAAAAAATTAAGCTGATTGCAAAATCACGTTTTGATTTGCTGACCACGAATTAAGGCAATAGATAAAAAAACTCGAAAATTGTCATGAAAAGCGATTGCTTGGAATAATTATAAAAAGGGTTGACCCGCACGGATGAAAAGGGAGAAGAAAAATTTGTGAGAGACGGAGTGGGAAAAAGAAGAAGAAAGAATTTTGTGAAAAAAATATAAAGGAAACCCCTCCCCTCCTTTTCGTTCAAGAGCTCCTGTTCAGGAGCGCTATCATATCAGCGTGGAAGTCAGCAAAAGTACAGAAAAAGAAGAGGAGAGAGTGGACGTGCAAAAGAGGAAAAGAAGTTAAAAAAAAAAAAAAAAAAAAAGGCAAAGAGTGGGGTCGTCTTCCTCGGTTGGGCCTTTGCCACTCGCTGCTGCTGGTCGCTCCGCCCCGCAGCAAGCCGCCCGCTGCCGTCCTCCTTCCGGCGAGCTCCAAGTGCCTGACGCCTCAGTCCGTTCGCCGCTACGCCACCGTGCCACCGACGCAGCAACCCCTCGCCGCTGCTGCCGCGCCTCCACAGCCGCGAGCACCGTCGCCAGCAACCCGATGCCTGTAGCCTGCACCGTCGCGCGCCTCTGCAACCCGCGACCCAGCGCCCAACGTCGCCCCTGCCTTCGCCGGTGGTCCACCTCTGCTCAGCCCAGCGCCCGCCGCAGAAGCCTGTCGCCGACGCTGCAGCAGCCCGCTGCTGCCCCCGTCGCCTCGCTGCAGCCACCAGCAGCACCGTCGCCGCCCGCTATTCTTCGCCGGAGCTCCGAGTGCCGCTGCCATCGCTGCTCCCGCTGCCCAACGTCCGTGCCACCTTCCCCGACCCCGACACAAATCATCGGTTGCAAATCCCGTGCCGGTTTCTTTTTTTTTTCAAAAAAAAGGAAGTCAAGGTAGATTTTAATTTTATGAATATTCTATGCATTTTTTTAAGTTATTTTTAATTAAGTTTCATTATTATATAAATTAGAACATCTGGTGTCGATTTTAATTTTATGAATATTCTATGCATTATCCACACTGTAATTATTAATTTGATCCGTAAGATGTCGAATCATTTTTTTTAATCATATTGATTTTTTTGGTATTTTGATAGTGTTTTGATTATTAAATCATTATAATTATTAATTTGGTCTGTAAGATTTCAGATCAAATTTTTAATTATTTTAAACTTTCTCATATGTTGTGATGTTTAGGGTTAAAATAATTGTTAAATTTAATCCGTGAGACGACAGATTATTTTTTCGATTTTTTAAGATAGGGTCTTAGATAATGTTTGCACATTTTAATAATCTCTTTTCTAAAAAAATAGTTTTCTAAGATATGATAAGGTTTAAATCAAATTAAGCCTTAAAATATGTTAGAAAACTATTTATTTTCGATAGTTTAATTAAGTTTTTTTTTTTTTTTTTCTTATTACGAATTTTAATTAAAAAATACAGAAAAAATATTAGGAGCATGTCAATTAGTTTGCATGTTAGGTTCATTTAATTAAAAATAGCTTGTTAGTAAAATTAGGTCATATAGTTAAAGTACATGTCTTATGGTAAAGCTCTAATTTCAAGATAAAAGATAACTAAAAAAATTTTCTTTTGTTTTGTGCGTTTAATTCTTTTGATGCAATTTATTTGATTCATTGAGTTTAATAATGATTGATCACATTGTAATCACCCTTTTTCATGATAGTGATTGAGGTTAAAATTAATCCAAATTGTCTGCAAAAACATTTTTAAAAATAAAAAGAATTGTATCAAAAGGGTATTAGAGAAATTTAATATAACCAAATTCCCATACCCAAAGTTTCTGGTTCGTAGGAGTAAAATAATTCTCTCGTTATTTTACTTAAATGTCTAGTTGGCCTACCGTAAACTGATTAGTAGCAACTCCTAGATAAAATCCATTAAAAAAAATGAACTTAAGTCGCGAATTGGTATGGGTTTGGGAGAGCCCGGGCTAAGTTTAAGACTTAGTAATTCATTAGTTGAATCTTAGATGGTGCACCCAAAATTTAGGTCGTGACATATATAAACCACCAAATTAGTATATACATCTCAACCAAAAGCTAGTTCACAAACTTATCAACTATATATAACTCATATAAAAAAAAATCCCCACCACAAAAAGTCCTCCCTAATAACAAAAGCTCAAGCCTACTTATGCCTCGTTGAAGAATCTAAAAGAGAACAAGTAGATGAGAAGAGTAAGCTACCACGGCTCAATGGGTAACACATTTCTTCTAAGCGAATCGAAAAATCATTATACACATTTAAAACGCAACCATACACTTTAAAATAATAAATATTCATAACACAAATATTAAATACACAAATTGTCTAATCTATTGGTCGATCTCATAAAAACCTGTATCGATGGTTTATTCCATTAATTAATCTCATCAAATCATACGTGGTCTATTCTATGGACCAAACTCAAATCACCTATCAATGGTCCACTTCATTGATCAACTCATGCTTAAATGTCTATCTATGGTCACGCGTAACACCCGTGAAAAGATGACCAAGATTCTCTCCTTGGTTAGCTCTCCATTTATTATTACCCGGTGGTTCGGCTTACAAGAATATCCTAGATTAGTATGTGTAGTACTCATACAGCCTTTAAGGTCCACAGAGATAATACCCTAAACTATCATTTCTATAAAAATACGTAGCTCAACAACTTAAAAATTGGACTATGTCGCACAAATCTCCAAGAAATCTGAATTTCGAGCCCTAATTGTGATGATTTATTCGAATAGGCAATTATAGGCTTCGATCACTTACCGGTGTTGCAAACGGAGTACAGTCAACTTAGTGAGGTGTCCGGGTCGTGGGTGCGCCAAAAATTTTCCCTTCCTCCTTTCTTCTTTCTCCTTTCTCTTCTTTTCTCTCCTCCCTTTTTTTCTTCCTTTCCCCCCGTCTTGTTTCTACCCAAGCCCTCCTTCTCTCCTCTTTAAAAACAGCTGAAGCTTTCACTATTCTCCTTCTCCTTCAGCTTCTTTTGTTGACTTTTCAAACTCTTTTCTTTTAATTTCTTTCTTTTTTGTCTCAAAGCTCATATATTACATTCTCCCATCCTTAAAAAAATATTCGTCCTCAAAATTTAAACATACTTCAATCATCAAACAAGGAAGCGTATGTCTTGCCTCCCCCTTAAGCATATCTCTTTCATTAGCCTTGCTTACCTCTCATCTGCAATTAAAGTGTTGCTACTACCTTTCACGGTCTCAGCTTGCCTCTTGGCAATCCTCTCCTCTAGTTTCAAAAGCTCAGTTAATTGCCTATTTTCTCTAAAGACACTCAAGAAGTAGAGGTGGCACCCTTACGACCATTTGCCTCACTGCTTGAGGTGCCATCATCCACCTCTTCCTACTTCACGTCGTCAAACAGGATTTTAATTCATGTACCATAATTGATTCTCAGTTTTAGAAGGCACGCAATCACAGTTCCTATTGTCTACATCAAATCTCATCATCTACTTCTCGTACTTCATCTTCTTCCTAGTATCCCTTTTCATCTCCATCACTCTTCTTGCTCCTACAACAGTTCATTGTTCTCCTCAGTCCATTCTATTTCATCCTTGCTAGGAATAGATCTGGGAACATTTACAACCTGTCCAGCTTTAGTCGATAAGACAATAGTTTTCTTTTTTTTTTTTTTTTTTTTTTTTTTTTAGGGATGAATTCTCCATCCTATCCAACTACCGACTTCATAGAATAGTCCCCAGATTTCTCCAAATCATCATAAGAAGAATGAATGGGAGAATTGGGGGCTTGAGAGAGAGAGAGAGAGAGAGGATAGGAAGTCACACCTTGGTGGAATCAATGGATCTAATTTCTTCTCATCAGTGCTTGGTTGTGATACAAACAAGAAGTCTTTTTTGGTTAAAAAAAAATGGATAACATAAGCGAGAAGAGGCAATCTATCCAAATTGCCTTTTTTTTTAATTTGAAAATTTGATTATTCTTATTGGATCTGTCTATTTTTATTTTTTAGATTCATAATTTCAAAATATAAAAAATAAAAATAAACAAATCCAATAAGAATAATCAAATTTTTAGATATATCAGAAATTATTGATATGGATGCCGGTCAGACACTTACAATAGTCATCACCAGAGGCTGGCAAAGGAAAATAAGGAAGGAAAAAAAAAAAGAGAAAAAAAAAAAAAAGAGGAAAAGAGAGGAAAGAGAGAAAAAAAAAAAGAATTAAAAAATTTGAAAAAAAAGAATATTATATAAAAATATCCACGTCGGACTGGTCGTGACACATAAGATAACTAGCGTCAATGTCAACAATTTCTAGCATAAATTGATTGGATGGACTTAATTGGTACAAATGTAAAAATGTTTATAACTAAATTGGTTCAATTGAAATGTTTAAAACTAAACTCGTATCCATATAATAAGTTCATGACTTTTTAGTTTTTTGGTACTTTTCCCAATTGAAAATCAAAGCTAGGCCTTCAAAAACAAGCTCCTTTAAGATATATTGAAGTTGACTTGGACTTGTAATTAGTCCTCACTGCAAAGAAAAATATTATTTGGATTCACATGAGCGAAATGAGAACTCAATAAATTTCCATCCAGAACAAACAATGGAGATTTTTAAGGAGCAACGTTGAGATACTGAATTTGGTTCCACAAAACTAGTAAGCAATTTCACAAATATTAGTGAGTGAGTAATATACAAATTAATGCAAGAACCCAACAGAAGTCTCATCCATCACTATACAAATCGGTTTCGCTAAAAATGTTCAAGTAATCTCTAGCATTACTCATATTTGAAACATAGAGCGATGAGGTGATCCATAGGAATTCAACTTTAGAAAAGATATAAGTACCACGGGAAAAATTGGGCGGGCATTCACATCCTACAGCTCCAATAAAAGGATCTGCTGGTAAAACAAGTTGTAGTTTCAAGGGCGGTTTTCGTACCAGGACTCATTACCTAAACAAAGCAAGTAGCAAGAGGAGTTTATACTGAGAAATGCTAAGCCTCACAGCCTGCTTTGCATGCAATCAGGGCAGATTTGAGAACCATGAGAGACACCAGCTGAAATCCGAGCTAGGAGGTACCGATACGTTAGATCCCAATCCCAGTGCCAAAATTATCAGAAAGTTTTCGATGCTAATTACCAATATCACCTTGGATTTCAAAGAGCAGAGAACAGATCATTATATAGAATGAAGGTTCCCTACAACTGGTCTGGCCTGGCATTTATTCCAAGGTTGCTTGTATCTATATGTAACAAAAATAACTAAGGGAAAAGGTCCCAAGAAAATCAATACCCAAATGCTGAGATTCTTTCTTGACTACAGAAAAAGCAGAAGAGCATATGCACTAACTGAAGCACTTCTTGCCTCTAGACTTGGACTTTGTTCAAGATGAACTATTTTGGTTCTGCAAGGAAGCAGTTGAGGTATCACTCTTCGTCTGGGAACTCCGGTTTGACGATGACGACTCAGTAAAAAAAATACATGCTCCTGATTATTAAGAAACAGTTGAAGGGCTCTCGGTATCCTGGGCAGGTTCACATCCAACAGCCCCCCAAGTATTTGAACAACCTGTCCCATCGATGGCCTGTGCATTTCCTCATCTTGGACACACCAACAAGCAACTCTGCAAATCCTAGTTAGCTCTTCAGTATCGGCATTTGCCTCCAAGTTTGGGTCCAAAAGCTCAAGCAGATCACCTCCTTTGGCTAATTTAATAGCAGCCCATGTTGGGAAGAACTTGACGGCCCCATTTTCCAATAGCTCTGAGTTCCTCCTTCCCGACACAAACTCAAAAAGCCTCATTCCATAGCTATAAACATCAGCTTCTGCTCCAAAGATCCACTCCGGCGCAAGATACCCTCTTGTCCCTCTCATGGTTGTCAACACCCTGCTGAAATCTCGGCCAACAAGCTTTGCAAGGCCAAAATCTGCCATTTTTTGACAGAATTCAGCATCTAGAAGGATGTTCTCTGGCTTGATGTCGCAATGTATGATGCAGTCTCTACACTTCTCATGGAGATAAGCCAGACCTCGAGCCATTCCCAAAGCAATTTGGTATCTCGTTTGAAAAACCAAGGTCTTTGAGTCCTTTCTATGATAGAGATGATAATCTAAGGAACCATTTGGCATGAAATCGTAGACCAATAGCCTTTCGGCACCTTCATTGCAGAACCCCCGAAGCCTGACAAGATTCACATGCTGGATGGTGCCGATTGTGCTTACTTCTGTTCGGAATTACTTCTTTCCTTGGCTTATGCTTTCAAGCTTCTTGATCGCTGTGTGACTTGAATCAGGTAATGTTCCTTTGAAAACTGAACCGAACCCGCCCCCACCCAACTTCGCTGAGAAATTCTTTGTTGCTACTGCCGCCCCCGAAGTAGCTCTCGTTTTAGGGACCAAAGAGAAAATTTTCGTCTGATTGTCCCACACTCCAGTGGTCCAGTAATGCTTATTCCTATTCCACCATATATAGTACTCACTGGATGGCTCGAGCTGGAGAGAGAACAAACCTGTCGAGGATCCTCGGCGTTCTTTTATGATGTCAATAGCTGACTCGTGTTCGTGCCTTTGTCAATCCCGATTTTCGCACCACTTGTGTGGCGGGTGATCAAAGCTCTGCCAGAGTCATGGAAGAATTCAGCCCTTCTTTGAGAGCGAAGTTGCCATCATCCCCAAGAACCGCCACCGTGGATCTCGACCCAGATGAAGAAGCAGTCAGATTGGTGGACCAAACGGGGACTCCAGAGTCGTTGACCATTACAAGATTGCCACCCGAGATCTTAAGTTCAGTGGAGCAGCTGTCGGTGACAGGGTTGTCTCTGTTGGCGACCCAGACGACGGTTTGCACGCTGACTTTGTTGTACCAGATGCCTATGTAGGAGTACGAGGAGAGTTGCCGCCGGAGGAGATTAAGGTTTGGTTGCCGGAGAGGGACTGGTTGGTGGAGATGGTGTTGGAGCCAAGACAGAGGTGGGTGGTGCAGAGAGATAAGCAAAGCAAGAAAATTGGGAGTGTGAACGACCATGGACTACTGTTGTTGCTATCCATGGGGTACCATACAAGGTTCGAGCGGACCGGTTTAGAAACATAATTCACAGGGGAAAGTATATACACCTGTTTGTGCTCGGAGAGAGGGCGAGGTAAGAGATCTCATAGAAGGGGTCAAAAAACGCAGAGAGTAATATGTGGAAACTTACTGGGACCAGTGCATTTTCATCGAATACGCAGATAGAAGCACTTAGGCTGGCATCATACGAGGGGTCTTGTTTAAGATTGAATGCCGAGACCAATGGACGAGGACGGGCATATCCTAAAGTGAAGAAGACGCTACTGGTCCAACTTAGAAATGACTCAGTCAACCATTGAAATAACATGCAATGAATCTGGGTAGCGAGCACTCAAACTCAAGATCGTACGTTGAGTGATCGAGCTCGACTTAACATAGGCAGACTGGACATTGGTAAGGCAAGAACACAGTTTTAACTGCTCTAGTCAACAACAAAGGAAGAAACCAAGTGTCAAAGTCATTCATACATTGGAAAGCTGGACCAACAAGATTTTATTTTCACGTTGCTTGGTCGAATTTTCTTGATTTTTCTACTCTTGTCTAAGCTAATCTTGAGGATAGTATCTTCAACAAAATGCCCTTGTTCCACACGGATGCTGAACTGACTCGTGTGTCGAGGGACTAAGCTCTAGATTACCACGTTGATTCATTCCCCCACTTCATATATATGTAACACATTGGTTGTATGTCTTTATCAGAAAAACCTTATAAATTATATGTGCATTTGGTTTAACATTCCCAAGAGGTTTTCAGCCTTCAAAGTCCCTTGAGGAAATGGTGGATCATTTGATAACCATTTTGAAGTAGGTAACAGTTAATTATGGAAAGACTAAAAGTCCAGTACTAGTAGGGACTAACTTTGAGCTTTCAGCATTTGATCAAATGCTGAAACTTATTTTTTCTTTCAAAACTATCATCATTCATTCTTCAATTTTTTTTTTTTTTGCCCTCATTATTATTATTTTTAATTGCCAAAATAATGCTAAAAAAATCAAATATATATATGCTAAAAATATTAAATATATTTTGGTCTTTTTTAAAAAATTATTTGTATATTTGATTTTTTTTTTTAGTATTATTGTCAAAATTTATATTTAAAAAGTTGCATATATTTTTTTTCTTCAATTTTAAAAAAAAAAATTAAAAAATTCCGATGAAGGGTTTGGTCTTTTTAAAAATATATATATGGAAACATAGATAGCTATCTACACATGGTTAATAAATACAAACTTTATTACTATGTTACGCCTATGTATTTTGTTTTTTAGCATTATTTTCAAATATATATTTAAAAAGTTGCATACATTATTTTTTCAATTTAAAAAAATAAAAATTAAAAAAAATTGACTGAGGATTTGGTCTTTTTTTTTAAAAAAATATATATATATATATATATATATATATATATGTATGTATGTATGTATGTATGTATGTATGTATGTATTTGATTTTTTTTAGCATTATTGTCAAATGTATATTTAAAAAGTTGCATGCATTATTTTTTTCAATTTTGAACAAATAAAAATGAAAAAATTCTAATGAAGGGTTTAGTCTTTTTAAAAATATATGTTTGATTTTTTAGCATTATTTTCAAATTTATATTTAAAAAGTTGCATACTTATTTTTTTCAATTTTAAACAAACAAAAATTTTTTAAAAAAATTGATGAAGGATTTGGTCATTTTTTTGAAAATGATGTGTGTGTATATATATATATGTATTTGATTTTTTTTTGTGCATTATTGTCAAAATTTATATTTAAAAAGTTGCATACATCATGTTTTCTCAATTTTAAGAAAATAAAAATTAAAAAAATTACGATAAAGGGTTTGGTCTTTTTAAAAATATATATGTATTCATTTTTTTATTAGTTATATTATCAAAATTTATATTTAAAAAGTTGTATACATTATTTTTTCAATTTTAAACAAATAAAATTAAAAAAACTAATATTAATCGCCCAAAAGCTTTTCAAATGTGTTTTCTATCATACAAAGATTTCTCTCAAAGTTACTTCTCGAAATCTAATTTATCAAACGGTCTTTGCATTTGCCTAAAATTCTTTAGGCTAAATTGTTTTGCATTTTTCCTAATGGGCTTTCAAAATACTGAACCAAACGCATCTTTATAATATTTATCTCCCTAATTTTATTTTTACCCGTTCAAGGCTGAACTTTTGACTAACATTTTTTTGATCAAGAATAACTCCAGATACATGCCATTCGTTTATCCTGTGAAAATGTAAATTCTCTCGAAGTGCTGAATATAGCAGCTTGTACAAAGTGTTTGACAAGCATTTTGCAATTATAGTGCCCCACACACGACTTTTAGGAAGCTGCCTCGTTCAGTCTAGAAGTGCTGTAATTTTGAAACATGCACAACAGAACGTAAATCAGCTTAAATCGGCTGACACGGCTAGAATTCAGACATAGCTTATACCTAACCAGCTTGAGACGGTTCGATTTAAACAAAAGTGGACTTCCATGTCTCAAACCACGCAGCCGAGTCTTCTTACGTACCCCGAATGGGAGATACCGCATAAACGAGAGGACCCCGCCCCCAAACGGCAGAAGATATATACCCCGTCCAACAAAGGCTGTAGATAAGTAAGGAAGGCACTCTTCAAAATCACTACATCAGTTGCATTTGGAAATAAAATGACGAATGCGAAAAAAGGGCATGAGACAAACAACGAGCTACTTCAGGTACAAAGCCCAATACTATTCCGGACATCGAGGATCAACTCGACGTCATTGTAGACAAGCACCTCACTGCACTGCACACCACTACTACTTCACCTCCTGTCATCTCCAGCCAAAGACAAGATTCACGTGTTCAGGTCGACCTTTGGAACAGAAATTGCGTACGACACGATGGTGCAATAAATCAGCTGTAGCTCCCAACTACCTTCAGATATTACAAGCAATAGACATCAGCTCCACACTGTGGTAGCGTTGAGCATAGTGTCTTCACCTTATGTGCTTGGTTTGGGAAATCCAGCAGACATGACGTATTCAAGTCCACAGCAGAAAGGTACTTGTAATAAACATATGAAGCCAATGATGTAGACACAAAAGAACGGAAGTAAAAAAAACTTAAACCTGCATCTAAAATTAGGGACCATACAAGTCCGATTACGCCTATTCCTAATCCTAAATGGAATGAAACGACGTAGGGATCCATATGTAAACATAGTATCTCGATGATGATAATAAGCAACATTTTCAGATACAAATAGCAGCAAGACGTCCTAAAAAATGCTCAAAGAACTCATTGACGTTGAACTTTATCATGAAAAGAGCCGGAAGGCATGAAAAGCAAGGTTATAATAGGATAATTCAATAATATTTACTAGAAAGTGAGGCTATAAGAGGATTCTTTGATAATATGCACAAAGAAGGCGGCCCACCGTACAATCACCTCAAATGTGTAAAACTTAGAGCAGCATCAGCTTTGCCTATGTAAAGAGTGACGAGGGGTTGGGATCTGTACAGATTAAGTAGAAATTATAAGCCAGATAGGATAAACACAGCCTACGATTTCCAGTACCTCATGCAAAAAGAACCTATCACCTAGATATACCCAACACAGTATAGTGCTCATCAAGCTCCCAAAGTCAACGCCTTATCCGGAGAAAATCAATATGTGCACTGTTCTAAGTTGATCTCGAGAAAATTCCATAGGTTGTCAATCTGTCAGATATTGGCCCCAGGCTGTACCATGAAATGACTCGCAACTGAAGTTTCAACCCCAGCGCGAAACCCACTCAAAGGTGATGGGCCACGCAAAGGTGATGGCAACTTACCAGAAGCATTGCCTTTCATGGTGTTGTTCTTCGCATCAACCAGAAACGAACCAACAATAACCTGGACAACCAGTTTGCCATCATATCAGGTGGTGTCTGGTTGCATTTACACATTTCAATAGCTAAAAAACAGATAATTATACCTGCACTGGGCCTGCAGCTAACAAGGGTCCACCAACTCCTCCGCCAATAATCTGACCATCGGTACTGGATAAACACACACTCAACCCACCAGTCCTACCTCCAAGCTCAGTAAGCACATAGGATCCAGAAAGTGTAATTATCTCAAACCGTCCCTAAAGCAGAAGATAGTAGGAACTTATCAAAAGACTTAACAGACTTGACTTTGTAAAAAAAACATGAAGCAACTGTCTCTTTATAAGATCAACATTAAGAATGGTATGACCTAGAATTGTTGTACGCACAGCATCAAGACTCAACAAACTCCTACATTCACTCTTATTAGGAAAAGGAGATTATCCTCTAGATGCAGAGTTCCTAACACTGCTGCATAGTATTGATAAGACCATACACCATTGAACCCTGATCTCTTGGATGAATAATACAGCCAAGAAGCTAAGAAGGTTGCAAATTATTTTTTATTGACCAACTACAAATTTCCTTTTGTAATACCAAAAGTAAATTCTCATATCAAATAATAGCATAAATTAATGTATTTTATATCACTAGACTAGTTTCTAAAAATAGTGCTAAAACTCAGATGCCAGTGTTAAATATCAATATCCGCTAAAAGAGCAAAAGACAAAACATTGTCTGTAAAAATCCCCACTAGTTTGTACACCCAAATGTCTTCATCAAAGCTCCAAAACCACAAATGAACAGTAAAGCAGGAAGCTAAGATTACTGACAATGCCGATGTTCTGATAAATCTTTCTGACATGTATAACTTTATGATGAACTTGACCTTGACAAAGCAATATATGACAATTTCATGGAAAGATAATACTTCATTTGCTTCCTTCTCTTTCACATTTTCTGACATGCTGTACATCTCGATTGAGTTACCAATGCAAAGAAGCTATAATGGTAAGATACTGGGAGTAAAACACCCTAAAGTCATTTTATTTCCCAGGGTTATGAAAAGAATAGGTAGCATAAGAAACACAATTACATCCCTCGGAAGTCATGTATTAACCACATTAGATGATAAGACCAATGCAAGTAATTGCTTTATCCTTACTGAGACTAAAATCAGATGCCTATACCTCATACGTAATATTGCCCCCTGATGTAGCAGGTTGGCGAAGAGATGCATTAGATATTGAACCAGATGCTGACAGGATACAGATCTCACGCTTATTTTGCTGCATGAAGAGCATAATTTTCTGGGCAACATCCTATTGCATAAGATAAGAAATTTAAAATTTGTCCAGATATTAAACAGGGTGCAAAGCAAAAGGTAAAATATTTTATCGGAAAATTATTCTCAAATGCACATACAAGAAAGACAGCATAACAGCCAGAGGCAAATGAAAAAATCTTGGCAGAATCTGAGGGATACTGCATCATAAAGAGATAGCACATGACATCCAGGAATAATCATCTTGCACTTTCAAGGGTTAAAAAATACATTTATAAATAGAGCAGATAAATTTGGTTGAAAACAATGAAATAATGATTTGTTCAATTCAGTAAATCAGGTTTACAAGAAAATTCAAAAGGTAGCATCACAAAATGAAGATACCCAAAATTTTGTCCCCTTTTCAATTGCAGCAAGGTAATTTGCATCTAGTCAATAATTATGTATCACAAACTCAATCATGGCCATCAAAAGGAAATTATATTTGTTGGAACTTCAGCAAAAGCATAGTTCCCTTAGAATGAAGATTTTTCAACTATCAGTTAGCATTTGTTTTTGTTGAAAGATGAACTAAGAGTCATCACCACCAGATATACATGTAGGCAGTAGACAAAGAAGACAAACACTGTGGTTCTCAGAAAGGAATTATACTGAATATGGCCTTAACATCACTGCCCAAAAGTAAAAGATGGGTGTCAACTTAGTGTTCCATCCAGACTAAGATGCAGTGCATAAGCTAATAATATGAGTATTGCTCATGGCAGGAAAAAATTAATAATTGATGGTGAAAATATTTAATATGTTTCATTTCCGACTTCTTATAAAGCAGGTTTTGACAATGACCAGAACCCAAAAACATTTTTGATGTAGAGACCCATCTAAAACATCATATAATAACAGATCCTTACCTTCCGAATTCCTTCACATGCATACCAAGGAGGATCCATTTTGTTTAACCAAATGTCCAGTTTTACCAGTAGCATAAACAGAGAATGAAAACAGGCTATGCAGAGTAATTGACAAGTATCTATTCACAGCCAAGAAAAAGGCAGTATTCTAGTAAGAACGTACACAATAAGAGCAAAGTATATTGTGTATCTTGAACAATCTTTCATCATCTTTATAAGCACTAGGTAGAAAATGCCAATATACAGCAGAACTAACACATGTGCACGCTTGCTTACTGAATGTTGGTGGTAGCAATGTACTAAGAGGCATCAGTTAATCAACAATAGAGACTTCATCTCAATGTACTAATTATTTTTCAGTTGACACTACAGTGACAGAGAACCTTCTAGCTCCACTCTTCAGACCTTAATTACATGGGATGACACTTCCATTTAAGCACAATTCATACCACAAGTCATCACCATATGAAAAGCATCAATGAAAGTTTCTTAATATGGAATATCATTAAATATTATTTACACATACTCCAGAAAACACACTTGTGCAAGGATTCAAACTTAGACACAAAAATTGGATGTCCTCACTTTAAATAGAAAAGGTAGAATTTTAATTCAAGAAACTATAAGCACTCCGAATAATATAGCGACATTTTTGCAGAGTATGACAAAAAAAAAAGCTTCAGACTTTAGAGAATCTATACTTCGCCAGCAGCTACAGTGATAACATGTGGAATAAACCCTTGTCCAGCATTTCCTCCTGCATTAAGAAAGAGGACCTTAAAGTAGCAGCATGATATTTTAAAATATGACAAGTACCAGCTACCAAAATATAGAAAAACAAATTAAAATCTTCTGGCTCAAAAGGAAATAAAAAATAAAAAGGATATATGGCAATGGGAAAGATACTGAGATTTCTTGAATGCAAGCTCACTTGAACAAGGTACATTCTAATTTTCTTGGAAAAAATGTGAAAAAGTCAATCTACAGAAAAGAAAGAATTTTGTAATCTGCAGAAGTAAGTTACATGATATTTATATATTTTTTCTACAAGATTATCTACAAAAGTCCTTCTCACTATTTCTAGGCCAAGAAAAAACCTAAAATTCAACAATATCTCGCATTTGAAATGCCAAAAACCGAAATTTGCTAGACAATCTCATTCGCACAGAATCCCAAACTATCATTGATCAGTGAACTTCCTCATTCGGAAACCCGACCTGCTTGGCTAAACACATAGATATGAAAAACTAAAACAGTGCCTGCAAACATCTCATAGACAGCCTTAGATGATCTCGACGTTTAAGCAGTGTAAGTTTAGTGTTGCATCTCTTCTGTGAACTTTCTCTACAGGTACATTTAGCCACCTGAGTCCCCTCCGAGAGAAATCCACGGAAAGATGCAGTGAAAAAAAGAACAACAATTCCACAATGGAGAAACCAAGTCGAGGCGAAAATAGCACGCAGTAGGCGCTCCCGCGACGAATGATTCTACCAGAAAATGAGCTGATAAACCTAAGAACTTCGCACGTAAGAAGCTCGTGCGCGCGAGCGAGCGCGAGAGAGGAATTCAGCGGGACCGAATCCAGCAACGATCGCCAATTCGACGAATTCGCGACCGGAAATTCCTCACCGAGAATGCGACGGAACCGAACGTACCGAGAGCGAGCGACTGCGACTTCTTCGACGAGCCGGAGTACGGACTGGGCGAAGGGGAGGAGCCGACCAATCCCCCGCGCTCCTTCCGCTCCTTGTACGAGGTGGAGGACCCCGCCGCCTTCTTCGCAGCCAGCGCCTGCTCCGGCGTCCCGTACTTCCTCGGCCTCCCGCGCTTCCGCTTCGCGGGGCCCAGCGGCGGCGACGCGGCGGCCGAGGGCACCGAGTGGGGGTACAGCACCGGGGGGCCCCCTCCCCCGTCGGAGGAGGTGGAGGCGGAGACGGGCGGGAGGAGGCCGTTGGTCGGCGACTGCGCGGCGGACGGAGGAACGGCGGCGGCGGCGGCGGAGGAGGCTGGCTGGTGGTGGTGGTGGTAGAAGGAGGCGAGCTGATTGTCGTTGGGCTCCATGGAGGAGAGAGAGAGAGAGAGACTGTGAGGATTTTTTTTTTTATAAAAAAAATTGTTAAAATATCTGGAGGAAATCGGTAATCTCGAGTTTTGTTTCGGATGGCGAGTTTCCGGCCGTTGGATCTGGGCTGAGCTGGCATTTCCGGTTGCGATCCTCCGATTTCTTTACGTTTGTTTTTATTTTCGTTGTCTCGCCGCAGTTCCAAATGGATGACGACTCGACGGGTCGGATGATCGGGGCGCCGGTTCCCGGCGGGTCGGGTCGCGGAAATCGATGAAAAGCAAATCCAAGTGCTGTTGCGTCTGAATGTGGGTCTGACCATATGTCCCATTTTGGGGGGAATGCCTTCCATCCAGTTGTCCAATTCAAACTACTAGGGGCGGCAAAAGGTCGGGAAAAATTGCCTTACATGGTCTAAATCTATTATACATACATATCAATTCATATTTAAATATTTTAACGATTTACCAATATAATCATTCCGACCAAATTTAGTGGGAATGTGAATACTAAGCATGTTACATGATAAGGCCGACACTAACAAACGTAATTTTTATAATTTTTTCGATTTTTTCTTGCCCTTTTCTTTTTTCCAATGATTGGTAAGGGCCAAATTTGCCTAGGCAAGGGTCATCTTTGTCTTCATAGGCCTAGGTTAGCCTCACCCGGGTGAGTGCCGACAAGGCAAGCAGCTTAATCTAGGCAAAGGCCCCTTCGCCAAATCTGACTCGGCCGACTCTTGTTGAGTCTTGCCTGGGCAAATTTGAGGATGGCAAGTCCAACCCTCACCGCAAGCCAAGGCAAGGCTAGCCAAATATGGTGAGGGAGGCCCTAGCCTTCATTAGCCGTGGCCTTAGTCAATAAGTAAGCACTAGCGAAAAGAAAAAAAAATCAAAAAAGTTATTTAATAATTACTTATGTCAACGCCAATTACATGACTATGTCAGGTGGGATAGTCAATGTTCATATCAATAATTTATAATCAAAATGGGTCGGATTAACTATATTGATACAACTATAATAGTCTTAATACTTTATTACAAATTTCAAAAAAATTATTTAATAATTACTTATGTTAGCATCAATCGTATGATTATGTCACATAAGATAATTGACATTTACATTAATGATTTTTGAGCAAAATTGATCGGATAAACTATATTGACAAATTGTCAAACTATAATTTTAGAATTGAATTGATACAACTATAATAGTCTTAATACTTTATTGATAATCTTCCAAAAGTTGCTTTACAAATAACTTGATCATATGTACAGAAATCTTAATACCCATATTCGTCCCCCGACACTAGAAAAAAAAATCCTAAAAAATTCAAGGACCCAAGATACGATTCTTCATTAAAATATCCTGCACATATGACCTTCTATGTTAACGGCCGGCACTGAGTCAACGATTCCCATCACAGAACGTGAACTATAAGAGCTCAAATAAATAAAAAAACTAAGTAGACGGACTAAATGCGAACATTCCTTCAACTACAAGTACCCAAAGTGCAAAAAGTTCCACCCCAAAAAATTATAAAACACGAACGTGGGCATGACCTTCGGAAACCGCAGACGAATATAAAAAAAAGGAAGAAAACCGAACGTTCGCATCCTCCGACTGGTCAACCGCATGTCCACTTTCGTTTGAACTTTTCGGAACTTCCTAAACTCCACCGCGAGCGACACCTGCAACTATCCGATTGGGCGTTGCGACCGAGCGACGGTTGTTTCGGTTATGCCGAGGGAACATCCGCCGTTTTCAAAACGCGACCCACGTCCCACTTTCTCCCCCCAATGTCTCTGCACTTCCGGTAGCCTCTCTCTCCGTTTCTCTCTCTGTTTCCCTCTGTTTCCATGGTTTTCTGACATCACAGTCCACGATGTGTTTTCAGGGGAAATTTTGCTTGGTTCGCCATGGAAGATCGCCTGGACAAGCCGAGCGATAAGGTCACGCTGATGGGACAAGGTCCGAAATAAGTTCAACGCATATGCATCGGTTCAAAAAAGCGACTTTGTGCCCCCTTTTTGGTCTTTGTTCTCTCTTTCGTGTTTGCTTTTCGCGATCTGTGGAGTGGACACTGTACTCTGATTCTGGTTTTTTCCTATTTATTCCGCAGATGAGCATGGCCATGGAAACGAAAAGCGTATGCAGATTCTCGCTGACGACAGGGATTTCTCCTTGCTGGAGCCGGCATCCCGGGGATTCTTCGCCCGGCCCTTCGACAAGCCTCTCCCGTGCTTTGGCTGGGGCGTTGGTTGGTTCTCGTAAGTTCTTATGATTCTAATGTCGGCCATTTTACGCGACGCCCGTTTGTCAAACATTGGCAAGATTGTAATTAATAGGTCTTGGGACTAGTGGTCTCTAAACTAGACAATGAGTCTGGGATTTACGACCCCTCGGACCTCGTCGTCACACCCCGTCAGGCCTGGGGAGCGAAATGGACGGGGTTGAGCGAGTGATTCCCTTCTTAGGCTTGGTCTGCCTATGCATGCCTTAGGATTAGTCCATTTGATATCTAGAATTCATTATTCTGTAGTCAAGGGTGAGCCTCAGCAAGAAATTTTAGGCTTAGACGGGCTGGCCCAAGCCATTTCTATTGATCAGGCCTACTTCGAGTATGACCAGAACTATCTTCTTGCCACATTTAAATAGGAGTGATTGGTTCATGGGTTGGCACGGTTCCACCCTAAAATTGAGGATTGGACCAATTCTATTCAATTTAGGATTTTGGCAATTTCCTTTTCTTTACGTTAAAAGAAAATGAATTTCTTTTTAAAATATATTAATCTGATCTAGTTCAGATGGTTCAGTTCCGCAACTAAAACTAGGAACCACTTAGAATTGGTTAGTTCAGTTCAGTTCTCGGGTTAATTGGGTCCGATTTCTATGAACACCTCTGCCTATAAGTCATAAGATCCAAATGAATTTCTTTTTAAAATATATTAATCTGATATAGAGTGGAATGAAGTGCTGCCACTCTCACCTTTGCTTAATCCTGCTTTCCACAGTCTACTTCAACTTTCATGATACGACAATATACAACTATGATACATTGTATGAGAATACAACTAACCCTCTATGCATTGCATTGAAGACATAATTTTTCACGCTTAACTTTTACCTAATGTGCATATATTGTTAATTTCTCAGGGCGGTATCAATAAAGCAAGTTTCATACTAATTGTACTTGTGCCAAACTTGTGTTCACTGATCTTATGTTAATTTTCCTCTAATCAAACATCATCTATATATTCTAGACTTATCGCACGAAACGCGGATGATTCTTTTTTTCATGAACCATAAGCAACATCCACCAAATAAATTATCAATTTTAAACAAGTGATGTCTCGAACTTTTTCAAAAACATCTTGCGCATTACAATATTAAATGATCAAAAGATAACATTGCTCAAAGCGTATCCCTTATGTCTCCAGTAAGGACAATAAGCATGTTTTGTCGATAGATTGTGGCAAGATACCACATCTCTTCACGAAAAGAAATGACAAAAATATGAATCTGTTACTTATATTCTGCTTTTTAGATGTCTATTAGAAGATTATATTATTATACAACTTTATAAATCATTGAAATAATTTAGCTGAAATTATTATATGTGACAGGTTTCTCCTGGGGTTTGCGTTCCCTCCATTCTGGTACTATGCTACGGTTCTGTACTTTTGCAATTACCATCTCAAGGACCCAAGGGAAAGAGCTGGGCTAGCCGCATCTGCAATTGCAGTAAGGAAGCAAACCCTGAAAGTTCTGCATCTTGTTCTTGTTTAAGTTTTGCTGCCACAGCACATAATTTCTCGGAATGCAATTGATTCTTCATGGATGCATGCAGGCTTTGATCTCGACTGTGGCTATCCTGATTTCTCTGCTCGCGGTGTTCTTTCCGCGTGCCTTTCACCGACATTGATTAAGATGAGTACTCAAGAAATGGATGGACGCACGCACTAGACTCGACTGGCAAGTTGTCGATGATAATTGGAAAGCTTTACGTTTTTTTATTCTTTAAATTTTTTCATATAAATGCATGGACTAGAATTGTTTATATGGTTGCCATTCCGATAGACGAAGGTGGGTTTTATGTATTTTGGTTTTCATTCAGGATTCACCATCCTTTCGAAGATACAGAAGTAACTGAATGAACAGAAGTTCATTGTTTCTCCGCTCTTTCCCCTTGAACCATAAATCTGTTCTATTGCGGTAATGACAATCAATGGCAACGGAACAATGCTCGTACAAATTTTAAGATAGTCTGAACATCTTAAAAGGCCAAGCTTATCCAAGCAGCATAAATATAGAGAGAAACAGACTGCTTGAGTGACTGTGGCATCATAGATTTGAAACAAAGAATGCACTCGGATAAGCAGTAAAACATAAGAATTCAGAGAGAGGGCACGCTTTTTACAAATAAACAAATGAGTCAATGGAGATTATAAATGCTCACATAGACAATGAAGTGATGCATTCGAGGCTTCATTTCTGTCGCTTGTCTTTTTACCACGAAGGATGCCTCAATGAAACTCAGTTTACTCATGTGGCCCATCATTTGAACCCTCGCCATCGCTGGTTTCCTTGGTGGGAGCCATGTTATGTGGATTCTTTAGTTCATCTAACTGCAAGGACATTAAATAAATCCACCAAACTGAATTATAAGTAAACAGATAGACATGACAAACAAAGCGCATGAGGACAGACCAACAATTTGCTTAATGTGACACCCCAAAAGCATCATCATAAGCACCATGACAATCTGCGATGGCAAATCAACAAGTGCTTTCTTACATACCACTGAAAATGGAAACAGGTGATACAGAACCTCATTTTCTCACTTATTGATCATGGATTAAATGTCTGCAATTAGATCATCGGATGAGATATGTTCTCATACTTCCATTTCAAAATAACATATCAATAGTGAAAACATCTTCATTCTCATGCACTCCCATTTTTCCAATAAATGGAGGAAGCTATCTTTGGTTTGTCTCACCCTAGCATATTTATCATGCACAGAACAGCAGCAATCTATGGCAACTGAATCAACCATCATTTTTTGAATTCTCCCCATTGAAGGCCACTGGTTATCATCTCATGACAGAGGCAAGAGGAACCCCCTGATCATCTTCCTAGTAAAACCTATCACAGGGATGATAAAAAAATATATCGGCACATAAATTAATATTACCTAGCAATGACAACCAAAGCTGCAGCATTGTGCATAGAACTGAGATTCAGATTCATTCACAACAGCAATGGCCATTAAAATCTTGTTTCTCTGGCAGTAAATAAACACTGGAATCCACAGATTTAAGGACTTATTGACAAACTTATCAAAGAATGACCAAAGGCAACTGACTCTACAATTAAGTAAGAGAAAGCACATGAAATTTCAGTCTTTTCTTACTTTGTCCAGATATCTCCCTTACAATTTCACAAATCCTAGTTTCCAGTAGTCTCTAAATGCTAAGTATCATAAACTCATTTTCCTTCTTCTCCATAAATCCTCATGTTGGTTATAAAACCGACAAATATTTCTTATGTCTTACTGAGAACCAAGCAACAGATGTCCTACCCAGGAAATGGAATATGAAATTCTCAACATCAAAGGACATTTACCTTGACTTCCCTCAAGTTATGGCCAAATTGTAATGACACCACTTGCATTTTAAATAGTTACACCCACATCTTCTGTCAGAAGCCTTTATATCAAATGGTTGAAATCTACACTACAGAGTATTTCATATTTTTTGTTGAGGTTAGAAATTGCACACGATAAAGCAATCTCAGCAGTTTACTAGGGTTAAAAGGATCAAGCAGTTTACTGATTACATAGTAGGGGTTTCCCAATCATTTGTCTAAACATATGAGATTGCTCTGCAATTTGGCCAAGATCAGAGGGATGTCAGATTAATTAATTCCCAAAATTATCAAGAACAGCCCTTCAGATAAAGTAGCTCCCAAATGCAATCTACACAACGAGATCCTCAATGAAGAAAAGCAGATAACTACGCTTCAGCTAACAGCACCTAAATTCACCTCCAGAAATAAAATTCATAAGCTAATTAGCCTTGAAGTATAAATACATAGCACATATTGTTGCTTCAAATCAATAGCAGGTCTCACCTTCTTGCAAGTTTCCTGGTGTGCAGCCAAAAGCTCATTATACTTTATCCGCAGATCTGATAATTCAGCTTGTAACTTCTCATACTCGGACACAGTTGGACCACCCAACTTATCCTGGATGAACCTGTTGCAGCCATCATCAAGAAACGTGTGCCGTAAGCAAAGAAAATCTGAAAAAATTTGATATTTCCCCGATCAAACTCACAGACATTATAGCACATTCATCTAGTTTGGTATAATTCAGCAGAGAAGTAATCATCAATTCTTGATGCATTCGATAAAGGACCAATATGCAACTCCGATCCCCATATTCAGGAACCAAAATGTAGTTCAAGTTCCATATTTGCAGAGGCGATTCGTAACTTTCTCATGAAGAATGGATCTTCAAATGGTTCATGCAAATGCTCAGACACCAAGAAAGCAAAGAAACGAGGATCAATGCCCGCACCCAAAAACAAAAACCTGAAAAGTAGCCAGAAAACTTACTCAACTGCAGAAGAGGGCTTGTCGTTCTGCTCGTATAAGGAAACCAAAACTGCATTTCACACATTGCAACACCACGTGAATTCAAACACATCTAAAGATCGAATTTTTCTTAAAACTCCAAGAAGCAAGAAAGGGACTCTTAAGAAAAAAAGCTCGAAAAAAAACCTTTGGTGAGCGAATCGACGACCCCGCTTGATTCCAAGTACTTCCTGAATGCCTCCTTCTTAGCTTCTTTTTCCTGGGGGAAAAATGACAAAATCCAGCCTCAAGATCGAGCCTTTGAATCAAGAAACGCAAGGAAACTACAGATGGGTCGTGTTTCAGATCAGCAGGGGCAAATTGGCCAAGAAAAAGAAGAGGGAATTGAGAGCGTGCGGTGCAGAGACGGAGAAGAAGACGGAAGCTCACGCACCTCTCTGTATCGCATCATTTCCTTCTGGATCTCCTCTCTCTCTCTCTCTCTCTCTCCCTCTCTGGTTCTTGGTTTGGTGGATATCAACGGTGGGTGTACTTTCTTTCCCTCGTTAATAAGCAAGCGTGCTCTCCACTTCCTTCTGGCCAAAAGCAAAAATAATTACACAAATAATGCTTACATTTGGGTAGAATATAAAAGCCGATATTTCAATTTTATTTTATTCAATATAATTTTTAAATTTTAAATTTTATTATTCTCAATTTCTAATTTATTCAATATTTTTTTAACATTTAGTAAATATTCAATATAATTCTTAAATTATTTTTCAATATATTTAATTTAATCACCGAATTATATAACTTAGAGATCAAATTAAATAAATTAAAAGTCCATAAATAATATTGCACGTTAAGTTAGAGTTTAGAAACTACATTGAACAAATTGGTTTAGGGACAATGTTATAAATTGGACTAAAGTTTATACATCATTTGTGTCATTTTCCTTAATGAAAACGCGTTAGCTTATGATTTTCAAATTGAGCTATCTTGAAACCAGTAAAAGAATTTATACAATCAATTATGCAAACTGCAGACCTCAATGTTTAAACTTCAAATTAACTAAAATAAAAGTCTAATAGAATGTTGGCTTTATTTACAAATTCAATCCTATTGTCATTTTAGGATATGTGGATTTCTTTAGTCAGTGTCGTATTATCTAAATGGCATTTCAGTTCACTTTCAATGGCTAAATCAGTACCGGAGGATATCTCTCCTTATCCTTTGTTCGTATTTTTTATTTGTAAGATTGAGAGTAAAACTTGTTGGAATAATACAATTATAAAAGATGGACATAAACCTTTTTGAAATATAAATATGTATATTTGAAGTTTTGTTGAAATAAATAAATTATATCATTTACTTTTTCTAAGTTAAATTTAATTTATTGAGTCAAATAAATTATGCAATTTATATATAGTTTTGTATCATTATATGAAAAAGATTTGGTTGATTTGGAAATATTATCATATATAAATACATTTAAGATATATATCATCTTTTTTAAATTTCAACTTAATGAGGCACGAAGTTTAGGGATTACAAATCAATAAAGCATTATCTATTGGACGAATGTGAGACACATGACAACTGTTGCAAATGGCTTGTCATGTGGCATGGAAAATGCTCAAATCCAAGCATAAAAAAGGTAACACGGAAGTTTTTATAATCAAAACCTAGTTAAGATGATTGTATGATAGATAAATTAGAAAAAAAGACTGAGAAAATTACCGTCATTCTTAGAAATTTAAACCTTTTACAATTAAATTTTAGAATATGGATATCCTTATCAAATGCCATATTTTTCAAATGCAAATATAATTATTCCAATTGTAAGTTTAAACTCAAGATTATCTTTCTTTATCAGTAATTGATGATGATTTTTTTTTTTTGGTCGAAACGAACCATATATTATATCAAATGGAAGTACAACTAGATGCTAAAGCTTCAGTAGATATTATATCCTGGAAAATAAAAGGAGGGAAAATAAGCCAGTTTCAAACCGGGCCGTGATCCCGGTGGGCTTTGGCAGCCCAGTCAACTGCTAGGTTTGCTTCTCGTCGAACATGCTGGAGAGAGAGATTAGGGCATCGAGAAGACACATCGTGAAGAACCGCGAAGAGATGGCGCTCCATCCATGGCGGCTGCTGCTGCTCTTGAACGATCTCCACCAGTGACAAATAGTCAAGCTCAACCACGATGCGTTCAAGATGAAGCCCCTACTGGATCAGATATTGGATGGCCAATATGAGAGCATAGATCTCAGCTTGGAAGGCCAAAAGGGCTAGAACAATTATGGTAAACACATCGGTAAGAACTCCATTGAAATCTCTGTACATACACGCTACTGATCCTTCCTCATTCCCTGTTCGAAAAGCCCCATCAATATTACATTTGAGGCGGCTTTTTTCGGGCGATTTCCATCTGCAATCTGGACTGACCAGTGTGTTTTGAATCCGCTGTACAGAGGGGTGTAAAAGCATCATTATTCGACTCTGGGCTAGGGCATTTTCCATAGCTTGGAGAGGATCCGAGTTTTGTTGCCTGAAGACTGCATTGTTTCTCTGTCGCTAGATCTCCCACAGCAAACTGGCGAGCACGTCGAAATCAGGGGACGCCTTGGGGAGAATAGCTCGGGCTGTAACCCACTCATCAAAACGTCGCACCAAGGTAGGTGAAATTGAAACCCTAACTTTATAATGATTCCAGATGTTTCGTGTCCAAGGGTAGAAGAAGAAAAGATGTTCTATCGTTTTTGGAATTTTGAGGTTGCAAAGGATACAGTAGGGGTTAGGGGAAATATGTCTTTGATAGAGATTGGCTTTAGTAGCAATGGCATTTTTACAGGCTAACCACAGAAAAACACGAATCTTAGGAGTAGTTCTCATAAGCCAAATTTTCCTCCATAACTGAATAGGGTTCTGATAAGAGGATGAAGCGATATTAAGTGGGGTATGTTGGGTCGAAGACACATAATGGTAACAGCTTTTCACTGTATAGTCACCTAAGGAAGTAGCGGTCCACACTAATTGATCATGTAGAAGCGAAGGGTTTAAAAGTATATTCAAGATAACTTCACTGACCTAGGCATCAAAGAGGGTGGTGATAAGAGAAGTCTTCCATTCTGTTTTAGATGATTCCATTAGATCAGCAACTACAATAGGTTCACCCTCCTCTGCTATTCCTCCTATCTTACCAATTGGTAGCCAGATATCTTCTCTTATTCGAATCTTTGATCCATCCCCAACTAACCAACGAAGTTTAGGAATAATGGTATCTCGACCCTTTAACATACTCTGCCACCCCCATGAAGGTCAATAGCCTGATTAGGCACTTTGGAAAGAGGAATTCCTAAAATATAATCCCTTGAAAAGCTGACTCCAGATAGCATTAGGTTGTTGACAAAGACACCAAGCTTGCTTACCAAGCATTGCTCTATTGAAGTTAATCGGATCTCGAAATCCCATACCCCCTGATTCTTTTGACCGCTTCAACTCTGACCAGTTTTGCCAATGAATTCCTGATTTACTGTTGTTGTTGCTCCACCAGAATGCTGATATCTTCCTCTCTATTAATTTGCAGAGTGACAGGGGGAGCTTAAAGATGGACATGGCATACTGGGGTAATGCTTGAATTACTAATTTCAGTAGAATCTCCTTGCCACTTTTTGATAAGAATTTTTCCTTCCAGCTAGCTAATTTAGCATTTACTCTTGCCAGGATCCAGGAGAACATCTCGTGTTTGGAACGGCCCCAATCAGAAGGGATGCCCAGGTACTTGCCATATTTGCTTACCACAAGTATTTTCAGTTCACTTGCTAAATTATTTTGTAAGGTCATAGGGCAATGTTTGCTGAAAAATAGACCAGATTTGTTCTTATTGATGAGCTGACCCGTAGCTAGGCAATACTGGTTTAATATATTAACAAGATTTTGGCATTAAGAAACTAGGGGTGTGCAAAATACCCGGGATCCGCCCGGACCGCCTGGAACCGGACCGGAACCGCCTGGAACCGGCGGGTCTTGAGGGAACCGGTCCGGTTCTCGGTTCCAATTTATTGGAACTGGTCCGGTTCTCGGTTCCAATTTATTGGAACCGGTGGGTACCGGTCCGGTTCCCGGTTCCATGGGCGGATCCGCCCACCCGGACCGGACCGGAACCTTTTTAATATTAAAAAAAAAAAAATTACTAAGAGAAACCCTACATCTCATCTCACTCTCTAGGGAATCTTTACCTTTGGTCAAAGAAAATTTAACCATCTATGGTTATTTGCAAGTAGGAAATGAGAGAATGTTGCATTCCATATGTTCGCGTTTTTTTTAATCTACGAGATACATTTATAATTACAACAAATAAATATTTGTTCCACGTACTTAAATTTGATTTTTCTTTCTTTGGCTTGCTTTGATGTCACGTAATTGTTTTTTTGTTGAAAACCAAAAAAATTTCGTGTCAAAATCGGTTCCGTGGATCCATCCAGAACCGGACCGGACCGGCGGTCCGGTTCCCGGGTGGATCCACGCAACAAACGGGTGGATCCCGGTTCCATTTTTCGGAACCGGTCCTTAGCGGGCGGTTCCCGATTCTAGGTTGGGAATCGCCCGCCCGGACCATGCACACCCCTATAAGAAACTGTGGCTTTTAGGAAAAATACTAAGTCATCAGAAAAGAATAAATTGGATAACTTAGGACATGCTCTATTAAATTGAATCTCCTGTAGGTGGCCCATATCCACAGCTTGCGTTATATTAGTTGACAGAGCATTAGCAAGTAGAATGAAAATATATGGGGAGAGGGGGTCACCTTGTCAAATCCCTCTAGTAGGCTGAAAATAAGGGAGCTGTTCCCCATTAAAATGAATACTAAAGGAAGTCGTAGTGATGCAAGCCATGACCATAGTAACCCTTCTATTAGTAAAGCCCAAATTCTGCAAATAGGCTGCTAGGAAATCCCATTCTACCCTATCATAAGCCTTCTGCATATCTGTTTTCAGAATAAGATTGAATCTTTTCTTGCATGTTCTCACTTTAAACTGATGAAGCACTTCTTGCACCACCATGATATTGTCTTGAATCTACCTGTCACTTATAAATGCTGCTTGTTCTTTTGATATCAAACTAGAAAGCCAAGGCTTAAGTCTGTTAGCCATAACTTTTGAAATAATCTTGTAAGCGAAATTACAAAGACTGATGGGACGGTATTGGTCAATGCTTTATGGATGGTGAACTTTAGGAACCAGGGCAATAATCATTCTCTTTAGTCTAGGAGGCATACAACCTGAGGTAAAAAAATCTTGAACTGTTTTAATGATAGTTGTTTTGATGATATTCCAGTGATGCTGATAGAAAAGACTGTTAAGGCCATCTGACCTAAGAGCCTTGGAAGCACCCAACTGGAAAGTGGCCTAGTAAATCTCCTCCTCTATTGCCCCACTCATCAATTGTTGATTCATTGCAGGTGTTACCACAGCTGGACATTTCTCTAAAAAGAGGCTGAAATCACGGTATCCCACCGACTGATATAAGTGAGAAAAGAAACCCATTGTCATGGCCTTGAGCTGTTCTGGCTCCCTTATCCATTTCTGGTTTGCATCTTTAAGCATACAAATTCTATTTCTTTGTCTCCTTTGCATAGTATAGGCATGGAAAAATTTTGAATTTTTATCTCCCCATTTCAACCAGTCAATACGTGAACACATAGCCCAGAACTGCTCCTCTTGATTCCACAGGTTTTGAATTTCAATTCGAATGGTAGTGGCTAGCTCCTTATCTCCAGTATGATAGAATTTCCTGTTTATAATTGTCTGCAGTTGATGCTGCAACTAAGATATTCGCTGATGGCCATTACTAAACCGTGACTTGCTCCAGCTAGTTAGCTTAACAGAAACTGCCTGCAATTTAGAGACCAAAGAGGTATTCCTACTCTCCCATGCCTGTTGAATTACCTCTTTACATTCTTGATCTTGACTCTAGAAAGCTTCATAATGAAAAGTCTTTGCTCGCTTGACAGATTGAGAACGAGTGTGCAGCAGGATAGGACAGTGATCCGAGCCTATAGGTGGTAGAGCAAGCACTTCTGCACTTCTGCAAAAGGGTATGATAGCATCCAATCTACGGAGCAAAAAACTCAATATAACTTCTCCTTCACCAGAGCATCCCCTGCTCTATTATTAGACCAAGTAAATTCACACCATTTACTTTCCAATTCTAGTAAAGCACAGTCGTTGATTAAATTCTAAAATGATGTCATTCGAGAGTAAATAGCTGGTCTTTCTCCCATTTTCTCCCAGGGGGAAAGGAAATCATTGAAGTCACCTACACACAGCCAAGGTAAATGAGTTGTTACAGAGATTGCCCTAATTGTATCCCCAAATTCCTATCGTGCCTGATAAGTTGAAGAGGCATGCAGGCATGTTAAATGCATCGAAGCAGCTGTCAAAGGATCAAAGATTATGAGATCTACAAAATTATCATCCGACTATCCAACAGTAATATAAAAAATGTCAGTCCAAAACACAGCAAGTCCACTCGACAAGCCTACCGGATCCCTCAAGAAGGAGTGAGGGAAGTGAAACCTACGCTGTAAGCTTGCCACGACTTTTTCTACATTCTTTGTTTCCATTAAGAAAACTATATCGGGATTTTCAGAGGCTAACAACGCCTTCAGGGCTTGAATTGTTAAGGGATTGCCCAACCCCTGACAATTCCAACTCAGGAGTTTCATTTGGATAATGGTGGCTGTTGAGGGCCAACTGCCAAAGCCCAAGGAGAAGGATTTTTTGCCACAGGCACAGGGGTTTCCAAAAGCTAAGTTTCATCCAAGTTTGAAGAGTAAACAGCTCGAGTGTCATATGGTGAATATCTCTTGTTTTTCTTACTTGATCCCACAGTTGTCATTGTTCTAGGGATTTTTGGTTTCTTCTGTTGAGGAATGTCTGATGAAGGTTGCTGAATGCTCTTCAACTTAGCCTTTGCAGGTACCAAGTCAGTAGTTCTCGCGGCTGGGTTGACAGGGTTCAGTCGAGAGGAAGTCCCTGAAGGTAGAACAGGGGTCGAAACAGGGGCCTCTTAAGCAAGAATGGGAGGTAAAGCTGGGATAATGAGCTGCATAGCTGGAGGGGTTTCAAGTACTGTCTCTTCCATCTGCTTTATATGTGTTGTAGGATTGTAAAAAGCATCCCAATAGGGGCTAAGCTGTCTAACCTCTGCTCTCAGCCACGGTCCATAGACCATTGTCTCACGGCTTTCAAATTGGGCTTTCTCATAAGGATAATCTTTACATGAAGCTGCATAATGACCTAGCTTTCCACAAGAATAATAGTAGTGGGATAGCCGCTCATAGCGAAAATCTAGCCATAGAGGTTTTCCTTCAATTCTTATAAGCTTTCCTAACCTTAAAGGTGCTTTCAGGTCTATTTCAATTTGAACCCTCCCAGATGTATCAGGTTTCACTTCCAGGACTCGTCCCACTTGTTGCACAGCCCTACGCAGAAGCTGTGGAGTGGTCCATTCCAAAGGTAAGCCTATCACACGAACCCATAATGCGCACTTAGAGAAGTCGTAACAGTGTAAAGGAGTATTTGGTTGCCATGGACGCAGATGGACCAAACGACCTGAGAATAACCAAGGGCTTCCATCTAATATGCGCTGTTTTTCCATTTCAGATTGAAATTTAATGATGTACAGCCCACCATCGCTAGGAGAAATCTCAACTTGATCAACACACCACGCTTTCTTCATCGTTATTTGAAAGGCAGGTAAATTGACTGCAGGATTTGTGAAGATGTTACCCACCAGGATGAGGCGACACTCCTTCAGTTTCTCCGATGCAGGTACGTCATCCCAAACCTCCAATTCTTGTTCCGAACACTGTCGTCCCAGACGGTGACATAGCGAAAATATGTTTAGGGTTTCTCTTTGGTATGATTTGCGGCACCATCCTGAGATCTTTGCGAGATGCATTCTCAAGGAGATAACTGTCACGCCCCGATCCTCAGGCACGCACACATCCGTCTCACTTGGTCGATTTTATAATGCGATATCCCAGGACAATGTATCGCCGACCCTTTCTTTTTTAAGCACATGCGGAAGCAGTTAAAAATCCCCAGACAATAAAACAATGGGATAGAAAAGTATGGCCATATTTTCCATATAGAAACTTATAACCAAATTTTTTATACAAAACACAAACCACTTCATATCAAAAAGGAGATTTCAAAAGAAGATAAACTCTCAGTCCATCTGGGCCATACTCAAGGCCTCTCTCGGGATTATCTTCTTCTTCCAAAAATCATTCTCCTCAAGTTTCACCTCCGAGTTCTCCTTCTCAAACTCCTCCTCATCAGCTCCTCATCGGGGTCCTGAAATGTTTTTCCCCAAACTGAGATGAGACTACGTCTCAGCGAGTTCTACCCCACTAAGCCCGATTAGTAAACCATTATACTAAAGGCTGCCTAAACACGCATAGGTCAGAAGACGTACCTTAGCATCAGATCCCACCTGCAAGTCAGTACAATTCACAATAGGCACTCAAGCAATCATATCACCGATCAAAGCATCGATCAAATCGACCTAGTCGATTACAAGCCAACAAGACCACTCACGGTCATTCCCATCAGTCAATCAATTCACAACATCAAATCAAAGCCATGAATCACATCAAGTCACACTCAGGTCGAATCATCGATCAATCTACCTAGTCGATTACAAGTCAATCAGACCATCTCATGGTCATTTCCAATAAATCGATCAATTCACAACATCAAATCAAAACAATGATCAATCGACCTCGTCGATTACACATCAACCTAACCATTTCCCGGTCATTCAAGCTATTATTATTCAGTCATAACTTATAGAATAAATCACCGAGCCACGTGCATTCTCCGAGGCGATATTCCTTATCACCGAGCCACGTGCATTCTCCGAGGCGATATTCCTTATCACCGAGCCACGTGCATTCTCCGAGGTAATGCATTAATTTACCGAGCCCACGTGCCCTTTAAAATGCCAAATATACTCATTGGGACCACGTGCCTTCTCCGAGGTAATGCATCAAATTACCGAGCCCACGTGTCCTTTTAGATGCCAAATATACTCGTTGGGACCACGTGCCTTCTCCGAGGTAATGCATCAAATTACCGAGCCCACGTGTCCTTTTAGATGCCAAATATACTCATTGGGACCACGTGCCTTCTCCGAGGTAATGCATCAATTTACCGAGCCCACGTGTCCTTTTAGATGCTACACTTAATCACCGAGCCACATGCATTCTCCAAGGCGACATACTTCGTCACCGAGCCATGTGCATTCTCCGAGGTGATATATCTAATCATCAGGCCACGTGCATTCTCCGAGGCGATATCTCTTATCACCGAGCCACGTGCCTTTCATGATGATTCATTCCAATTCTAAAGTAATTATCCACAATTAAATCAATTCAGAACAATTTAAAGCTTAATTAAATAAACGGACTGCGCCACGACGATCAGTACAAGATTTCGGTCGTCGGCCATCTCAAACTTAATTTCCGAAAAATAAATAATTAATTAATTAATTTCGAAAATTATTATTTAATATTAAAAATTCCGTTTAGCTCAAAATAAGGTTCAATTAAATAAACGGACTTCACCACGGTCATCAGCAAAATTTTCCGGTCGCGGGCCATCCCAGTTGAATTTTCAGGAAATAAATAATTAATTAATTAATTTCGAAAATTAAATAATTAATATTAAAAATTCAATTTAGCTCAAAATAAAGCCCGATTAAATAAACAGACTTCACCACAGTCATCAGCATAATATTCCGGTTCCGAACCATCTCCTTGAATTTTCGGAAAATAAATAATTATTTAATTTAATTCCGAAAATTAATATTTAAATGCCAAAAATCTCCCTTAGGCCCGAATCGCCAAATTGAAGCCCGATTAGGCATCGGAAAATTCCCGAGATGCTTCCAATAAATAGTAGACCACGTCTACTTGTTAATTGCACAATCAATTTATTTAAATCACATCACAATTGACTAATAATTGCTAATTACTTCTAATCTAACAACCTAAACATAATTAATTAAAACTAAACCAACCTAAAGCATAATTAGCCAACTAATCCAGGATTAGTGAGATTACTCACCAAATCGCGCGCAAATCGGATCAATCCGACGGCGGCGACGCGAGGAACAATTCTTCCCAAAGCGGGCCTCGGGTTCGGGGCCGGGAAACGGCCCAAAACGGGCCTTGAACCAGCTGGAAACCCACTCGTGGGTTTGCTGGACGAGGCTGGCCGGGGCTGCTCCGGCGGCCAAAACGGCGAGGGAAGGCCGGCGGAGGGCGAGGGGGACTAGGGGGAGGCTCGGCAGAGGCTAGGCGGTGGCGGAGGTGGCGGGCGGAGCGGAACAGGGCCGGGCCGCGCGGGTTCGCTCGGGGGGGGGCGATGCAGCGAGCGACGGACGGCGGGACGGCGGGCGCACGGCGAGCGGCTGTCGCGGGCGTGCGAGTGGCAGTGCGGCGGCGGGACGGTGGCGACGACGAGCTGCTGCTTCTGTTCCGGTTTTTGCTGGTTCGCTCGCTCGAGCGTGCAGAGGAAGGAAGGAGAAGAAGAAAGAGAGAGAGAGAGAGAGAGAGAGAGAGAGAGAGAAGATAAGCTTAGACTAGTCAAAAGGGAAGAGAGAGAGAAAGTGAGCGGTGGGGAATTCGCACGAGGGGGAGGGGAGAGGAGAGAGAAAGAAAAGAGGGAAAAAGAGAGGAAAGAAAGAAAAGAAAAGAAAAGAAAAGAGAGGGAGAGAGAGAAAAGAAATAAAACAATAGCCTTAATTTTCTTTTCTTTTCTCTTTCCCTTTCTATTTCTTTTCGGGCTTCAAATTTTCTTCCGATAATTTCTTTATTGAAATTTCGGACCCGTCAATAAAGTGACGAGCGATGAAACAGGATCCCGAAAATCTGGATGTCACAATAACCCTCCTCTTCCTCTGCAGGCCAAAGCATCTACTGTAATTGGCAACCGTAATTGTAAGTAGCCGGCTGCTAGGTTTGAAGAGCGGATTTCCTTCCAAGCTGCAGTGTGTGGTGTGGATTTTCCTTAATTCCTCAACTGCAGACATAGTTATATGTACAGCTTCTTCTTCAAATAGCTGCTTTTTAACTCCTTTGTTGCTTGGGAAGTTGTCAGAAACATTAGTGCTAACTTTGACTGACACAAACTAGTGTGGCTCTCCCCTAGGGGTGAGCATGGTTCGAGTTGGGCCGATCTGCCTTCTAACCCTATTACCGATCCACACGGTGCTGGTCCTCAATTTTTTGAACCAAGGACTGACTCTATTGAGCTTGGAACCGAGGACCGGACCGACCCAATAGGTTTGATTTGATTCCAAGGTCAATCCAGGATCAACCGATAATTTTTTATTTCATTTTTTATACTCCTTAAAAAAACGATTGACGACCAAATTAACCTAATGGGTTCGGTCTAATTTTAGGGTCAACTCAAGACCAGCCAATAATTTTTTATTTCATTTTTTTGTGTTCCTTGAAAAGGCAACTGAGAACTGTACTGATCCAATGAGTTCAATGATGAGTGAGGTTAACTAAGAAAAGCAAGCAGTGAGGGTCAAGTGAGGTGAGTATCGAACAAAATGAGCATCAAATGTCGAGTGGGGAGCAACAAGCCAAGCGAGCATCAAGTGGCAAGCGGCATGAGTGACCCAAAACATGCGAGGCAAGTGTCAAGTGGTGAGCGGAGAAGTTGTTTCTTTTGATTTTGGCAAATTAAAGACTAAGAGGACAAATAAGATAGAAAAAAACAAATACCAGAGGAGGATGCCATAAGAAGCTGTTTATGCTTTTTTGGACACGGCGAGGACTCCTCACAAAAATATTTACCTCATTCGTAAATTATGACTATTGAAGCCGTAAAAGACATTAAAAAACTAAATTATTAAAAAACAAAGCAAAATTACCCGAACTCCTTACTAAATAGCTGTTTAATGTTGTTAACGCTGTTTATTTTAATATTTTCTCTATATAAAAAAATTATAAGTAATATATATAGAGTCAGGGTGGGTCCGGGTTGAACTAACTTGAAACTCTCAAGACCGATGACCAATCCGCATAATGTTAGTCTAGGAATTCTAGGATTAGGATCGGCAGGGTTAGGCCGGTCCCAGGTTGACCCCGGACCGATGTTCACCCCTACTCCCCCGATGTGCCAAGGCCTAGCTTTGTTTCTTGGTTACTCGTACGTGATAAACTACCAACTTTTGAGAGGATTAACAGTTGACCTAGTGGGAGCATTAGATTTGTCTTGCTTGTTTTGTAATCTAAGCATCGAATCTCGTTGTCATCTAATTCTTGATATTTAGGCTCCGTTTGTTTTACGAAAAATATCATATTTCCGGAAAACATTTTCCTTAAAGTCATTTTCTAGGAAAATGACTCTATTTTCTCAGTGTTCGGCCAAAATCTAAAATTTGAGTGGAAAATATTTTCCACCGTTTGTTAGCTTATTTAATTGTTTGGGAAAAATTATCAAAAATTGAATTTTAATATTTTTAATTGACCAAAAAATTTATTTTATTTATTTATATTTTTTAAAAAATGATTTTTTAATTTTTATATTTTTAAAAATCAAAATTTTTATTATTTATTATATATTATTTCTTTTCTTTTCCTTCCTCCTTCCTCCGCCGTCGCCTCCTTCCTCCTCCTTCTTCCTCCTCCTTCCGTTGCCGCCACCTCCTTCTGCTCGACGATGGCCGGGCGCCAAATGGCCGACCAAGACTCGGTGGCCAAATCCGATGAGCTCGAGGCTCGGTCGATCTCACCCGAGCTCGCCGGATTTGGCGACTGAGTTCAAGCTCACCTGGATCGAGAGCCCGAGTTCTGCTGCTAGATTCGACGAGCCGTGAGCTCCGCCGCCAGACTCTACCGCTAGATCTGGCGAGCCGTGAACTCCGCCGCTAGATCCGACAAGCTCACGGCTTGCCACTACACGATGAGCGGCTCGGACGGTGGGCTCCCCGCGAGCCTCCCGGCGCCGCTGTGGTGCTCTGTCTTGAGCCGGATCCTCCCGAGCGGCTTCGAGCCGCCGGGGAAGCGGAGCGCAGCAGTGGCGCCCCTGCCGGAGCAGGCGGGTAGGAGCGGCCGGGGAGGGCGGAGGCTGATCCCGGAGAAGTGCGGAAATGAGGAAGGAAAAAGCAGCGCAAGAGAGAGCATCGTGCGAGAGACCGGGAAAATGATTTCCTCTTTTCAAAAGAGGAAATCATTTTCCATGATGTCAAGAGGAGATTTTGCGTTGATTGGAAAATATTTTCTTTGACCGTGTATTTTCCGCCCACCCGAACACTGGAAATTTCGGAAAATATTTTCCTAGAAGTTGTTTTCCGCGAAACGAACGGAGCCTTAATGTAATCAAATTACCAAGTTCTCTATTTAGCACGATTTCAAGAGTTGTCTTGGTCTTAAAAAAAAAAGAATTGGTACTTATAAGCATCTTGGTTATGTATTGCTTGAAATAAAACTTTGTGAAAACCGAAAACCATCCGGCTAGAGTAAGGATTGTTTAAGGTCGTGCTTATTGTAGCTTTTCGGTATGCAGAGATGCATGCTTTGCTCTATGTCATCTCTATGGTTGTGATGGTAGACAATGTCAACTCCAATTGCTCGATGTAATCTTATAGTATACATATTAAATTGAATTTCAAAAGTGGCAAGATCCATGTGAGGCCAATCTTTTCTGATGGTTCGAATTTGGTTCTACCCATAGTAGGTTGATGCAACAATGTAACATTGGGATCAATCAGATTACAAGGATTACTATCTCAAAGTCGGATGCAAGAACTTCTGTTCCTTGTTATGAAGCATGTGAGCAGCTCTTGTTGAATCCTCTACCACTCATCGAGCCTAGTCATGCCTATTGTAGAGCTCTTTCTCGGTGCCTTTCTTCAATGCTATTCAAGAAGCCGACCTCTTGGAACTTATTTGGTAACTATCTTTTTTTTTTTTTTTTTTTTTTTTTTTTTTTTTTTTTTTTTTAATTTTTCTTCTTTTTTCCTTGGAATTGAAAATGAACATACATTCACTTTATAATGTCAAATAATTTATCCTATTCTCTAAAATAAAAAAGTGATTATGGAATATATTTATAATAGAAATAAAAAATGAGAACATATACTTTTTTTTTTTTAGAATAGAAATAAAAAAAATTACTTTGGAACAGAAATTGCCCAGAAGACAGAAAAGTTATCAAAGAGACGGAAAATGAGCAGAAGAAGTGAGAGAGAGAGGGAGAGTAAAAATACGAACTTCAAGAGCAGTTTTCAAGCTTCCCGAAGCACACTTACAGATTCAACGAGACAGAGAGAGCGCCAGAATCACGAAAAAACGAGGGCATTTCCGATGAGGGAATCCATCCAAATCTTCACGCAAGCAACCCTCTGTATCCAGCATCCACAACGAGGTCGGAGCAGCACCGTACGACGTCCGCCGCCGCCGCCGCCGCGTCGCCGTTCGAATCCAAGCAAACTGGACGGCGATTCGACGTGATGAGAAACCCTACGCCGGGACGGATTGCGAGGGGAGTCGGAATCCCCGGTTCTGGGAGAGCTGTATTGCCGGTGTGTTTTATCGACCCTCGAAATATGCTGCTGCTGCTGCTGCTGTTGCTTCTTTATACTGCGGAGCGGTGATAATCATCTCGGGTTTCGAGGTTTTAGATGAGTAGGAGGCTCACGCGGGTGAGTCTCCAGCGCGAGAGGGCGGTGCGGAGCGTCAATGGCTAGCCCTGGAGTCACTTCCATCGATGATGCTTGGGAGCTCCGTGTCCTTTTCCAAAGGTTGCCCGGCGAGGAAGATGGGCCTCCGCGTCAGTTTTGACCTATGGGACAAAAAGTTCGGACGCTTTGAGTTGGGATTTTTGCGGGGGGAAATTCCGTACTGGACTCTGAGCAACAGGTAAGACAACGAAAGAATCTCATCTCTGTTTCAAAACCCTGAAGGGATCCACATTCGTGTTGATAGAACATCGGGTACATCACACGAGCCCCATCAATGTCGACCTGATTAAGTGGGGCATGCTTCTCACAAAAGAAGCACGGGTGCGTTTCTCTGCCGGATGCCAGAGGACCCATACTCTTGACCATAAAGAACATTCACTTGACCCTACAAAGCAGCCTTTTGAGACCAATGAAATATTTATGATATGTTTCTTTTGGATTCAGCAGCTAAATGGTGTCTCAACCAGCTTTCACAATTCAATTAGTCCACCTCCTCCCCCACACAGGTAATTTTTTATGATATGATCCTCAGCAGAAACTGCAATCCAGGGATCTGACTATTTCTTTACCGCTGATAAGCCCATTGTCAGACACCATAATAATAGGGTGTGTATAATCAAATATTAAACTCTACCTCCTTGAATGGTTGGTGGGCATGTTGAAGTTGGGCGGCTCCTCTCTTTGTGGGGACCAAACAATAAGCAGCTTCATTTGACCCTGCGCACCAAACAAAATGAGGAAGCTTCATTATGAAAAAATCATTGTTGCTTAAAGTCTTACTCTCTCATCATCATTTGATGCTGTTGTCCCGGAAGTACAAACTTTGCTTCCTCTTCTCAGTACACTTTGTTTCAGACCATCCAGGCACTCTTGTTTAATCCTGTCTCCTGAACCAGACCATGGCCATTGCAGAGCTCTTTCTTGGCGCCTTTCTTCTAGTGCTGTTTGAGAGGTTGGCCTCTCGTGAGCTGCTCAACTTTGCACGGCGCGAGGGGATTGTCACGTTGCTGAAGAAATGGGAGAAGATGCTGATCAGTATCAACCAAGTGCTGGATGATGCAGAGGACAGGCAGCTGACCGGCGATCTCGGGGTGAAGTTGTGGCTTGAAGATCTTAGGAACTTGGCCTACGACATCGAAGACTTGCTTGATGAGTTTGCCACAGGATCTGTGGAAAACAAGTCCGAGGTAGAATCCGGCACTGGTAAGGCACGATTCCTTCTTCCAAGATGTTGCTTCAAAATGAGCCCGAGAGCATTTATGTACAATCACAAAATGAGATCCAAGGTTGAAGAGATGGATGGCAGATTAGAGGAGCTCATAACTCGGAAAGATAGTCTGAGCCTAATAGGGAATAATGGGAAGCGATCAGCATACCGCCAATTAGATAAGCTGCTTCCAACTATGTATTTGCCTGAGCCTTGTTTTGTTAGCAGGGAGGATGAAAAAATGGAGATCCTCATGTTATTGACCAGAGAAAAAGAAGATAAAAAAATGTGTGGATCTAAAAGTGATTCCCATTGTAGGGATGGCGGGTGTAGGGAAGATGGCTCTGGCTTAGCAAATCTTCAATGATGGTAAGGTCACTAGCTATTTCGATGTGAAAGCATGGGTTTGTGTTTCCGATGATTTCAATGTGCTTGCTATTACAAAGAGTATCCCAGAGACAACCAACGGCCATTTGTCTTGTGAAAGTAAGGACCTAAATTGGCTTCAAGATAAGCTCAAGGAAAACCTTTTAGGGAAGAAGTTGCTTGTTGTGTTGGATGATGTTTGGAATGAGAAATATGGAAACTGGACTATCCTCTTGAAGCCTTTTCAATCGGGAGCGAAGGGAAGCAAGATCATTATCACTACTCGCAACCTCCGCGTTGCTTCAATAGCCGGTGCTCCACCGAAAACTCTTAAAGAGTTGTCACCAGATGCTTGTTCGCATTTCATGCTCTTGGAGTCGGAAATTTTGATCATCATCCTAATCTTGAAGTAATAGGTCGAAAAATAGTGGAAAATGGCAAAGGGTTGCCATTAGCCGTGAAGACATTGGCCGGGCTACTACGCACTGAGCTCTGTCACTAAAAATGGGAAGCTACGTTGAACAGCAAAATTTGGGACCTACCGGAAGAAAGAAATGAGATCCTTCCGGCTTTGAAACTTAGCTATCTCCATCTCCCTTCCAATTTGAGGAGATGTTTCGCTTATTGTGCTATATATCCCAAGGACTATGAAATCGAACGGGATGAGTTGATTCACTGGTGGATTGCAGAGGGCTTGTTGGAGGGAAAAAAAGGACAAAATCATTGGAACGTAGGTTTGAATTATTTTGACGAGCTAGTAGCTAGGTCATTATATCAAAAGTCAAGTAGTGGTGGATCACGATTCTTAATGCATGATCTTGTGAATGACCTAGCAAAGTTAGTTGCAGGTGCAACTTGCTTAAGCTTAGGGGAGTTTGAGTCTAAGGGTGATAAGAACAACGCATCCTTAGCTCGTTATGCCTCATTCATTTCTAGTAATCACATTTTGCCAAAAAGATTCTATATATATCCTGGAATGAAGAAAATTAGGAGTTTCATATCTTTGGTGAAGCAATCTAGGCATTATTATAGGTCCTTTTTGTCTTAGAAAGTGCTATGCGACTTGTTGGTGGGATTGAAGTACTTGAGGGTGCTTTCATTAAGTCACTATGGCATCCGTGAGGTACCGGATGGCATTGGTAAATTGAAGCACCTAAGGTACCTTAATCTGTCGTATACCGATGTTGAAACGCTTCCAAGGTCAATTGTTACATTATACAACCTAGAGGCTTTGATGTTGCGAGGCTGTCACAGCCTTATCGAATTACCTGAAGATATGGAGAAACTAATCAATCTAACATATCTTGACCTTGCCGATACTTGGGGCCTAAGAGCAATGCAGCTATATATAGGTAATTTGGTGGGTCTTGAGATGATGACAATGTTTACAGTGGGAACGGAAAATGGATTGAGGTTGAAGGAGTTAAAAAACTTGAAGAACCTTATAGGCGAATTGTGCATCTCTGATTTGCATAAGGTTTCAGAAGTTGAAGATGCCAAGGATGCCAATTTGCTTATGAAGAAGGGGATATGTCAATTGACAATGAGATGGAGTGAAGATTTTGAAAATTTTCAAAATGACGACCTTGAAGCAAGGGTCATTGACTCTCTTTGTCCTCACCAAAACCTTGAAAATCTTGCGGTATCCTACTATGGCGGCCTAAAATTCCGGTCATGGCTAGGAAGCCCCTCACATTTTAATATAGTGCATTTACGTTTACACAGGTGCTGTAGTGTCAAAGCATTACCGTCACTTGGGCAGCTATCTTCACTGAAAGAACTGTACATTGAAGGTCTAAATGAAATATGCACAGTAGGGTCCGAATTTTATGGAACAAAAAGTCCTTTCTCGTCCCTAATAACTTTGGAATTCAAGGACATGCCATTATGGGAGGACTGGTCTCATTTTGTTGGCACCAAAGAAGCAGGAGTTTTATTCCCTTGTCTTACACATCTCATTGTTTGGGATTGTCCTTTGTTGATTGGAAAATTACCTGGTCAGTTGAGCTCCCTCATGAAGCTGGAAATCAACTCCTGTCTGCGCATGAATGCCTTGCCCTTTAGCGATAGCCTTCCATCTCTCAATGAATTGAACATTGGAGGTTGTAATGAGAGGGTGCTGAATGGTTTGGTAAATCTGACATCTCTAACTACTCTCATCATAAAAGACGTTGCTGAATTGACTTGCTTAAGTCATGGGTTTACAAGCTTCTTGATCAAGCTGGAGAAGTTGGAGATGAAAAGTTGTGAAAAGTTAATATAGTTGTGGCAAGATAGCGATGTAATTTGAAATCTCACTTCTTTGAAGAGCTTACTCATCGAAAGATGTCCTGGATTCATATCTTTTGTGGCTGGAGAAGGAGATGTAGAGCTGCCCAGCAACCTTGAGACCATCAACTTGAGAAATTGCTTCAATTTAGAGAAGCTTCCAAGCAAGATGCACGCCCTCACCTCTCTTAGAGGCTTAACAGTCTTTAACTGTCCAAAACTTGTGTCCTTCCCTGAAACAGATATACCGACATCAGTAATATCGTTAACAATCAGTGAATGCGAGATGTTACAATCTTTACCTATAGGATTAAGTTTTAATCTGGATGAACCAAGCAGCAGTAGCAGCTATAACCACAGTGACAAGACATCCTGTCTGCAAGAATTAAGAATCTACCTATGCGATTCTTTGCCCGCCTCTCCATTCAGTGAGGGTAGATATTTACCAGTGACCCTCAAGACACTTGAAATTTGGAATTGTAAGGGAGTGGAGTCACTTGCGGAGATAAATCCAGACAGTCTTCAGTTGCTTGAAGAGATTATCATTCACAATTGCGAGAATGTGAGAAGTTTACCCCAGTGCCTGCATAGGCTTTCCCATCTCAATTTCTTGTTATTGGCCCAATGTCCTTCTCTAGAGCTGGAGTGCTTCCCTCCTCTTCCTCCCGGCATCTCAAGCTTTTGTCTTTTTGAGTGTCCAAAGATAAAATCGCTACCTAATCAGTTACATCGACTTATATACCTCCGTCATCTGGAAATTTTAGGTTGTGAGAGTATTACGTGCTTCCCCCATGGAGGATTGCCGCCCCAGCTACAGGAACTTGAGTTAAGGGGATGCAGGAATATGAAGAGGCCGGTGAGCGAGTGGCTTACCCCCCTCACCTCCCTTCAATATCTGTCGATTGATGGCAGCATTGGAGGAGTGGGAGAGGTGGAGGATCTTCTGCTTCCACTCCCTTCCTCTCTAATCCATCTTCGTATATGTGATATGAGGAATGTGGAAAGACTGTCCAGCAGTCTCCCACCCTTTCTCCGGACCTTAGAGATCCAACGATGCCCGAAGCTAAGGGACTTGCCCCAGGATGGTCTCCCCGCCTCTCTAGAACAACTCCTAATTGAACGATGTGGGATTCTCAAGGAGCGGTGCTCAAAGCTGACCAGTGCCTATTGGCTTCTCATCCACGAAATCCCGGAAGTTAGATTGACTGGTTTCAAATGAGAGTCAGTTTCCTAAAAGGGATTTCTTACTTTGGACCAATTGTCTGGCATGCTTACAGTCTAAAGAAATTGCAAGTGTTTTGAAGCAAATAAAGTTGTTGTAAAATCTGCAAATTCTCTTTGTGAGTGTTTAAGCAAGGATGCAATAGGATTGCATCGATTTATAGTGGAATCTTGCGTTGCTCTTACCGTGGAGTAGGTCCATGAACCGATCACGTAAATCTGGTATCTAATTTATTTCCTTGTTCTGTTTATTATTGTGTTTGATCATTTGTTTTCCCAACAATATGAAAATTTAATTTGTATTTACCAGGGGATGTTCTTTAACTGCTTTCTTTATTCTTCTTGTTGTCAGTTTGAAGGATGAGAGTTTACGATTATGGAGCATAATTGGAATTTAGAACAGGATCTCTCCTGAAGGGTAGTTAAATTTTCCCACGAGAAAGGGTTCGCATATATTCTTCATATATTTGGTCTCATGAAGATTTCTATACTTCGAAATGTTTCATCAAAAGTAGGTACAGTCTTGCCATTTGCTTCTACTTTACTCTTCCGCTTGTTGTCACTTCTCTCCTCAATTTTGGCATCAGTTCCCCTGTCCATTGAAATGCTTCGCGTGACTTCAACCAACCAGTGAAAATGTCAATAAATCCAGGATTTCATTTGGATTTGGATTTTTTTTGCTTATTTTTGCATTCTAGCAGTTTGTTACATTCCCTCATCCAATTCTTTGTTTATCGCTGTGTTCAGTCTCATTCGCCTGGATTCTTTCCATTTTGCTTGCCTTGCAGATTACATTTAAATTTGATTGGTGAAGTTTTCTGATTCGACCCAGCTTCCTAAGGAAGGGTCTATATACCCTTTCCTTCACCATCGCCTCACCGGTATTAAGTCTAGGAGAAGATGCTGAAGGGGGGACCCTGGATGTGAGATTGCTCCTCCTTGTAGAGAATTATGGACATGGCACTGCAGGCTTTCTTGTTCAGATCTTGACTTTTGTGGAGATTTTTCCTTTGATTAGTTGATTCTCGAATTTCTCATGAGGATAGGTATGCATAAGTCTTTCCCTGTTCCATAAGTGTGATTTTCTTTGATGTGCAATCCACTCTATGAATATGAATTCTGGACATAATTTATATGATAAATGAATAGCAAGACAAGTTTGAAAATGTTTGAAAATTGCGTCACCTTGTAAAAGTGTAGTCCAGAACTTCAGATATAGAGCAAGTTCATGTCATGATAATGGTGGTTAGTTAATTTAAATTCTCTTTCCTGTTTTTAGTCTGGAAACTCCATTTGGGCGCATATACAAAGTTGTGAAACATACCTGACTGATTTCCCTTATGTCTCTAATTCGGATGTGCGAAAATTACTTTTGTAGCATTCACCAGTAGCAGAAGAAACTCGGTATTAATTTTCAGTCTGCATTTACAGATCCAGTGTTCTTATTCCCACGCACATGATCTTCTTCATTTCTGAGCATATGATAACGCACATCAAAATCAATGTGGGAAACGGATTTATAGCACCCTCAACCCTTCCATTCCAGAATTTTACTCACCATCCAAGTATAAGGAATGATTTGGTCACTTTGAGTACAAACACAGATTAAAGTGTTTTGCATCCTGGATAGCACTCAATGAAATTTTTGCCTGACGTTCATTTTGATGACTATTCATATTCTACTTCATGGTATCAAAGACATAGCCCTGCAGTCACTGGTTGGCAAAGTTTAAAGGGTGAGTAGAATTGTTTCTCCTAGTTCTTTTGACAGGCTATTTGAAAGATGCAGGTTGTGATCATGTATTATCAGGACCTAGAAAGAATCTGTTCCAAAGGATTAGCAAATTGTCAACATTCTACTTGTTTTGTTAAATTTCCCACTAATTGTCCGCATGAATTTCTGGCATTATATCAGTGCACATGTCATTGGTTCAAAATTTCTAGGCTTTTATGTTGTTTGTTGTCATGTTCCCTGGCTATCTCATTGATGTGATTACGTCTGCATTATCTCGTGCATAGGGGATCAGTTCTGCAACAGGGGAAGTGTTGAGTTATATGTCATATATACATTGTTTGGTGCGTTTTCTAACAATTTGAGCCTTTAGGAAATTGCATACACCAATCAAATCAAATAGCATGATGAATTAGCCAGCCCTATGTTCTCGTTTGGTTGTTTCTTCTAGTGATTTTGGATTGTCTGGAAGACTTTCAGATAAACCTCCCATAAAGTGATCAAATTACAACAAGATTTAAAACTTGGACAGTCATAAAGCTGCTCAGGCACTCATATGCTGGCAAACTTCAGCTTATTAAGTCTGCTATTGATATTCTGGTGAACTATTACCGTCAACTCCGGTTGATGGTAATTGAAATGGTTGAAACAAAGCGTAGAGCTTTTCCTTTAGGAGGGAGAATCCGATGCTAAAGAGGGGAGCAAAAGTTAGATGGGACAGTGTCTGCCTTCTTAAGCACTTTGGAGGCCTTGGCATTCGAAGACTGGATCTACAAAATCTTGCTTGCACAGTGGCTGAGGAGTAATTTGTTGAGGGGCGCATCTCTATGTTTTGCCTGGCTCTAGAGCTATCGTCTTGACTCTAAATCAGATGCTACTTGTGCTTGGAAGAACTTACTAAATGTGGGGAATATTTTGGAGCCCATATTAGATATAATAGGATATCTTTTTTCGCACACACTTGTGCAAGTAAGGAACATATGGCTACTTACGATACCAAAAAGAGATCCCCATCACAAGTTGAAAGCCCATGAAGCCATCTAGCTTTGGCAAGTTATGATGCATTTGATAACACTTCTGTTCTCGGGAATAAGTTTTTATCAGAAATGATTTTTTTATTGTATTCTCGGAAACAATTTTTGACTAAAAGAACGCGCTTAGTAACTATTCAAAATTTCTATTCTCAAGATAAAAATGCGTTTGATAAGATTCTTAATTTTTTTTGTTTCTTTTAATTTTTTAATACTTTTATAATATTTTTCCTTTTTTCTCTTTTTTTCTTTTTCCTTTTCTCTTCTTCATCCTTTGTAGCTGGTTGCCGGCCATGGCGGTGGTCGGCGATTGGCTAGGTGAGGTCCAACAAGCTTGCTAGAGCCTTGCTAGGCTAGGGTGAGGTTCGGCGAGCTCACTAGAGGCTTGCTCACCTTGGTCTCGCCGGTGGTCAGGCAAGGCTCAACCTTGCCTAGACAACACGAGGTTGGCCTCACCGTGGCTCGGCGATACTCTGGCGAGGTCGCCAGCCAAAAGGAAGAAGAAGAAAAGAAAAAAATTGGAACTAATTCTAGAAATTGTTTAAAAAAAAAAAAAAAATCTACTTTTTAATTGTGTTCCAAATATAATTCCAAAAAAAAAACATTGATTTTTATTTCTGAGAACAAAAAAATTATCAAACAGATTTCTGTACTTTTTTTGTTATTTTTTTACTTCTGGGAATAAAAAGACAGAATTAGTTGTTACTAGGAGTGTTACCAAACATGTCCCTATTGCCTCACCAACTACGGCACACATGTAATGGGCCATGGGGATTAAGACCAGGCGCAAGGCCGAAGGCAGCAGTATTAAGTGTGCCCCGTAAAGAATGGCAGGCGTGCAGTAAAAGCTAACGCTTGTACTCTGCAACACAAAACTTATCCTAAGATTGCTGTAATCTCCCAAAAGCTTGTGGCCCAAACTACATACAAGGCAGAGCTCTCGTGTCCCAAACCCAAAGATGGTCAAATTTAGATACATTCATTGAAGTCGGTCCCTGGCCTGGTGTCTCTTGCAGACGCAATCCGGCGGCCATGCGACTCCCATCTATTCCTCCGCCATGGATCTCGGCAACCCGCCAACCAGCCGCCTACGAGGACTATATTATGTTTCGGATTAGTGCGTGCAGATTGGCCCAGAAAAAGAAAAGGGAATGGAGAGCGTGCAGAGACGGAGAAGAAAGAAACTCCCGCACCTCTCTGTATCGCATCATTCCCTTCTGGATCTCTCTCTCTCTCTCCCTCCCCGGTTTTTGGTCCGGTGGATATCAACTGTAAGTATACTTTCCTCGTCAATAAGTAAAGCTTGCTCTCCTTTCCTAGTGGAGAAAAGCACTGAGCAAAAATGAGGGGATAATTATATAAACGATCCTTAAATTTTAATCAAATATATAATTTCATCTCTGAATTTTTAATTTATTCAATGTAACTCATGATTTTTCGCTCTGTATGCATTGTTGTTTTGGGATTTATAATTTGTTCGATATGATTATTGAATTTTTTTGTAAATGTTCAATCTAATCCTTAGATTATTATATTACTAGACTTAATCTAGTCACTAGATTTTTTAGTCTGGAGACTAATTTAAACATATACTCAAAGTTTATGAACCATATTGAATGAATCGAAATTTTTGAAATGATACTGTACATTAGATTAAAGTTTATGGACTACACTGAACATAAATTGAACCAAAGTTTGAGAACCAATTATGTCATTTTCCCAATTACAATGTGTTAGCTTATGGTTTTCAGATTTAAGCTTTCTTGAAACTAGTAAAAACATTAATGCAATCACCCGCCGCGGTGGCTCAGCTGGGTAGGCACTAGACTTTCATTGAGGAGGTCTAGTGTTCGAAGCTCCTGCAAAATGCTAGCTTTGAGCCATTTAGGGACTTACCCGATGGCATGTGTGTGGTGGCTAGCACGTGTCGCCCCCAGTGGTTTATCTCCGGCTGCCTGCTGTGCGGGGTTCCTTGGGTCACAAAAAAAAAAAAACTTAAAATGGAGACCTCGATATTTAAACTTAAAATTAACTAAAATTAACGTGCAATAGAATGTTAGCTTTATTTTCGAATTTAATCCTATTTTTATTTTAGGACATGGGATATTTTTAGTCAATGTCGTATTCTCTAAATGGCATTTCAATTCACGATCAATAGTTAAATCACTACTCGATGCTATCTCTCCAAATCCTTTGTATGTATTCTATTTGACATGTAAGATTGATAGTAAAACCTGTTGGGATAATCCGTTTTCAAAAGATGGATATAAAACTTACCGAAATATAAATATGTATTTTTGAAGTTTTGCTAAACTAAATAAACTATATCATTTATTCATTTTTTGCTAAATATATTATGCTAAGCTAATCTATACTATTTAGATATAATTTTGTGTCGTTCAAGCACATAAACAGAAGAAGATTTGGTTGAAATTAGAATTGTTATCATATAAAAAATAAATTTAAGATATCTTTATTTTTATTTTAAAATTCAAACTTAATAAGACATGAAGTTTAGGGATTATAAATCAATATTTATTGGATGGATCTAAGACACATGGAAAAATTGTTTAAGATGTCTTGCCATGTGACAACCATAGAGGCGAAGTTAAGTGTCATTTAGTAAGCACATAAATTTGACATTTTCTTGGTCGTTGATAAATGTGCGTTGTCGACATTTATTGGTACTTTTTACGTTATTTTTGTCTGCATTAGCATGTAATCATTGTCACTTATGATCTCAAGGATATTACTATGTTATTTCTATGATTGTATTTGACATATATCAGTGCAACAATACCAAAAACGATTAAACATACACAATGGGAAATGTATAAAGCCAAACATGCAGATGGGCAACATGAATGTTTTTATAATTAAAACTTAGTTAAAATGGATGTATGATAGAAAAATTAGAAAAGAAGACTCTGAAAACTATAAGTATTTTTTTTTTTTGGCAATATATGTTTTTATTTTTAATTTTAGAATATGGATATATATATATATATATATCAAGTGCCATACTCTTCAAAATGCAAGAATAATTTCTTCAATGATTAAATTTAAACTCACATAATATCTTTCTTGATCTTTAATTGATGATAAATGTATAAAATATATAGGAAGGATATGCAGTATTAATATGAAAAACTAGCTATCTTTTTTCTATATAAGACACACTTTGTGCAAATCACATGGCTGCATGCATACCGAAAGAGATGGGTGGACCACGTCCCCACTACAAGCCCAAATTTCATCAAGCCATCCAGCTTCGACAAGCTATTGTCTCACCAATTGCGACTTGCACGTGAAAAGTAGGAATACTTTTCTTGTGTCCCAAACCCGAAAAAGGGCTCAATCTAGGCACATCCTTTAAACCCGGTCCCCACCCCGAGTGGAGGACCACGATGCGACTCCCACCTCCTCCTTCCATGCTGTATCTGCACGACCCGCCAACCAACCACATCTAAAGACAACATTGTCGACACTGCCACTATGATCGGCCGCTGCCACAGCCGCTCATCATGGTCCTTAGATCTCTCTCTTCTCGTCGCACCGTGCCTCAACAAGCATCTCGCATATCTACACATACTTCGCGAGGGGAAGAGAGTAGATCTTGAAACTACCTATTTAAGAATTCACCTAGTTTTAATAAATCACAGATGTCACATTGCAGTGCTACATAAAGTAAACTTAAATCAGTTTATCCAGAAATAAGCGACCGGAGAGCATTATTAAGTATCATGCTTAGGAGAAGAGTGACTTCATAGGCTGTACATCTAATGAATAGCGACAATCTTTAACGATCATCTGAGCTGGTCATTTGGAGCTGCTGATCCAACAAGCTTCCTGAAGCTTTTAAGCCATATGACCACGCTTTAATTGAATTAAAGAGCTTGCAAAATCGACCTTTTCTAAGATACGGGTTTTATCGATAGATGACTCAAGACATGTGGAAATATTCGATTCTCTAAACTCATGCGCACATAACACGATAACAAATAATGTATTAGAAACTACAAAGTTTCTTGGATTTGATTGTTTAATAAGTACTCCAAAGGCGATCTTTGACAAAATCCCACAATTTTATATGGAGTTATAATAAACTTGGGATAACTGATTATGCAACTAAAACCACCATCTGGATCTGTCAAAAGAAGCACATGGATGCCATGGATGGTCAGACAACTTCCCAAACATCATGAACTCTGTCCTACAAAATTTACATGATACGCTGACATAAAAGTGCATGGCCTGCCTCTTGAATATACTGAAATATACTGCAAGATTTAAGACCTTCATTGCATGGGAACTAGAAAAAACCAAAAAGAAGCGAAGTTCTACTACCCCTCTTGCTTCCCTACCTCATCAAAGTTCAGAGATCAAAACATAGTGACCATTTTGGCTCGTCTTGCTGTCTCCCTCACTCAATTACCATCGTCTGCCGATTTCAAGTAGAGGGTCTCGCCGCCGTCTGCTCCACCCTGGCCGCCACCTCGTCCTTCACCTGAGCTGCTACTCCCAACATCATGCTTGTTTCCACCCGCCATTCCCCTCCCACCAACCTGCAAGCCCTCAGGGAAGCCTCCGCCACCAAGGGCCCCACTACCTCCCGAGTGGCTGCTCTCGCTTTGCAAAATGTTCAGCCCTGAGCCGGAGCTCATGCTTAGCTGGCCGTGCAATGAGGGATAGGGTTGTTGCTGGGTGTACAGCATGGAAGATCGAGCAGCCATAAGGGACTGTGGGGTCATCTGCTGAGCTTGCTGGTGCTGCACATAGTACGATCCAGGCTGTGCAATGGTACTGGTGGGAAACTGCAGGATAGGAACAGAGGTTCAGTGATTGTAAAATTGGGAGGAGCAGATGCAGAATTAGAACAGTGACTCCGGGACAGAGAAGTGAGAACGATCTTGATGCCTTGTTCGTCAAACCAGGGCCAAGAGAATGCAGTTTACAAATCTGTTACGCCTTGGAATTTGTGGCCAGAGGACAATACAGGTTTGAGGTTATAGCGAAGGAAGAACTGAGGATATTGCAAGAATTGGAAGTGTCAATTATAGTTTATACTTTCGCAAGACAGGAAAGAAAACAGATAGGCTCAAAGCATAGCTGGCTACTTAGGGTGTTACCCAAAGTAATGCCACTCTGGACCACAATATCAGAATAAAAAGTACATTGAATGCACATTATCAGGACCAGAGTATCAAAAAAGAATAAATTCAATGCACATGAATTCAATGCACACACATGCTTCAGATGACCTCTCAAGATGACAATGTTCAGTGAAAATGGTTTTAAAATCTGACAGTCCATGTAGCCTTCAATTCCACCAAAAATTGTAATTGAAATCACTCTCCCTCTCTCCCCGTTGCATGAGAAAGAAGCAACAAGCCCGCATGCAACATGGATACCACGGTAAGGTAACAAAGATGACAAACTTATAGTTCCAAGTAAACCAAAGCACCCACCAAAACATCTAGTTTTCTCAGTCCCAAGGCTCATCTGCAAAATCCTTAAAGAAGCATTGAATATATACTGAATTCTCATATGGGAGAAAGTACAGACCTGAGAATGCAAAGTCGGTGGCTGAGGTTGAGAATCAGCGATAGCAGCGAGGTACATGAGGTTTCTCTGTAGCTTAGCCTGGTTCCTGCAAAATGCAACCAAAATGGCTAAATGATCGTTGGCCAAAGTTCCACAACTTATAGAGAAACCCTGAAAAACATTTTGATTGCATGCCATCCCACATCCAAGTGAGCTAATCTCTACCATTAACAACTCAGATATTAAGCCATAACTAGAGAATGAAAAACACAGTTCCACTCTTTAATATCGACAAAAAGAATATTGGGGGCCAAATCTTTACAAACGGGTACTGATCCACCAGTCTCTAGGAAGTTCTCGATAATTTTGAGAGGCTTTGAAAGTTAAAATAAGCAAATCAATATCTTTCCAAAAGAACCCACCATGAAGAGTAAGTGTGTGTAAATGCAAGCACATTATGAAGAAGAAATGGTAACTACAGTTCATATCGCGAAAATTTTCCCACTAATTGATATGAAACATCATTTTAACATCACAATTTTACATGATAATTTTTAATAAAACTCGGTGGCTGCAGAACTTTGATCAAGACATGAGAAGCCACAAGAAGCTATCTAAAGGATAGCAGTGTCTCTTCAGATTTACATGTGCAAAAGATTAAAAACGTGATCAGATACCGTGAGCTGGAATATACATGGCTGGCAGAATGCAAAATTATAGAGTCAAAATAAGCAAAACTGTCAGGACAGTTTAAAAGGAAATCAAGTTATTAAGTCTCACTCTGCACATTCGCTCAGCTTCCCACAGTTTTGGCTCTCAACGATCTTCAAAATCAGTGATTTGTTCTCGTCCAAATACTGCACATATTCCAAATATGCAAAGATAAGCACCATAATTGTAGTAAAGTAAACCAGACAGACAAATTTTAACCAATTTATGTAACGGAAACTTCCATGCTGATACAATAAAGGAAAAGGGAGAATGTCGGGAAATAATAGGGAAGTTCCACCTGTAAAAACTGTCATGTATTTGTTCCATAGTCAGATAGACTCACAAACCTTCCAACTAATATCAGTTGCTCTTTTTGAGAAAAGATGGCTAAGAATCTATCATTAGTGACTTGTGGAAAGATGGCTTGCATTTGCAAGGCACGATATACGTCGATATCAAATGTACTTGAGAAGAATAGTAATATGTCCATGCAAACCTAACCGTTTATGACGTCCCAGTAAAACACGCACACCATTTTCTTGTGCTTTTATAGCTTTGGACATCACACATATTTTAAGATGGGCTGATGCTCAATTCTACATATATAACCAACCCATCTCAGAGTTTTAAGAGTCATCTGTCCATTTTGGCCAGTTATGTCCAAGTAAATTGGCTAGCTAAATAAATTTAGTTTCCACAGAAACCCCAACAACTGCTTTGTCTGAACTAAATTTATTTCTACTGACACAGGTCCTCACCTTTTTTAAAAACTGCTGCCATAAATTACAAATGAACCGGCCGAAGAACTAGGTGCTTTCATAAACAAATGTCGTAGTCCCAGAGATATTAATGCTATGTTATCGGTCAGTCACTGAAGAAGAAAGGCCCTAAGTTGATGCAAAGAACCATGTGGTTGAACTAGGAACTAACAAAACAGAGAAAAAGTCATGCAAAAGAAACATGTGAAGCATAGGCACCAAGAAGAACAAAGATAATCTTCTAGCTCTAGAGACAAATATTTTAATGGTTCATCAATCATCATCAACATGAGACAGCCAAAATTTACACCGCACGCAAGCAGATGCATAAAAATCAGCAACCTAGCCGACAATATATATAAAACTAGAGATCATTGCTAACATCAAAATCCCAGACAAAGACATAAGACTGTCAATAAGCAAGTACAAAAATTAAACACACCATAACTTTCGACCTTATCAACCCATCATCTAAAAAACCCATAAAAACAGTTCTTTTTGGGTTTTTTATACCAGGAGAGAGAACTTGAGTGATGTCTAAGGGACAAAAACACAAACATAGATGTCCAGATAAATGATGAGACATCCCAACCCAAAACTAACCTCGGTACTCACTACTCAGCTAGCTTAATAAATACAAAAAGATTGGAGTTGCAAGTAGATTACAAGAGCTCGGATTACCCACCAAAAACATCAAGCAAACATATGTCGGACGCACTAACAAGAAATTCCCATTATCGCAACACGCCTCAAGAATAAAAAAATCGAACAAGTACCAAAACGAAAATGACAAGCGGACCCTAGAAAACCGGAAAACGGGAAAACGGCAAAAGGGTACAAGCAAAAACGGGAGATTTTGCGGAGAAAATGAAGAAGAGAAGCGAACAAAAAGAAGGGGAAATGAATAGGGAAGAAAAAGAACACAACAGATATAAAAAAGAGAGAGAGAGAGAGAAAGAAAGAGAGAGCACCTGTTGAATGTGATCGGTGGTGACGTTGTTCGGATAATAAGCGGCCATCATGGGCTGCATCTGCATCAGGTGCTGCTGCATTTCTTTAAAAACAAACGACCTGTCTCAAAGACTCCCCCTTTATATATAACCTTCAAAACACCCCCACACGACCACACACACACAACTCTCTCTCTCTCTGTCTCTCTCTCTAACTTTCTCGCTGTAGAAACAGTGCAGAGGAAAACCCAGAGCGGAAAAGGAGAGATGCCTCTGATCTTTATCTGTCCGCCTTCCCCTGTCTCTCTCTCCCTCCCTCTCTCTCTCTCTCTCTCTATCTCTCTCTATCTCTACCCTCTGTTCAGAAATGAGCAGTGACAACACCACTCATGCACAGATACTGGACAGAGCTAAGACAGCAAAGTGGGGGAGGAGAGAGGGGATGGGAAGCTGGAGAGGGCAAGATACCGTGTGTGAATGTGCACGGGGGAGAGTGATGGAGAGGAGGCTTTGGAGGGTTTTGCTCGTTTTGTTCTCTTGTCCCCCTCTCTCCCCTCTCTCTCTCTCTCAAGTTCACTGGAATTTCTCTCTCTAGAATGGGAGGGTCACGTGATGGGGAGAGAGATTGGGTGGAAAACGAGGAAACTGGTGGGAGGAGGAGAGCATCTTTGAACCCCAAGTATTACTGCAGGCAGAGAACATTATATTAAAAAATATAATAAGATAAAAATATAAAGGACTGCAATGTCGATTGACAATTTTTGTCCTCCGGATCGAATCCCTGGATATTATTTCTTTTGGGGGTGATCCACGTGTAAAGCACACTCGAAAAAAATAAAAAAAAAGTTACAAGATCAACGATTGTGATGAAATCCCGATCTCGATAAGTATCTCTTGTCTCGACTCGAATACTCATCATCATCGACACGTCGGACTTGCGTGATCTGAATTCGAATCTTAACATTACTACTGTTTCTCAATATAGCCATTTTGAGCAACAACAATCAAATCACGTGGGTTGATCAAGAGACAAACCACTTGATAAAATTAATGAGGTGAATGATGAGAGTTGATAGCCAAAATTTTATCAGATTTGATACCATGTTATTAGCAAAAGAAAAAGGGAAACTATTATTGAAATGATAACGCGTTCAAATGAAATCTTACTCATAATTGATTTTGCATTGAATAGTTAGGAGATTGAATCATGCGAGTTTGGAAATAAACTTTGCGGCAACCTTTTGAAGGAGGAGGCACCATATCCAACTGGCTCTCTTTTCCTATTAGAACGTGGTGGGCGCAAGAATTTTGTGGGGGTAAACAACAGTCCAATTTCTCCTAAATTTCGTATCAAATAACCCTTATTTCTCGTGGTTTGAATCAACGATAAATTAGATGCAGTACATGAAAATTTTCTACCAATAAGCCTAAATTTCACCTTTTAGTCTATCTAATCAAGTTTAATTCCATTTACAAATTACAAGTGATAAACACCACATTAAGAAATTTGTTACTTTAAGCTACATCAAGATGAGACCCGAAGCATAACATGTTATTTACTTTCATGGCACTTTGGAGCTTCTTTCATGTACTAGCAAATTTCCAAAAAAATTAATTTTTTTCTTAGATTCAGCATTATAATAGCAAATTGTATGATAATTGATTGTCTGTAAAACTATGCAATCATCTGCATCCTATATATTATTTTGAAAAAAAATGAGTCAATTGATGAGAATCTTGTTGAAGAGATAGTCATCTTATATTGTACCATGTTTTCTAAAGGCTTAAAGACGTTTGGCTATAATGCTATTCAAAATGTCATAGATATTTTGAGAGTTTCTTTTATATTTTATGATGATTTAGAAAAGTTTACTATATTTTGTCATAACTCAATGTGAAATGTTCTAAATTTCGAGTAGTTCAAATTATAATAATTTAAGAGGATTTGCAAAAGCTTACGATACTTCTCGTAACCCAATGCAAAAACATCATAGATATATAGAACATATATGATTTTAATATTCTATGACATTTTATAAAGGCTTATTCCGTACTATCATCACCCAACACAAAATATTCAATATATAAGTAATATAATCTTTCAAATTTTATGACCTTTTACAAAGGTTTATGACGCTTCGTCGTAACCCAATGCAACCCAATGCAAAAAGCACTAGAAGTACTCAAAATTTCCAATAGTTCGCCACGTTTCGTCGTAAGGTAGTTTAAAATGTCATAATTATTTTGACATTATATCTTTTGATATTTTATTACACGTTATTGTCTTAACCAATGCAAAATGCCGTAAATAAATATAGGAGTAAGCATAGTCTGGATGGGCGATTTCTATCCTAAAACCAGGAACTGCTCATTAATGACCGGTTTTAAAAAGAATTAGAGCCAAGAACCACGGTTTGATTCTCGGGTGAATCCATAGAACTAGTCCCAGTAAGCTTCATACACTCAATGCAACATTTCTGATAAGCCAAAGTGAAGCAAAAAACAAAAAAATTCCCTATTCTTATGTGCAAAATTAATAAAAAGATTGCACTCATACTAAAAGTTGAGAGTTGACGTTGTAAGCCAATGGGCAATGAATTTGAGAATCAAGGTCGTGAATGAGAGATAGAGAGACCACTCTTACAATGTACAAGTGAGACAAGACGAGCACTCCAATTAATGAGTGTTGAGCTTCGGATTAGGGATATTAGAGTTGTCGTTTTTCTTAAACTTTTGTCAAAAAATTTTCTTAAAAGTTTCGGGTAGATAGGCGGGCGGTCAATTTCATACCTAGAATCATGAACCAAACTAGTTCCCTTGGAAACTGCCAATTCCAGTTCGGTCCGATCTGGTTTTGAGCAGTTCGAACGGTTCTCGATCCTTTGCACACTCTTAGTAAATATCTAAACAATTAAAATTTTAATATTTTACATAATTATATAAAAGGTTTACTATGTTTGGCCATAATGCAGTGCAAATCGTCGAAAAATATTTAAATATCAGAATTCTTAATAGTTTTTTATTTTTATTTTTATTTTTTCACATAGGTTCATAATTTTCAATCATGATTCGGTGCAAAACTTAGTAGACATTATGATTTTTAAAATTTTTAATGTTTTACCTCGTTTTAGCGGCACGACATTTTGTCATAATGACTTTTCGTCGTACGCCACTGCAAAATATTGCAATTTTTTAGAAATCTTTTTTTTTTTTTTTTAAGTTTAGGAAGTTTTATTTAAGTAACGACATTGGCTCTTAACGCAATGGAAAATGTCATAAATGTCTAATTCTCATTATTGTTTTTACCATGTTATATACGCAGCATTATATACTTTTTCTTGTTAGTTTATTGGTGCTTTTTCACAAGAAATCGTGAAAATGGTTTTTACGTTTTCATTCTTAATTATATACATGGACTTATGATTTCTTTTTAAATTTGTTGTTTTCTTATATTTTCGATAATTCACTCACGTAAAACAAAATAATTTTTCTTGATGTAATGTGTCCAAAATAAAGTAGAGACTGTTTTCTAAATATGTTCATTTGACAAAATCGTCATTTATTGGAAACTTTTATTGTCACTTATTAGGGAAAGCACTATTTTCTACCTCTTGTAGATATGTTTTCATTCTAAATAGAATATAAATTTCAAATAATCTTTCCTTGCTGTCTCTTTCCATAATCTTCTAGTTATTTCTCCCGTCACTCTTCGCCTCTGTTTCCGGTCACTTGCTCGAATCTCTTCATCGGATCACCTAAGGGTCTTCGTCTTATCATGATCAAACCGTCCAAGCGACCTTCTATCATCTTATCCTCGACCGAAGCAACTTCTACCTCTTAGCGGATAGTTTAATGTCTAATTTCGTCTTCTCTCAAAGCCCACCATCGAATGAGTCATTCTCTTCTTGCCAACACTAAATTTTACGAACATATGTAACCATCCGGCCACAGGGCATCGACTAGCCTTATGGCCATTCTACAAAACATTCCCTCAAAAGATCAGTCGGCATATTGTGGTCGCACTAAACGCCAGACGCACCTCCCCGCCATGTCTATCCCATGTATTCTCTAGTACGCAATCTTTATCGACAACCTCTATTTTTTTTTTTTTTTTTGCAAAATAGATCCAAAGATACCGGAAGCATTCACTCTTTGCAAACCCTTTCACAAGGCAAACATACCTCATGATATGTTATGCTGGGGTCATTGCCGACCACACTCGATCGAGTTATTTTGAAAAGTTATCTTCACTTAAGGAAGCAGTCGTAAAGTTACAATACCAAAATATACTCCGTACAAGAGTTTCAGAACTTCGATATGTTAAGTAGAATAAGAAAGAAACGGCGATGACAAAGATGATAGGATAAGAGCAAAAAAAAAAAGAAGAAATTCTGCTATTATCTCCTTTGACTTGACCTCCTATATTTGATCGACTCGTTGCACTCAATTGATTAAATTCACGTCCATAAATAAAGTAGGAAAATTGTCTAAAACGTTTAAATATATTGTACTTTTGTAAATTCAATTATAAATCTTCTAAGTTTATTAAGTGAGTCATAAATCTTTTCACTTCTTATCATTTGAGTTAACGCAGTTAATTTTGGCAGAAAATCACCATATGGATTCTACAATTTTGTGTGGTATAGCTAGTACTAGTATGGCCAATTCTTAATGATATTTTCACATATTTAAAAAAAACATTATTTATTTATTTATTTTTACTTTCTTCTTCCTTTTCCAATGGCTGGCCATTGTCCACAAGCAATGGCTAGGTAGATTGGCCTCACCCTGTTGGGCAAGCCTTGACGATGGGAGCCCTTGCTTAGACGAGGCCAAACCTCACGTTGGCCTAAGCAAGGGACAGCTTCACTAGATCTAGCGATTGGCTAGGGTCAGTTTCACCCCGCCGACATTCGTGACTCGACCCAAATGTGCTTGATTGATTAGATTCACGTCCATATATAAAAGAGACGTATAAATAGCATTCTCCTAATTTCGGGAATTCCAGCCATATTCAATGAAACCTTATCTTGTCCTTGGGCATGTGAGATGACCACAATGTGAGGGAAATGGGTCAAATTGGGGTGTGGTGGTGGGGGCAGGGGGGGAGGATTGCATAGGACCACAGAATCATCCTAAGGAAGGACCCGTGTTGCATTCCACCCAACAATGACAACGACCCAACCTGCGCATTTCGCCATATTTGATAGCTGTGGACACCCCGAATTCGTGTCTCAAAAAGTGGGAAACAACAGGTTGGGTGTCTTGTTTCACCCCCACACGGAAAGAAAAAGAACCCCTTTTCCTAAAGTTGCAGTGGATAATATATATATTTCCATTTATTTGGTCAATGACTCATCTTACAAAAAAGAAATTCTGGCATTCGATTCTTTATTCCCGAATTTGATATTCCCACTTAGAGTTCCTAAAGTCTCGTTGGAGTTCTTGATGCTGGGGTAACCTTGCGACACCTTGCGACGTGAGAGGTTGACCCGATGATCATAGGTTTTGGCTGACATGCACCGATAACAAAAAATAAAATGAAATCAGACCAAATTTAATGATGATTTGGAGCCAAATGGAAACGAACCTTTTTTGTGATTTGGGTCGGTTTTTGAGTCCGGAATTTGACCCGACTCTTGTCTTCTCTTTTATTCTTTTGTTTCCCTAATTTTATAAATAGAGTATCTATTTCATAGATAAAAGCGAACCATATTGATAAAGGATGGAAGCTTGTGACGAAAGGACGGTCGAGAAATCATATAAAGGAATGATAGCAAGAAAAGGAAGGAAATCAACAAAAAAGAGATCAAAGAAAGAGGGAGGGGGGGGAATGCTAACACTTGGCAAAAACGCAATAATCTCAACATCAAATCGTAAGCAAGCTTGTTAAAAAATTTGCAATGATATCGATAAAAATTGCAGAATTAGTAATGAGAAAAATAATTCATCTAAAACAAAATTAAATTAAATTTTTGTGATTGCTCTTTGAAGCTAGTCAGGCAATAAATTTGCTCCACACATGTATGACTCCAGTAATATGACAACTTTTTTCAGACATCCTGATTTTGGAAGTTTCACAATGAAAAGGAACGTTCATAACGTTTTGGTACTAGATCGTATACAGGACAATGGTTTTGGCACTTTTAATGTCATTTTTCTATACTTCAATCACGTTTTTCTTTTGACATTATGACATGCATATAATGTACAATTATGGTCCATTTCTTGCTGGAACATAGGCATGGTTGATCTAGTCAGACCTATATAATCACTAGATTCCTCGGGCTTAGCATTTACATGTTCATCACTGTTGATTTCTATCGTTTCATCATTGCTGCAATCGATAGTCCCATTTTTTCCTCAATTCTTTATATTGTCGAATATGGTAAATACAAATTCCAATCGACGATCTATAAATTAGACAATAACCCACACGTTCTTTCTAGGGACATACTCGATGTAAGATATAGAAACTTCTTTTATTCGCATGTTACTTCCTCATCATCAAAAGATTTTAGACACTCTTTTCTGTCTCGCTTTTACATGGATCTTTTGCATTGGATGAACCATTGTTGTTGATGGTAAAATCGCTCATTATCACAACCCTTAGTCTTTTCCACAGTAAATTTTATTACCAAATGTCTCTCTAGCACTCATTAATCATACACGGAAAGTTTCGATTCCCGATGCATATGCATCGGTCACGAGAAAGACGACGGGTCGAAAACGCCACGGCCTGCTCGATCCAGGATGCTGCTGAGCCAGTTGCTTCCGACAGCGTTCGATAGAGAATCATGGCGTGAATCATTGAAGGAGGGATGATGATGACGGATGATGGACGGACGAGGGAGGGAATGGAATGGTAGGTGGTGCTCCCAGCGGAGCGAGCATGATGGGTGGTTGGGGTGTCTCCATTGCGAGTGTCTGTACTCCAAGAAAATTTCGATTCCATCAAAGCCACCAGCAGCGGCTGCTGCTGCTGCAGCTGCTGCAGCTGCTGCTCTGCTGCTCTTAATGCCTCATGATAAGACTCTCCCCCCCGTCCGTCCGTCCGTCCCTCCCTGCAACTCCCACGCGACCGTCTTTATTGTTTTTGTCAGTCCCCTTCTTGTTCTTTCACAAACCCTTTTTTCACCCCCCACCCCACCTTGGGTCTCCCACCACTTCAATAATTGCTCGAGATATCGCCTGTTCCCGATCTTCCTCTAGTATCTTGGAAAAAAAGGTTCCTAAGTTACTGTGCTTAATCATAGAAATGTTACTTTTTAAAGTGATAATTATTCATAATAGAAGAGAAATATCACATGATACTTAAGTAGCAAATGTCGCGAGATTACTCGTTAATAAAAGTCAAAAGTTTTTAAACAAGTTCGAACTCTCTAAAATACTTACCCATTTATAATAACATCACATATTGCGAATTTTTATCCATCTCCATGTTTATAAGTATTCCCTCATCCAAGATCAATGAGATTATTATAGGAGTAGACAAGAATAGTAATTTAAGAAGGGGATAACTTGCTCTCTTCGCACCCCCATAAAATCTGCAAGAATCTGTATCATTATTATAAAATACCCGAAAACATACAATTTCCTTTCTTTGATTACTTCTTTCCACTTATTGAATAAACCAACATGTGCTTTATGCTTGTGCGAAGAAAAGGGTTATTCGATTCTTGCCTATTTCACATATTTCTTAGGTGCAAATTATTGATCCTTCACATTCATTAGACAGTTTGGAATGTGAATTTATGAGTCTTGTGCTGAAAAGGAACTTCTATATAGGTAGTAAATAAAATGATTTATTTCACTTCCCAATTCCCCCCCCTCCCAAAAAAAAAAAAAAAAAAAAAAAGAAAAAAAGATCAGGGGTAGTACTTAAAGAGTTGATGTAATTTCTTCAACTTACGGTCCAATTTTGAATTCGCGACCTTTGCACTAGTTTCATTGATGTTACTTACCAAATAAAATGAGAAGATAACTAATTCTTTGGAAAACATGAATTTAAACCCTATAAACTGTTTCTATTAGATCAGCACATTACTCTAGGAAGCCAGTAGATACTTTTGCTAAGAAAATGAGACGGAGAAAATCAGGTTTGCTTAAAGATGGTATTGGTTCATGGACCCCAGGTAGCTTGCTTTTCCAGGATAAGAAATTCCCCTTTTGGGCCGGTTGTGGGTGAGGGATAAAGATAATATCCCGAGTCAATATTTAAATAGCAAGTATAAGAATTTTTCTAATGTGGACTACATTAATTGATATTGTAATTTACTGTATTTACGGCTACCGTAAAACATGACTAGTCTAAGGTGAGATAGAAGATTTTTTAATTAGTCTAATATGGGGCTGGCTAGCATAGACTAAGTTGAGCCTGGTTCGTAATGAGGGGGTCTAGCTGGAAACTTTATAAATAGTGCTCAAGTCTTTCTTCTAACTCTAATTCTCACATGTATCCTCACATAAGGGCGTTTACCTAATGCTACATGTGAGGGGGTCACCTCATTGATCAAATGATATGGAGGGCAATAGAGGAGAAGGGGTCGCCTTATTGAGCTAGTGATAGAGATAACAATAGAAGAGAATGACTTGCGAGTGAAATATTGTGTTTCTGCTTCCGCTTCAAGAACAATAGATCTCAAAATAGGTGCGTTAATTTTTATATTCTATTATATATGTTATTGTTCTAATTATGGAGATATTGGGTTACGCAATTTGTGTCTAACAGCAAGTACTAGGACATTGAAGTCACCTCATGCCATACACAAAGGAAAGGCTCAAACAACTTTCAATGAAAAGGAACTTGTACCCAAACTTGACATAGGTGGGCAAGTAGCGTAAATCTAAGGGCACAACACAGCTCCCTCAAAGGAACTTGGCATACGTAACTTTAAGAGGAGTACCTCGCCACCAAAAAAGGATCTTAGCGTCCTGGGTCGGGCAACTATCAATGGACAACATCACAAAAAGAAAGTGCTCCCCACTAAAAAAGAGGAGTTTTCGTAGTGGACACATGCCTTTTTTCCGACCTTCCATAAGAACCGTATCGTGACTACAATAATACCTATTAAAGATACAGAATTTCATCATGTAAGTTAGAAAAGGAGGAAGAAGTCTGGTTTCCCAAGAAATGCAGCAGCAGCAGCAGCATATGTAAGAGTCAGAAACTGGAGTAGAGCCATCTGCAGGCATCAAGTAACCGTAGACAGGAGGGTGGTGAATAGCGCCAATGTGAAGAATTGAGAGAATGATGAAAAGCAATGGGTGTGATTACTTAGAAAAGAAAGAAGTTCGACAAGGGAAGGAATATATGGAATGATAACAGCTAAATCAAGATGTTTCTCTCTCCTTCCCTCCCTTTGTTCTTCTTTTCTTCTCCTGCTTCTCTTGGAATACATGTTCATTGGTCTTCTCATTGTTATTGTCATCTTATGTTATGTCTCAGTTTATAAGAATGCCCATTTTGATTATTTATAAAATTCCAATTACCATAATTTATTTTGATCCCACTCCTTATTCCAAATGCCTTATCATTCCTACTAATTCAAACGTTACATTAGATATTCCAGGAGTCTTGAATGATTTTGGCAAATGTCAAAATTCACTCGAATCAGCATGGGACACTTCAGAAGATCTTCTTGTATGATAACAAAAGGGTTAGGCGATTTAAATCGATTAGCTTGCTCGTCGAATTCTGTCTACTATGTTAGCGAAAAATCTGTAAAAAAAAAAAAAAAAAAAAAAAAAAAAAATTATCTGACATACTATTTCGAGTGATGGCTATTTCGACATTACAAGATAATATGGCTGTTAGCTTTCTGTCCCACCCTTTCCTACCTTTTTCTCCATCTCTCTCTGGGTTCAATCATGAATCAACACTCTCGCCCTTAATAATAGACATGGTCCGTGGGTGCATCATCGATTGGCAAGGATGAAAGTTGAGGCCAAAACTGGGGCATGGCCCATCGCGGTGGGAGTTAGAGCACATAGAAGTGGGTGCCAACATATGTGACTAGGTTTCTGCACCGAAACAAAGGTGACAGCTGGCCAAAATGCATTTGATGAGTGGGGACGGAAGGGAGAATTTCAGTGCACCCGACGCATGAGAGCATGACTTGTTTGCATCGTCAGATCACCAGGGACCTCTACTTCTTTAGATCCAATCCCGATTCTACTAAAACAGAGTTCTCCAATTTCACTTCGGTCCCAAATCTGCCGACATATCCAACAATATCACTGAATTCTTCAACATTATTAACAGCAGGGGTAATTAGATGTTTATTATCTTCCTCAATACCCCATGTTCGTATGAAATAACAACAATCTCTCGATGTTAATGATCCAGTAGTGATTTTTGGATGTGTCAACAAATTTGAGATTAAATCTAAAGTTAGAGATTTTTCAGGGAATTACCCTCAAATCACAGGAGATCTTTAGATCTGAGCCTCGTTATCTGACGGCACATTCGAAATGGGCTCATGTATACTCGGTGCATGGAAAGGGTTTCTTCATTGGAGCGAGGCTTTACGACACAAACACACATGCTGAGTTCTTTGCCATTCTAATGCAATCACAATATTGCATTCCCTCCCCCGGCCCTACCAAAGGGAAAGCTGTGACCGTGGCGGTGCTTCGTTCGTTTCTGGGGGCTATGCCATGTGAATGGGCAAAAGAGGGAGGCTATGATCTCCTTCATGTCCCCACGGAATTGACGCTTGTGGAGGCGCATGCCTTCGTGGCTAAAGCGCTGGATAGAGTCTTGATTGCTTTCTTTAGAAGGTTGGTACTCTTTGAACAGTGCCAAACTGATATTTTCACATTCTTTGTAGGACTGGAATGTCTTTTACCTGTGCAAACAGATCTATCTCGATCGGTGATCATTTGAACTCTTTATGCATGTGAGATCACACGATCGACGGTTACCATAAACGTAGTTTCATATATACTTGAAGCCCTATAGATATTTCTCTCATGAAAGGTTGGCACCAAATAAATCTATCATGTAAAATTAATCATTGCATTTTTAGATTGAAAGGCATATCGTGAATTTCAGATTTGGGAGACCTGATCTCTTATACTTCATAGTTTTTTTTTTGAAAAGTGAGGAGGGTAATTGGTATTTTCTTTTTGTGTGACATGTTCATTTGGATTGTTAAAAGGGTTCTAAATCTTTCACTAAACAACTTAAGCATATAAAGTCGTGATAAGACCGTGCTAATTACAAACTTGATTTGGACAGTTCTTTAATATCGCAAAATAAAATTCTTGACATTCTTTCTTCAACCTCAATATTCTTTCTTTCCTTCCTGTTAAATAATTGTACTCAGGACAAAAATTAGTGTTCTCCATGCCGTTTATCATTCCTTTTGGCTACACTTTTATTTTGATCTTTGAATTTTTGCTTGTTTTTCAATCGAATCCTTGAATTTTTAGTTTGTCTAGTCTAGTTCTTGAATTTATCTAAATTATCTCATCAAATTTCTCTGACTCCGAATCGAGTTGATTGGAGCGTACATACATTGGAGCACGTGAAAAGCTGAAGTAAAATATTCGTGCTGATTTTAGGCCCGTGCATAAGTTGACAATCCGCATTGGCAAAAGGTTTTCCGTGTGAGACTCTTGTAGCTTCGATGGATGCGTTGACTCTAATCAAATGGATTTGAAATTGAAGGGATTTAACAAGAAAAGAATTGCAAATTCAACAATTTGAGTATATAAATCTTGGAAGTTGAAATACTTACTTGGAAAAATAATGAGCAATTTAAGGGTTCGAAAGTTCTTTTGCCTTCTTTTTTAAATTAATTTTCCACCGTACCATTTTGTGAATAGAGATCTTTAATCAACTTACAAGACAATATAACGAAACCGAATACTTGATAATGAGAATCTAAACAAGCAATGAACAAATAATCAATTCGCTTTAGAGAGAGACAAAGTCAAAAGCTAAAGAAAACCTAAAGGTTGAAACTAAAACTTAATTTTTCTTTCGTTTCCTAGCTTAATTAGCTATCTACAAGCTTTGCATGGTCCCAGAACCCTAAATCAAATCGCTCCAATCTTGTCCCATAGCTTTACCATCCATCGTCCTATATTTTTGCCACCACAGGCGCCGGGAAAGTGCTTCTTGGTCCACGAGCAAAGGCACGTCCGGCGACGTTCATGCCGCTCAACGTGCACTTGCCCCGGTTCCGCCCGGGGATGTTTGTGCAGGAAGAGCTACCTGACGGCGGCACGGGCCCCCTTCGGAGCGACTCTATTCGGCCGTTGCTAATGTTCTTCGACCACCCTTCTTCTGGTAGGGGTCTTGCAGCGAGGGCGAGGTCGAGATTGCTCGATACAACGAAGAGGATGCTAATGAGAAAAACAATGGTTGCTGTAGAGAAGTGATGAGTATGATCATAACCCATTTTTGGAGACGAAACTAGGATTTTTCTAGCCTTCAAGGCTTTGGATTAGGAGGTGAAATGAATTCGAAGCAGGTGCATGTGAATATATATACACAAGGCAAGTTGGTGGCCTTGTTGAGATGTCAATTTGTCCGAGTTGACTCGACCAGCCGCGGTTTCAAAAGTCCGAATTGAAAAAGGCTTGAGCAATCAGAAAGGGAAGATCATCATTTCACGAATGATGTTTGACTCTATGCCCTTTCACATTGCGATTTTCGATAGATCTGTCGGTCGATTGCAGTGAAATTTTTAGATATGTAATTTTTTATTTCGTAACTCGACTCCATCACGATGAATGCACCGAGAAAGTAGGTCGTGTTCGAATCGCTCGATCTTTTTTCTCTTCGATTGAAATGGTCTTCAATGTCCAGCAACAAGCAATTTGCTTTTGACTGCAGAACGAGAAATTGGGGTTTGAAGGAAGAAAGTGGGTGAAATAGTGGACTTTCTCAATGGGTGAAATAGTGGACTTTCTCAAATGTTTGGGATACGCCGGCACAGCAACTTTTCTCATTGCATAAATTGGGTAAAAATTGGAAAGTCCTGTATATTTTTAGGGAGTATAATGAATTTCGGAAATATCTAAGTCACTAAGTTTCACGTTCTACCAAGAGTGGCTATGTTTTTATAAATGCTTTCTGATATAAGTTATTAGCATTAAACATGCATTTTGGGTGAATAATATGATTATTCATATTACAACGTATGAAAAACTCTATGTACCAAATCGCTAGTGTACCATAAAGCGAATCAATAGTGAAATGCTATTATCTCCATATAGCTCTTATGCAACTCTTGTTATTTATTTGTTTTGTTTGTTTTACGGAAAATAAATGATTTAGAATATATTTTTTGAAAACAATTGCTTAAAATAACTAGTTGATAAAATATGTATAATTATCGACTAAAAACATTTTTTGCTAATTCATTTTTATAAACGATACAAATCATTTTAAAGATTTTTTCTTTACAAGTCATTTTTTTTTTCCTGAGATACAAAAGCACCATTTATAAGTTTGTCCCTATTTTCAGAGGACTGTTCTTAATTTCCATTCGACCATTTTCAAATCTGATCTTGTGATCTCTGCATCCCTTCGGGCACGCCACGAAGAAAACGGTGTCTTTGCTTATCCCAACAGGTTCAATTTTTCCCAAAGTCAGAAAAGTACATTAAAGTTTAAAGTCAACCAAAAGTTGGGCGGTGAATTTAATAGACTGAACCATCTAATAAGGTCAAAATTAGCATAATGTTGACTCAGACCCATATCCTTTCTTCTAATCTATCATATGCTAGCTAAGCACAATCGATTCACGAAATCAGTACATTGAATGACGTGACAAACTATCATTAGGCATTGAATATGGCCCGCCGCTTAGGTGTATACCAGCGGTCTGCCGTGTAACTTAGTATTTCAGCTTTCTAGACTAATCTAAGTATACCTAACTTTGGCCAAACTTGACAACCATATTTCTACTTCGGTTCTTCTGGCAACTTAGGCAATTTTTTTTTCAGCTGGAAGAAGTTTCCGCAAGAGTCTTAGAGAGCTACAAGCTTTTTCCCTGTAAATCACATAAACTGCATCAATCCAAATAAGGCATATGCAGTACAAATGTGCATCGTCTGATAGACCATAAGAACTGGGTTTGCAGCTAAACAAGGACTCATTAAGCTTATCTGCAGGTGCAGGTCCTCCTACTTGATGCTGTACAGAAAGTAGCAGCACATGAAATCCCTTAAATCAGCGAAAACTTGGATAGTCATCGACAGCAGACAAGGATCAGAGGGGCCCGATTAAATAACCAAGACATAAAAAGCATGAGGTAGGAAAAAAAAAAAGTTAATCCAACCACCCTCTAAGTTTTCGTGAAACTGCAGGAACATCCCCCTGTGATTCGAAAATAATTCCGGCACTTGCTGACATAATGTGATAGATCTAGTAAACTAACGAAACGTGACAGGTTGATCAAAATGCGCTGTTTCTCAACAGCAGTTGGAGAAAGAATAGTGGAGTTGAAAGGCATTGTTTCATGTCTGAATTGTTTGAAACATGTCTAAGACATGGATCGATGCCTTCCGAGGTAATTCTGTAATCCAGCTAGATAAAATATTTGATGTTGGAGCTTCCCTGTTGTAAGTATAACGGGTTTCCTGGATTTTGACAGGGCATGCTGTGGAACAGAGTCCCCACATTTTCTCTGAGACACGATGGGTGTCAAAGCAAAAACTTTGCTATTAACCACAATATAAACAAGTAATAAGGTGGTTCAAGTAACTAATGCAATGAGACAACAGCAATGAGCATCGCATTTGGATAAGTCAAAAGTTGGGATGAACATGAGAGAATATACTATACAGATCCAAGAACCAACCAAGGAAAATAGTGGTATATCACATATCAATCTAGAAACCTAGAGACAGATAACAAAATATACAAGTCAAATCACTGTTCTCACCGGTATAAAAAATACCTAGCTGACTTTCCAATGTCAACCAGTACAGAAATTGTATTATTGAATCTACATAGAAATCAACCCTTGTACAATTTAATCACTCAAAACTCCTTTCTGTGATGGTGAAGCAAGAATCTTGAAACTCTGGTTCAACTAAGCAAAGACTCACTATCCTTCATATACTTTCATGGAAAAAGCAAACAAGCCGCAAAAAAGAGAGGGGATCTTAGAGAACAACCCAACGTACGGTTTGAGATCTTCTACATTGAGCAATGCTGTGACCAGACATTCTGTGAATCTGTATACACATTTCTCCCCAGCCTATGACGATAGAATATTTGTGCTTCTTGGGTCATCAGAATTCTACTTTCACTTACATCTGCAAGAACAAAAGATACATGATAAGAGAGTGAGAACTTTCGAAAACCAGTGTCCATAAATTTCACAGGATAAAGGACTACAATTTTATATGGTTTGTCCATGAAATGATTCGGAAAACATGTTAAGTATGACAGCGACAAAATTACTTGGTTAAACACATGCATCAACTTAGCCATTGCGACAAGAAAAATATTCTCTCAAAAAAAGAAAGTCCCAACTGAGAACTGGAAATTTCAACCCCAAAATTAAAAAAAAAAAAAAAAAAAAAAAAAAAAAAAGAGAAGAAATGAGAACTGTGCATGCGTGAAAACACAAAATGAATTGTACATCAGCATGCAGAGCAAAAGAAGCTCTATATGCACTCAATCAAGATCTACTGCTTATCCCAACAACTTGTAAGTTACTTTTGAAGTTACACCTTTTGAAAAAGCTGGAGAAAGCAAACTCCAGCGATTTTTATCGTAGAAAATAGTGTTTTTCTATACATTGCATGTAAAATGCAGAATGAGAACACTTTTCAAGTGCTTATATAGCAATCAGCTACAACTGTCAACATCACCTCTGCCACGGGACAAATGATTACAGTAGGAAATCATGCCATGCTTCTCTACACAAAAGAACTAAACTCACAAAGCATCATCATTATTTGCTAAAGCCAGAAGTTACTATCATTATTTTCTCTTCCTTCACAAAACATATGAAACATTGTGGATACAGCCCCTATTGCAAAGATGTGAAGGAAAGGTGGGAGGCTAGGAACAAAGGGCTAATTCTGAAAGGAAACACATAACTTTAGTAAAATCAGGGCTTAACATCATACAGTCAAGAATTTTCCATTTCCAGAATTTCAGATTTCTTTAATATATCGAAAAGGAACAGAATCAGAAGATGATTCAGCAAAGCCACATTAAAACAAGAAGAGTTTCTTGTTTTAGTATCATAACCTACCTTTACAACCCATCGGCATCAATTCTCAAGGGACAGCTTGGTCACTTCTTGTCCCAGTGCTCCGTAATTCTTGCAAATGAGAAGCGATCTCCTGAATGAATTGAAGCCCCTCGTCTCCAACTCTGACGTACCTAATTGTATGCTCAAGAAAAGAACGATCTGTCTCTAATGCTTCCAACCTCTCATACAAAGAGTGGACCTCATTTCTAAGAGAAACCAACTCATCCCCTTCAGACATCAACACAGAAGTTTGCTCAATGGAAACAAAATCCTTATCTTTCTTGCTCGTTAATAATGGATTCTCTGGCATGGCACTCTGTCCTTCCTGGGAACTCAAACTACCTTTTGATTGAGAAACATCATCTGGCACAGATAAACGACTATCTTCTGCACCACCGCTTTCAGAATTCCCTGCTCTGCATTCTGGCTCCTCTGAGTCACATACCTCATCACCTTTGGTTTCAGAATATTCACCATTAGTCAACTCAATCTTTTTACCGTCCTTGGGAGACAGGCCAAACTTTTTCTCCAACTTCTTCAGAAACTGTAAAATGCGTAATTTTTCTTCTTTAATCTTGATTGCAGAATCAGCAAATTCAACTGTTCTGGTTTCACCGATGACCCTATCAGCATGGTCAACTTTATCATGGCCACTATCTTCTAGAGAAATTTCATTTCCCTTGGCTTTTTCAGTAACTTCATGACTACTGGCCTCTAAATGAACTGACTCCATAATATTCTCAAACATTGGTTCGTTCGGGTACTTATTCCTGTAGAATTCAAGCTCTGCTTCAAGATCTTGTATGTCTTTCTCCCTATCTGCAAGTAGGTCATTTGATTTTTGCAAAGCTTCCATATCATATTCAGCCTGCTCTTCCATCATTCTAAGATACTGTAATGCTTCCATGTGGAGTGTTGCCTTCTCCTCCTGCAGTCTAGTAATCATGGCCATGGCTTGATTTGCAGCGATTGCAGAGGCATTTCTTTCTTCCTCCAACTCCTTATACAAGGCACTCATAGATTTTCTATCGTGCTCAACCTGACGTTTCAACCGGTCAATTAAACTTTCGCCTTCAATCTCACTGACTATGCTCCCATCCAAAGACTCAAGACCAGACTCATTTCTCTCAAGTGAGATTTTCTTTTGAAGGACCTGGAATGCAGTTGAGTTAGGAGCATCGGATGTTCTAAATTCATCACTATGAGTAGACAGTTTTGGACTAATATCATTGACTGATTGCTCAAACCCTCGAGCAGCAGATAACTGTGAGAACAAGTTCTTCAAGTCTTCACTAACTTTGGAAGAATCCTTGGCTAGCCACTGCTCAGCAAGCACACCGGACAACTGCCTTCCCCTGTTGCCTACAGCTATCTTATAGGCATCACCAAGATCCAAAAAGTTTGGTGCTTGTGCAAAATGGTCAGGACATACAGTATTTGTTTCGGCTTTGTCAATTGCTGCAATTGGGCCAGTCTCTTCCTTAATGTCTCCGTCAGAATATGTTGCTGCTGTTTTCTCATCTTCATCAGCTCCTTTAACACCTGTGCAGATAGATCATTTCATTAAAAGATAGGCCCATTGTCTTAAGTGCCAACTCTTTAACAGCCACAGATCCAAAAAAAAAAAAAAAAAAAAATGTGACAAAAGCATTTGAGTTCAAGCTCTGGAGTCAGACATAAACACCGTGATTTCTTTCTGAATTCCAAGGATCAAAAAACATGATTACGCAGTATAAGCTCCAACTTCTATAATAGATGCATTAGAAGATAGAGAAGTTATTTATCGTAGTAGAATATGAAGAAATTAAATAAAGCATAAATTGTGATGCACACAAGGCATACACACTACTGGTCCGCAGTTTTAGTCGGCTTACAGATATCATGATAATAATTGTCTGGAGAGAGAGAGAGAGAGAGAGAGAGAGAGAGAGAAGGAAGGGAGGGAGGGAGGGAGGGAGAGGGAGAGAATCAAAACTTACAGCTCTCTATTAGTACTGTCTCAGGAGTGCTGGTGTCATTTGCTGCAGAAGGAATGTCATCGAAGGAAATAAGTTCAGGTAGAGCAGCTGAAGCAGCATTGGTCTCAGAATTATCAGAACCACGGCAATTAATTTCACCCAAGCCATGTTCAGTAGTAGATGCAATGGAGTTCCCACTCGGAACTTCAACAACATCTAACTGCACTTGGGAAGCTGGAGAATGCTCATTTAATGAAGCTGGATCTATAAGTTTCTCTGAATTTGCATCATCACCTAGTACCACAATTAAAGGCTCGTTTCGAGCACAATCAATTCCAGATTCTTCTTTGAAACCCACTCTTTTAAGATGCCGAATGGCTGTTTCATCATCATCTGAAAACAGGACATCTGACTCTGTATCAGAAGTAATTTTGAGCTTGGTGTATCCTACATGAGACAATGAATCTAGTCCACGATCTTTTGGAGAGGAACTCCTTGCAATGTTCTTTCGTCATTTATCTTCAGGCTATACTGATAGGTGCCAACAATGCCTGATAAAGGAACATCTAGATCCACAAACTCATACCCACTTGATTTCGTAAGCACCAATTTTGCGCATAACCTCTTGAAATCCATGGTTCATTACAGCAAGAGCAATGCGTTCTGCTTGAACTACATAGATTATGATCCTCAGAAAAGATGTTCTCTTCCAATTCAATATTAGAATCCTCTCCCAATTTACCCACCAGCAATCTGTATGTTTCAGCATTTGACTTGTTAATTGTAGCAAAGGAGAAAAGGCAATTCTCACACATCCTATGAACATCAGCGAGTTTATTGTGAGCATGGCAGAGAACCAAGGATGAGATCTCTGACTTGTGGTTGCCACATATCATGTCCCAATAAAGTCCTACCCTTTTACCACCTAGAACATGATCGAGTCTAGAGCATAAAAGGCAAGGTGTTTGCAAACCACAATAACCAGCGAATTTTGTAATCAAGTACGAGAAAAGGGCATTTATGAAGAGCACAAATATGAGAAGCCATTCAAGAACTGCTGATGACAAAGCCACTGCAAATCCCTGGGGTATCTTCTCCAGTTTATCATAAGATACTTCCCAGCAGCCATGCCCAGAAAAATTCAAGTGACTTCAAGAATAGAACTTAACAAGCTACAGAATTATAGCCAATCTTCCCTCACAAATTAATAGTCTCGGTCCCAGATTACTCCTGCAGCAAGTGATAAGCAGTGGAAGAAAATTTTATTCAATGATGCAAAGATATGCATATCAATTTTACACTCATTTGTACAAAGTATAGTTGTGATGCATTAACACCCTTCTTCCTATCTGGCTTCACACAAGGGACGTGAGTGCCTATGATGGTTTGCAACTCACATAGATGTATATGCTATGCATAACAGTATCGCAATGCATGCAAAGCATTCACGCATAGTTGTATGCAAGTGTCTGAGCATTTGTAAGCAGGTAACACAAATGGTCCAATACAACAAATTCGAGAACCATTGTATAGAGTGCACGATAGACTGCTGCCAAAAGAAGTTCTACAGAACTCTCCCGCAACATGAATTTAAAAAGCATGTATGATTCCAATTGAGAATCAGGTTCAATGCTTCTCATAACTCCATTTCCTTGCTCAGGTAAAGAAAACAAGAGTGTGAAAACTGAATAACCTCATTTTGGTTTTATCGCGCAATCAAGAATAGTTTCTTTACCTTCTGAAAGGGGTAACTAGAAAAGAGTTTGCCACCACACATTTCACCTTCTTCTCTCTGATCCCTTGTGAAAAAAACATAAGAAAAAAAGTCCAATCAGAGAACAAGCGTCTAAAGCAATTGGCCAAATATGCAAGCTTAACGTACACCAAAAATTGCCCCAGAAAGAAGACCAGCTATTTGCAGAAGAAAGAATCGACTGTCATACAAAAAAGCATCACCACCCAAAATCACACCATCAAAGGCAAGCAATTTTCCAGCAAATGAAACCATACAAACTCGAACACATGGAATCATTCATCAATCTGATCAAAGGAAATCATAACAACCAAAAAACAGCCGGATCATGGAATCAACGATCAAGCCGTGAAAATTCAAATCAAGAACCCGGAAACAAAAAACAGATTCAGAGACGCCCACCTACTCATGCGATGGAGATTCAACAGAAAGAACGGCTCTGCGAATTGTCCGGAACAAGAGCGAGGAACGAAACTCGATCGATCAAATCAAACCAATCTCTCGAGTTCGGCAAGCCAAGCCAGGAACTGGGTCAATAGTTTTATGGGAAATGCCAACCGAAAGTTGGAGTCTTTTCAATGTTGTCTCTCTCTCTCTCTTTTTACAGCGAATCACAATCTGCATTGCACGTAGTATTCCCCATCATGGCCAAGGACGCATTATTCATTAAAAAGAGCAATTGGGCCTATACATAATGTTCGTCGGTTGCATGATATACAATGCAAGAAAAGCGAGGAGAGAAAGAAAATGCGAAAAGACGGTGAATCAGCACGCCGACCAAAGAAGGAAAAGTCGGCTGCTGATCCGAAAAGAGAAAACGACAGCCGGTGACAAAGTGTACTGCCCACCAAAAACAGGTAAGCCGCCGACCGCGGGGATGCGAAAAAGACACGCCTTGCCCCCGGATCTTCTTCGACCGCACGAAGGAACCGTTCCTCGGAGATGGGTTTCGGCCGGCAAGTCGAAAACTTTTTCCGGGATTTGCGCGACACGAACATGAATATGCTTGCAAGTCGAAAACTTTTTCAAGGATTCGTGTGACGTGAACGTGAATAATGATTGGCTGGATATAGCAAGAGATCCCCGCAGGATTACAAGGGCTCCTTTGAAGCCTCATCCCCCGCCCCCGACCAAGTTCTTCTCGTTATAAAATATTAATCATCACCGTCATCATGTCATATCATGTTATCACGTCATGGAATATGTCATTATTGATAGTATATCGAATGAAGTTGTTGATGTTAAGTAGTTATAAAGAGCAAACTGGGAGACAAAAATAGAAATTTGATAAGGAGCGATGGGTGGTAGATGTTAAGTAGTTATAAAGCTGACAAAATAGAAAGCTGACAAAATAGAAATTTGATAAGGAGCAAGTGACCATAAAAACAAGAGACCGGGACTTTAACCGGTTAATGTTTAATTTAAGGTTTTGTCGGGGAGTGTTATCAGGGCGCCGGCACGTTAATTAAGGAATTTTCAATGTTCAAAGCGTTTGTAAGCATAACATGTGAAAATAAACATATATTAAAACTTTTTGAGTTGGGTTACTTAAGAGGTCAATGATACCTTTCTGAAACATGAATATCAAAGACTTAACCGAACATTAGGCCAAAAAATTACTTTATCGGGGAATCAATTGTATGGAAATAAGGTCTAGATTGCAAACGTCTGAATAGCCATGTTACTCATTAGGAGAGCTTTTCCAAATGATGCTCTTGGCTTGCCTCCAGTAGATTTATCAGAACAGAAACATTAAAATGTACGACTGTAGTCTCCAATCAAACGGAGATGGTGAAGTCTGTAGTTCTAGAATGCTTGAGATGAGACAGACAGCCTGGCTTAGTACCCATAAGTTTGACCATAATCAAAGCCATAATCTCTAGTATGACTTGGATTAGAGAGAGATGCTTAAGTGTTGTAACCTTTTTTTCCAACAAAGCAGCAGGCTCTCTCTGAGCTGTTGTGACTGCTTCAGCCATAGAATTCTGCAGCAGAACAATTTGCCGTCGGCATGAAACATGTAAATGAAAGCAAACCAATAATTCAAGTATGACAATCAAGATGCGCAGGCAAGCACATTGGTGCATGTACTCAGGCCATTTCCTAGAAACAAAGGAATACTGAGACCTTTCAAATCAGCAGGAATTTGTAGGCGTGGTTTGCATTTCCTTGGAAAGTGTTATTTGCAATGGCCGAAAGAATTGTTTCCTGTATTAGCTGCTGTGCTATCTGTACCTCGGAAGCAGTTCCGCTGATTTCAACTGTCATTTCTCCAGCAACTCCATCAGTTTTTTGTATGGTAACAGCAGCGCTATTTCTACATCGTATGTAGTCATAGTGGAGCCAGATGTCCCGATGGTAGCATCAGCATAAAGGAGGGCAACTTGCATCTGCTGTGCAATCTGCCAGGGAAAAGGCATTCCATAAGTCCAACACCTTCTCATGCGAGGAGCACTGCAATTATGCTGCTGGAGAGCGAGAGGTTCCCCGAAACTCAAAAAAAAGTTCACAGCTGCACAAACTTGTGCTTGATTTTGAACTTTCAAGCGCTCACTAACATTGTAAGAAGTAGAACCACGCACCATGCTTTAGAGCTACGGAAGAAAAGGAGGATCATTGATATGAAGATCAACTGTATTTGGATTCATAGGGATTCAAAGGTAAGTAAACAATGATCAACCGAAGGATATTTTCCCCACTGATTCATTCAAGAGTGAAGGACAACTTTAGGACTAAAGATATCAGTTGGTGCTGTAATCAACTCTTTTACATCAAGATCCGATATCACCAGCTGCTTTCTTATCAATATCAACAAACCTCAACCATTGATATATTTAGCCGTAATTTCATGAGTACCCTTATCCATATGACTCAATGTTTGGGAGAATCTAGAGGGTAATTCTGTATTTATCGAAAAGGTTTGGGACAATCTTCTAATATTTTGAACAATATAATTATGGGAAAAAATGGCATATTTCGATTATTGTTGGGATAAAACTATACAATCTCTTTAGAAAAACTTCCAGTTATACATATAGTTTACCTGACATTTCGTGCTTAAATTTACAGCACTGCAGAGGGGATTTTCCATTAATAACAAAATTTTAACCAAGTCACGGCTAAAATGTCAGCTACTAACTTTTTTGAGTTAATCTCTTTCTTCTTGTCGGCCATCATCATAT